>CM032633.1:30377979-31002066 GCA_019097785.1 Fraxinus excelsior
CATCATACTCATTTCAAATTCCTTGCTCATACTTTTAGAAAACTCTTCACAAAATGAGATATTAGTGGCACCAAAAATAATATCATCAACATAAACTTGTAAAACAATCATATCATCCTTTTTGATTTTGATAAAGAGTGTGGTATCCGCATTTCCCATTTGAAAACCGTTTGATATAAGAAATTTACTCAATCTTTCATACCAAACTCTAGGAGCTTGTTTTAACCCATATAGAGTTTTTCTAAGTTTAAACACTTTTTCCAGAAATTTGTAATTTTTGAAACCGGGAGGATGTTCAACATAAACTTTTTCTTGAATGAAACCGTTTAAAAATGCACTTTTGACATCCATTTGATAGAGAGTAAAACATTTATAACAAGGAAAAACAAGAAACATACGAATAGACTCTAATCTAGCAACCGGTGCAAAAGTTTTTTCAAAGTCTATACATTCTTCTTGATTGTAACATTGGGCTACTAATCTAGCCTTATTATACACAATAATACAATTTTCATCTCGTTTATTTCGAAAAATCCATTTTGTACCAATAATAGTTTGATTATCAAGTCTATCAACCAAATCCCATACATGATTTCTTTCAAATTGACTTAATTCTTCTTGCATTGCAAGAATCCAAAATTCATCAAATTCGACTTCTTAGAAATTCTTTGGTTCAATTTGAGAAATGAAAGCACAATTACTAAGATGATCTTTGAGTGGAGTTCTAGTAGTGATACATTTGGATGGATCGTCGATAATTAGTTCTTTTGGATGGGAAGAGGTGAATTTCCATTCCTTTAGTAATGCGGGATCATTTTGTGCCTCGAGTGACTTTTCTTCACTTTCTTGACTGTTGGACTTCTTTGATTGATCTTCATTTGATACTTTTTCATTTTTGTTTTGAATACTCATTTGTTTGAGTGAAGTTTCCACACCTACAGCTTCGTCAATACTTTTCTCTTGATCATGAGAGTTAGTTTCATCAGATATAACATTTATGGATTCTTCTACTACTAGAGTTCTTTTGTTGAAAACTCTATAGGCTTTGCTAGTAGGTGAATATCCAGAAAGATTCCAATATCGTATTTTGAATCAAATTTTCTTTTGTATTCAATATAAAACATTTGCAACCAAAGACTTTAAAATAGCTAATGTTTGAAATTCTATTTTTCCAAAATTCATATGGAGTTTTGGTATTCTTACAACTAACCAAAACTCTGTTCAAAATATAGCATGCGATGTTAACGGCTTCGGCCCAAAAATATTTAGGCATTTTATTTTCATTTAACATGGTCCTAGCCATTTCTTGCAATGTGTGATTCTTCCTGTCTATTACACCATTTTGTTGACGAGTTTTAGGAGCCGAAAAATTATGTTCATATCCGTTTTCATTACAAAAATCGTCAAAAGCATGGTTGTTAAATTCTCCACCATGGTCACTTCTAATAGTTAAAATATTGTAGTTTTTTTCATTTTCAACTTGCTTGCAAAAGTGTTTAAAAGCTTTTAAGGCTTCATTTTTCATACTCAAAAATATGACCCAAGTAAATCTTGAAAAATCATCAACTATAACGAATGCACAATGTTTACCACCTAAACTAGCCGTTCTTGACGGTCCAAAAAGATCCATATGGAGAAGTTGTAAATGTTTTGTGGTTGAAGAAAATTGCTTAGTTTTGAAAGTACTTTTATTTGCTTTCCAAATTGGCAAGCATTACAAATCTTGTCATTTTCAAATTTCAAATTTGGTAAACTTTTAACAAAGCAATTTTTTGAGATTTTTGAAATTAGATCCATGTTAACATGACATAATTTTCTATGCCACAACCAAATGTCATATTTAAAGCTTGACAAACATTTTAATTCTTTTTCAAAAACAATGTTAATGACATAAACATCCTTACTTCGGCTTCCTACGAACAATACCTCTTTCAATGTAGCATCATGAATAAGGCATTTGGAAGAATCAAATTTGATATGATAACATTTATCACATAGTTGACTAATACTTAGCAAGTTATGTTTGATGTTATCTACTAATAAGACATTCTCAATAGAATTAGATGAGTGATTAACGATATTTTCGATGCCTATGATTTTTCCTTTGGCATTATCTCCAAAAGTAACTTGACCTCCATCTTTTTTCTTGAAGTTTGACAATAGTGTTTTGTCTCCGGTCATTTACTTGGAACAACCACTATCTAGGAACCAATTACTCTTTACTTTTGAAGGCACCTACAATAATTGATTAAAATTTTTGATTTTGGTACCCATTTAACTTTGGGTCTTTGATAGTTAGTGCTAGTGCTAGTGGATCCTTGAATCCACTTATTTCTTTGAAAGTGTAGTCACTTTTTGGTTAAGCAATTAAATGCTACATGTTTAAATTTGTTGTAAAAAACTACATGTGATGTTGGAAGTTTTAACAAACATATTTTCAATGAATTTTTGCTTTAGAAAATGTTTGTATCAAATCCCTCCCTTATCAAAAACACATTTTTTTTTACCAAGCATTAAGTTAAAGTTTTTTTTCCTTGAGCAAATTTATGCACTATGTTGGTCAAATCTAAAATTTTTTCTTAATACTTGTTGATGCGTTCTCAAAGTTCCAAGCCTAGATTTGCAGATTTGGGGGTGGGGGTGGGGGTGGAATGGGTTTTTAATTTTAATTATTTGATTTTGGTTATTTTATTATTAAAAATGTAAAATTACCATTTTAACCTTTTAAAAATCAGTCAACATTATTGTCAAAATTAATTATTTGGTTAACTAACGGTCAAACTAATAGAAACCATCCATTTGGACTTCAGTTGCGGACATTTTGAAAGGTTTTGTAACGTGAGTGACACAAATTAAAATTTTGGACAAAGTCTGATGCTAAATGAAAAGTTTGGTACCGTCGCTACAATTATACCAATTTTTTTTATCAATAAAAGAATACTTGTACAATTATAGAGGTAAACATCCTCACCAGATCCTCTTCATGAATTAACGAAAATGTGTAAAAGTTCTATTTGCATTTGCCATTTTACGAGTCTCTTCCTTTTTGTATATGGTATCGTCACTCCTTTCCTATGTTATACTATTCAAGCCTCGATGACGAATTGATTTGATAGCTTAGATATTGTTATTCATGATATTGATCCGATTCAAGATCGAACTTCTTTAAATATTTCTAATCGTCGCTGAACTTTAAAAGCTGCCATTGAACTTTTTCAAATATTTCCCAATTTTCGTTGAACTTTAAATTTTTTCTGAATTGGCATGTTATCACATATCACTTCGTCATTTGTTTCAAGAATTAACACATCGGTGAACTTGCCAAAATATCTCATCAATTACTCCTTTTACAGTGTCATTTAGTCAGTTAACTTTTAAAAAGACAAGTGATACAGTGGTAGATGAGATAACATTTTAGTAAATTCGAAAATTCAGAGATTTTTTTTTAAAAAAGTTAATGACAATTGATAGATATTTGAGAAAGTTCAGTGGCAACTCAAGAAAATTTTAAAGTTCAATGGCAATTGTGAAATATTTGAAAAAATTCAATGATAATTGAGATATTTTAACGCTACAACTATTCGTAGTCTTAGTTATAAATAAAGTTCGGAAAAAGAATAGAAAAAACATTAGGCTCCTTTTTCATTGATCGATTCACTGAAAAATACATTAACGTGACAATGTATGAAATGATGCAATTCTCTATAATTCTTGTACTTTGGCATGTGCATAATAAGTCTTGCCAACTAAAAGGTAGATAAAAAGAGCAAATTCCAAATGAGAATTCTTTTGCATGTGGAAATAGCATATTGATTGATACAAGGTATTATGGCTACAATGGAATGAAGTAGAAAATGATGATGACAATAGTACACAACAAGCTTTTCTATCTTTGATTGATAATTAAGTAACTTCAAAATTATTAAAGAATTATGCTTAAAAGTCAGCAATTAATTTTAATGAAACTTTTCAATTACATATTTCATCAATTCTTATCAAAATCTACTAAAATTTCTATCAGAAGCTTTTTGAAACAATATCTAAAAATTAATGTGTCATTGTAACTTAGGATAAGCTAAGCAACAGAGACCTGACACATCGATATTATACTTAATAAATATAATTTAACTGAGGTATTATGTGACAATTGCTTAGCATAAATTAGATACCGACATTTGGTAAATTATTTCTTGCTTAATGTATGAAAATATATTTTAATTTCGTTGAACAATATGATAAAAACTTTGACGTGGGCTGATGAATAATATTACTCAAATTGATTATCGATATGAAAATGTATATGCAATCATTGATGGTAATGGGAGTTGGGTTGGAAACACGATAGATGGATTGGTGAAAAAATGTAAATTAAATGTTTGAAAAAATAAGTTAAAAAAGGTATGAGGAGACATCAAATTATGAAAAAATATATTTGTCGTGAAATTGAGATGTCAAAGTAAGAATCTTAAGGAGAGGGACCTACAAATATTCCCACCGCCGTTCAAAATGCGGCGACTAGATCCCACTTATGCACTCTGCCGACACTGCCACGTTTTCATGGTGCCATCCCACACGGTATTAGAAAAATTACACCATTGGTCCTTAACCTGTTATTCAATTAACAAATTAATATTAAACCTTTTAAAATTATCGAGTTAAGGATCAACCTTTTATTATAATTGCATAATCTGTATTCAATTACCACCTCACTATGAGTTTTAGGCCATCTTATCGAGATGGAACACAAAATCTAACACCATAAACTTGGATAATGATGGTCACATGACAATAAATAGAGATTTGAACAGATTATGTCTTCAAGACTGATTTAGGGCATCGTATCATGATGGAACAAAAAATCTAACACCATAAATTTGGATAATGATGGTCACATGACGAGAAATAGAGATTTAAACAGATTATGTCTTCAAAATTGATTTAGCTAATAATGAAAAATTGAGGATCAACTTGTTCCTTTTTAAAACTTGAGAACCATATTGCTACTTGAGTATAGGTTGGGGACCGGTAGTGCAATTTTCTTGATTTTTTGTTGCATAAAAACTTCTTTTTAACCTTCTTGAAGACCCAAAAATCATGACAAATTTTTGGTTGAGCACTTTACTATTGTGTGAATCATGTAGTAGAGTATTCTTTTGTTCAAAAAGTTAATGCTTTGCCTTGAGTTTATAATTTTCTTTAATCGATAGTTACATTACGATTACTATTTGTGACATTATTATCCAAATATATTTACAGTCGCTAATATTGATGATGCCACGTTACTCAAGAAACGAAGAATTATTATAAATGTATAATTACAATACATCGAGTTTCGGTGTTTTTGAAATTTCAGAAGTGATTTATTTTTGTTATGATATCAACGATGAATATTATATGTGTTGACCTCTTGTATTCGTAATAGTTTAACATGATACATAATATTCGACACATATCCTTAGGATATATAAGTGAAACCCTTGTTGAAGGCACATTTTTAAATAATATAAGCAAACATTCATGTTTGTGTTAAATGACAAGAATGCACCTTGAAAAGACTACCAACAACTAGGGGTAATTAATTTTTCAAGTAAGAAAATTATTCCCTTTGACCATAGGTACATAAATAATTGAACAAAAAGATACCCTTAGGACAAGGGTGACAACAAATGCCATAGACAATGAGCTTGTCATCACGTGAAAGATGCTTTAGTATTGATAGAGATTGTTATGTTCTATGTGTCCTTTTCAAAGCCATTGATTTTGGTAAGTGAAAAATTCTTGCTTTGGATCCAAAAATCATGTAGTTTGGACATAAGAAATGTATATCAATTACAATCATTCATCGACCGAATCTTGTGAAACATCTTGGATCTTATTATGATGGATTTTCCCTTTTCATCAACCGTATCTTGCCAAACGTCATGTGTAGATTGGATTAATATATGAAAGAGTGGGGTGAATCCGGTTGTCGTGATGAGAAATTGTGGGTTAATAAGAGAAAAATATAAGGGTCCGTTTGATTGCAAAGGTGAAAAATGAGTGGAAAGAAAATGTTTCAAAGGGAAAAGATTTTTCTAGAAAATGTTTTACAGATAATTGTAATTAAGTGTGTGTGATTGGTATAATTTTTCATGAAAAATGTTGAAAGTTTGGAGTTCATTTGACTTCCTTTTTTATGAAAATTGTTCATTAAAGTGATAATATTTTCTACTATTGGATCTAGAATTTATTCCAATTGTCAAAAATAAAAATAAAAAATTGAAAAAAAATTAATCATACCGAATATTATTCGTTTGGCTTTGTTTTGCATGAAAATTGTCAACAAAAGTAATTTTTTTTTTACAATGGTTGATAGAATTTGTTGTCATTACTAAATAAAAAAAAGGTGGAAATTGATTTTCCACCTAATAGGTGGGAAAACAAAATCAAGAAAATATGCATCAAATGATTGTACCTAGAAAAAGGTGGAAAACGTTTTCCATGAAAAAATTTACCTATCAAACGGATCCTAAAAGATTTTTCAAAGTCTTTCTTTAAGATGTTTTTCAAGAAAAAGTGTAACTAGTCAAGTTAGCATTTGAGTCAAAGTTTCTATTCAAAAAAGTCAGAATTACTGTTCACCGTTCATCAATAAAGTGTATATATATTCATTTTCAAAATTATTTCTTCAAAATAATTGCTTTTGATTCTACTATTTCAATAATAGCACTGTTCTTTCCTGTTCCGCCTATTTTCTATTATCTATAAAATAAAACGTGACACTAATGAAATTTTTCTCATGCTTGTCATGATATATGCCTATACCCTAAAGCGTAGAATACATGATGATTTCGTTTAGCGGAGAAGGTTTGTGAATATTAATAGTTTGGCTAAGTCATTTTTGTATTAGACAATACATTTACAAAAGGATGATTAAGTAAAATAGAATTACAACCAAACTATTTTATTTTATTTTTTGAAAAATTGGAAGACAAATAGTGACTCATAGAACAAATGTTCATGTGAATTCTTTTGCAAAATCCCTTTTGAAGGGGACGGCTCCAACTTGATCTCCATGGTGTAGCACAAAGCCTGACTCGAGAGATTAGCGATTAGTTTTAACATCAATCAATCTTTCTCAAGGACACGGATTTTCATTCTAGTTTTATATGAGTGCATGGATCTGGGTTGTATTTTTTAGAGTCTGCTTACGTGGACTCCTCGTATATGATATCCCCACCATCGATCTTTTTTTATACACATGCGTGTCATGTTCTCTTGGTCAGAACTTTAATGCTCATTTGATTTGTATTCTTCAGAGCCATTGAAAATCTCCGTCATGTATCTCCTTCCTATCGGTCCAACTTTGGATAACCTTTAGCTACAGATCCTGTAAACCTGTCATTATGAGGTCTTTATCATAGATGATTAGAAGTGAACGGTCCGTTAATTTCTTTGAGTAGAAAGAAGCGGGATAGCGAACATTTCTTTATTGAGTTTGTTTCGGGCTCTTTTCTAACCATGAGTGGCTTATTATGGTATGACAGTTGAACAGTCTAATCAATCCAGTTCTATATGATATTCGTCCGAAACTGAACTAGAACGATTACCCTAAAATTCTTCCCCTTGCAATTTTATATATGAGGGATGTGTACACTAGGTTCACCTACAAATTTCTTTTTCGGGTCTATTAATTCTTACATATTTTTTAAATTGTGATTCATCCATATCATTTCTTTCTTTCTCTCTCTATCTTATCCGGAATTCCAAACTAATGTTGTTTTTGGGAGCCATTATATTAAAAACATCTCCAAATTCCATGTTTCTATTAAAATAAATATGTTTTAAGTATATTAACTCTAATCTATAGTAGACAGTATTATATTTAACTAATTTTGATGTTTCGATCAGAAATTAAGGATGTTTCTAGTACAAATCTAGCCATTGTAATTATGTGAATGATTCATGCCCATTCACACTGATAATTTACACCAAAGAGAAAAGCAAACGCTCAACCCTACTCATTATTTTGACCTACAAAAATATTGAAAAATCTTGGACAAATCATGAGCTTAACCGATGATTCTTGAAAACTCCAGTAAAAGGACCATTTGACAAAAATATTGCTTTTACTTCTCAGACATTCCTGAGAAAATGATCTACATTGGGCAGGATATCTATTTTTTCATAAAAGGGCATTTTTGAGGAACTGCATTGGACTAATTTTCTTTAAAAGCTCTTTTACCTATATAAGATACTTTGGAAATAATTCAAACGAGCTCAAAAACAGTTTCTTAATCTCAAAACCTATTTTTTACTTTTCAAAAGTCTGCAAAACGAACATTTATGCCAACTCATCAAATGAAAATCATTTTTTGAACAATTTTAACCATACTATAATTCAATCATTTCAATAATACCCGATTTTTCATTTTTCAATATGTATAAATGCTACGAAATCCTTGTTATGTATGAATTTCTTGTTATTAATCAATATTTACATTATTCTAGACTTGATGAATGTGAACTTTATTAATCTTGATCTATATGAATATAGGAATTCTAATGAGTGTAAATTTATTATAAATGAATTTATTTCTATTCATATACCTAGAAATTTTAATGAGTGTTTAAATTCATATATTTAATTATTAGGATTAAACTAGTTGTACGCTTATGGTTAACAACTTCCTTAACATTTTCACAAGTGTCAAAATCTCTGTAATTGATTATTTAAAGTGCTCTTAAAATCAATGTATAAAAAAATGTCACTTTACAAGTGTATCAAACTTGATGTCAAAAAATATGTATATGTAGCATGATTGTAATAATTAATTCTTATGTACTAAATGTAGTATAAAAAAGTTGTTCATTTGTAATATTTTATCGTCACATAAAACTTAAATAATAGAAATTGAGTTTTAAGAGTACATATTTTGTGTGTGTGTGTGTGTGTGTGTTTTTTTTTTTTTTTTTTAATCGCGCAATTGTACGGATCATGACAAGTAATATAGTGAACCAATGAATTCAGATATCGTTCAAACGATGACTACTATCTAACAATCAGTTAAATTATCCATTACTTTAGTTTAATCGAAAACAAATAATAAAGTTTGTGATTGGTGTTTAAATTATTCTAACTAAACTAAATTAATCTAACATATACAATTTATTGAATTTGGGTTTTGAAAGTATGAATGTGGATGCTAAAAATTACAATTTCACCTATGAATTCCCTTTAAATCACTTATCAAGATTCATTACTGTTGTAGTGTTCGATCGAATTTTTCTAAAGTATTCAATTTATCCTTTCGAGTTCTCATTAAGTCCATTTAACCAATTCAATTTCATATTTATGTGAATCAATTTTAGTTGAACGAAATATTAGTTTTAAGAATTCATCTAATGACCGCAATAATTAGTATATGTATCTCTACGCGTTATACTAAATTACCGAATTTTACTATGTAGTCTAAATTTAAAATTCACCTCTCGACTCGTAATAAATTTAAAAAAATCATTGAATAATTGGTCAAATAATTCAAATCATTAAATTCATGAATAAAATCAACACACATGTATTTAAACAACTAGAATCTTGAATAAAAGAAATAAATTATCTCACATAGATTATATTGTTCGCCATAACTATAAATTTAACTACTCATGAATATGAAAGAAAAACAAAAAGTATAAAATTCATAATCGGGTTTTGAAATGTTGATCATGGAAAGAATTTGATCTTACATAAAGAATCTTATTCAAAATCAAAAAAACTTAAAACCCTAATTTTTGTTCTTTGATCTTAATGATTATGTATTTCTCTCTCCCAAATTGTGTGGAAGCCCCCTCCCTCCAAAAGTGCCTACATTCTTGTATTTATACTCCCCTTCATGTTTTTTTCCCAAAGTTGGAGTCTTTTTGGACTTTTCGATGGCCAAAATGGTGTAACCCTAAAACAAGTGACACAACGCCTAAGCGGTTGAAGGTGACATGGCGTTGCCTCTATGTTCCAAAATTGTTGTTTCTGGCTAATCATAGTACCTGGGTGTTACGTTTTCGGCGTCTAGGAGTTGACTTGATGTTCCAAACTCGTCCCTAGCACTTCGGCGCTCCAAGTATGGTGTCTTGGCGCTAGTTTGCTGTTCATTTTCTACGCAAGTTTTCAATATTTTTGTCATGATTTTATCTTCTAATATCCGATTAAAGCAATTTAAAGTGTGTTGAAAAAATAACTCAAATGACTAAAATTTTGCTAGAGATAGATTTTTTTTTTTTCAATTTGAACGTTTACCATGTCAAAATGGATCTCAGTTTCCGACTAAAAATTTGGAAATATTTGTGCGGTTGAAAATTGATTTGTGAAAATATTTTGATCATATTTCACTTCTTTTTGACTTCTAGTTGCATCTAATTGAGTCCTACTATTCTCAAATCTTCATCTTGATGTTCGACACAAATTTTAAGTATTTAACTTTAATCCCCAAACTTTAGATCTTGTCATTTTTCGCTTCTTTTTTTAATTCAATTTCCTTTCATCGAGTTTCACCTAATAAACGAAGTATACAATAAATCAGGTTATAATTGTTCAAGAAAATTATTAATGTCTATATTTTTATGTCTAAATACGTGTGGAAAATAAACTTATTAGTACAATTTTTATCCTGAATTTTATTTTCTTTAATTTATTTAAGACTCATCAAATCGTTCCAACAAATTTGTATCAAATATTACTTTTACAGTACTTATAAAATATTTTTGAATAATGTGTAATGTGGGTTCAATTCTGACCAATTACACAAAATTTTAGAATAACTTTTGACATTTTAAAATAATTGGCAAACCAACCTTAAGGGTATGTTTGATAGCCATGGTTTTCTATGAAAAATGGAAAACAATTTCCATTTTCCATATTTTGGCTTGTTTGATAAGACATTTTTTGCCATGAAAATTATATTCTCACTGCACTCCACACGTGCACCTTTTCATGAGAATTGTGGAATTAGTTTTCCCACCATTTTGGTGGGGAAATGGAATTCCAGTTTTAGTTTTTTTTTAATCACAAATTTTATAACCAATTGTAAAAAAAAAAATCATTTTAATGAACAAATTTCATGTAAAACAAAGTCAAACGAATATTAAACTTTAATAAAAAAAATGATTTTTTTAAGAAAAGAAATTTTGTTTTTTTTTTTTACTTTTTGGTAATGGAAACAAATTTTATGACCAATTGTGGAAAAAATTATCACTTTAATGGACAATTTCTATATAAAACAAAGTCAAACGAACACAAAACTTAAAAATTTTATGGGTGAATAATTATACCAATCAAACACACTAAATTAACAATTCCCTGTAAAATAATTTTTAGGCAATTACTTTCCCTGAAATTCATTTTCTTTCCACTTATTTTCCATCCTTACAATCAAACGGACCATTAATGTTGACAGATCCGATTAAAAGGAAAGGAGATGCTCAACTCCGAGGATATGAAATTATATAGTTTATACAAGTTTAAGAGATGCTTCAAACAGCGTGTAGAAATCTCAGCCGCTCGCCCAAGATTCCTTATCTTTAAGCTCCGGAAAGTTTATTTTACCCCACAAACACACAACTTTTGCATTATCTTTTTGTAAAATTTATTATAAATAAATAAACGAGTTACATGTATAATCAAGATCCGAATTCAAAACTCGTAGTTATTTATTTAATTAAACCATATGTACAGAAGAATGGTTTACACAAGTTTTAACGACTCTCACACATGTGTAGGACCCATTGAAATCCCAATCAAATCATATTAAAGATTAAATTTAAATTTATAAATACTATCTTTTCAATAGTTTTAATATTTTGAAGAGATATTTCAATACTAATCATTTTTAGGTCTAGAATATTTCTGTCTTTTTGTTGTTGAAACGAAATTAAACATGCGTCTCCTCGTGATCTCAATTTGCTTTTAAGGCCGAAGAGCGATACAAATTTATACTTTTTAAAACACGAAAGTCGTGCTTTGGTCGCTTTATATACAAATGCGAGGATTACAAGTTGAAAAGACACGATCATTATACAACTAGGCTACTCTTGAACGTCTTTAATGTGTGTAGAGGAAAATTCATATGTTAATTTTAAAGATAATAACGTTATTCTCTATTAAACCTCACTGCACAAGAAATATTAAGATGATACGAAGAGTTGATAGTCGACACGTTACTTTTAGGTGGCCGACAATTTTTCTTACGTGTATTCTTGTTTATCTTTAACCTAGGACGGGACGGGACGGGACGAGACAGAAGGGTAAAGAGGGGGATATTATTTAGGGCATCTTTTTTTTATATGGCAATTGAAATATGCGACGAGGCGCAGTAGACTTTTCCTAATTTGCACGTCTATACATCCACAAATCATACACAAGGATTAGCTCTGTCCAAACTCGGCGTTGCCCAACAGAATCTTCACGTTTCAATCCTTCTTCTCTCTTCCACCCTTTTCTCCCAGAAAAAAAAGCTACTTTTTTCATTCTCTTTCTCAATCCCATACATATTTATATATAGACAAATACATAGAAATTCTCAGTCTTTCCTCGATTCATTTGCTCCTGGCTTCAGATTATTCACCACAAGAAAAAAGAAATCGAAAGTTACTGGGAAAAATATGGGATCGTCAATTCCGCCTGAACTGGGTTTAAATTGTAGGTTATCGTCAGCAACAAAAACTTGTATTCCCAAAACAATCAGTGATTTTCTTGCAGAAGTTTCAACGATTAGTAATACTTCTGAAAGGCTTTTAAAGCTTGATGATTACGTCAATAGACTCCAAGATGAAATGAAGAAAATCGATGCCTTCAAACGTGTTCTTCCTCTTTGCATGCTCCTTCTCAAAGATGGTTAGTTCATTTTTTCCTTCGCTTAGAAAAATTCATTATTTGAGCACATAAAATATGTGAAAATGTTCAATTTTATTGTGTGGAAATAAGTTATGAAGGTGAATTTCTCTCTCTTAGTCTTTCACTACTAAATTCTTTGCTGCTGGGGTATCTATATATATATTTTTAAAAATAATATTATGGGAATGGGGTTTTGATGATTTTGATTAATGAGTTTGTTTCTTTTTTATAACTTTTTTTTTTTTAAATAAAAGAAGTAAATAAATTTGATGCCTGATTTTGAATTATGTCTACTGCTATTACAGCGATTGTGACAATGGAGGAAGAGTTAAAGCAGTGCAAGAAATCAAATGCTCAGCCAGTTCTGGAAGAATTTATACCATTAAAGAAACCTAATGATGATGAAAATGAAAAGGTCAAGGCCAGAACAGAAAATGATGTTAACAATAGAGATAAAATGAATTGGATGAGCTCTGTGCAGCTATGGAACTCAGATCATCACCATCAATATCCGAATCTTGATTTGAATAACAGTAATCAAACCTTAAAACTGGATATCAAAAAGGTATTACAGAAATAGCAAAGTTGTTCTAATTTGATTTATTGCATATACGTGTTTATGTATTTTTTTTGTTTCTGTTTTCTGGTAAAATAGGGAGTGGAAGGAGAAATTCTTCGGCCGGTTATGGATGATTTGTTTAGGTCTGTTAAAAATAGGACAATGGGAAAGGAATCTGTGTTATATATTTATACAATAAATATAATATGTGAAAGAAATAATTAATTAAGATAAAGTGCCCAACTGGTAAAAATGTGGAATTTGTGTGGGAGGTCAGGGGTTCGAGCCACGCCTCACGCGTTATATTAAAAAGTCTTTGATTGGGCCTTGGGGCCTTGGGCTCTTGGGCTTTATTGATTCTAATAAAATAATTATTATTTTTTAATTATTTTCGGAATTATTTAATGGGTCAACTAGCCAGTAAAATATGACTGTTTTAACTGTCCAGTATTTACAACCCATTACCATTGGCCATTAAAACTGTAATTTAATACTGGATCATGGGGTATGCAGTTACCTCTATTTTTTGGCTATATAAACTCACTTCTGGACTTGAGAAAACTACTACAACAAAAACGAAATTGTCTATTCATATATACAGTAAAATATTATACTCAAATTAGTTTTTCATATTTCTGGAGTACACTTGAGAGTTCTGAAAACCTTTTGTGATTGCTGCTCAATTGGTTTATTTGATCGTTGTATCCTGGAGGTGATTGTCCACGAAGGTCGCAGCAGTTATCGACGGGCAATTTCGCTTTAGGACATCGTGCTGTCACGAGACTCGATCTATTGATATCTATTGATAAGTTTTTCTGCACTTTACCATTACTTTATCCAACAATCTGTACCTTTCAAAGGGTGTAAAAGTCATGCCGAGAGGAAGGAAGAGAACGAATTGCCCGAAGTGACAGGGCTTTCACTATGTATGCCCAAAATGAAGAGTTCGAGGGAGGATATTGGTTATAGTGGCTTAAGCTCGAAATTCGGTTGTAGCAAATTAGCTTCCTCTTTGGCAACTAATATTGGATCAAATTTGAGGACTGAACAACAATCAAAGCAGCAGCAAACTGCAAGGAAGCAAAGGAGATGCTGGTCGCCTGAATTGCATCGCAGATTTGTCGATGCCCTGCAACAACTTGGAGGTCCACAAGGTTACGACTTAAACTACTTGTGTGTTAAATACTTGTTGCAATTTTGATTGGAAATTGGATTGAAATTATATTTTTATCGTAAAGTGAGTAATTAGGATCAGATTTGATAATGTAAGTTAATGCGAAGCGAAATTCAATCGTGGAAGGAGAAAGTAAGGAGTATATCGAGCAAAGTGTGTCCTTGTGTTTGCTTCTTTTCATAGTTTTTGTTATGTTTAGCACGGCATAGTATTCCTAGTTGTTTACTTCAAATTCGTGCTCTCCTTTGCAAAAATATGGATTGTCTGAGAGGAGGGATAAGAGTTGGTTCACACAAAAATATGGATTGTCTGAGAGGAGGGATAAGAGTTGGTTCGCTCAGGGCTTATTCAATGAGTTATTGTTTCACCACATGTTTGTAGGGAGGAATGAATTAGTACTGAACTGTAATAAGGAGGAAAAAAGGTTAAAATATCATTTATTATATTTTCTAGTCGAATTTAGTATTATGTACCAGACATGTAGTCGTTACACATCTCATTTGGGATTTTTTCCTTCCTATGCAGTTGCTACTCCTAAACAGATCAGAGAACTGATGCAAGTTGATAGTCTCACAAATGATGAAGTGAAGAGTCATTTGCAGGTTGGTGTGAATTTGCACGTCTTCTCTTATTCCCTTCTTTTGTTGACATTCATATTTTTATTTTATTTTTTCCTTACTTTTCGTGATTTCAGAAATATCGTCTTCATAGTCGAAGAGTAAAAAGCACGTCCACAAATCCATCTGTGGTGCTAGGAAGTTTGTGGTTGTCCCGAGAACAGTATCGTGAATCCTCAAAACCAAGCACATCCCAATCCGGTTCTCCTCAGGGACCTCTTAACTTAACTGGATCCTCCAGAGCAACTTCCATGACTGCAGCAGATAGCATGGAAGACGAAGACGACGAAAACTTGGAGAGCCATAGCTGGAAAAGTCGCATACATTTATCCAATGTGTAGACGACTAAACGTTCACCATGAGTTTTGCATATATAGAGAGAATATGTTGGAGGATTAAAAAAATTTATGCATTACACACAAAAGATCTTGAGGCAGAGTGTTTTTGAAATTTTGCAGGATTAGAATTTTACTCTTCTATGTTGAATTGAGTTATTATTACTATACAATAATATGTGAATTTGAGCACTTCATTTCCTTTTCTTAATTTCTTCAAAAGAATAAGCATTTCCTTACAAGTGATTAAAATTCTCCATTAATTAATTGACTCTTGTATGAGTGTGTGTTTCTAGTTATAATATTTCTTTGCTTTGAAGAATCATGATGAATTTTTTTCCCAGGAAGACATCATTTGAAGATTCCCTTCAAGATTGGGCAAAACCAAACATTAGCTTTTGTCTACCTCAAGTCATGGTCCGCTCAACAGAGTACATCAATTTGTAATTTCTAACTTTATTTTTAACAAAAACATATGTAAAGTTCATGTGATGCCTAACTCGCGCACTTAATATTAATCCCAAGGTTGCAGCACGTTCGGTAGTTAACTCTTTGCACTGTCGGCTCGTCTTCGCTACGACAAATCGATACCTAACTTGTACCTATGTAGTGTAGTATTGTCGATTTCACGTTCAACAAAGCTTCGAGCCTCCTGTCCTTGTGGGTGGCAAAAGGCCTAGACGAGTCTCGGTTTCTTGCAATTCGAAAGGTAGATTAGTTCATGGAAACATGTAGGTAGCCATATTTGATTTTCATGTTCATTCTCTTGCGGATTACGTCATGGGAATGATCTGTAAAGAAATTATTTTATTGTTGCCTTTGTTTACTTATCGACTTAAAAAACATGGTTTGAAGAATCTGGGGACAGTATTTTATTGAAGAAGATGCCAATGGACAAGATTTGTAGTTATCTCCTCTAAGATATTATGATGGGATTGCTGTTTATTATAACGAGTAATTTACGAAAATGTCTAATTTCATGATTGTCAATTAGAAATTGACCAATTTTGATAACTCTTATAAAAATGGTCAAATTTAATATTAAATTGTCTATTATTTAATGAAAATGATACATTTTTTTTATTTTTTTTCAATTTGTCATAAATTTAGAGAATAAGAAGTAGCTTCCATGAGAAGCTATATTAAAATGACGTTTTCGACATTTTAAAAGTTGATATTGATATTTGAACCCAGTTTGTCTTGATACTTCATTTGTCTATAACGAAATTTCATTCCGACACGAGAGTTCTCTACATTCCATAAAATTCTTAACATTTGAAGCATAGTTCTCGATATTTAATACTTGTGTCAATCAGAGATAACATTTAGGTTGTGTCTGGTGGCCATTAAAATGGCCAAAAGAATTATAATTCCTACCATTGCACATCACTTCAGTCGCAACAATTGACCAGCCATGAGTGGTGCGGGGCCCACTAACGATCAGAAAAATTTTGGCCAAAAGCAAAACCAGACAGACCATTATTGTGGTTTGACGTGTATTTTTGAAATAAATAGGGTATGTAATGCGTCAAAATTTTATTGGCCAACAATTTTTTTTAATTGTATGTACATTTCTGTCTTTATTGTGGAATTATAAATTATTAACGAGGATATCGTGGTCTAAAATATTGCAAAATAGACCCTAAACAAATTTTAGACATATTTACAAATAATTACGGAAACGGTAAGAGTGGACATTTCTGTTAATTTCCTCCTTAACAACCAATCAATGGACATAATAGTCTAGGAGTTAGGTTTTGAAAAGAATTTGTCTGGCTTGACAGTAATATACATATATATATATATATATTGACAGATAGATGGACAAAGTGAATCTGATTTGTCCAAAGTTCAACATCAAACAAGTAACTCTTCTATAGAGTGAATTGTTTAAATAGGCACTGAACTTTACACAATGCGTTTAAAGGGTCACTGAATTTTAAAAATCACCTAAATGATCACTGAACTTTGCAAAATATTTTCACTAGATCACTGAACTTAAAAATCACCAAATTCATCACTGAACTTTGCAAATGCAGTGATCTCCTGGGCAACATTTTGCAAAGTTTAGTGATCTCGTAAAAACATTTTGTAAATTTCAGTGATGAATTTGGTGATTTTTAAAGTTCAGTGACCTAGTGGAAACGTTTTGCAAAGTTCAGTGATCATTTGAGTTATTTTTAAAGTTCAGTGACCCCTTGGACGCATTGCGTAAAGTTCAGTGCCTATTTAGGCAATTCACTCCTCTTCTATATCCACTTTTATTTTAATTAAAATTAAACTCAATAATTAATTTTAATCACACAACTTTTAATGCAGGGACTTATTATGCAATTTTAAATTTTAAATATCTACTAAAAATCTGATTTTACTTGACGACATTTCAATCATACACTTTATCTTCTTCCATCAAAATCTGCTTTTAATATCATACAAAATAATACAAAACATTTTAGATGACTATCTTTAACTGAACCTGTCAAATATGAAATTAAATATTATTTCTCAAGGGAAATCAAAGTGGGTCCTTTTACCAAAAAGTTATATCCCATTTTGAAAATGCAAAATGTTGTTATATATAAATCCAAAATGTTTGACAAGTAGTCCCATTCACAAACAAGTCATGGAGAAAGAATCTTAAAGCAAAAATACAATGAGTGAACCCACTTTGATGTTGCCATTATAAAAAGGACAACTTGTTAGGTAACTATAGTTGATTTTAGAAAGGTGGAACTACCCAATTTAACTTTAACTTTAGGATTCTTTTCTAGGTTGTTAAATGAGACGCTAGGCTCGTCCCATGAGTCACTCGCCGCTCGTCAATATATTATATTTTTCATCTGTTATGACAACTTGACGCATACGATAAATTCGCTTCTTTCTTAGTTCTCTAATTGATTGGATTCCATTTTCAAATTTACTCAATCCCTTGTTTTGTTTTATACTAACATGGAGAATCTAACACTATACATCATATGATTATGACCATTAACATTAAATTAAGATTTATTTATTTATTATTATTATTTTATTATTATTATTTTTTTTTTGAAAAAAATGCTTATACTACAAACCACTATCTCTAATCCATACCCTACATTCTTTCAAAAAAAAAAAATGTAAGGAAGGAAATAAATATGTGGGTAACTCAATTGATGAGTTCAAAACATGAACATATTTTTACTTAGGACTTAATAATAATATTTTTGTTAAAAAAGAGACAAGGATTCAATTATGATTTAAACTTAGAATTAGGTTATGTTTAAGACTGGAGGGGAGGAAATTGTTCTTTTGGCTTTTTTTTTTTTTGTTAAAATATTGAAATCATTTTTTTTTTAATAATTTACATAATTATCGATATTCAAAATTTGAAATTATGAGATTTTGAGTAATAATTAGTTTTTTGCCCAATGTAGCGGTTGTTTTGTTTTTGTTTGAAATCTGAAACTATTCCATTGAGACGTATCTTTATATAAAACAAAAGTTAAATAAAATTGAAGAAAATAAACACCTAGATCTATAAATAAATATGTAATTGGGGTTAAATATTCGTCTCAAATTACTTATTTTGTCTTCAAGGTTAGAATTACTATCAAAAGTACCTTTCTTTTAAATTAAAAGCGACTTTTATGTATATCAAAGCATTTTCAAGAGATTTTCTTTTTCAAAATAGCATTTTATGTATAATAGAGAAAAACAATTTAATTTTCGAGAATACATTTTTTATATAGTCTAACAATGCTCTTTATTTTGAATATTTATTAATATTTTTTATATATTAATGCTTAATCAATTCAAATATAATTTGAATAATTTATGAAGTAAACTATTAAAACTTGTAACTTATTAAATGCATTCGTTATAAAGTAAAAATAGATATAAGGGGTCAATCCGTTATCTATTTTAAAAAGTTAAAATGAAGATTTCATATCTAAGAGAATAACTATGACCAATTTCAAAATTAAGAAACAATGTTTAAAACTTCAAAAAGTCAAATATTAATTAAATTTTATTTATGAAATAATTAATTAAGTATATTAAAGTCACAATATTATATAATTTATGGTTACATTTATATATTAGTCACGATTACAACGTAACAGTCACAAATTACAAATTTTATAGGTCATAGTTTATCTCTTGTCACAAACTCATCAAAATAGTAGGTCACATATTATTCTTTGATCACTAATTACAAATTTTATAAGTTAATACTAATTGTTCACAAAAATATCAAATTAATTGATCACAAATTATTTTTAGGTCACAAATTATCAAAATATTGATCAAAATATAAAATATTTTTAGGTCACACATTATTTATTGATCACAAATTATAATTTCATCGGTCACAATCAACCAAATAATTTTGCTCACCACTCTTCGTCCCACTCCACTGCCATTGTCACCATCGCCACCACCATATTGTCATCGTCGCCACCAACACCAAATAATTTGTGACCATCTCTCCGCTTCTTTTTACTGTCTTTCTTGCTATTGACACCACCAAATGCTCCACCCCATCACTGTTACCATCGATGTTGGGATAGTCACCCCAGCACCCTCTTTACAGTTGTTAAAGAATCCAAAGACAATAAAGAAAAAGATAATGCTAGGGTTTCCTTGATTCTGCATAATGAAATTTGAGTACAAAAAATTA
The DNA here is from genome assembly GCA_019097785.1 of Fraxinus excelsior. Lineage (NCBI taxonomy): Eukaryota > Viridiplantae > Streptophyta > Magnoliopsida > Lamiales > Oleaceae > Fraxinus > Fraxinus excelsior. The sequence continues at coordinate 30,398,190 of CM032633.1, forward strand.
ATTTAACCAAAATATAAAGAGACTATATATAGGCTAAATAAAGGAAATTAAAAAAAAGACTATTCTACCTTTAATAAACAATAAAACAAAATAACCATATATTTCTTAACACCTCCCCTCAAACACACGATGCGACAGCTACAAGTATCGAGAGTTTGCCAACTAGAAAACGAAAACAGGAAATAGAATGGGACTTGGTAAAAAAATCTGCAAGGTGCAAATAAAAAGAAACAAATGACAAAGTAATTGTGTCATGCTTGAAATGATGACGAGTAAGGTGACAATTAATCTCAATGTGTTTAGTTCGTTCATGAAAACCCGAGTTGTGAGCAATCTGAATAGAACTCTGGTTGTCGCAATACATAGGAGTGTAATGAGAAAGAAATCATATATCTGCAAGTAACCAACGTAACCAAACAATCTCTTTGGTAGTAAATGTCATAGCACGATATTCTGCTTCGGTTGAAGATTGAGAAACAATAAATTGTTTCTTGCTTTTCCAAAAAATAAGAGAATTATACAAAAAGATACAAAAATCAGTAATAGACTTGCGATCTATAGGATCACTGCCATGATCAGCATTAGAGTATGCACGCAGCTCCAAAGAGAATGTGGATGGAAGTAAAAAACTCTAAAAGACTATACACCGAAGATATCATAAAATAGGAAGAACGGCTACCCAATGAATTGTAGTAGGAGAAGCAACAAACTGACTAACAACGTGAACATCATATGTTATATCTAGACAAGTAATAGTGAGATATACCAAGCTCCCAACAATAGTACGGTATAAAGTAGGATTTGAAAAAGGTAAACCATGAGAAGAAGAATAGTTTGTGTTAACCTCGATGGGAGTATCAACGGTTTTATTATCAGTAAGTCTAGCCCGCTCAAGAATATCTGCAACATATTTCGACTGAGAAAGAAGATAACATTTGGGTGAGCATGCTACCCAATACTCAAGAAATATTGTAGAGAACCCAAATCCTTCATTTCAACATATAAAGATAGAATGATACAACCTGTATCAGTGCACTTAACAAAAAGAGTAGAATTATGACTACTAGAAGCAAATCCAAGGGAAGAGATCGCAACCGAAAATTTCTCAAACTATGCACGAGGTGCTTGTTTGAAACCATATAACGCTTTCTTAAGCTTGCAAATATACCCAGAATCATGTGAAACACCAGAAGGGGGTGTCATATAAACTTCTTCTTGAAGATCTCCATTCAAGAAGACATTTTTAACATCAAGTTGAAAGATGCGCCACTGACGAACCGATGTTACTGCAATAAGAGTACGAATAGTAGTCATTATTGAAACAGGAACAAATGTCTCCTCATAATCTATACCATACTATTGAGAGTACCTTTTTGCAACCAACCTAGCTTTGTATCGCTCAATTGATCCATCAGAATTAGTTTTGATCTTATACACCCAACGACAACCCACAACACTCTTATCAGGAGATAGATAAATCAAATCTCAAGTACTCGTCTTATACAAAGTAGAAAGTTCCCCATCTATAGATTGCTGTCAAAGAGGATCAAGAATTGTCTCTTTATAGAAAGAAGGCTCAAAGAGACAATGAATAGAAGTTAAAAATGAAGTAAAAGATGAAGAATAATAAGAATAAGCAAAATTTGGTAACTTTGTAGACTTATGAATGCGTATGGATTGACATAGAGGTTCATCCACAATTTCAGACGGAGCTTGAGGAACCGTAGGAGAAGATGGACCTTCGGTATACCGGAGAGTAAAGTGTTAGTACATGTAGAATGATCAGTACGAATTGGTTTTAAAGATAACGGGTTAAGAACATGAGAAAGGATATTTGCAAGTACTAGGAACCTGAGATGACAAACTATCAGAATCGTTTGAAAAAAGATCAATACGAATGAGATCAGATCTAGTCAAACTATAAGTAGTAGATTGTATAGAAAAGAAAGGTATATGCTCGACAAAAACAACATGACGAGACACATAAAGTTTCTGAGTTATTGGATCAAAACAAGGATACCCCTTTTTACCTTCACTATAACCAAGAAAGATACAAATAGCAGATCGAGATGACAACTTGCTGCGTTCTACATGAGGACGAAGAACGAAACAAGTACAACAAAAAACTCTAAAGAAAGAATAACTAAGGGCATACTCATACAACTTTTCGAAAGGAGAATAACCCGAAATATGAGAAGATGAAATTGTATTAATCAAACTTACAGCAGTAAGAACAATTTCACCCCAAAACACACTAGGAACAGAAGCAAACAACAAGAGAGAACGAGCAATTTCAACAATGTGCCTATGTTTTCTTTCAGCAACACCATTTTGCTCAGGAGTATCTGTACACGAAGTTTGGTGAATAGTTCAATCTAAGGCAAGCATCTCACAAAATTTATTAGAAGTATATTCTCCACCCAAATCACACCTAAAACATTTGATAACAACATAATGTTGATTTTTGACAAGAGCACGAAATACTGAGTATATCTCAAAAAATTTAGAATGATGTTTCATTAAATAAACCCAACAATAACAAATATGATCATCAATAAAAGAAATATAATATTGAGACCTTCTTTTTGTGGCAACAGGAGAAAGCCCCCATACATCAGAATGAATTAAATCAAATGGAGAAAAAGAAATATAAATACTTCGATTAAAAGGTAAAGCTGAAAATTTTGCCAGTTTACATCTACTACAATCAGAAATATCACAGGGTTGCAAATTTTCTAAAGCCCATGTAGAAGCTAAAAATCTCAAACGATAAGACGGAACACGACCTAAGCGAGAATGCCATAAATAAAAACTAGAAAAATGATGAATCAAATGAAAAGAAGACAAATTAACACTAGTAGCAGCAACAACTAGCACTTTTAACTCATTCCAAATATATAGCTCTCCCTCCCTACGGCCTGTCCCAATCAGCTTCTGAGACTGCAAATCTTACACATAACAAAAAGAAGAGGAAAATGTGACTAAATTACAAGAATCACATAACTGACCAACAGAAGCAAGATTTAATATGAGTTTTAGAATATGATAAACATTAGAGAGAGACAAGTGAAGTGTGATTACAGAACCAACACCTGCTAAAGGCATATGAGTGCTATCAGCAACCATGACAGTGATAGAAGACGAAGGAAACACATAAGCAAAAGATGAAGAATCTGGAGACATATAATACGAAGCACCAGAATCTAAGACTCATACAGAATGTGACATACCTAAAGAACTTTGAGGCAACTAACCTACGGAAGAAGAAGAAGCAGACATAGCTTGCGGCTGTAAGGAAAGAAACTTCTGAAATTGCTCAGCCATAGTAGTAGGATCGGTGAAGGGACCTGATGAAACTACTGCTGCAGTATTAGACTGTGGTGGTTTATAGCCCTGATGTGGTCTAAGCGCATTCGATTGTGACTGGTTGCCAGGCTTCCAAGCTTGAAATTGTTGTTGCGATTGATTATGCTGTCTCAACTTAGGATACTGAGTCTTCCAATGACCTTTCTACTTACAGAAACTGCACTCGTCGAGAGCAGCCACTGCGTAAAACTTATTCTAATTATGAGAGAGTGACTTAGAATGCACTGCTAACACAGAAGGATTAGAGGTAGAAATGATTCCCTTTTCAGAATAAGACTTGAGACATATTTTTTCAGTGAATAACTCACTAACAACTGAGTCAACAGAAGGAATTGGAGAATGATGCAAAATTGAACATCTAAGTCCTTCAAAATCACTGCGATGTGCAGTTAAAAACTTTACCAACCGTTACTGCTCTCTACGAGCAATATAGGCACCACATGCTTTTAATTCGTTTGATTCTGTAAGAGCCAATTGATCCCAAAGATCTGTCATAGCAGAATAAGACTCCTGAATACTCATATTCTTCTGCTGAAGAGCTCGTATGTCATCCTGTAATTGATACTGCTTTGCAAAATTTGACTGAGTGAATAACCTTTGTAGATGATCTCAAACCTCCATTGTTGTCTCATACTTCGCCAACTCTCTATCTATGGAATGCTCAACAGAATTGTTAATCCAAGTAATAATTTTTGCATTGTTTACTTCCCAGGTGTCTATCAAAGCAGCATAACCATCATCGATATTCCTAGGTTTCACTAGGGCTGGACAAAATGTCCGAACCGAACGGGTTTTCTTAAATTAAAAACCCGAACGGGTATCCGAATCAAAAACCGACGGATTTGGTTCGGTTATCGATTCTAGACCAAGAACCGAATTTTTTTTTTACAATTGGGCATTTGGGCTTCAAGTATAATTTTTTTTTTTAGTTATATGTTAGATCAACCCAAGAAGATAGCCCAAAATCAACCAAATAATTATTAATTACCCAACGTCCCAGCCCAACCCGCTAGCCCAATCCCGAAAAATTAAACCCACTTCCCACACGCCCAAGTCCCAACCCGTCCACAATTGAAATTCCCACTAGTAATATGTCCAGCCCAATTTATAAAAAAAATAAAATTGAAGAGCCCATTTCGATTTTGGCCCAAACAAAATAATACAATCGATTCAAATTATCCAACCATGAACCATCCATAGAATCCCCATTTCCATTGTTGGCAACTTGGCTTCTTTCTTCCCGACTTCCTCCCAACTGTTGCCACTCGTCCGACTCATTCACGACTCACTAGTCCAGTCCATACTCTCCATAGCTAGCAGCCCAACACTCTTCACGACTGACGTGGTATGTTATGTATTTTGTGGCTTGAAACTAGGGCTTTTTAGAGTTTTCGATTTAATAGTCATTTAGTGTTTGAAATTGGGGCTTTTTAAGGGTTGTGCTTCTAAATGTTTAATTGGCTTGAAATTTGTTGTTTGATTTTTTATGTGATCTCGTTGATGAACAAATTATGATGATGAGTCTGATTTTCCATTCTTTCTAAAATCATGACGACGAATCGATGCATTTGTTTGAGAGGAATACGAATTGTTCTGAATTTTTGTTGATTTATTGAGTTATAATAACCTCCTACTCTACTCATTCTGAAATCTGGCTATCCCATTTCATTACCGAATTTGTTCTGTTTTTTTCGAACCTTTTTTTCTGAAATTTGAGACTTATTTAATGAGAGATGAGATGATACCAATTGTTATGTTTTTTAATATCTGATTCATTCATGGCATCTTTAGCCCCCACCAATGCCTCCTCCAGCTTCTCATTTACCATATAATATGAGCAAATTTGGCTAAGAATTTTATCATGATGTCTTTCTTCATATCTTATTACTTGTTCTTCAGCTGGTGAGGTGCAATTGTACACTACTGCTTCGAGATAATTGCTATAGTGCCTAAAACATTAAAACACAAAATGGAGATGGGGTGCCAGTGGCTGGGGGAAAAATTAAACAAATTAACACCTCAATAAGAATACAAGAGTTGGAGAAAAAATTACATTTATATGTATACTTTCAATATGCGAAGTTTTCTCTTTCAAATAATAAACTACAACAAATATTATGAAGATTAAGTTTGATAAGTATTGGGGTAAAGTTGATAAAATGAACAACATTTTGATTGTAGCAGTTGTGCTTGATCCTAGGTATAAGTTGGAGTTTGTTGTACATTGTATTGGTATCTTGTATGACTGTGTTAAGGTTGAAGCCACAAAAAATGAGATCATGAAATTATTGTATGCTTTGTATAACCAATACAAGGGATGACATTGTTCAAAAAAGGGAGCTAGTGGAAGTGGAAGTGGGTGCGATGAATCTAATGATGGAGTCACTTTGTTGGAGGGTTAGAATGATGATGATGATTGGGATGATTGTAATTTTGATTTTGGGTACAAGAAATTGAAAACTACCAAAATGGATTTTTCTAAAAAAGACGAGGTACAACGATATTTGCACAAACCCACTGAAGATGTTAGTGATGCAAATTTTGACATTTTAAACTAGTGGAATGTTAATAAATCAAGGTTTGAATATTTATCTGAGGTTGCAAGGGATGTTCTTGCTATTCCTGTATCTACAGTTTCTTCTGAGTCAGCATTTAGTACTGGAGGGTGCATTCTAGATCCATTTAGGAGTTCTTTAACTCCTCAAACAGTTGAGGCCTTGATTTGTACACAAAACTGGTTAAGGGAAGAATCTAGACTTTTGAGAGTTTACCAAGATAAAATTTGCATTGAAGAGACAGAATTCTATGAGAGCATTGAGACATGTAATAAAATATATATTATATTTTTTCTTATTAAATTTTATTAGAACAATTTATAGTTTATTTATGTTTGTTAATTGTGTTTTATTTTTCATTTTTTTCTTGTAGAGTTTCCGAGTAACTAATATGGCAAGTCAAGCAACCGATTATTACATTACATAGTTGGTAAGTATTTTTAATGCTTTAAAATATTACGTTTATTTGTAAAAGTTAAGATTGAACCTGGTCAATATTCACACACAAATTCACTCGGTGAAAGTACTGAGCACGCTGGGATTGCCTCACTTCTCACAATGTTTTCAGAAAACATGAATGATTTTGGTACCACTTCCCAGAATGGAAAACATTGTTAGATGCTTTTATATATTACCTTTTGGTGGGTAAGCAGTGGAACAGTACTTTTTTTAGGGAAGTAGCAAAAAAATATTGTCTGGTACTAAAGTGTTAGCATTTTGTGAAAAACTTTCTAACATGTTATGGATTGATTATTCAAGACGCACTAATAAAGTTTTCTAAATGTATTTATATAGTGTATTATAAATATTAGAAAAATTAATTATAGTAGGAACCGAACCGAACCCGAACGGTTCCAAAATTATATCTGGAACCGACGGTTCCATTTTCTAAATACCTAAAAATTTCTGGAACCGAAAAAATCGAACCGAACCGACCCGCGCCCACCCCTAGGTTTCACAAAAGTTTCAGTAATGTATCCCCACATCTTTTTTATCCTGAAAAGAATTTCTCATCACATAACTCCAATATGAATAATTCTTTCCATCCAACCTCACACTCACAGACTGAAGCAAATCATCTCTTTCAGAGCCATAATGAAAAAAAAAATTAAGAAAAAACAGATCGCAAAAGAAAGGAAAACGAAATACCAGATTACAGAAACTGAAAGAAAATCCTCTCAAAATCGTCTCTTTTCTAAAAAAAAAAAAATTTAGAAATTGAGTTCAAAAAGTTAATATTAAGTTGGATCCGCTAAAACTATGTTTGAGATTAAGTCTCGTCCCATTAAATTTTGCTCTGATACTATGTTAAAAAATCCAAAGACAATTCCGCATAATGAAAATTGAGTACAAAAAATTAATTTAATATAAATATAAAGAGATTACATATAGACTAAACAAAAGAAATTAAAAATAAATTATTTTACCCTTAATAAGCAATAAAACAAAATAACCATATATTTCTTAACAGTCAGCTTCGTCTTCATCATCATATCTATACTCCAGCAAATATAACTTTCCTCCAGTTGCCAGGAACAATCATGGACTATAGCCACCTGGACAACCACCACCTTTCACCACTGCCACATGGACCATTAGCGATTCAGCCCGTGCCACCTCTACCACCGCACCACGAACAGTCCCATCTCTACCTCACCATAAACACATTCCGCACAAAAAATTCCTCAAATCCGTCGCTGGCACTATCAACAATTACTACCAACCACAACAATCAACACGAGAAGATAGAAAAGATAGAGCACCTCGCCGCACAGTCACACCTCAACACACCGATATGAAATCGCATCACATTGGACAGAGGAAGCGACGATGGTTCTTCATGCGGGGAAGAGAGAGATCGTAGATCAGCGCTACACAACGAAGAGAGACACAAGAAATCGACGGTGGTACAGCAAAGAGAGAGACATGAAATCGCTGGTGGTGTAGCTAAGAGAGATGGGAGACAGAATTTGGATGAAATATATAGCGGGAAATGATGACATACAGAGAGAGAAAGGAGACAGAGGAATGAAGATAAATTTAGGATTTGGAAGGGGTGGGGTGTATGGGGTATGTTAATTAATTTAATTTTATAATATTATTATTAATATTTAGGATTTTAATTATTTCTATTTTTAAAAAAAAAAACTTTTAATTAAGAATTAAAATCTTGAAAATACTTAGTCCCCGTAATTTTCACAAGTAAATGGAGAATTTTAAAGTCTCTCTAAAATTTAGAGTAACTAATGGGCCACTCTTGACCCAAAAAGAAAAGTTTTGGGAGCGGCGACATTCTAGATTGACTAAATGAAGTCTTCTATTGTTCTCTTTCTTTTTTAATTATTATTAAAAATATTATTTATTTAATTATTAAAATATTTCACCTAAGATGTCACGTAGAACGACTGTAGTAGTCAGCGACAATAGCACTACTCAAAATTCATCGTAATTACTAAATTTAAAAATTTGCATTGTTATCACTGATTTCACACAAACATATAAAGAACCTAAAATTAAGCTATTAATCTAAATCCGTCCTTGAGTTTGCATATTTTCCAATTGAGAGGCGGGTCGATTCAAGTCACAGCTTATCGAACTTCGACCTACTGAAAACGTGATATCATTTGCATCACACATTCACTTTATTTCTTTCTTACCACCTCGAACGTGAAAGAAGAGTGAACGATCCTATCATGTATACAAAATAGGAAGGTCATGTTAATTCTAAATCAATCTTACAACATATACATTAACTTTGACATCATGGATGACAATCTTGAGTTGACAATTTTTTATACATTGATTTTAACAATATTTTAAACAATCAATTACAAGAATTTTGATAATATCAATAACGATGTTATCAAGAAATGTACATCTAGATTAATTCTAAACTTTTCAACTATGTTTTTAAAATCTTCACTTTTCCAATTTTCAAGTCAAACCCTCCGAAGTAGTTTTTACTGTTCATCTTTTTTGCTTATTCAAACCTCATAGCAGCTATATCCAGTGTTTCTAACAAGAAATACTACTCAACATCTGAAGAATTCTTTGCATGAAGGGAGTTTTTAGCTACCGAATTAGTTCTTTTCAATCAATTCAACAAATCATAATTTTCCCGTAATTTGTAAGAATAACTGTTTATAAGCACTTTTTGCAACCTCCAACGAGTTCTAGTGTTTGCAATGGTGGTATTGATTAAAATGCTAAGATAATGTTGTATTAGATTTTTTACAAAATCTATATAAATATTTGGTATCATTCTGTGTATGACTCACTCAGCTGTCGTGGTGGACTGAAAGCCGGCTGTATGTTTAAATTAGTATTAATTAACTATAAGTAGTGCAACCTTTTCCAATATTCTTAAAGCCTATGCATTGTCAGAAAGCACATCATACTTGTATCTTCCATTTGTTGATGATAATTAAAAATGCTCAGAGTTATTTTTAGAACATATTTGAATTCCTTTTTCAGATATGACTTGATTATGTTTAAGATAACAGATGCTTGGACAGACCAACAAGTAAATACCGCAAGGCGAGACCGAGAGAAACCGAGTCCATGCCGAGCAAAACATGACCAATCATACCAATATCAAATGGAAGCTAGTATAATACCAAGACAGTGAGTTCAGGCTGAGAGATATTTAGTCCCATTCTTCAATACTTAAATGTTAAGATGATGTGAACGGTCTATGCTTTCATTTGCTAGGATTCCTAGATGTAATTGGAAAATTAACTAAATGGATGACATCAATCAGTGGTTGTCTTCTTTTTCAAGTGTAAATTATATTTATTTCAGACATGGCCATTAGGTTGTCACAAGTATAGTGGCATTGCCACTCTCCAAGCACTCTAATGAATTTTCTTTTTGTTCTCTTTCACTGGTTATAAATAGAAGCAACTGTACCAATCTTTTCACCCCAGAAGATATGGGGCATAAAACCTTCTACCCAACTACTGCTTTCTTTTGCTTGATCTTCTATTTTGCGCCCTTAGCCAAAGGCATACCCGATTATGTTTACTATGATAAGTTCAATGGACTTCTTAGTTGCAATTTCTATGATAAATCTTGCCCTAACTTGCTCATGTTAGTTAAGTGGGGTGTTTGGGCAGCGTTCAAGAATGACACAAGAATGGCTGCATCCCTTCTTCGGCTACATTTTCATGATTGTTTTGTTAATGTAATTCTTCTACTGATTCTATAGATATAGCCTTCTTGTCTAATTTTAAAGAGTCAAAATTGTTTTTGCACATATCAATTATATTTCTGGATGGCATTAGGTTCTGACGTTTTACTCCACCAAAAATGCATATAGTTGGATATTATATATGCTTTGATTACAATTTTTAATTGCTTATAGGAAAATGAATGTCTAAAAGATGTGATTTTCTTTTAATAGAACAGAATTTAGTAAGGAAAAAAATATATTAATTTAAAACACAGGGTAAGGAATCAGATTTATGAGTTTTAAGAAATTGTGTTACTATTCAGAGAAAATGGAATTACAACCGATGCCCCTTTTGTAGTCCTTCCATAAGTTCTGCCTTATATTTAACGATATTTAAACGTTTTTCTCTCCTTCTGTAGCTCTAAAACTAAGTAACCTGAAACCAAACATTAGAAATGAAGATTTTTCAAATCGCGTTATACTATGCAACTATAGTTTGTGCATTCTTCTGCCAGATAATTTTTAAGGATAATGTGCAATGCCTATGCTTGGCCTAGGGATGTGATGGCTCTGTTCTTCTTGACGATACTCAAGAATTCAAGGGGGAGAAGAATGCTTTACCCAATCGCAATTCAGTTCGAGGATTTGAAGTTATTGACAGTATCAAGGCAGATGTAGAAAAATCCTGCCCAGAAATTGTATCTTGTGTTGACATACTGACTCTTGCAGCTAGAGAAGCTGTTTCTTTGGTAAGTTGCCTTGAGACTTAATTTACATGAATTAATGTGTTCTCTCTCAATAGCCTAAGCTATTAGACGAGATGGTTGATCATGATGTCAGAGTAGATAAAGATTTTGGGTTCAAGCTCTGATGCCCGGACTCTTTGAAATAGTCGGAGTATCCGACACGACCAGGGTAGGGGTGGGTATGGGATATGTGTCGGATTTTTCAAGTTTCAATCGGACACTTCGTAGTTTTCACTTTTTTTTTCCTCTTTTCCTTTTTCTTCTTTCCCGTTTCTGCTCTCTATAAACCTAGCGTCGTCACCGAGAGGGTAGAGAAATGCGGCGACGCTAGATTTCCCTTCCTTTTCTTCTTCTTTCTTTTTCTTTCCATTATCTTCTTTTTTTTTTGTCCTTCTTTCTTATCTATTTGTATCGGTGGTATAAGGTTTTGTTTGTATAAAATGAAAATGAGTTCAATATAGTGCTATTTAGTGTTCTACTAAGTCCAAATTGTGATCAAATCCCTCATTTTCTATTTTATATAATATTTAGTAATTCTCATAATCGAAAACTAAACCAAAAATTCTATTTTATTCATCTTAACCCCTTGTTCAATGCCCATTTCTTTTTTTGTGAATAATTGATTTGGGTCTATTCAAAATGATATCTTAGATTAGTAAAAAAATTGAAATTTGAAAGATGTACCTATGTACCGATATTTAGATTCTTTTTAACCATATCCCCATATCCTGCATTTTAGAAAATCAAATATCCGACACTTAAGATACGTACCCGATACCCGTATTCGAATTTGAGCATCACATGGTTCAAGTTTAGCCGTCACCCATTTATGAAAATTGTGTGGAAAAAAAAATAAAAAAAATCAGTCTACACGTGATGGGCGTGTTGAAGACTAATTTAGTTGAATAAATGTGTCCCCTCTGCCAACTTAAACTTTTAGGCGAGGCAATTCAACGACTTGGTTACTTTATTTCAAGATTGATGAACTTTGAAGATTTGAAGATTTACTGTTTACCGTTTGTTTGGTATTAGTCAGGAGGGCCTTATTGGCCTGTTGCTTTAGGTAGGCAAGATGGATTAACTGCAAGTGAGAAAGCAGCAAATGAACAGTTACCATCACCTTTTGAACCTCTAGAGAATATCACTGCCAAGTTTGTAGCCAAGGGTCTTGATTTGAAGGATGCTGTAGTTCTTTCAGGTACTTCTCACTTTCTGTTTCCTGGTAATACCAAGAAAAAGAAGATTAAAAATAAGCCTGACAATTAAAATATCGTTATTTAGATACTAAAATAATTTCGGGAAAAAACTGGTATCTTTTTTAGTCGTGTGAATATAGATAGTTCTTTCTTGCATGCTGTTACATGATGGAATAAAGAGAATTCTCATATCCAACTCCAAATTTATTATGAATAATGCTTAGCGGCCTGTAATTGTAGTTCTTGTATATTTATAGGAGCACATACTATTGGTTTTGCTCAATGCTCCACTTTCAAGAGGAGGCTCTTCAATTTCAAAGGCTCTGGAAAGCCAGATCCTACGCTAGATTCTTCACTTCTCTCGAACTTGCAGAGCACTTGTGCCGATGGTGATGCATCAAACCAAAAGCTTGCTCCTCTCGACTCGCAGAGCATATACAGGTTCGATAACATGTACTATAAGAACCTGCTAAACAACGCAGGCCTTCTTGAATCTGATCAAGCTTTAATTGGAGATCCAAAAGCTGCTGCAATGGTCAAGGACTATAGTATGGATCCATTTCTCTATTCAAAAGATTTTGCAGCATCGATGGTAAAGCTTGGAAATATCGGTGTGCTCACCGGACAATCTGGGGAGATTCGAAAAAAATGTGGCTTCATAAACTAGTTTGCATAAGAAATGCTTTTCAGTTTTCCACCAAAAATAATCATGGCGTCTATGGTAAGGCATGTTAGACACTACTAGATAGTAATAATAAAGAAAAATAGTTAAAATTTTATTCAATGTACTGTCCTATGTCATTTCGTGTACCAAACATGTCATTGATTTGTTAATCATCAAGGGGACTATAAACGGTCTTTACTTGGTGCTTTTGCAAAAATATTATCCTTGATAATTGGATGCAGATGACTGCTACATACATTATCTAAGCATTTTGTAATATAACAAAGAAAAAGAGAACTTTTGTTTCTTAAACTTTTCAAAGTGACAAGTAAGATCTTCATCCAAGATAGTATTCACAGGATAGGTACTTGGGTTTTTTTCTTGAGTCTTGCTACTTGTACATAATTTTGTGTACATCAAGGTGTCCATCCCCTCACATGGGGGTGGGGCCCACTTGGAGATAATATTTTTTATTCAAGTGGGTCTCACCTTCATGTGAGATGGTGGATACCTTGATGTACAAAAAATTATGTACAAGTAGATAAACTATTTTTTCATTGATAGATTCCTTCAGTAATTTACTAAGCAATGCTCTATAAAATAATATTTATATTGCATAATAAAATGTTTATTGTGTACTGTCAAGTAGTTTGTTAAATGTGTTCTAGAGTCCTTTATTATTATATGAATGCAGTTAGTCAATTCTTGTTCTTGATATGCTAAATTCTGTAGTTTTGCTGATGTGTTCATACCAGTATGGGCATAATTTGGATTCCTGGTCCGGACAAATAGAATAGAATACCCTGCTTTCAAAAGAACAACTCGAAATTTACTTAGAATTGAACCAGGAATGGAACATTTCGGGATGAGACAACATAATAAAAAGTCCTATTTTCGGAAGAAAATGGTCTTCATTCAACTCGAAATCTACACATCTAGTACTAAACTAAAAATAGCTCCTTCCTCTGATCGGAAGACTTTGATTCTAACCTTGATCCGAAAAAGTATAAGCACAAGGATATCACAAAGAATTCTCTTATCTCATGTTCAATACAAGCACTAGATTTACTTGGTTGTTCCTCATGAAACAGAAATTAGACGCCAAATTCATTATTCCCAGATTTTTCTCTCTTATTGAAACACAATTTGGCAAAGCTATCAAGAAATTTAGGTCTGATAATGCACCTGAGTTGCAATTTACTGACTTTTTCAATTCCAAATGTGTATTACATCAATTTCCTTGTGTTGAGCGCCTTGAACAAAACTCTGTCGTGGAACGGAAACATCAACGCCTCCTTAATGTTGCTCGAGCCCTTTTCTTTCAGTCTCGTGTGCCAATCAAATTCTGGGGTGAGTGTGTTCTCACTGCTACCTACTTGATAAATCGAACTCCATCACCTTTATTACATGGTGAGTCTCCTTTTTACCTTCTATGGCACCCCAGTTGATTACTCCCATCTCAGGGTATTTGGCTGTTTGTGCTATGCACAACTTTACCTTCCACTCGAACAAAATTCCATCCTCGTGCTATAGCCTACATCTTTGTTCGTTATTTACTTGGCATGAAAGGCTACAGACTTTACAACATTGAATCCAAAACTTTCTTTGTCTCTCGTGATGTGATTTTTCATGAGACATTGTTTCCCTTTCAGTCCATAAACTCACTTACTGATCTTGTTGATCCTTTCCCAGAGTTGGTATTACCTGTACCAGCTTCTGATCTGCCCCTCTCTTCTGTGCTTTTACCTGACAATGATATCTCCATCACTTCTAATTCAAGTCCCCATACTGTCACAACACATACTCCTGTTGTTAGGAGAACTTCAAGGGTTATTAAGCCACCTTTTTATCTGCAGGACTATCACTGCAACTCACTACAACACACTTCTAGACTTCATCTGCTACTCCATATCCATTGACAGATCACCTTTCATATTCATCTCTTTCATCTACTCATCGTGCCTATCTTCTCCAAATTTCATCAACCTTTAAACCCCAATTCTATCACTAGGCTGTTAACTATCCCCATTGGAGAGAAGCTATAGCTACTGAGTTAGAAGCCATGGAATTCAACAATACATGGTCTGTTCAACCTTTGCCTAAGGACAAACACTCTATCGGATGTAAGTGGATCTATAAAGTTAAATACAAATCTGATGGGAGCATTGAACGTTACAAAGCCCGTTTGGTTGCAAAGGGCTACACACAACAAGAAGGCTTGGACTTTCTTGAGACATTTTCTCCTGTTGCGAAGTTAGTCACCGTTAAAATGTTGCTTGCTATAGCAGCCATCAAAGGTTGGCATCTTTTCCAACTTGATGTTAATAACGCCTTTTTGAATGGAGATTTATTTGAAGAAGTCTATATGGACCTTCCCTTGGGCCATGCTATGCACAGGAAGGTCACTGGTAAGGGGGAGAAAATGGTATGTCGCTTGCATAAGTCCATTTATGGTTTGAAGCAAGCCTCCCGACAATGGTTTTCAAAATTTTCTCAGGCTCTTGTTCTGTATGGCTTCACCCAATCCAAGTCTGATTATTCCCTTTTTACTAAGGGCGATGGTTCCTCCTTTGTGGCCTTGCTAGTCTATGTCGATGACATAGTCATCACAGGCTCTAACTTGATTATCATTGATGAGTTAAAGAGGTTCCTTCATAGCAAATTCAAGCTTAAAGACCTTGGTCCTTTGAAGTACTTTCTAGGTTTGGAAATTGTACGATCTGCCAAAGGTATATTTTTCTCCCAGAGGCATTATGCTTTACAGTTGCTCGAAGACTCTGGTTTTCTGGCCTGCAGGCCAGCTTCCTCTCATATGGATCCTAAGACAAAACTCAATGCATTTGATGGGAATCTTATTTCTGATGCTTCTTCCCACAGGAGACTGATAGGAAGATTACTTTATCTCACTGTCTCTCGACCGGATATAACCTTTGCAGTTCATAAACTTAGTCAGTTTGTCTCCTCTCCTAGGCAACCTCATCTGGATGCTGCTCATCATTTGTTACAATATCTGAAAAACTCACCTGGACAAGGTTTATATTTCTCTTCAGCTTCATCTCTTCAACTTAGAGCCTTTGCAGATGCTGATTGGGGGTCATGTGTGGACTCTCGAAAGTCCATGACTGGTTTTTGCATTTTCCTTGGAGACTCTATGATCTCTTGGAGAGCCAAGAAGCAAACAACAGTTTCCAGGTCCTATGCTGAAGCCGAATACAGATCACTAGCCTCCACAGCTAGTGAACTTGTTTGGCTTCATCAGTTGCTCCTTGATTTTCATATCCCACAATCTGGTCCGGCTGTTATGTTCTGTGATAACCAAGCTGCGATACACATTGCTAGCAATCCTACGTTTCATGAAAGGACAAAGCATATCGAGATCGATTGCCATTTTATTCGGGATAAAGTTACAGAAGGATCTATCAAGCTTCTTCCTGTCCACACTCATCATCAACTAGCTGATGTCTTCACCAAAGCATTGCCTTCTGCACCGTTACTCCCTTTGCTTGCCAAGATGGCTGTTCTTGACATTCACAGGCCCTCTTGAGGGGGAGTATTAGATACATAGATATTTTTACATTTCCAGTTGTCAATTAGTTAGAGTTCCAGCTGTCAATTAGTTAGACCAATTATTTATATAGGTGATTGTATTGAACATGAGATAAGAGAATTCTTCCTCAGCTGAATAAAAAGCTTCCCGCCTATTTCTCTCTCTACTTTTCCTCTGTGTTTTCTATCTTCTTTTTCTCTATTTCTCTAAAATCAATAATTAGTATAAAGCACAAGGATTCAATGAAAAGTGACAAAAAGAAAAATTTACTTAGACTTCCAAGTAAGAATAAAAAAGGGCTGTCATTCAACTCAAAATTTACCCGGTGCTAAACTACAAATAGCCCTTTCCTCGAATTGGAAGATTTTGGAACAAATATCACAAAGAATAAGGTAGAAAGCACAAGGATTCAATGAAAAAGTGACAAAAACAAATAGAAAAGCTGGTGGGATGCATTTGATTCTAACCTCACTTTTGTACTATCCTTGGAAATCTCTGTTCGTTGTCTCTCAAGTTATTTCAACTGTGTGTGTGTGTGTGTGATAATTATATGCCATCTTTTAAGGGCATGGATCTGTCAAAATTTACATATAAATCAAAGACAACATCATCACCATCCCCAAGAGAAATATTCTCTTCTAGGACTAAGATTCTCTTTCACTTTCTGCGCCTCAGTGCCTCACACCTTTGTTTTTGTTTTTGTTTTTGGTTTTGGTTTTTTTTTTCATATAAATTTTATTGGGATTAAGCATTTAATTATAGCAAAAAATTCATTTTTTTTCAGTTTAGGCCTCTCCAGAGGGACGTTTCCGTATCATTTTTCTCATGTAATCCTGAGCAGGCGCAGGTCTATACAAATTAGGGGTCTCAAGATGACTTTACACAATCCAATCGTACGGACGGGTATTTTGAGTCTTTGACACTGTTGAACACTGGCACACTAGACTGAGCGCTCCAGCCCAATTCAAATTTGTGTAAAAATAAATATAGGGATAATTACATAAAATCAGCTGTTTAATTTCAAGTTTATGAAAATCAAGTTTAATCTATATTTAATCAAAAATCATGTTTTATCATTTTTAATTAATAATGATATTATAAAATTAAAATAACATATATATCCACCCTGCTACATGCCCCCCACCAAATTTATTTTAAATATGAAACCATAAATCTATCCAACCTAACCTAATACATTTCATTTCTCTCCTCTCACCATTTCTCCCAATCGATCGCCGCCTCCACCGCCATTCACCAAAGTCGTCTCCTGATAGAGGTTAGACACGTGCATCTTTACATGCAGAATTTTTCAATATATCCGAAGACTGATGCTTGACTGCAGAGCTATTTGAAAGCATGTGATTCATGGTCAAATTGTCCACAGAATCAGAAAAAGATGCCTCCATTTTAGATGAATCAACATTTAAAAGCCCCCTTGAGGTGGGATCCATGTAAGCTTATAGCACCAGAATCTTCATTAGAACTAGAAAACGGGCATGATTCTGTTCTCAATGCAGATGTGAGAATGCCATTGGACGCGATTGGGCAGCTAAAATGGCCTTTCACACCAGCATCTGGTAAGATTTGTGGTTCTGGCCATCTTAGGCTGCCACTATTTAATGCAGATGTACTACTAGATGGTTGGTGGTGGAGGTGGTTTTTGGGGGGTTTTTTTTTTTGTTGATGGTGGGGCAGGTGGATTTGATGATGTTGGTGGTGGATATTGGCGGTGGTGAGGTGGTTTTGGAGATTGTCATGGTGTTTATTTGCAATCGATTGGATTTGATGACGGCGATTTTATTGTTGATTGTGTGCAATGATTGTGGTTGTGGGGTGGTCGTGGCAACGGTCATGGGTGGGATAAGATGAGTTGGGGTGGGGTGGGTGTCTGTGACTCACTTTAATGAAGCTGTGACCAGTAAAAGTTTTGATTTTTTCAATTTGTGACCTTTAAGAAATTTTAATTCGTGGTTGAAAAATAACATGTGACCATAAAATTCTTGATTTGTGACGAATGGGTGTCTGTAACCTAGAAATTGTGACTGTGACTCACTGTAATAGAGTTGTGATCAGTAAAAGTTTTGATTTTTTTCAATCTGTGACCTATAAAAAATTTTAATTCGTAATTGAGAAATAACTTGTGACCATAAAATTCTTGATTTGTGACTTATAAGTTTTTTGATTTGTGACCAATTAATTTGATAAGCTGTGACCTGAAATTAATTTTTAACTAATTAAGAAGATATCTGTGACCATAAATTTTGACTGAAAATTAAATTTTTAACTAATTAATAAGATATTTGTGACCAAATTGCATATAACTGTGACATTAACAATTGTCGGAATAGAAACAGTTGTCGGAATTAAGCGATGGTAGAACGGTCACCGGAATGAAGCGCGACCGAAGAACAGTTGTCGGAGCAGTGATGGTAGTGGGGTGGGGTGGGTTAATTATATTATATTACAGTTAAATATTTAATTTAATATAATAATTGTGAAATATAATTAATTAATTTATGAAAAATCGAATTTTTGTAATTCTAGACCTTGGGGTCTGATTTTTAATTTTGGGATAGATAAAACCTGAGTTGTGAATTTTTCCCATAAACATATGTATGTATATTTATATGTATAAAAAAATTTTAAAAAAAATTATGTAATTTTTTTAATATATAAATTAGTCGAGCTTAAAAAAAGTTTTAGTCCAATTTTGAATTTGTCCTCGCCGTTGGACCTCTCAATATGCATAGAACTAGAGTGATGATAGGGTTAAAATCACTAATGATTATCTAACTTTATATTTAGTGTCATTAGAGTCATCCAATTTGATGTTGTTTCATCATACTTATCTAACTTTATATTTAGTACCACCTGGCTACTCAATTTAATTTTATCACCATAACCACCAAATTTTATATAACATTTCATCATGGCCACTCAATTTCGTATAACATTTCACCAGACAACCCAACTTTTTTTCATCATTTTCATTTATTTCAAAATGGATAAAATGGTAGCTTTGTATTATATATATATATATATATTTCAGCAAAGTTTTTTTTTTAAATTTATTTTTTATATATAATGTAAAGTTACTGTTTTACTCATTTTAAAATTAGTATAAATGGTGAAAATAAGTTGATTGGTTATAATGAAGCGTTATATGAAATTTGATGGTTATGATGAAACATTATATAAAATTGGATAATCATGATGACACTACATATAAAGTTTAGTGATCGTGGTGAAATAAAATCAATTTTTTATGGCTATTTTCTTTTTGTCACAAGGAGATGATCATCAAAATAGAAGATAGACTTGAAGGTCTTGAACGTTATTGGATCAAAATATAAGCCTATGTTTGACACCTTTTTTTTCCATTCTCATTTTCATTTTCATTCTTTTTTTTTTATTTCAATCACACATTCTATCAATAAAATAATATTACACATAAATCCAAAAAAATTTATTATTTTTTAACCACACATTCTTCAATCAATCACTATTTAAAAACCATTTTTTCTCAAAAAATGAGTGTCAAACATAGGCTAAAGAAGAAATGGATGACCTCACCTGAGGCTGAAGTCTACAGACTACATAATTTGCACCTTTACTAAAGCAAACCTATCAGCAAAAGCAATATTCTCAGGGTACATATACATAAGTTTTAGACTTCTTGTACAAGATTTTGTACCATTGATTTGACCATTCATGAGGTGTAAATACCATGATCATTTATTCAAATGTCCTGCAATGTATACATAAAAGTTTATATAAGAAATTACATATATCATTTATTAGTTTAAAATATAGTCAAAATTTTCATTTATTATTTTCACTCTACATCATTTTATGTAATTCTTTATGTATTATTTTTATCTATAAGTAGCATAACCATTTACTCCATCTGTCTCATTTATATATGTGTGTTTTGTTTTTCACACGGAGTAAGAAATCTTATTGGAAAAACAATTTTTGTCAAATACTTTCATAGTTTATCCTCATTTAATTATCAATAACTAATAGTAAATTATTATTGGAAGTATTAAAGAAATAAGGGTATATTAGTAAATGAACAGAACAAAACATTCTTAATAAGAAACAAGAACATATAATTATGATATGAAAATAAGGAAAGTGAGCATATATAAATGAGAGAAGGAGAGTATTAAAATCAATTGTCGAATTGCCTATCAATTCATTAATTTTTAAGCTAATTCTCAAATTAGTTGTACATGCACCAAAGCTCAAAAATTAATCATAGTGATAGCAAAAAAACCTGCCCGACGAATGGCGGGACGGGGCGGGTGTGCCCTGCCCCGAAGTGCCCCAAACCCGCCCCGTGAAGAATAAAAAATAATAATTAACTACAAATTTAAAAAAAAATAGTTAACTGAAAATTTTTGAAAAAAATAAAAATAAAAGGGGCAGGAAATAGGGCAAGCCCGCGCCCCGTCTAAGTTGGGGGCATGGCAAGGTGTGGGAGTGGCGGGAACCCACCCCATTGCCATCTCTAATTAATCATCTTCATTCCATGTCTTAAAAGCTAATCATTGCAATTAAGGTGCATTCCATGAACTTAGACTGCATTTCTTTTTGGATAACGCGACGATAGTTGTATCACTCAACGAAGAAACAATATTAAATTTCTATTTGATGTACATTAAAATTCTCATTCTACTTATTTTAAACCACACATTCTTGAATAAAATAATATTTTTCATCACATTAATAAATTTTCCTTCTTTTTCAACCACACATTCTCCATCAATCTACCATTTCAAAATGTATTCTTCCAAAATAATGCGGCTCAAACACGCCCTAAATCACAATTTAGTAGAGATTAAAATTAAATTTTTAATATATTTTAATAAAAATTAATGAAATGCCTTTAAAAAAATTGTGAATAACACGGAACATTTGGTTAAAAATAACATTTTTGCCTCTTCCAGCACAAAACTATTCTCAACACTTAAATTTATTTATTTTTCCATAAAATCCCATCTTTGATCCATTTTCACCCATACTTCGGCTATGTTTGAATAAAACAAAAAGCAAAAACCTAGCATATCATCTTAAACCAAGATCCAAAAACCAGTAGAAACAGAAAATATTAGTTGCCATAATTGAAATGTCTACTTCTGATACACCATTATTAGACCCTTTACAGCAACAGCAACCACCGCCAATGGTAGTGGCTGCCCAACAGGCCTCCACGGGTCATTCGGGTCATGGGTCGGTTGGACCCGTTATTGGGGTTCTTGCAGTGATAGCAATACTGGGTGCAATTGCTGTGATGATTGGCAGGCTTTGTTCCGGTCGGAGAATAATGGGTCGTGGCCGGTACGATGTTGAAGAATGGGCCGAGGCTAAATGCGCTTCTTGCATTGATGGCCGTGTTTTTCCTCCCCATCCTCCACACTTGGTGGTGGAGCACAGTGTCAGCAGCTCATCCGGCGAAGCTGCCCCGGCTGTCGTGCCCCAAGAAGAAACACAAACACTTGAAGAAGATAAAGTCCCGGAACAACAAAGTAATTTGCAAAACTAAAATCATCAATTGAACGTGAAAGAGCTCAATCTTGTGAGTTGTTCATTCTATTAAGCAATCTTGTATTTTTTTTTTTTTTTTTTTTTTTTGGATTCATGCACCATATTCTCCTCTTGCGAAATAGGATTAACTTCTCTATTATTTTTGGGGTATAATTTAAATTAATTTTGTTTGGAAATTTCGAGTTAAGTTGGTTTAATTTCTAGAATTACTCATTTTTTAATTTTTTTAAGAAAACTATCTATAACATTTGACCAAAATAATAAGAATAAAGAAATAAATGTTGCGGTGAGTCAGAAAGTTTACGAATATAACAGACATGACTTCATGCAAAAAAGAGAGTTTGACCGCAGTTTTGTCAGCGAATAATTGCAGTGGCGGTTGCATGGGTGGCGGAGATCCCAAAGCCATCGACGGCCCGGCAACCACCGCCATCACGCAACCAAGATCACCACCACAAACTCCAATTCCCACTCAACACGGCCACTGCTTTCCGATACTAAATTTTAACTATCGCACCTAAGGCGAAGTATTGCCATAGGATGTATGACATAAATTTCCATTATATAGCCTCCGTCTAGAATTCAATTTTTATCTCCTTACATTTTGTTTTCCAATGTCAAAACATTAAGCCTCTGTTTGGGGCATATTTTTTTGGCTGTAGAGAAAAATTGAATGTTGGAGCAGTAAAATATCTGATAATTACTGTTCAAAATTTGACAGTGCAAAAGGATATTTCTCCATTCTACCTTCCAATATTTTCACTTTTCCAATTCGTTTTTCTCCCTCACCCCCAAACGCACCCTTATTGAAAGCTACTTGACGTCGAACATGCCCAGACCCATCGACGGCCCCTGTAGAAAGGAGAACGTTTATTGTTGCCTACGAGACCGTGATTGCCGAAAGTCATAGACAAGGTAAGTGTTTTACGAAGAATGACTGGGAGCGTGTTATTACGCTTTTTAACTACCTCTCCAACCACAATTGGAGCAAACAACAACTTCGCAACCATTGGGACGCAATGCGACGACCACAAACGCCTCACAGAGCTGTTGGCTTGTACCGGGGTCGAATATAACCCGTCGGCAGGCCGTATCGTAGCATCAGACGAATGGTGGAGCCGAAAAATAGAGGTAGGAAGTTGCGAATTGGTGCCACCTATTGACTATGTCAATTGCATTTGTGTGTTATGTAATTTTAGCTAAATCCAAACTGTATCCATGAAAACAAGTTTCATGAAAGTGGTTGTTTGAATATTTGATTGGAGTTCGGTCTTGCTCTGTCGAAGAGTTGCTTGTGTTTAGGAATGTGTAATGTTATTAGGGCTAGACAAAACTCCTAAACCGGACCGAGTCGAACCAAATCGAACCAGCGGTTCTTCATAAGTTAAATACTCGAGTGGGTATTTGAATCGAGAACCGATTGGTTTGGGTTGATTCTCGATTCTAGACCAAGAATCGAAGAATCGAATATAAATATTTTTTATATTGAATTAATTAAATTATTTTAATTTTTTCTAAAATAATTATCAAATTAATTAAACAAACCACCCAGTTAAATTTTTGTTAGCCCAACATTTGGGCATTATCCTTCCCCTTTCCATTCCAATTTCATTTGATAAGCAGAGCCTCTCCCGTATAAACTCAAATTATTTGATAATTTTAAGACCTACATCATCATCCCCAAATCGATTTTGAAGCTCCTTCATTTTACCATCGACTGTAACTACTGATTAAATCAAATATTTGGTAAGTATTACCAATACTTAAAAATATTTTATTTTTATAACTTTTAATTTATATTTCATTTTCTTTATGTAGGCTGCTTGAAGTAAATGAATTATTGATATGGATTATTGTTGTTTTAATATTAGTATCTACTTTTTGGTATTTGTATACATTGAATTAATCTTATTGGACATCTTGTTATTTATATTGACGAGAATCACGTAGCAACGAACACTACAAAACCCACAACGAGATTGAAGAACCCAAGAAAGTCCAAAAGATAATCCTGATTTTGAGTTTGAATCAAAAATTAAATGAATCAAGCAACCAATCAAAAATGGGGTTTGAAAGACCTCTTAATGAACACCACAAGAATCTTCTTGATAAGTTCAAATTGTTCTAAGAAGAGCGAAATTGGAAAGCACAATAGCCTCTCGAATATATCTCAATAATAAATTTGTCAAAATATCCATACATTGAATAATGAAGTCCTATTTATACTAGTGGCCAAAAAAGCTTAGTAAAAACGTAATTAGGTTACAAAATATTGTAAAATTAGAAAGAAAAAATTCTAGTCTAACAAGGAAATTCGTGCAAAAAGGAAAGTTTTTCATTGTTCTCAGCCTATTTATGTGCGACTGCAAGCCCAAAAGTACTATTCGCCCAGGCAACCTTGTGCAGAATCTCGTGCCGTTTTCGAAAATTTCGACAACCGAGCTGAAAGTTATGCTCATTTTTATCCACGCTGCTCGTTTGCTACTTGAATCGAGTTGATCCATTTGGTTTTTTCTTCCAAACCCAACATGAAACTTGTTCCTTGACTTGTTAACTTTGAAACTTCGTCCACCATAGCTTGAGCAAACAATCTCATCGCCTTTTTCACCCACTTTTCCTTCGAACGTGTCATCGGGCCTCCTTCGATAATCAACAGGTCCCGTCCCGGGCTTGTTCTCATCGGGCTCGACTCCTGTATCATATCATCCCCTCCCTCTTCAAAAGGATTCGTCCTTGAATCTACACTTGCATTGAAAAGAGAGAGATCAGACACATTAAAAGTTGTTGAAACATTATACTCACCCGGAAGATCCAATTTGTAAGCATTGTCATTAACTTTCTCCAAAACTTGAAATGGACCGTCCCCTCATGATTGCAACTTTGATTTCCTTTGTTCTGGAAAGCGTTCCTTTCTGAGATGTACTCAAACACAGTCTCCTGGTTCGAATGTCACGCTCCTCCGACCTTTGTTTGCTTGTGGCGCGAAGTGTTTATTTTTACTTCCAATTTGCTTCATTACCTTTTCATGAAGTGATTTCACCAACTCAGCCTTTCTTTTACCATCTAAGCCACCTCGTTCATTCATAGGTAAGGATATTAAATCCAAAGGTGTTAGCGGATTAAAACCATAAACAATTTCAAATGGCGAAAGCAAAGTAGTAGAATGTGTAACCCTATTGTATGCAAACTCTATGAACGGTAAACATTTTTCCCAACTCTTCAAGTTCTTATTGACTACAGTGCGTAATAATTGCGTCATGATCCTATTCACTACTTCAGTCTGACCATCGATTTGTGGATGACAAGATGTTGAAAACATAAGCTTATGCCTAACTTACCCCATAATACTCTTCAAAAATGACTCAAAAATTTCACATCCCGATCAGATACTATGCTCTTGGTACCCTTTGTAAACGCACTATTTCCTTAAAGAATAAATTAGCAATGTTAGTCGCATCATCGATCCTATGACAGGCTATGAAATGTCAACTTTAATTGTAGCGCAGGGTCCAGTTCGTTACTTGATTTGAGAATGGCTCCATGGATATTGGATAATGAATTCGAAAAAAAGTGGCATTGTTGACGCGGTCCGGCCTGTAGCAAAACTTACGGACACCTCCCTTGTCTCGCATCGATATGTGCGTCCGTCTTCAAATCGAACTTCGTCACTGCCCTGGGTGAATCGATAAACAGAAAAATGCAGCACATAGGAAATGGGCAAGTTAAAAACCGGAATAAGGTGTAAATAAGTTTTTTTGATGCTATTCCATTGCCAAGATACATCATGATATATACAAGGAGAAAGTTTACAAAGAATATTCTAGAATAAAAGAGAAATAACTAACTTAACAAACTCTAACAAATATCTAACAAATTGATTCCAATCCCTAGATATAAGGAAGTGTAATTCTGTTGTTGTCCTTCCTTTGCATATGCTGCCAGCTGGAAATAATTCTAACTCCCCCTCTCAAGGTGGAGTGTACTCAAGAACTCCAAGCTTGTCTCTAAGAACTTGGAATCTAGAGTGTGACATAGGTTTAGTTAAGACATCTGCTGTTTGATCTGAGGAAGGAATATATAGGATTCTCAGCTGGTTCTCAAGTACCTTGTCCCTGACAAAATGTGCATCTAATTCAATGTGTTTGGTACGAGCATGGTACACGGGATTAGATGCCAAAGCACTGGCACTTTGGTTATCACACCATATTGTGGGGACTGAAGGCTGGGAGATATCCAATTCGTTCAACAGAGACTGAACCCATGTTATCTCAGCAGTGCAATGAGCCAAGGCTCTATATTCTGCCTCTGTACTGGACCTTGCTACCACATGCTGTTTCTTAGAGCTCCACGACACAAGATTGTCTCCAAGATATACACAGTATCCAGCAGTCGACCTCCTATCATCTGGACAAGAAGCCCAGTCAGAATCTGCAAAGGCAGTGATTTCAAGGCTGTCATTCTTTTGGATAGTTAGTCCAAAGTTCAGTGTTCCTTTCAGATATCTAAAAATTCTCTTGAGAGCTTTCCAATGTTCATCTGTTGGTGCCTGAAGATACTGACTTAACTTATTCACGGCAAAAGTTAAATCTGGTCTGGTGTGAATTAAATACTGAAGTCCACCTATAGCACTTCTGTAAGGAGTGGGATCACTCATTGGTTGCCCTTCAGTTTTGGAAATTTTCTTTCCAACAGCCATAGGTGTGACGCTAGATTTCAAGTTTTCATAGTCAAATTTCCTCAGCAACTCAGCAGCATAACCAGTTTGCCTTAGATGTAATCTAGTTGCATCTCTTGTTACTTCAATTCCCAGGAACTGCCTTAGCTTGCCCATATCTTTGAGTGCGAATGTGTGATTAAGTTTGTCAATAAATTCTTGCAAATGCTTACCATTATTGCCTGTGATCACAATGTCATCTACATAAATTAAGACAAACAAAATATCAGTTTCTTTGGCCAGAAAAAATAAGGAGTTATCAGCCTTGGACTGTCTGAACTCCCAATCAAGCAAGGTCTGTCTTAGTTTGTCATTCCAGGCCCTAGGTGCCTGCCTCAGCCCGTATAGGGCTTTCTTCAGTTTGCACACGTGATCAGGATGATTTTTGTCAATGAATCCTTGTGGCTGATTCATGTACACCAACTCTTTCAAGTTGCCATTGAGGAAAGCATTATTAACATCTACTTGTCTGATTTCCCAATTTTTAGACACAGCAAAAGTTAAAATGATCTTAAGAGTTGCTGCCTTAATCACAGGGCTGAAAGTTTCACTAAAATCGATTCCAGGGGTTTGAAGGAAACCTTTAGCCACAAGTCTGGCTTTATGCCTTGCAGCCTTCCCATCTGCATCAAGCTTCAGCTTAAAAACCCACTTATTGCCTATGATTTTCATCCCAGCCTCAGGTGGAACTAGTGTCCAAGTGTCATTCCTCATCAGGGCATTGTATTCTTCCTTCATTGCATTCTTCCAGCTATCACTTGTTAATGCCTCACTAGCATCAGTTGGCTCAACTGCAGCCAACTTATCTGTTATGTTACTTGCATAGACTTTTGGCTTAAATATCCCAGCCTTGCTTCTGGTGATCATTCGATGTCCAAGGCACTGAGGTGAGTTTGTTTCTGGTAAAGTTGTTTCACTTGCTTCATTCTGAGCTTCAGGTATGACAGGTTGAGTTTCTACCATTTCATTGCCTGCTACCACTTCATCTTCTACTCTATCACCCATTTCAGCCCCACTACTCTCAGTTCCAGTCTCTCTAGTGACCTGATCAAGTGCAAGAGTTACCTCAGGCCGTATTGTAGGAGCTGCAGTTGCATTTTGGGATATGTTATGATTGATAGAATCGATGAAGGAAAGGTGGCTTATGTCAAAGTCATTGGTTTGAGATGGAGCTCGTTTGTTTAGGAATCCAATCTTAAAGGGAAACTCAAACTCGTTAAAAACAACATGCCTAGAAATGTAAATTCTGCCACTAGGACTTAGACACTTATAGCCTTTGTGGGTGTCACCATAGCCAAGGTAAACACATTTCTGAGAATGAAATGCAAATTTGTTTCTTTGATAAGGTCTTAGGCATGGAAAACATGTGCAGCCAAAAGTTCTGAGTTGTTTGTAATCAAAATCATTTTTGAACAGAGTTTTGTAGGGTGATTTATGGTCCAAAACAGAGGTAGGTAGTCTGTTAATCAGATAGGTGGCTGCTTTAAAGGATTCCCACCAATAGAAGAGTGGCATTCCAGCCTGAGCCAAGAGTGTCAACCCAGTTTCTGTGATGTGTCTGTGCTTGCGTTCAGCCCTACCATTTTGAACTGAGGTATAAGGACAGGTGTGCCTAAGTTCTATACCACATTCATGGGCCAATTTGCTAAAGTTCCTGAATTCCCCACCCCAGTCAGACTGTAAGGTTTTAATTTTCCTATCTAGTTTGTTTTCAATCAGATTTTTGAACTGGGAGAAGGCTGTTAGAGCTTCTGATTTATGTTTCATGGGGTAAATCCATGTGTACCGGCTATGATCATCCACAAAGATAATGTAGTATCTAAAACCTGTGGTTGAATTTACAGGAGCTGGTCCCCAAACGTCGGTATGAATGAGTTCAAGTGGATTAGAAGCATGAGAGGATGAAGTATTAAAGGGAAGAGCATGAGATTTCCCAATTTTGCAAGAATCACAGAAAATAGGAAATTCATTAGCTTTAAAAGTTCTATTACAGGAATTCAAGACTTGACTCATAACATGATTTGAAGGATGTCCAAGCCTTCTATGCCAAAGATCTAATTCTAAAGCAGAGGTTTGATTAGCTGACACTCTATCATAACTAGAATGAGTTGCATAACAGTGGTAGTTATTTTGGTAGGCTGACTCGAGTGGGATTCTTTCTGGCTTAAGAATTGGCAACTGCAGCTGGTACAATCCGTCTTTAAGTGTTCCTTGCAGCAAGACCTTCTTCGTCTGGAGATCCTTCACAACACAGTAATTAGCAAAGAACTCCATGAATACATGATTATCATTAGTCAATTGAGACACACTAACTAGGTTCCTTTTAATTAATGGAACATGTAAGAGCCTATTTAACTCAAGTGATCTATCATGCTGAACCGGAATAATACCTTTTCCAAAATGAGCAATGTGTAATTTATCACCATTTCCAACAACCAATTTTTCTTTGCCTTCATAGTTTTCAATTTTATTCAAGTTACCTTTATCCGATGTCACATGATTACTCGCACCAGAATCAACAAACCAGGCTGGATCTTCGTGAAGACTTGGTGATGCTACATAGGCTGATGGTGTTGAATTGATATTTTGTTGCCCAGGGTTATTGATTTTGCCTGCCATATACCTCTCATCGTACCTGTTGTAGCACCAGCTTGCTGAGTGATTGTTCAGGCCACAGATTTGGCAAGGTCCCCTGGTTTCATTTTTCCTTCCTGATATGTTTCTGCCTCTGTCCCTTGCTCTACCTCTGAAATTTGAGAACCTGCCATTGGTTCCTCTGGAAGCTCTGCCAAAGCCTGAACCAGCACGATGTGCTAACTGCACACTTGATTGGTAAGCACTCAGTGGAGTGAAGTTATTCCTGACTTGACTCAAGTGTTCTAGTCGACTCTCAAAAGTCAGAAGCACTGATGATAGCTCATGCCAGGAAATGGTTTCCCTACTACTTATCTGAACCACTATGGGTGTATATTCTTCATCAAGACCTGATAAAACTTGTGTGATAAGATCATTTTGATCAATAACCTTTCCTGCAATCTCCAGGTTATCAGCCAACTGCTTGATGGCAGTTAGATATTGATCCATTGTCATGGATCCTTTCCTGATTCTTTGCAGCTCACCAGTCAGAAACATAACTCGTGACCTGTTCAGTATACCAAAGCTTTCCTCCACTGCAACCCAGAGTTTGTTTGAGGTATTGCAGCCCATAACTTTCATGGCGATTTCTGGAGTCATGGATGAATATATCCATCCCATAAGCAGCTGATCAGCTGAGTTCCACTTCAGAAACTCTGGATTTTGGGTCATCTCAACTGCTTCTCCTTGATTGACTGTAGTCTGAGTGGCCAGAAATTCGGAGGGACATTCCTTTGTTCCCAAAAGGTATCCTTCAAGATTATGCCCTCTGATTATGGGCATAATCATATTCTTCCATAGTAGGAAGTTGTCTTTATTCAACTTAACTGAGGAGGTTTGTGTGATGTTCATCCCATACGTTACTCCTTGGCTTGCTGCTGTGCTGACTGTTGGAGTTGTATTAAACTCGGATTGATAGCCTGAACCGGTGTTGGCCATGTTGGCTCTGATACCAAGTTAAAAACCGGAATAAGGTGTAAATAAGTTTTTTTGATGCTATTCCATTGCCAAGATACATCATGATATATACAAGGAGAAAGTTTACAAAGAATATTCTAGAATAAAAGAGGAATAACTAACTTAACAAACTCTAACAAATATCTAACAAATTGATTCCAATCCCTAGATATAAGGAAGTGTAATTCTGTTGCTGTCCTTCCTTTGCATATGCTGCCAGCTGGAAATAATTCTAACTGGGCAGAACATATGTGACTTGAAGCGAAGTTGGATATCCTACATAGGAAATTGTAAGCAGTCGGTAAACGGCGCTACACGATAGAGAGATTGTTGGACGCTGCACTTGTGCGGCTGAGCCAGAGTGGAGAAATAAGAAAGTGGCTGCTTCCGGTGCCAAATCTCACAACTCACGGCTTTAGGTGCTACTGTAAATGGGAAATGCAGCTTTGAGCGTACTGGCTGAAGAGGGGTCAACGGCGAGCTTGGGTATTTGGCAAGGGAAGTCGATGGCTGCCGATCAACGAGTCTGGTCAGGTTTGACGTCAAGCAGCTTTCAACAAGGATGCATCTACGGATGAGGGAGAAAAACAAATTGGGAAAGTGAAAATGCTAGAATGGAGAAATGTCCTTTTGCATTGTCAAGTTTTGAACGGTAATTGTCAGATATTTTATTGCTCCAATGTTCAATTTTTCTCTACAAAAGCCAAAAAAAAGTGCCCCAAACAGGGTGCCAATTTAACTAGTGATGAATATAAATCACTGCCAAAATTGAATTGAAATTGCAGTTATGAAACAGTTAGTGTGATTTGAAGTTGTTTAGATTTCTATTGTTTCGAAATCGAATCAAATCGTTTTCGATTATTAACCAAATTGAAACATTCACCTTATTTAGAAAATTGCTTATTTTACCAAAATATATTATTATTTAATTAAATCTGCAAAAAGTTTAGTCCATGTTTGATGTGAATTAAAATTATAATAAAAGTTATTAACCTCATGATCCCATAACTTTCTAACAACATATTTTATCAACTTTTATTAAAATCTACTAAAAACCTGATTTTTAATTACACCAAACGAGGTCTTAATATACTTGCTAGAGTATTTCTATTAACTGTTTAGAAAAATAATAATTTATGATAATATGTTCTTATGAAATTCGAAAAGAACGTTTTTTTCGAGCTCAAATTTTATGATTCAACCTTATATTGATTTGATTTTGTACTCAGCCGAAAATATTTGTATTACAATGTTTATGTTTAAAAAGTTCCAATTTACTGAAATTTCACGACAATATATTTATTTATTCACTAATTTTATATCACTTGAAACAGTTTGAAATCAGAGTGAACTGAAAAATGGTTTGGAGGAACATTGATGTAATTTAAAACTTTTCAAACCGTTTAAAAAATAATTTAACTTGAAAATAGTTCAAAAATCTAACCGTGTTCATCCCAAATTGTAATCGCACCCACAAGTATTACGATCTTATCAATCATTCATTTTTTAAAAAGTAAAAACTTTAGTAACAAAAAATAAAACCCCAAAACAGGAGCATATACCTATTTGCTTTTTCGACCTATTGAAATGAAAGTGAGGGAGTGGTAACTACTTGAGTAAACAGTAACAGAGTCAATTAAGGCAACAGGTCTTGAACTGGTCACTAGATTGTACAAGATATTAGATGTTTATCCGTGTTTGTTCAATCTAGCATAACAAACATACCTGCAAAGCATTCATCGTAGCAAATATCGTGCTTCAGTCCAGACACCTCAAACATGTGCTTACAGTTCCTAAACAGACGAGCAGCATACTCTTGTTCCCATCCAAGAAATTAAAATTTTTATTAGAGTACAGAAATCTGTTTTTCAAATGTCTGGAAGAGTAGAAATTGGGATTTGTAAAGACAAATCTGATTACTGCCATATTAGTCAAGTTCTTATATGTAAATTCCAGTTAGGAGATAGATAGCCAGTATATTCACATCCATATCAAAAGTCCAGTGACAAACCTGAGCTAGTTTTTTAAATAACAGAAATCATAATGTGACCATCTAGTGCGAAATTGGCTTCATGCTATATAACAATGAAGTAAATGAAAGCTGTGGTAGACACCATGAAACAAAACAATAGCATGAAAAATGTTCTCCTTGCTATTAATGTTGTTGGAAGTTAATTATCAAAATATAAGGTAAATAAAATCCAATTACAAATGGGACGTGGTTTGGCTTAACCTATTGTGTTATGATGCTCCTGTCTTGCCTTGAAATTCACTTGAGTTCAGCAGATATGTTTCTTCTTCAGATGTAAATTATACATTTGTCTTGCAAATGGTTTTAAGAAATGTAAAGGCCAGAAGCAATTGCCACTACTTTACCTAAATGATGCACACTTTTTTGATGATCCCTCCACAATATGCAAATTTAAGATACCCATTCAACTACTGCAGCAGCCAGGTTGGTACATGAGCAGGCCTTCGTATATCAACCGCAGCAATTTCCTAGAAAAGGGAAGTTCAACAGACATTTTTATTAGGAAAAATAGAAAGAATTATTTCAGTGAAATGTACAAGTACTAGTCTTACATTCATACATAAACAAATCAAGCTATGTTCCACAAGGAGTTGACGTCAATTCTAGTTACGTTGGCACCGAGGGTCTGTTTAGCAGAGAGGTTGAAATTGCTGATGGTGTTTTGGTTTCCGGGAGTTGAGAAAGTTGTTAAAAGGTTGGTGAGTGGAAGAAATCATTATTTTCAAGTGAGAAAAGATTATTCCAATCCAATTGGTTTTGTCAAGTATTCCCATCTATTGCAAGTTACTAGGATGCTGGTCGAGTGAGTTTGTTGTGGTACTGGAGAAAATTATGAGACTTTTTGTGGAAACACAGGCAAGCGGGGTCTTTACAAAATCAATTGTTACCTCGGGATTTGGTAACAAGAAATGAAGGGCAAGATGGCATGATTATATGGAAAGAAATGGTTCTGGATCATCTGGTTAATTTGGACGGAGAGAAACCACACTGTTTTTTAAGGAAGATGGGAAGAAATTTCTATGTTACCAGATAGGACCAAGTTTCCAGGGTCTTATGCTTTCTACAAACAAAGAGTTCAAAGATGTTTATTCCTCAGATTATTCTTAGTAGGAAAGAAATTTTGCATTCTTCAGTTTCTCAAATTATTTATCCATTCTAATATTGCCACGCCTATGATTTTCTTGTGCGCATTTTTCCTTCTAATGAACCAACAAAGGACTACCAGGACAAATTTCAACATTAAACATAACCATAACTGCCAGTAGAAGAAAAATGATGGATAAGCATAAATACTTCTTCAGATTCAAGCCCATCTAATATCGGTTTCAAGTTCCAGAATGTCATTAAACTTTCTTGTTAAACAGAGGAGATATTGTAGAAACTTTACTGCCAACAAGATAGGAGAGAATGATCATCTAGAGCAAATCATAAAGCAAAGCAAAGTTATTCTTACATTTGGTAAAAGCTCATCTTGATGAAAGCCGTTGGTATAGATCATCAGCCAGGGCTTGCCTCAAACTCTCCCCATAATAATGAAAGGGTTTCTCATTCTCCAGCACCTTAGGAGGCTGCCCATTCTCTTCAGGCTCCTTCCAAAGCTCCGGTTCGGGCTCCCTTGCGATCTGGCACAGATTATGCAACACACAACACGCAACAATCGTTTGTGGCGCATGGTTCAGTCCCACATTCAAGTCCTGCAGGATCTTCCACCTCCCTTTAAGCAATCCAATGGCCTCCTCCACCGTATTCCTCCCTTTCATCAATGCCTCATCAAATGCATTTTGTGCTGGATTCCCTGTCCTGTTATAACTGAATGGCGTAAGTAAAAATGACAGCAGAGGAAAACACCAGTCTCCCACTATGTACGGCCTCACATGCTGCCCTCTAACATTGATCGCCTTGTCCCACACAATGTCACCAGATGTCAACCTGTTATACAACAAACTATCCCTAAAATGCGTGGCATCATCATAACCACCCGAAGCCTTCACACACACGTCCCAGAAAACCTTCTTGCTGTCAGCAACAACCTGCAGCAAAATCGAGGGAAACCCATATT
The DNA here is from genome assembly GCA_019097785.1 of Fraxinus excelsior. Classification (NCBI taxonomy): domain Eukaryota; kingdom Viridiplantae; phylum Streptophyta; class Magnoliopsida; order Lamiales; family Oleaceae; genus Fraxinus; species Fraxinus excelsior. The sequence continues at coordinate 30,432,381 of CM032633.1, forward strand.
TACAATAATACATAGAACCATTAATCACATCAGGACTAAGCTTATGCAGCTTCACTGGAGTCGAATCAATAGCCCCACAAATATTAGGCAACGCAGTTAATTCCTGAAACCCTTGAGTATTCTCCACAAGACGACGTCGTGAAACTGGGATTTTGATAAATTCAGGGTAAAGCTTAGTAGCCAATAGGCGAGTAACCATGTTTGTAATCTTCGAAATCAAATACGGTTCAAGGGCATAACGGGACGCAAGGGTTTTGAGGGAAAGGCCATGAGAGAGCCTAGACAGGACCATAGCAACTGCATAATCAGACGGCAAAGAGAGCTGGGATTGAGTAATGTACGGCTTAAGCTTATCAACAACAGTAGTAAATACTGGGTAGGACAGGCCGTAGAGGGATCGCCACTGGGCGTCGCGGAGGGGGGCTTCCATGGCCCATATGCGCTCGGTTGAGAGGGCGCGGAAAGCGGCGACGGAGAATTCTGACGGGGGTTTGGAGGAAGAGGAGGAGGGGGAAGAGGCCTTGGATGGTTTTTTAGGTGAGTTAGAAGCGAGATAAGAAAGGACGGAGGCGAGAGTGAAGAAGAGGAGGGGCGCGGCGGAGGTGGAGGTTAGAAGGGAGGCAGGAGAGGATACGTCGGAGGAATAGGCGGTGGAGGAGGTGTCGGAAAGAAGTGAGTTTGTCGGATCAAGGTGGTTGTGGAGGTGGAGCAAATTTGATAACATTATTAGAAACGATTGATCCATTTTTCTTCTAATTTGGGGATTTCTCTACTCTCTAGAAATTAAAAACCCTAGAGAGTGAGAGACTGAGAATTTGTTGCCGATATCGGCACGGGATGGGGATGAATCGACAGTTTAAACGACAGCGTTTTGATCATGGTTGACAATAGCAACTGTGCGTGATTGTATACGTTGAATGAAATCCTTTAATGCATCACGGACTAGCCTTTGTTTTGAGGCCACGTCATTGATTGTAATTTTTTAGTGAGACGTTTGGCACCTCAATGTTTTAGACTTTTAAGCTTGTTTTGGATTAAAATTAAATTTTTAGTAAATTTTCATAAAAATTAGTAAAATATATGATTGAAACCGAGTTTATAAGTTAAGAAATGAGGATCAAACATTGACTATGGCTTTGTGAGAAGGTTTGGTCTTCTAAGGAGAATGGCATAAAGTCGGAATGTGATTCGTTACACACGATTCAGTAACTGTATAATTTGATTAAAAATAAAATTCTTAGTAACTTTTAATAAAAGAAGATAAAATATGTGATTAAAAAATTAATAAAAATTATGCATTTTATAAAATATGTGATTTAAAAATGTGACTCACAAACTTGCCTTTTTGCTATTGTTAACATAGATTAATGAAAAAATAAAAGGGGGAATCCAGTGATATATAGCTAGAGGCAATATACTCTCTCATCGTCACTGGCTCATGATCTTAAGCTTCTGTTTGAAGCGCATTATTTAGCCAGAAAAATGAAAAATATGACCGTTCGTCATCATCAAATTCAGCCACCCTTTTTTTACTTCTCTCTAAGGTGGGGCTCAGCTACCTATCCTATGTAGCGGTCTCTTATTTCATAGAATATGTGCTCCAAACAGGGGCTAAGTATCAGTTCCTTTTGTTACCTGAAAATCTTCAGAGTAGAACCTTAATCCACCTTCTAAACAAAGATATTCTTACACATAACTATAGACAACTAAAACATTATAACATTATGAAGCTCCAAAAGAATGAAAAATTGAACGATAATTATTGTAACAAGCTCTTAAATATCTTAAAATTATGAAACTAAGTTCAAAGAAGAAAAACAAAATAAAATCAAAATGTCTTATTACATTGAATCCGGCTACAAAATTCATAATACGACATATTTTACCATTTATGTTAGTTTGATAATTTCTCTCGTATACTCGACGAGCACAATCCAGTAATTCAGCTAAGTTGCAACTAGTGGTACCCGTAACCATTTGAAGATGCCTCGTTGGCGGCTGCACCTGCAAAATATCCATTCCCGTGCCTTCCATAGTAGGACCCGTTCCATTGTTTGTTGGCATCGGTTCTCATCTGCAAAAATAGAAAGAAACGTGAAGAGAGTCGAAAAGAAAACAGAATGGTTTCAACATGTTTGGCTAAGCTTAATTTTTTTTTTTTTTTTACGAATGATATATTTATTTTCAAGCTTGCTTATGTAGACAGTCCAGAAAACATGATACAATATTCTAAAACTAAGGATAAATTTGAGTCATAAATGTTTTGAACGACAATATATAAAACCAACACTGTTAAGTTGACATGGAAAAACTCTATTGGGTAGTCAAAGGAGAAAATAATGTCCCCAATGACAATATAACAAAATAAAATTGAAGGTTACAACTTACCTGCCTGTTTCCCAGATTTCGACCCCAAGAAAGACGAACTGTTTGCTTACCGATAACTGTCCCACTTAACTTCTGTATTGCATCCTCTGCATTGCTTCTATTAAAACAAAAATTCAAAATTATTATGCAATGCATGGTAGCTCTATGTTTCAAACATTCAAACAATATAATAGGAATCTCCCCAATATACAATAATTCTATGACTTGAGGTTTATTCATAGTCATGCTTCACAGTTTTGTTTCTACAAATGTAAACATTCGCAATCATTCATAACTTGGTGGCATATCCTAGTTTACTACCTGCAACCCATCCAAAAAAAAAAAAAATACCATTTTGGTCCTTCCAGCCTTTCTCCGCCATTCCCCACTCCACAACCCACCACCTTCAACTTCACCTCCTCCCTGACCTTGCCGACAGCCACATCCAGCCCTCTCGCTTCTCCTATCAACCACAACTCCCTCTGACCTTGAACACCGCCACCCACAAGACCTCCCCCTGCCCCCAACCACCGATGCCAGCCCTATTTCCAAACTGTCCAGCACCCTTTCCTGGGTCCCCCACAATAACCCATGATCTCCACCATAGCACACACATCATTCACGAGCAAAAGCAGAATTACACAAACACTAACCACAGCTAGAGCTTTACAATAGAACAAAATATAAAATATAATCCTGTTAAAATGTAAAAGTAGTATCAAATTTTAATAGTCATAAAGAGACGAGATAAGATCCAGAAGGTATTTTAATAGTCAGAGAGATGAGATGAGGTCCGGAAGGTATTGATTGCTTGGAGAAACAAAAGCATGTTTTTTTTGTAAATTTTACAATTGTGCCTAATATGCATTGATCTGGCATGGTGAAAGCTTAAACTGGATCTTAATAATGTAATTTGTGACTAACAATAAGTGTAGCAAACTGGAAGCATGAAGACAAATACACAACACGCAGAAAAACGAAGAAACATAAGAAAATTTTGAGAAATACTGATACATCAAGATGAAAATGTAGACAAAATTATATGAGATAACTTAATTACACTGTTAAGTTCTGGTCTCGCATGAAAAATGTATGTAGAAGTCGCTTTATTATAATGTGACATGAACTCTCTATTCACAGTGTACTTTAGAAGAGAAAAATATAGAAGTCCTGCAAAAGAATCTGTGATTTTAGAAACACAGAAAAGGAATCATGGGTATTCTATTTTTATTTTGAAGGCTTGAAGAATTCAAAGCAGAACCTGGAATGTTAGGGGGAAAAAGGTAAAATGCTCCAATCGAAGGAAGAAAAAACTTGATCTAAATGCACATTTTGGAGCTGAAAGAACGTGATCAAATTAGGCTTTAAAAGTGAAAGGTTTTCAATGTTTATAGCTCAAGCTTCTTAATATTGCTACCTCCATAGCAAGTTTACTCCTTTGTAAGTTTTCAGTGAAAGTTGAAACGGAACTATTCAACGCATGTTTTTGTCCTAAAATAGGATAGCCAATAATCCATAATCCCATTTGTACTTTCAGATAGTAACTACTTTGGAAAGAAGCCATTTCATTTGCTCATTTTATCACCAAAAAGCTCCAGAAACCAGTTTTATTTCCCCAACCATGTTATTGGTACAGGACTATATCTGCATCATGATAAACTGAATCACAGAATTACCTGTTAACAAATTGCACAAAACCACATCCCTTTCCAGCAGGTATCTTCACAGATACGACCTCACCAAATGGAGTAAAAGTCTCTCTGAGCTCTTCATCAGTGACATCAGAGTCCAGTCCTCCCACAAATATCTGGTCAGGAGTTAGTGAAATACTGATATATACAAATTTCTCAAAACAAAATTCCCAAGAGGAGCAGGACTCACTGTTGTGTTAGATGAATCATTTTCAAATTTAGAACCTTGAGGCATGGCACCGTTTGGTGTATATCCACCTGATAATATGACGGCTAAACAAAAAAAGTAAGTCAAAATCTTGGAATTTATGCTAAAATAGATTCCATTACATACTCTAATTGACAGAGCACAAATGATCTGTTTAAGAATTGCCCTTTTGAAAATAATTAGTATAAAATGAGAGGAACGTGGAAAAGACTAAGAAACTTTTAGGTATCCTAAAAGATCTTAGGAATAATGAGTCAAGATCGGAATAAGCTAATGGGAAACTTGTGGTGCTTTTGTTACTCCTTTTCATGAAAGAATCAATGGGGGAAGAAAAACGAAGTCCGCCTCAAATGCTTATATTACTGTGAATCACATAATAAATACTCCCTCAATGGCCAAATCTCATGGTTGTCTCGGGTCATCCTTAAGTTGACCATTTATTTGAAGTAAGACTAATCTTAGTATACTTGATTTTAAAAGTGACACTTGAAAGTTAGTATGTGGTACAATACTACTTTAATTTTTTTTCAAATAACTTACAGCTCAAATCAAGCTGAAATGGACCCAAAAAAATTTCCCCTATAACAAACAACGTGGAAAGGGGGCATATACGAATAACATAGAGGTAGAGATCAAGAAAATTAATTTTGTTTCATTGATTCTTTCAAATCAAGAAGGATTTATTTATGTTCATAGGATTCTCAAGGAACTCTGAGAGTATCCTTGTCCAATATCAAAGAGAGTAATTTTGTGCTATACATTTTGCTGCCGTTTGTAACCATATCGCTAAATTTAGGTGAAATTATATCAAGAGCGAAACACTGAAACTTTTGGCTATAACAGGATGCAGAAAGGAGGTATAATATTGCACCTTGTGAAGAATACTGTTGCTGTGTAGCTTGTTTCTTGGGGGTTGCAACACTGATTCTCATAGGTCTACTAGAACAATAAACACCATTCATTTCCGTCATGGCTCGTGATCTCTCATTTTCATCACCAAACCTGACAAAGCCATAACATTTTGAACGACCGGTGTTTGAGTCAACAACTACTTTTGCGCCTTTGACAGATGGATATTTACTAGCAAATGTTTCAAGCAGTAGTGCATCAGTAACCTCACTATCCAAATCCCCAACAAATATTGACAGATCAGAACCACCATCTGTCCTCCTATCACCAGAGCTAAAGGCTGCCCAGTTTAGGCGAAAGGTTTGATCTGTATTTGGCATCATGCTGTCACTGTAGCCCTGCAGAACTTTCTCTGCTGCAGCATGAGAACTGAACTCTATGAATCCATATCTGTCTGATTGACCTGTATGCTTATTGCGAATGACCTTAACTGAAACAACCTGAGTGTTCAAGATATTAAATGCAAATAAAAAATTTTCTTGGACAAATCTTTATTTTTTCAACAGTCAAAAAGTATCAAAAGTAAAATTAAACTCATCCATTTCATGCATCAAATGAAGATGGAAAAAACAGCTGCTAGTATCTCACTCTTTGATGTACTAAGAGTGCTATCTTTTTCCTTTAAACTCCAAAACAGTTGGTTATAGCAAACTTCCACTCTTCATTTGCTGCCATTCAGACAATTCAACCAATAGGATAAAGGAAATCGATGAAAAGAATTGACATGTATATTTGGGACATGAATTGCTTGATGAGCATTGTTACTAATTGTAATAGAATTGTTGACTAGGAACAAGGAATAAACAGAATGATAGCCCATATATTCTACTCCTAGAGCTCCGCCAACACAGTGTAAAGTACTGATCAAAGAGACTACCATGGGTCATTATATGCATCTGCTGCTTCTTTGAGCAAAAATACTTATATTATCAAATAATTCGATACTACAAAGAAAGTTAAGACTGCTTTTTACACAATTTGGGAATCACGCTACACAGTCAACTCCATTGGATATATATCATTTGCTAGAGTGCCATCAGAGTTCTCTCTGAATTTGCATTCTATTGTTCTCCAGGAACTGTCATTTGTCAAGCAACAGCAACACAGTAATTAGTCGAGCTGGCCTCACAATCGGAGTCAGAATCAGGAGGAGGTGGGGGGGAGCGGGAGCAGGAGCAGGAGACGAGAAGAGGAATAAGAAGTTCATTTCAGACCTTCAAAAACATTCTAAATAAATATATACCTCATATCGAAGAACCACCAACCTAACCAGGCATGAAGAATGCATAAGCTTAATAAATCACAAATGCAAAATGTCATTCACACGTATGAGATCCCATTCTAAATAATATATATTACATATACCGTAGAATATGCTAAAAATAAATTTAAAAAAAAAAAAAAAACCCCATTCGCAAGCCCTTTAATCCAGCAAAAAGTTTCAGTGTTGCAATTCTCACAATACATCACTACTCACTCCTTGCTATACCTATTAACATGACAAGGGAACTCCACAGTCATACTTAGTCAAAAGAACAAGAACTTCGATCAAATTCAGGAACTGCTATCATGTATGTAATAAATCAATATACAAGTAAGTATTCAACTAGGTTTTTTTGTTTCGCGCCCATAGATCCAAACTTGTAACCAAAATCATTTTTCCTTTAACCATGTAAATTATGTAATTTAGATTTACTCTTTCAAAAATTTGAGAACTTGAAAGACACCAAAACTTGGACAGTTGTAATAATCTTGGATTGAGAACAATATTAATTTCAAAGACTCATCCTTATTAGCATAATCATACTAGAGATATAGATGCTATCATTAACTTTGCGAATTGGAAGGAAAATGCAAGTTATGGGATCCGTAGCTTGCTTCACTTGCCTACCAAATAAAGCAAATGCATGACGTGCCCCTTAAAACTCCTTCCAACATTTTCTTCCCTCAAAAGTTACTTTTGCCCTATTAATACAAATAAATATATTTCCATATACAGATATCTGTCTCAACTGGGTTTCTACGTCCGTATTAAATGAGATCTGAATTCCCTAACAAAGCTTTCAAGCATATATCAAAAGATTCACTTCAATCTAGCAATTTCAAATCCACTTGGAAAACATATTAAGAAAATTCAACGGCAACGTAATCAAACCACTAATATAAAAACTCAAATAATAAATAATTAAAGGAGCACGCACACTAAAAAAAAAAAAAAAATTACCTCGCCGGTTTCAGAGAAGCAAGACTGGAGATAAGTTTCATCCATCCATTGCTGGAGATCTCCAATCCAGATCGTTTTGTTATCTTCAGTAGAGCTCTGAATCTGCTGCTTCTGCTGAGGGTGCTGCTGATACTGCTGCTGTTGGTGGTAATACGGCATGTAATGCTGGTTATAAATCATCTGCTGCTGCATCGCCATTGCGGGGTAGTGCATAGCCATCCATTGCTGTTGGTACTGCTGCATCGCAATCCACTGTTGTTGCTGTTGCTGTTGCTGCTGCTGCTGCTGCTGCTGCTGTTGCTGATTCGAGTCTCCGGCGTTCATTTTCACAACCCCTCGGAATTAATTCTCTCCTTCAATTCAATTACACAGTTCTAGAGAGAAATAGGGTAGAATACCTGGTCGGAGAAACCAGGTTTGGGAGAGAGAGAGATTATATGAAAAATTAAAAGGGGCGTAATCCGGATGGATCTAGGGTGGATTTAACGTGCGACGTTGTTTTTAACGGCGTTTAATACCGTCCGTTAAGATAAAGGCTTAAAAGTGGGTCCAGTAGATACGCGTTGGTACCTTGGGTTGGTATTCAATATTAGGTTTCGTGTTTGATGAATCCAATCTACGGCTACGAGAAGTTATTTCATTGCACAAATGCAATGATCAACATATTTAACGACATTTTTTTTTGAAAAAATATTATTTTAAATAATTATTTTTTATTTTAAAAAAATTAAAAATTTAAATTCATAGATAGAATATTTTATTGTGTAAATTTGTGATTATAAAATAAGTACATAGAATTTTATTTTATTTTTTTGAAAAATGGGAAAAACAAAACAAGGGCTTAATGGCCTAAGCAAAATGTAGCAAGTAGGTTCAATCTATAAGGGCTCATTTGGTGGGCTCATGAAAAGTTAAAAACTTTTTTAAATATTACGAAATTAATTTTTTAATATATTTGAATAATTTCTTAAAAGTATTTTTCTAACTATACGAGTTTTTTTTTAGAGAAAATCGTTTTAAAGCAACTTCCTTAAAATTCTCTTATACAAAAAGCAGAAGCGAAAATAAAATACTTGAAAAACGAGCCTAATTTAGGAATTTTATAAATTTAAGCTTCGAGTGAGTGGACGTTGAATAAATAATTTGAGTCTATTTAAATTAATTATAAAATTGAAAAAGATTATTGTACCTTGATTTTGAATTGAATAAAACATCGACGACAACACGAAAATAATTTAAAATTAAAACGTAAAAAGGAAAGAGTCAATATATCAAGAAAAACAAACGAGTGATGTTATTCATCCCCAGTGTGTTTACAAACACAGTCTAGGTGGCGTTAACGTGACATTAAATGATATGTGAAGTTAAATAAGTCATTTAATTTCACATTTCATTTAATCTATCATTTAGAGCCACCTAAACTGTGTTTGTAAACACGTTGAGGATGAATAACGTTATTCAAAACAAAATTGCATTTCAAGATAAGTCATACTCAAACGAGGGTCAACATTCCCGGCCCACCACCACGTTAGGCTAGTTGATGTCGGTCAAATGTTCCATTTTGTGGTAGGGCTTAGGATGGAATTTGGTGAGAATTTTGGTCAACAAAGATGTCTGGTGAACTGAATAGATATTGGCAACAAGGAGTATGAACGCGTACAAAATTCCCACTTCATCTCATTGAAGTATTTTCTAAGAAATCATTTTCAGCGTTTCTTATAAGACGACTAGTCCAAGTATTTTTTGATATTTTATTAGGGGTTTAAACAGATCGAGTCAAATCGTTCGACTTGTTCACCTTCAGGCTCAAATCAGTTTCAATCTACATGACGAATTAATTCGTGCTCGCAAATAAGGTGAAACGAGCTGGCTCGCTTCACAAAATCTCAGCCCTTCAAACCAAATCACTCCTAGGTTTGGCAAGTCAACGTTGCTCGTGTTTTTAATCTGTAAATTACATTTGAAATTTATTGAAATTGAGATTTAATTTATCTATGTTAGTCGTAAGTAGACCCTTCAATTAACAATAATATGTGATTTATTAAATGCAATTATTGTATATTAAGAACAAAGAGTGAGTTTGATTATCTAACTCAAAATTTAGAGAGTCAAATCTTGGAGCTCTTTTTTAAATTAAAGAGCGTTTTGCTTAAAAGTAAACTACAATAAATTTTATATTTTAACTTTTTAAAATAGAAAAAGAGTTCGACTCTCCAAACTTGGAGAGTAAAACTCGATATATATCCTTAATATGCAATTATTACATTCAATTAGTCACAAATTACTCTACTTCTTAAACTATTAAAAAACCATTATTTTTAATCGATTAGCCATTTATACATAAAAATCATTTTAAATAAAATATGAAAAAAAAAATCAAAAAAATTTTACAGAAAAAAAAAAAAGCAAAATGCTAAAATATAGAGCATTATTGGACTATGTTACATTTTTCGACTCTCTAAATTTATAGATACTTTATAATGTATAAAATGCTATTTATAAATAAAAAATCTCGAAGATGCTATTAGGTTAAATTTCCATCAAATACCACGAACCGTCCAAAATTAAATGCTAATTAGTATCAATTATGCCATTCTCCTCCAAACACACCCCACAATCCGCAATAAAGTAGGATTCCACTTTTTATACTTTCATTCTTCCTTTCTCATAAAGAAATATTTATTTTCATTTTTACACGGGGTTAAGAAAATTTCATTAATATAATTAAAAATATAAATTTTTCCATATTATTGTAAATTTTTCCATATTATTTTTCCATTTTTACACGAGTACGAGTTACTGCAGGTTTGGAAGCCTGTCCATTTGGAGTGGTGCCGTTGTTATCCTTGCAACGAGACGGATGCGTGTAGATGCGAAACTCTCTTCTCGCTACGAGGACGTAAGCGAATTCGAATGGAGGAGAATGTCACGCAGTGAGAATGCTTAGCTCCCCATTCGGCACAGCAAGCACGCTAACAGCTAGGCGCGAGACATATCTTATCATTAGTGCACTAATGATATATGATCATATGCAGGTATTCTCACTTATATCATACTCATAGCATGCGTGTATGTCAGTTGTTCGGGTTTGCTGGCCATAGAATGAGGTGAGAGCAGTCTGAGGCGTTGAACCTCGGGAGCCAAACCTGCGATCCGTGAAACCGAGTACGGGATAAGCGTGGAATCGTGAAATTAATTGAAAATCTTGGGAAAACCCAAAATTCAGGTTGTAGATGGTAGAATCTCGACCTGCAAATTATTGAATCAATCAACAAAACAAAAACGAAGTTTGAATGACCTCTTGATTATAAAAACCAACGAACCTGAATTTGCGGAAGCCACAAAGGGTGCCTAATCCTTTGATAAGTTCGAAATTTCATGAAAGATCCCATAGAGAGAAAGCAAAAGCTTTAATTTATCATTATGAAAAGTCTTGGTTTTACAATGAAATAAATCTCATATTTATACTAATACTAAAAACCTAGTAAAAACGTAATTAGGTTACAAAATATTGTAAAATTGGAAATAAAATAAAATTCTAATCTAATAAGGAAATTCGCGTCAAAACAGTTTTTCTAAATCCGACCAGCTTTCAATATTTTGGACATATCTACCTCTCCCGATATCCGATTGATGTGATTCAAAATGCGTTGAAAAGCTTACTTCAAGGGATACAAATCTTTTAGAAATGAAAATATTCAAATTCGAACATATTCTATGCCAAAAGTGGGTCTCAAACTGAGACTGAAAATTCGAGTACTTTCCAACCCGTTCTAGCTTCGGTCCCCAACATGTTACTTGACCATTGGTTTGTTTTCTTCAATATTATGGACTATGTTGCTCGAACATATAAATTATCAGATTTATCAACTCTTTGAAGTCTCGAACTTGACTCTACTCTCCCTCCAACAATCATCAAAATCTTGACAATTACTGGCGCATCCCGGATCATATCATACTCTCCCTCTTCAAGAGGATTCGTCCTCAAATCCATGCCTTGTGATTGCGTAGGAGATAACCAATATGTTACAAATTTAATCACTGCACCACTTAGATCAAATGGAAAAAACATTTCCTCCATGGTATAGAATCAAAACACGGTACCCATCCATTTTATAGATATGGATGTATTGCAGCACAAACACAATCAGTCATAGATGTTATTGTATGAACTCTCACGTACAATGATCAACTTGAAAGAAGGAATTAAGCAAAACACGATTGAATTTGTTAGCTTCCCCCTCAATGAGATATGGGTCCTCGTACTCATAATGTATCGTCTCCACCATATAATGCTTAACAATATAACTCTACTCTTCATTCCCTACAATATTTTCAACAATTTGCTCAACGCATTCTTTTATTATTTTCTCACTCTCTTGTTGAATCATCTCTACATAATTATACCAGACTACTCATGCTTCTCCTCTTTAATTGGTTCACTTTCTCCAATATCAACTGCATTACCTGTATGCTCTCGTTCCTCTTTGATTTGTTCACTCTCCCGAACATCAACTGCATTTTTCAATCCATCATCCTCCATCTCAACTTCCCTATTTTTGGACACCTCCCGCAATTCAACTCCGGTGTTCTCCTTAGGTGTGGTCATCTCCCTCTTTTGTTTTTCTCGTTCTGCCTCACCTCTCACCTTCTATCGGTCTACAAAGGATTGTTCTAGTGTCAACCCAGTTAGAGTGATTTTCACCCCATCCTGAAGAAACATATACACGTTCCTCTTCATATCATAAATAACATTCCTTTCATACCTTCAATGCTTCTCAAACAAGATATGAAAAGATTTTAATGGAACCACATCACACCAAACTTCATCACTATATTTTCCAATGGTGACATTCAATAAAACCCGCTTGATCACATTTACCTTCTCACACTCCTTCAACCAAGTCATCCTATAAGGCCAGGGTGTTGTTGCAAAGGTAATCCTAATTTTTCCATCATCGTGATACTAACCAAGTCTGATATGTAATCATTATCAATAGCCAAACTGAATACCGTACTACCCACAAAACACCGAGTTTGATAAATAAATCCTCAATCATAATCCTTCATTTAAGTAGGCGTAATCAAGAAGACTCAAGAAAAGAATTGGACAATTGGATGAGTGATATTTAAATTCAAGAAAGTGGTTCTTGAATTTTTTGGATTGGAATGAATATAAACAGATTTTTGGAATTGGAATGAATATTATGAAATTAAACAATTTCCAAGAAATTAAAAAAAAAAATCGGACGGTACGGATGAACAGTAAAAAAATTTGTTTTTTTTTTACTTAAGAATCAACTACGATAACAACAAAATAGACGGAAGTTGATTTGGAATTAAATTGAGCACAGAAACAATTTTTGAATTTTTTTGGATCAAAAACTCAAAATATAATTGAACACAAGAACAAAAACAAAAGACTAAAAAAAAAAAAAATAGAACCTGAATCTGGAACTCAAGCTCTGATACCAAATGACACGAACCCGAGTACGGGATCAGTGTGAAAATTGCGGAATTAATTGAAAACGTCGAGAAAGCCCAAAATTCAGGTTGTGGACGGTAGAATCTCGACCCGCAAATTATTGAACCAAACAACCAAACAAAAACGAATTTTGAATGACCTCTTGATTACAAAAACCAACGAATCTGGATTTGCGAACGCCACATAGAGTGTCTAATCATTTGATAAGTTCTAAGGGTTGAACGCCACAAATATTTAACATGTTTAATAAGTTCGAAATTTCATGGAAGATCCCATGGAGAGAAAGCAAAAAACTTTAATTTATCATTATGAAAAGTTTTGGTTTTACAATGAAATACATTTCATATTTATACTAATGCTAAAAAACCTAGTAAAAACGTAATTATGTTACAAAATATTGTAAAATTAGAAATAAAATAGAGTTCTAGTCTAACAATGAAATTCACGTAAAAACAGTTTTTCTGAATCCGGACAGCTTTCAGTATTTTGGTTATATCTTCCACTCTCGATATCCGATTGATGTGATTCAAAATTTGTTGGAAAACTTACTTCAAATGCTACAAATCTTCAAATTCGAACATATTCTATGCCAAAAGTGGGTCTCAAACTCAGACTGAAAAAATTCGAGTGCAATTTCCAACCCGTTCATGCTTCTGTCCCCAACATGTTACTTGACCATTTGCTTGTTTTCTTCAATACTATGGACTCCGTTGCTCGAACATGTAAATGATCAGATTTATCAACTCTTTGAAGTCTCGAACTTGGCTTTACTCTCCCTCCCACAATCATCAAAATCTTGATAATTGTTAAAGTATCCCAAATCATATCACAATTTTATGTGTATGGCAGATTTAATTAATAAATAAATAAATTATATTGAATTAAAAAAATGTTTTTGTAACTAGAACTGAGTCCAATTCTTAATCTTTAACTGGAACTAGTCAAATAAATATGATTAATTTTATTTGTCAAGCTATTCGTTTTGAGCGCGTAGGGTGGCAATGGACCGATTCAATAAACACCTGAGCTCGACTCATGTCCAAATGTTAGGCTTACTAAAGTAAGCCAAAAAAGGAGCCGGTTCACGGGTCCAAACGAACCGGCTCTTATATTTTTTTTTGGCGATTAGCTCCTTCCTATAAAAGCCTGAAAGGTCTTTGGGCAAAGCCCGAAAGTCTGCTCTGCCCCATTTGCTCTACCTATGTGCACACATGTTTTATTGTATTGAAGTTTATGTTGATTGTGTCAAATTTTCAACAATGTTTCGGACGTTTTGGTGGCCGAGGCCTTTAACCACGTGTTTAGCCAATTGTCATGGTTGTGCGAGCTTTGTTGTTAAATGGTTCATCAGTGATCAAGACATCTTTCGCTTCTATCGAGAGTCAACGATCGAGAAATAAATATGCAAAGACAAGTAGACATACAACGAAACCCTTCTTTTGCTGGTGCAGAATTTTAGCGGACAATAATTATTTAAAAACGTAAAAGGGTAAACCAAATAATTAGGAAATAATGTTATTCAAAAATGTCATTTATCAACAGCAGAGTAGCTTTAATGAAGGCCAAATTTCTTCTCGTTAAAAAAAGTCTGCAAATTCTCAAAATTTATTTGCAGGTCCCTAAACTTCAATCACCATAGCAAGCAGGTCCTAATTTATGAAGCCAGCAATTTTCTTCAACATGAAAACAGCATTCTCAGACGTCGGATTACACAAATTAAAAACGTGTTCTTCTCCGTCAATCTCTGAAATTTCAATTTCACACTTCCGATTGCTTTTCTTCACTGTTTCACAGTAATGCCAGCTCCTTCCTCTAAAATTATCCTTCCCTGTAGCCAATAAATTCATTTCCTCAACCGGGTTTCTTTCTCCTCGGGTCATAAATTCCTGGCAAATGAAATCCAATAACTGGTTTGGTTCATCAGTCGCAGAGAATGGATGAACCAAAATTTTGATACCGTTAATGCCAGTTTGGATTGCCAACTTTCATTAGAAGTTCAATTGGGTCATTAAACTTTAATTTATTTCATTCAACTCACTAAATTTCAGTTTAGTTTTTAGCCCCTACTTGGTTTAGATAAAAATCAGGCTTTCAGTAGATTTTGATAAAAATTAATGTAATGTGTAATTAAAAAGTTGAGTGTCCCGTTAAATGTATAGTTAAAATTAATTTTTAAATTTGTCTTTGATTTTAATTCACTTTTTTGATTGAACCAAACATGGACTAAATTTTAACGATTCGACACATTTCATCCCCCATTATCTATAAAATTCCATGTGTTCCATTTTTACATTTTTATAATGTGACATTGTGATAATCAGGCATGCCCTTGTTTGGGTCCATTATAATGAGATTTTGAAAATAATGTGTTTTGAAATAGTAATTTTTAATAGAATGTGTGCTTAAAAAAAGAAGAATTTTTTATTTACGTGTAATATTACTTTATTAGAGAATGTGTGGCTGAAAAGAATAGAGAAAATATATTAAAATTTTATTGAGGGCCAAACAATACCTACTAAATTGACTATTGTAGTTAAAAGGTGAGTTAGCTAGCCAATTGAGTAATTCTTATGAATTTGAAAGATGCGAGCGACAGAGTGATTAAATTGCTTGATTTTTTTTTTTTTTTTACTTTTTAAGATTTGACATAAAGTCGAATGTGATTTTAACTTTCGGATTGTCCTACCCAATAAACATTAAAAAAAAAAAAAAAAGATTTTGATTATTCCTCTTAATCAGGTTCACTTAACGAGATTGAATCTCAATTCTTAATATGCAGTTGGTTGCAAATTGATGATTTGCACGAGAATAAGCCCATGTTTATGTAGATTAAAAGTTAAAAATTTCAATCATACTACAAGTACATCAATTTTGACATTATGTCACGTGTCGAAGCATAATTGGACAATTTTTAATCAGCATACACTTTCCCGTCCATTCGCATTTAAATTCACACTCCATGTGAACCATGGAATGTACAACAAGTAAAATTTTAAAAATTTTAAGTTGACGTAAATAATCAATTTTAATCCGACATCGCATTCGATCACAATTTTTTAACCACACATTTCATCAATTTTTATTAAGTAAATAAAAATAGAAGTAAAGTTCCTTTTATTCTCTTTTTCAATTAGGTTCAATTCTGAACAAGAAACGTCGTTTCTGGACTTCGATCAATCACAATAGAGGAGATATGCAGGGGCATAGACGGGGAGAGCATGTTCTCCGTGAACTCAGCGCCTACAGATAAGTCCTAATTCATGAAGTCAACAATTTTCTTCATCAACACGAAAGCATTTTCAGAAGTTGGATTTAACAAATGAAAAACGTGGCCTTCTTCTTCAAAATCTAAAATTTCAATTTCACCCTTCCAATTGCTCTTCTTCACTGTCTCATAGTAATGCCACCCCCTTCCTCTCAAACCATCCTTCCCTGAAGTGCAAACCAGCACCTTATTGCACTCCATTTTAGCCATCAAATCCATTTCCTCAACCGGGTTCCGCCTCGGGTCATAAATTCCAGTCAAATCCTGGCAAATGAAATCCAATAACTGGCTTGGTTCATCAGAAGCAAAGAAGGGATGAACCAAAATTATACCCAAAATTTTGATACCGTTAATGCCAGTTTGGATTGCCATGCTATGCGCAATAGTGGCTCCAGCACTGTCGCCAGTGATGAAAATCCGATCAAAATCCGCATAATCGTTCAACCACGGATCCGGACCCTGTCCACCGGCATGCAATTTTACCCACTTAATTGCCTCCCAACAATCCTCATAACACGCCGGGAGAGCATGTTCCGGCGCCAATCTATATTCAATAGACACCGCAATTGCCTTAGCTTCCGCTACCAGAGTATTGACATAGTTATGGTATTGCGATGAGAACGCAGAGTCGAGAGTAAAACCGCCGCCGTGGATGTAGATAAGGAGAGGAAGCTTTTGATTGTGAGCAGCAGCACTTTTGGGGAGGAAAAGCCGCGCTGCAACGGCATTTTCCGGCGAAAATACAACGTCTTTGGATTGTACGTCAGTGGTGGGATCGTGTGACGGAGGCACAAAATCGATTTTGAAGTACCTTTCGACTTTGCCATCTTCGTAGATGCGGAAGAAAGGCGGTATGTCTGTTGCATTAGAAGCCATAATGAAAGAAGATTGAGATTTTGGGTTGAATTTTTTGTAAGCTGACGAGGGAAATTTATACAGTAAATGCTGTCGTTTAATTTTGTACGCAGCGTATGGAGGCGCAGGCCACTTGGCTGTATACATTGGGAAAGGGTTTTGCGTAAATTTCATCAAAGATTCACACGATCTACATTCTTACGAAAATTGATCGGTTGTTTGACGTAGATTTTTTTGAAATATAATTTCTAGAAAAGATACTTTTTTAAAAATTGCACGATTAATAAATAGATAAATAGTTATGAATTTACGTGTAAGATTATTTTATTAAAAAATACGTAATTGAAAATAAGTTAAAAAATATATATATACTAAACAAGAGTTTAATTAGTAAGCTTGTCATGCAACTAAATTGAAAACTAGAATTAAGTGGTAAGTTAAAGTTAAAGTTAAAGTTAGAAATAATGCTATATAGCCAATTTAGGTGATTACATTTGATAAGTTTAAATTTTAATTAGGATTAGACTTGAAAACCATAATCCGAAAACCGCCCGACCCGACCCGAAACGGTTTAGTGATAAACCTCGGGTCGGGTCGGGTCGGGTCGGGTCGGGTCGGGTCGGGTCAACCCATTGAAACCCTATGCTATTCAGTTCCCAGTTCCCACAGTGAAACCCATTGAAATGGACTCTTTTGTTGGATGCTGTGCAAAATGTGTGAGGCTGAAGTAGCCATTCTTGTGGTGGTTGTAGTGGCGACCATGACAGGATTCTTTCATTCTAAGGCTTCCACCTTGTCGGGATTGGCAGTTGGACGGTTGCAGTAACTTTCGCCACTGCGTGAGAGCTTAAGGAGGGCGAGGGCTGAATATTCATCATCTATTGGTTTGCGATGAAAATGAGACCGCTTTCTTTTCTTGTTCAAGTCAAGTCGGGAACTCTCTATGTCGAAGTATCAAGACCTGATGTGGATGAATCTAGTTCTTGAGGAACCATATTCACTATGTGTAATGTGTGAAAAAACTTAGAAAGGTGCATTTGCTTCTTCTCATATCCTCCTTGCCTCCCTCTCTTGTCCATATTCTATTACTGGAGAATTAGATTTTCCCATACAATGTGATTTTTTATCAACTTATTTTCAATTTTACCAAAATTATACACATAGATCTTGCGTTTGGTTTGGCTAATGCATAAGATACTGAGTAACATTACTGTAAGAATAATGTCATCTAGCATCAGTAATGCTAGAGCAACAATTTATATGGTAATATGTGATAAGTTCAATTAAAGGTGAAGTTATGTAATTCATGTAATGAAATCTGTAATATAATGTCACAAGTGCTTCCACTTAAACTGATGTTAAATAATATTACTATTACTATAAAGTCAGCGTCCCAATTCATCAGTAGACGAAAAGTGATGAAGTAAAATTTGAAGCCAGATTAGAGTCAGTGATTCAATGTGAAACTAAAGCTGAACTTTACCAGTCAAAATGAGACAAATTAAAATTTACTCGACGACTTATTTTCTGAAAGTAAGTTAAAAATTTTTTACTTTATAAACACACATTCAATAAAAAAGAAAGAGAAGAAGAAGAAACATTTTTTAATGGTTACAAAATAGAGGTTAACTGAGGTACATGCGCAAATAAAAGAGGCCATTAACTCTTTCGAGAAATCCCAAATTTGGGAGCGTTCGCGAGATTTGTCATTTGACAGTTTAAAATATAATTAATTTTTTCATTCAATAATTTTATTCAAATAATCTTTTGGCACTGCCTTCGAACGTTGCTTTCATACAACCAACATAATTCTCATAATAAAGGATTCATTGGGAAACGTATCTTAAACAGGGGACAAGCATGTGAGTAACAAATGCATAGGAATTGGGAAAAAATTCAATCTTATTTATTGCAATCTAGGATTTATCAATAATCGTCAATAATTCAGCACATAGACTGTCGTGATCTTTTATCCCCTATTTTTTTTTAATTATTTATTTATTTTTGGAATTATATTATTCATTTAGAACAATAACTCTTACAAGGCAGATGAGTTCATTTAGCCCTTGTTTGGAACCCATTCTTTGAAAAAAAAAAAAATCTATTTCTTCATTTCAACCATAGATTCTTTTATCCCTCCTTTTTTTTTGGAATTATATATTCATTCAGAACAAAAACTCTTACATGGCAAATGAGTTCATTTAATATTTTATATTTAGCGACATCCTTAATGTTTTAAACTTGAGATAAACTATAAAGGACGCTAAATTATTTACATTCGAGTCTCGGATACAAATAAAAAAAAATAGAAAATTGCCACTTGTACATTGTACATCGAGGTGTACACTCCCCTCACACGAGGGGTGTGACCTACTTGTGTGAAATATTTTTTTTTATTAAAGTGGGTCTCACCCCCATGTGAGAAGGGTGTACACCTCGATGTACATTGTGATGTACCGATAGCAAAACCCAAAAAAATAAGAACCTACCCAAGTTGATGAACGAGTGGAGGCACATGTGTAATGGCTGAGCTTACCAAATCGATTTGCATCTCGGCATGTGTGAGAACACTTTGTCGAACGGTCAATCGATTCATTTTTATGAACTGGGTTTCTAACTACTTTTGCACGGTTGATTCAAAATTCAAAATGATATGATTGGTTATAGTAATTAAACATGACTTTGGTAGTAATTAAATGAGACGGATTATATAACTATGACTTGCCTTAGTAGTAGCTAGTCGGCAATAAGGTTGGACCAGCTAACGACGGGATTATACAATGACCGTTTAAATCGGTTTGAGAAAAATTCAAACCTAAATCAAACCATTTTAAACGATTTGAAAAAAGCTCAAATTTAAACATAACGGTTTGGTCCGATTTTAAACCGTCGGTTTCGCCGTATATTTTTTTGTCTGTCTACTTTTATGACATTAATTCATTGAATTCAATATATATTTATATTTTACTATCAATAAATCTAAAACAAACTAAATATATCTACTACAAATTTAAATATCAACTAAATCAAAGTGAAATCACAATAAATTAAAATATAGTTTTTGTTTGTCATTTTAGGCTAAGACGTTACGATAACGTTACAATACAAGTCTACTAAACTAAGTATAAAGCCCAAAAAAATAATGATGTTTAACAAGACATCGTAATTATCATATTTGAAAAACAAAACTACTAATTAAATAGAGAAAATAACCAACCATAATAATAAATCAATTGTTAATAATATATAAATATAACAATTACACAAGATTACCATTGTATATTGTTACGAATTTAGTTTCTCGCATATACTCAAATACCAATTGTTGTCACACGTGATTCATAATCTCCACTGTCAAACAAATACATTTGTTATATCATCATATATTAGATACTAGATAGATAAGAGAATCTTTAAAAATATGGTAATAGAAATTATAAACCACCTGCCACAACTTTCATTGAATCATCAAATGCTTCCACTTCATCAAATATTGGTGAAGCGCTATAGGTTCATTCTTAATTTGAAACCAATTCTTTCCGCATATACAAACCTCAACCATCCTTGCACCTAATAAACTCCTAAAGGAATCAAGTATCTAAACTCCATTTGAGAATGCAGACTCAAAAGCAACTGTAGAAATTTGAATTCTAAAAAGGAAAAGAGTTTTTGATAGATTACGTTAGTCTTGAGATTATTATATATTAATTAGGATTATTTGATAATAATAATATATATGTAATAAAAAATTATAAATTGACAAAAATACACACAAATGACAAAATTATTGAATTTTGCATATTTAGATGAATTTTCAAAAAAATCATTTTTTTATTTTTTTTCACCGATCCAGTTTGGTTTTAAACCGCAATTAAAATTATCACACCTAAACCAAACCAAGGTTTGGTTCAAAACCAGTTCGTTGACGGATCCATGTGACACCAAACTGACGATTTCTAAAATACAATTTTGGTTCGATTTTTTGATTTGACGATTTTTACTTTCAGCCTTAGATAAAGTAAATCCGTCAATAGAAAATCGAAAGCAGTAACGTAGACTCAAAGCAAGTGTCCCACCGCAAAGTATACTGTCACCGCCAATCCTGCATTCAATCAATCTCCATTTCCAGTATAAAAAACCTCACCAGCCTACCACAATTCAATCCCATAATCTCAATCTTTTCGTTTATGGATCCAAACGTAACCGATCTAATTCACGATTTCCCACATCTCTTCCGAATCCACAAAAATGGCAAAATCGAAAGGTACTCGGTGACCGATTTTGTGCCGCCATCGCACGATCCAACTACCGACGTAGAATCCAGAGACGTTGTAATTTCGCCGGAAAAATCCGTTTCAGCGCGGTTGTTCCTCCCCAAAAGTGAAACTCCTAATCGAAAACTGCCACTCCTTATTTACACCCACGGAGGCGCTTTTTCAATTGGATCCGCTTTTTCTCTCCTATACCATAACTATCTCAATACTATAGTAGCCGAAGCTAAGGCTATTGCTGTGTCCATTGAATATAGGTTAGCGCCGGAACATGCTCTTCCGGCTGGTTATGAGGATTGTTGGGAGGCAATTAAGTGGGTGGAATTGCATGCCGGCGGAGAAGGCCCAGATCCATGGTTGAATGAATTCGCGGATTTTGATCGGGTTTTCCTCGCCGGCGAAAGCGCCGGAGCCAATCTTTCTCATAACATGGCAATTCGAGCCAGCCTATACGAATCCTGTTCGGGTATCAAAATTGATGGTTTAATTTTGGTTCATCCATTCTTTGGTAACGATGAACCTGACAAACTTTGGAACTTCATTTGCCCGGAAACGACCGGGTTGAATGACCCGAGACTGAACCCGGCTGCGGATTTGGACTCTTTGTCGAAATTAAGGTGCAAGAGAGTCCTGGTTTGCACTGCAGGGAAGGATTATTTGAGAGGAAGGGGGTCGCATTACTATGAGACAGTGAAGAAGATCAATTGGAAGGGCGATATTGAAATTTTAGATATTGAAGGAGAAGATCATGTTTTCCATTTGTTTAATCCGACATCCGAAAACGCTGCCTTGTTGATGAAGAAAATTGTTGACTTCATGAATTACTATGGTGATTGACTGAAGTCGACAGACGGAAGTTTCATAATTACTATCGGAATAATGCTCCTTAGACACGGGCAATGATGATCCGAACAAATGTCGATTTTGATTTAAATTTTAATATAATCTTTTAAGAATCAAGTAGGAGCTTATCGTCAAAGTAGTTAGTTCGTTTGGATGCTATGAGGGAGTGTAATAGATTTCATGACGTGTAAGTTATGTTTTGAGGTGGATTAATTGTTGTAAAACATGTTACATTGTATAATTATTGTAAATATATTAAAAAATATTTATTTGATAATAAAAAAGAGAAAAATATATTTTAAAAATAATGAAAACCAAACTTTCGCAATTTTATCAACCACGCTGTAAATTTTTAATAGATATAAAGTAAATCCTTCAATAAAAAATTGAAAGCAGAAACGTAGACTTAAAGCAAGTACTGTCACCTCCAATCCTGCCGCCCAACCACCACAACAATCATGTGCTACATTATCATCCTGGTTGATATCTTGGATGACATTCTCTAATAGAAAGACATAAATATCGTTCATCTATTTTTTAGTTAAATCAAGGTTATCTATTCCCGATATAGGATAATTTTGGTTTATTTCTCCTAATAAATAGAAAAATCAATTATGCTCGTATTTATCTATATATCTTTTATCAAAACAACTGTTTAATATTCTAGTTTTATTTTCTAATTTATTAACTCTGACTATATTTTCTTTCCAATATAAAGGCACATGTATATTTTTATTATTTCTAAGAAAATAATCAAGTACGGTGTAAAATAGTTTAATTTCGTCCCCTTTTCTTTCGCAGTCAATTTCTAAGTTTCGAATAAAAGTAATTAAAACTTTATAAATAGCAGGAGTGCAAATATTAATACAAGTATTTGACATAAATAAGATAGATCTTACAGTATTGAAACAGAAGGTGAAGACAGATTAATATCAACGAGATTTTTCTCGAGCTTGCACCCATATGTTAGTATATTCTGATATAAGCGATCGATGTTATTTGAATTTAAGAAAGTGAGCTATGGTCCAACATGACTTCCGCACTATTACTTATTTTCTTTCTAACTTTTTTGCATAACTCATTATGGATCACACGGAATCACAGCTTTCCTTTGAACTCCTTGTTAAAACATCACCTTGAATGGTAACAGGTTTTCATGGCTTTCTCTAACAACGCCTACACACAGCAACACGACAACGAGATACTTACACTAACCCTCAAGGTTTTCACATGGAGTATAAGTGAGATAAAAGTTTTTGAGAAAATAATAAAGATAAGAAGACAGTATCTCCAAACAACTTTAATTTCATAAACACATCACACTAATATCTCTAACATAAGAGTATACATACATATTTCAACTAAACTCTTGGTACTCTCTAAAGAGATTAGACTCCATAAAGGTCACTTTACACGCTTCACTTGAAAGAGAGAAAACGAAATTGTTACAAGATTTTGAATACTAGGCAGAAAGAAATTTTCGACTAGAAAATTGTTTTTCTTCTTCTCAGAATTAGTCTTCAATTTATAGATTGAAAAAGTTTCACAGCTATCCTTCATTTTGGTGCTTTTACTGTGTAAGATATTGAGTATCTTACTGTAACCTAAAGTTCTTTTGTCGTAATATGGAAAATTATTGAGGTAAAATCCAGTTTTTTTTTTCAAAGTGATTCTAATAAAGTAGTGATAAAGGGGTCCATTACTTTTCCATATGAGACTCAGACCACTCATTCGGCAATTCCGCTGAGTCGAGAGAAATTGATGAGACGTCGCCCTTGGTGCTACAGCATTCGCACTTATGATTATGATAACGCCAAAACTGCTTGCGAAGCTCATCTTTTACTTTTTGTGTTCCACTTGCGTGTCCTTCAAAGATATGATCTCACCACATGTCGAGATAGTGTCAATCTTCTTATTTAGTGGGTGTCACAGTCTTGCTGTAAATCATGTGATCTTGTGACTCGTACATCCATATATTTTGTTTTTCTTCAATAACTTTCTGGATATGCTCAAACTGCTCTTTGTATCATTTGGTCCTACGGAAAGCTATCATATTGATAATATATTTTGGTATAGATTCAATGACTTCGCTCTTCTCAGGCTGAAGATGCTTAGAAGTAGTGGTCATTTTTATAACATGGCTTGCTGGAAGCAACCTATTTTCTTCATCATCCCATTCATGGGTTGTAGAGAAAAATCTAATATATATATTTTTGTGTTTAAGAACTTGACAATATCTTTCAATAGCTCGGACTACGTCCTTTGGCAGTATAGAAATTTCTTTTAATGATTCTGATGGATAAATATATATTATATTTCCCATTTCATAAAGGGTACGAACCCAATATGCTGGAGGTCCTGGATATAGATTGACTTTATTTTAGGTTCCATACGTTAGAGTTTTCATCCATCCTCCTATACTGGTGAATCAGCGCAGGCAAAATTGAACGATACATATGCTAAAATAAAACCGTTTTTATTTTTTTATATCTATAATACCATGGGTGTTACATGCTTTGATAATATTTGAGCGATTAAGCTCTGGTATAGAGATTACGTCATTTGTAGGTTTTTTCGCCTGTGAGGGAGACAACGTAGTGTTCTCCTTTATTTTGGAATATCTAATTCATGTAGATTTTCACATATTTTCTTTATTTTATTAATCATTTCTATATCTTCTTGTGTCCATTCACATACAACTCATTTTTAAAGTTTTTTTGTAAAATGGATTTTATATTTTGCTCAATTTTTGATAAATTTTTCAGAATAATTTAATAATCCGATAAAGTTTTGCAACTCTTTCTTATCTCTAATTAATTATGGAAATTCGATAATCTTTTTTTCCAATATGATGTTGTTGAAGTATTTTTTCTTCCGTAAAAATATATCCTAAAAATTCAATTTCAATTTTAGCTATTTCTAATTTTCTTTTTGATAGAGCTAATCCATATTTTCTAACAATATAATTGAACTTTTTAAGAAGTTCAATATTTTTTTTAAAATTTATACTATGAATAATGATATCATCTGCATAAACAATGTAAAAGTTTTTCAAAACAATGTAAAAGTTTTTCATTTGTCTAATAATTTTATCCATTATTTGTTGAAAATATTGCTGGTGCATTCATTAATCCAAATGGCATAGCATTCCATTCGAATTGTCCTAATGTGTTAGGGATAGTAAAGCTAGTTAAAGGTCTTGATGCTTCGTCTAGCTTTATTTGTCAATATCCTGATTTACAATTGAATTTAGAATATATTTTACTTCTTTGTATTTGTTTTATTAACAATTCTTTTATTGGTAATTTATAGATATTTGGTATTGTTTTAGAATTTAGGTTTAAAATCATATACCATTATAGCTTTTTCTCTTTTAATTTCATTATGGTTTCTTACCATAAATGCTGGACTATTATATGGACTTGTTGATTATCTTATTACTCCTAATTGTAAGAGTTCTTTAATTTGTATTTCAAATTCTTTTTTATCTTCTTCGTTATAAGAAAATTGTTTTCCTAATATCTTAGCATTTGAGTCTTTTAGTTCAATGGTTGCAATAGGTTTATCTTTGTCCCATTTGGCTAATGGATGTTTATGATAACATTATTTTAGTTCTTATTTAATATTTTCTAATTCTTCTTCTAAATCTTCAATTCTTAATACTAGAATTTTTTATTTTTTATTAATTTCTGTATAACATTCACCACGATTATCTGCAGAACTCCGATGTCTAGGTCTATGGTGAATTGGTTGATGAGCAATTCCAATAACTTTATAAATTTTTAATGTTTTAATTTTGTGATTACAAGGTGTAGTAAATTCAAAACTATTTTTATATTATGTAAGTGAGTTATATGTATAGATAAAAGTTTCTCTTAAAAAGATATCATATTCAATTTTATTCGTTGCATATATTCGTGGAATAAAACATTCTCTATTTCCTATAATGATTTGAACATTTTCTACAAAATCTCTATAGATTTCTACAATATCATTGACTATTTGACCATAAGTTGTTTTCTTATAATCTATTTTATAATAGTGTTTTGGGAACACATTTCTTTTATATAGGCAAATTTCTGATTCAATATCAGTATAGCGTGAAATTTTATCATACAATAGTCTGGTAAATTGAGAGTTATCTCCATATACGAACTAAGTATATTAGTTTTGATTGATCTTATTCTTTGTATCATATAAATTAGTTCCTTATTTTTTATTAACTCTAAAAAGCATTTTTTGTTTTCCTTCTATAATTATTTACATAGTATTCTTCTGAATATGAAATGGTGAGACTTTTTCAAGAAAGTCCATTCCAAGTAATATTGGACTTGTATCTTTTCATTTTCTATAATCTTTATGGATTTTAAGATTTAATTTAAATTGTTCTCCTTCTATGTCTATAAAACTTAGTTCAAGATTAATAAATGTTCTAATTTCATATTTAATTCCATGATAATCTTTAAGAGTTATTTCTTGTGGTAAATTTTTTTCTAATAAATGGTCAACTAAGTCTGCTCTTATATGATTGGTACTAGCTCCTGTATTAACAAAGGCTATAGTTCGTAGTTATTTTGATTATTTATATATTCTGTTAAGATAAGGAAATTTTTTTCTTCACATTTTCTAAGGTCAATATCAATGCTATTTCTAGGTTTTGTTGGGTAATTTCTACTTGTAGATGGCCTACTTGAACTTGAGAGTTCTCTAGTGTTGATGCTTCTTTCTATTTTTCTACTAGGCATTCTAACTACAAGTTGTCCAGAATTATTCAAGGTGGCTAATCATTGATTTCCTACATTATTGTCTATTCTTCTAGATTGCTGATGAAATCAATCAATATATCTTGTGGTAAGGAAATGTTACGGTTACTTAACATTTTTGGTGGTGTAAATTGTGATAGGTCTCTAAAATCTTCATGAATTTGTATGAAGTCTACTGAGATTTTGTTGATATCTTTTTGGTTCGTAGTAGTAAAGACATATAAAGCTTTACAATATAAAGTTACGACTTTACTTCTAGGTGGCATAATTAACCTATAAATTTTGTAATATAGATTTAATCACAGACTTAAGTTTTCATCTAATAAGGACATGACAAATTCATGTCTTATGGTAAATATGACTTTCTTATATACAAGATTTCCAGAGACGACTCCTAATAGAACGTCCATATGATCATGAAGTATTCTATTATCCATTAAATACATTTGTATAGGAATATTCATTCAACCATAATTTGGATTCCTCCGATCACTATATTCTTTAATATTTCTCTAGTGGATCTTTTTATATTTGTTAATTCTCTATTAACTCATTCTCTAGTTATTAGAGGTACAGTAGTGTTTCCTTTAACATTTTCGATGTTAATAGGTACTTCATCATATTTGGCAATGTATATAGTTTTGTTAAGCTGAGGTATTATTGGTCTTACAAAAAATATTTGTTTTTCTTTTATGGCTCCATATCTTTCTTCATCAAATATGATTGTTTGTGAAGTTCCTTCTTCATTATCTAAGGTAATTTCAAAGGTGTCCATAATTTCTTGATTCATGTAAATTTGTTCAAATTCGGGTTCTTCAATTTCTTCTATAATTAGCTCATTGATTGAGTTTGTTTTAGATAATTCGTCTAAGGCTTATATTATCTCATAATTTGAGTTGTATTCTGTTTCTTCCATTAATCTAATGCTTTAACATTTTCTCTTTTATCTCTGTTAGGATAGTTGGAAGATATATGTTCTATTTCATTACATGTAAAATATTTGCATTTTTTATAAAATTATTCTTTAGATTTCTTCTGAGATTTCTTACGTTGATTATATTCCACTTTCCAAGATTTTTTCTTCTTAAAATATTTCTTATGGCTCTTGAATACTTTATTTCTCTTTCAAAGTTTAAGATATTTCTTAAATTTCTTTTTATAATATGGTTTCTTAGATGATTGGTGACAATCAAATTGTGGTACTGCCGCTATTTCTCCACAACAACATAAACTTGCTTCTTATCATGTTTTCTAAATAGGTGTTGGTACATATATTTTCTGCACCATTCAGATATTTTTCTTTTAGCGAATGAAGTTCTCATTCCTAAAGTATCAGCTTTCCTAAAGTATCAGCTTTGTGGTTAGGATCTTCCCATTCTATTTTCTTCCAATAAATTTGGTAATCCTCAAATAATTTCTGACACCATGGCCAGGGTAATTTAAGAAAATATCTATTTAGTAGTTTTTTATCTTCTTATGATATATTTCATTCTTTTATGGATTTAGATGCTTTGATATATATCTTTTCGAATTTCTTAATATATTCATTTAATTCATACATATCACAAATTTTTAATAGTTCAATTTCTCTTTCAGCTTATAAGGCTTCTTGAGTATTTATGTCTATTTTAGTTTTTGGTATAACTTCTCATAAGAGTAAGTGTCTAAAGAAATTTTCCACTCGTTTTAATACTTCCTTAAAGTTTTCAGCATCTAAACTTTCATTGTTATCAATAGTAGTCATAGATTTTTCTCCATATTTGATTTGATTTTTAGTTTCTTCAGATGTTCTTTTCCAAATATCTGAAGTAATTCCTCTAAATGTATAAATTATAAAATTATAAGTTTGAGTGATATTCCATTTATGAAAAGGAACAACTAAATCAGTAGTTTTTGCCCACGAGTCAATAATTTCACTTTTATTATTGCTATCATCAACATCTAGCCATATTCCCAATGTAGGAATTGATTCAGTAAATAGTTTAATTGGATTATTATCCCTAAGGTGTATGGACTTGGTTGACATAGTTTTAAGTCCTTTTCTAAAATTGTAATTTTTTCATTCTTCTGTTATTCCACGTTCGTTTATCCATTCAAAATTTTAGTTATCAGATTCGACTTGGGTCCAATCTGTATTAATATTAGTTTTACTAGTTTCTCCAACTAACGGTTGATTTTCAACTTGTTGATTTAAAGATGAAGTATTAATTTCAATAGTTTCTACTTTGAGTGGATGATCATTCATATATATATATATATTCTCAGTTTGAATAGCTAATTGTTCTAAACTTCTAATTCTTCTCTAGTAGTTTCAAAGAATTTTGTTTCTAATTCTTCTATAACATAAGCCGGTAAAGATGTCTCGATTGATATATAAGAATCATTTTTAAGTTTTGATTTTTTAAATTTTGATTCAATTTGTATATATAAGATTTTTTGTCCTATTTTAATATTATCATTTACAATTTCTAAATTAGATTCAATATTTTTTATGAGTTATAACATCTGTTTTTTCCTAAAAGTTGAACATAATTATAATATTATTATAAGAATTGATTTATTATAATATCTTCTTTTTCAAATTCGGAAAATTCATCTACCAAAATTTGAAATACTTTATTTTTTGCTTCAATTAATTGTTGAGAGTTATTTATTTGTTTTATCTCTTCGCTTATAGGTCTAAATTTTGTATTTAAATTTGTTGCTAATTCTGGCAATTTAATGCGATTAGTATTAGTTAATATATTAATATTTTGTAATTCTTTTAAAATCATTTTATTTTTCTATTCATTTTAGAATATATTCCTTAAGTTCTAATTTATTTTTCTTCAATTTCGTTATTAGGTTCTATACCACTATACCAGTTTTCGGGTAAAATTACGAAAAATAATTAAAACTTAGAAGTAGGGGTATAATAAACTATACACACAAAATTCTGCCAAAAAGTGATGCAATGGATAACGTACAAATAGCTTTTTCCACCGCCACAAACCATCGCCGTTCAACCGACGTCCATTTCCAGTATAAAATACCTCACCACCGTACCACAATTCAATCCCATTATCTCAATCTTTTCGTTTATGGATCCAAACGTAACCGATCTAATTCACGATTTCCCACATCTCTTCCGAATCCACAAATATGGCGAAATCGAAAGGTACTCGACGACCGATTTTGTGCCGCCATCGCACGATCTAACTACCGACGTAGAATCCAGAGACGTTGTAATTTCGCCGGAAAAATCCGTTTCAGCACGGTTGTTCCTCCCCAAAAGTGCAACTCCTAATCGAAAGCTGCCACTCCTTATTTACATCCACGGAGGCGGTTTTTCAATCGAATCCGCTTTTTCTCCCCCATACCATAACTATCTCAATACTATAGTAGCCGAAGCTAAGGTTATTGCTGTGTCCATTGAATACAGGTTAGCGCCGGAACATGCTCTTCCGGCAGGTTATGAGGATTGTTGGGAGGCAATTAAGTGGGTGGAATTGCATGCCGGCGGAGAAGGCCCAGATCCATGGTTGAATGAATTCGCGGATTTTGATCGGGTTTTCCTCGCCGGCGAAAGCGCCGGAGCCAATCTTTCTCATAACATGGCAATTCGAGCCAGCCTATACGAATCCTGTTCGGGTATCAAAATTGATGGTTTAATTTTGGTTCATCCATTCTTTGGTAACGATGAACCTGACAAACTTTGGAACTTCATTTGCCCGGAAACGACCGGGTTGAATGACCCGAGACTGAACCCGGCTGCGGATTTGGACTCTGTGTCTAAATTAAGGTGCAAGAGAGTCCTGGTTTGCACTGCAGGGAAGGATGGTCTGAGAGGAAGGGGGTGGCATTACTATGAGACAGTGAAGAAGAGCAATTGGAAGGGTGAAATTGAGATTTTAGATATTGAAGGAGAAGAACATGTTTTCCATTTGTTTAATCCGACATCCGAAAATGCCGTCTTGTTGATGAAGAAAATTGTTGACTTAATGAATTGCTATGGTGATTGATTGAAGTCGAGAGAAGGAAGTTTCATAATTACTATCCGAATAATGCCTCCTTAGAGACGGGCAATGACTAGAATGGGAGAAATAGAATGGTGTGATAGAGAGTTATTGTGTGCTGTTTTTTTTTTTTTATTTAAATTCTCTAATCATGTACTGATATGTTTCCCTTTTGATATGTGTATTTTATACATTTATTTAGGGTCCTAAAATATCGATATTTGATAGTTCTATTGACAAAATATATCCTAAATTGTTGTATTTTGTATTATATAGGTAAAACTCAATAGTTGAACAAGGAATCGAAAGAAAGAAGCGAAAAATAGTGAAAAATAGCAAAATACAAAGTCAGAGGATTAAATGGCAAATACTCAATAGTTGATTAGTACTAAAAGATTATACTTGAAAGATTTTTACGAGATAATTGGATGGAATTAGAATTCAAAAAGGAATGGAATATGATAAAACATCAATTTCCAATCACACAAGTTATATTCCAGATTTCTAGTCGAAGATTGAAAAATCATATTTCTATCAAAGTTATATCCATTTGTGTTATCTTTACAATGCACTTTGAATCTCATCAATCGGATATCGGAAGAGAAAGTTATGGCCAAAATACCGACTGTTGTGCAAAGACCAAAAATTCTGCGCGTGAAGACAACTTTTCTTATTCGATTAGAACTCTTTTGGAAACCAAATTGGATGTGATTCTTAACAAATTTTCGACTCCTACAAATAGAGAACATCGGAATACATAGGGGAGAGCTCTCATGTACATATTATACTCCAATATTCATCAATTAATATCATCAAAGGAGGATAATTCATAATTCTTGTGAGAGAATTGAAGGGAATTTGCAAGAATTCAATCAAGTGAAGATTCAAATCTGATTTTTGGGCAAAGAAGAGAAGGCGCAAGTAGAGATTTATCAAGAAACTATTGAAGAGATTCAAGATTTCAAGATTAATCTTCATCTTCTCAATTTATCAAAATTGGGTTATATCTTTTCACTTATATATGATTTCTTGTAATTTCAATATGTTAGACTAAATTTATACATTGCTAAGATGAGATGAACCATTGTTATGATATTTTCAGTTCTTAATTAATTATTTTGATTATCATGTTTGCATCTTTCATCGAGAGATAGAAGGATCACATGAAGGGGAATATATTTGATCGCTACCGAGAGAGACTTTCAATTAAATTAGGAACATTGACCAATATGAATGATTTCAAATTTGTCAATTTAATTGTTACACTAGAAATAGAATAATAAGGGGGATTCGATATCTTAGCAATGCATCTCACGATTTGAAAAACACATTTACTTATTTTCTTTAGTTTGATTGATAATTTAGGTATTAGTACAGAACAAATCACAAAATCTATTTACTATTCGATTAAAGTTGTAATTAATTATAACTCGATCAAATACGTAGTCCTAGCGAGTTCGACACTCTATTCATCACTGTATTACTTGTTCATGATCCCGTTCACTTTCGAGAAATCAAACGATCACCTTCTATTATTGAGTTTGTCATTGTAGCATAACTCTTATCATCCACTATCCACTATCCACTTGTTGATCATTTATTTGTATCAATTTATAATGTCAATAATTTTCAAATTCATTTCAAAGAAGGCTCAACATAAAGTACCAAGTCCTTGTCAAGTCGCGATTATCCCTAAATTTTTAGCAATATTTGGAACGATATAAGTTGCAACAAGTTCCACTTCAGTCGCAATTGTCGACACAAAAATCACAAAAAACCAGTGATTATTTTCCCTGTTGAAGACTTTTTTGAATGCAAAAAATAAAGGGTGGAGTGGTCATTATTTGTTGGGTAAGAAAGCATTCAACAATTGTGGCTGAACTAAGACTCGCTGCACTAAACGTTGCTAAAATCCTGGACAGATGTGAGCAAACAAGGGTTTTGACAAAGCTTCAAAGGAAGTAGAATTGATATGTCGTCCACTATCTGCCACGTGTCACTCAGAAATTTAAAGTTCGAACCCTTTGAAGATGGAATTCAGACACTCGAGCAATTGTTGGTGTCGGACCATAAGAGGTCGCGTCGAATAAAGTGTAGATTCACCCCAAAGTAACTATTGAAAATCTATGTATTTGAGGTGAGGTCAAATTGCAGACCAAATCCATTAGTACAACCAAAGTCGATGTCATATGAAAACATTATCGTAAGTAAGATGGAGAAATGTCCGCAGAACGCATTACAACAAATTAGAGGCATGAAGGTGTCACCATTGACGTCAGTATAAGTAGTGATTGCCTAAACTGCAGATAATGATGACCTAGATTACAAGCTACGACCTAGTTGTGATGATGGTTTGACCTTGTTGAACTTCTTAACTAATGAAATTCATTTAAGTAGGACAGTAACAAATATTTCGAGATTGACGTTGTAGCTTGACAAAAATGGATTAGGTTAATGCCACATGGCGGCCCCCTATTGGAGGGCGCTTGTTGCGGGTAGCATGATCGAAGTAATTATTGAAAATCTATGTATTTGAGGTGAGGTCAAATTGCAGACCTAATCCATTCGTACAACCAAAGTCGATGTCATAAGAAAACATTATCATAAGTAAGTTGGAGAAATGTTCTACGATGATATCAGCATAACTCATTACAACCAATTAGAGGCATGAAGGTGTCACCATTGACGTCAGTATAAGTAGTGATTGCCTAAACTGCAGACAATGATGACCTAGATTACAAGCTACGACCTAGTTGTGATGATGGTTTGACCTTGCCGAACTCCTTAATTAATGAAATTCATTTAAGTAGGACAGTAACAAGTATTTCGAGACTGACGTTGTAGCTTGACAAGTCAGAGGACGGTGAGCTCATGTCTTAAAGTCGGTATAATGAAGTAAAGCCCAACAAGAAGGTTTGATCTAAGCTTTTATCTGTAATATACATAACCAAACACTATTTAATGAAAAATTTCACGTTCTTTACCATTATTCCAGCAATAATACACTTTATTTCACCAAATTCCTCTTAAGTCAATCTGAAATTACCATGCAAGTGTTAGTCATCAACATATTACTCCCTGTTTGGTACAAATTAAAATCCAAATTTTAATTTAAGTTAAAGTCAACAATTAATTTCAATCACATATTTCATGGATCCCACAACTTTTCAATCACATATTTCACCAAAACATTTTTCAAAATTTACTAAATATCTTATTTTAATTCACACCAAACAGGAACGTAATATTTGTGCGGGAGACAAATAAAGCATTGCTTCTTTTGTCCAAACAAGCCTGAGATTCATTAATATCTCGGACTTTTTGTATGTTTCGACATATTTCGGAAGATATGCAAAAGTAGTCCAGCGTTGCATAATTCAATCAGAATAAGCAATTTCTTGGGACAATGATGTGAAAGGTGGAACGAAGATATGACTCGACAAAAATATCTTTCACATAATTTTTTTATACTATAAAACAAAATTGGAAATAAAAAAATATTAATTATACGAGTTGTGATGTGATTTGATTGAGGTGGTCATCAAGTTGCATTAACGAGTGGCCAATGAGTTCTAACATTTAGAGCATGTTTGATAGAGATTAAAATCGAATTAAAATTGAAAAATTAGTCTTTATTGTTGACTTTTATTAGACGAGTAAGACCCAATAACGAC
Organism: Fraxinus excelsior; assembly: GCA_019097785.1. NCBI lineage: Eukaryota > Viridiplantae > Streptophyta > Magnoliopsida > Lamiales > Oleaceae > Fraxinus > Fraxinus excelsior. The sequence goes on from CM032633.1 coordinate 30,466,931, forward strand.
CATATTTTCAATTTTAATTATTAACAGACAGACTCTTAATATTTAACTAATATAATGAATTCAAATTTTTATTGTGGTGGTGACTTTGTTCCCAACGTAAAATATAGACATAGTCAACGCAATTATTTGAACAAAGCCCTCGCGATCTTTTTTAATCGCTGTTGACGCACTAAAAATGCAGCCCAAAATCAAAGGGAATTCCAATTGAGAAACCCAAGATGGAGACCCAATGGAAATCAATTAAAGGGCCCAAGAAGAAAAGCCCAATCTGGAAATCTGAGAAAATGCCTGAATATTGGGAGCCCGAGAGCAAAGGAGTATCATCGCCCAAGGCCGTAGGACGCCCAGAGGCTGAACGAATGTAGTACTGCACAATCGCCCAGAGCGAGCCTCATTATCGCCCAAATCCTCAAGTCGCCCAGAATCAGACAAGTCTAAAAGGTATAGTTTATCCAATCTAGCAATTATGGAAGCGGTTGGCAAGTGAACCCGGCACGCCCCCACGATCCAGAAACAGCAAGAGTAGTGACAACAGTTACTAAGTAACTTCTCCCCAAACAAGCAGTTTCTCACTAAAGGAGTGGACGGTTACGAAGGTAATGGAACAATTTCGAGCAGTTTCGACAACCAAGAAATGCTCAGGAAGTATAAAAGGAAGTAATTTCGTAGAAGAATGGGACCCCGAATCAAAAACTCTCGACAAGAGAATATGTAATTTTTATTTCCTTAGTTTAAATTTAATCCTTTCTCAGTACTCGTGTGCTTGCGCCCCTTGGAGGTGTTTTGTCTACTTTCCAATTGTAACTCTTCACTAGTAAACGCACCCCTTTTTGGGACTTTGTCTCAAGAGGTTTGTTCCTTACACAATCGTCTGATCCTTTTCTCGTAATTGTTGGCGGGTTGGAAAACGCGCGAAAACAATCGCCAACTAATTATTGACATCTCAACTAAAACACTCGAAATATTAATTTACTAAAAATTAATTCAAATTAAAATCCAAAAATGTAGAAATTTGTTTTAGGGTGTTTTGTTTGAGTTTTAAATTGATGAAATTATAAGTAATTGAAATAGGAAAATGCTGTGTTCAATATGTATTACAACTTCGATGACAGATAGCATTTGTGCCTTTGTAGAGTTAGAAAAAATGGCATTTCCCATAATTGTGTCCATAATGGACATATGAAGGCCCCTATTGGTGGTGTCTGCGGCCCAGTCGCTCCCAATAGGGGGTCTCCATGTGTGCATTATGAACATAATTATGTTATGAGTTATGTACACATAACATAATCCTAGAAAAAAAACCATGCAACATCAATCAATAGAGTGTGCTTGTGGTATCCAACTATATCTGTCGTCTAGTATGTGTGTTTTAAAAATCGGACCGACCCGAATGATTCAACCGAAAAAATCGGGAACTGAGACCAAAATTAGTCCGATTAGGTTTATAAAACCTCTAATTAAAAATTCGTCTCAAAACCCATTAAACCTAATTGATTTTTTGGAAAACCTCGTTACTTGTTCCTGGTTTAGTCGGTTCAATCTATGTAAATTTATATTTTTAAAAAAAATTTAAATGTAATTTTTAAATTTTTGAAAATCACTGTTCGACATCGATTCAACCTTTTGACACTTGACCATTTCTTCTTTTTCAGGTCGATGATCTGATTTTGAAAACATTGATGGTATCTATACAATTAGCGCGATTCATTCAAATTAGTTGATAAGTGAGCATTATTTATCAATTATACAAAATATGTGGTTAAAACTAAAGTTTGACCTTTAAATTATAAGAACCTTTCCAATAATTGAGTTATTTAGAGAATGCGTGATTACTAATGGATATGATTTTACTTGTTTACTCAACATAAAAGATTTTTTAGTCGGGTCATGTTTTGAGTCTGCCCTTCACATCATTGTCCCAAGAAATTGCTTATTCTAATTGAATTGAATTATGCAATGATGGACCCTTTTTGCGGTGTATCTCGCCCTGTTATTATGTATTTTCATAAAATAAAACAAAATAAATTATGAACAGTTTCTCAAACTTCAATATTCCTTGGAAACATAATATTAAAGTATGCTAGTTACGAGTTCTCCTAAAAGTGTTATAAAAAAGAATGAATTTGTCCCTAGAAATGGCAAAGGAACTGGATCGACTATTACCATCCCCGTTCCGACGAAGTTTTTTGAAAGGTGAGACGGGGACAGGGCGAATATTACAAAACCTCCATTTTCTGCCCCACTTCAAATTTTTAATATAACTAGTTGGCGCCTCGTGCGATGCACGAGTTTTGTACTTATTGTATGTTTATTAGCGTGCTATTTAATGATAATAACAATGTAAAAGAAAAATTTTAGGTATCATATTGATTGAGTAAAATAGAATAAGGATTAGGAGATATAATAAAGAGTTGAAACACTTAACCTGTTCACCGTACTATTAATCATGACCAAATGTTAAATGTTGGGGAAAAATGGATAATTACTTCTCCTTGCAAAGGATATCTCGTTATGGAAATGAAAAAGGAGAAAAAGAAACAGATTTTTTTCTTGTTTTAAGAAAAGCATAGTTACAATAACAAGGTGAAAAGAAATTAGAAAAGGACCTGAAATTCATTCAATTCTTCATAATTGAGAGCACTATCTATATCAAGATCACAAAGAACAAATATCATCTTCAATGCTTTCATGCAATGTGGCTTCAAAGCTTGGGTTTCTTGATCAAATAGTGGGGCTGTTGGATGAAGGACTGCCTTCTGGGCATAGTAGAATACTTCGGGAATCTACAAATAGATTACAACTATCACAATTGTCAGGACAGTCTCACTTTTGTAAGAATAATGAATTAGCAAAACTCAATCATTAATGCAAACCTGGAGCAAGTTAGCAGCTGAACATTCTATGCAAGTCTCGATCTCACGAAACTGTCGCATGATTGGAGCCATCACAATGTTCAAATTATACTCTTCATCTCGTCTATCTAGCTTGCAACCAACAACTACAACTGGTACCCTGACCTAAGCAGACATACACCATTTGACGTAATCTATAAGTTTTGGATAGTGAAATACACAGAACATATATATTTTACCTGACATTTAAGAAGGGCGAAGGAAATATTCATCGAAAGCTACATCGATTGCAATTTTTCGCCTGTATATATTGATCTTGTCCAATGAAATTGATTCAATTGGTTGTCCAAAAAGGAAGCATTCAATGTGTTTGAGCACAAATACTCCACAATTAGGCCTGAAATAATACAATACAGTATTAGACTATTAGTAGTGTTAATATGAAAGTAAATTTAAGAGTAAATTTAATTTTAAGTAATGTTAATGCGCACCCACTGTTTTTGGAAGCAGGACATGGTATAATATGTATGTCTATTTTTTTGTTTTCGTATTTTCTTAACCCCTGTCTGTCAGAGGGCATTAATAACCCTTGAATTAACAATAATACCGCCTTTGCATGCAGCTTGATTTCGTCTGGGTAGCGAATGGTGTGGCTACAATTATATATCTGAAATTTCCATTCGCGTATATCCACAAGATAAAGATACCGATTATTGACCGGCGTCGAACATGGAATTAATAGATAATTGCACTTTTTCCATGGAATTCCATAAATCGGTAAGATGCCGGATACATATTGCTGGAACACAACAGAGCTTGGTGAAATTCCCTTCTCAAGGCCTTGTCTGACATTGTTTTGCCATATCATATAACGAGCACATTCATCTTCAAATGAGAAATCTAAGAGTGCATATTCTTTAGAGACGCGAGGAGATTTATCACGAATCAATCGTCTCAATAGTGTTAACTCTGTGTTAATAATCTATTGAAAAAAATAAATTGAATGAGAGACATTATTTATGCATTGCAAATATTGCAGTTATTATTTCTACATTATACTAACCGAAACATGTAGATCTTCAGATGTATTTTGTATAGTCAGCAGCATATCTCGACTATATTTGTGCCCGCTTCCGTTATCCCAGTAATGACTACAAAAAAAAATTTATATCAGTTTCAATACAATAGAACGAAAATTGTAATATATGAAATAATAAAGTATAAGTAGATTTCTTACTCTGGTGGATTTCTGTCAATCCAATCTGTTATGGTTGTGTATTTATCCACAGAAAAGTCTTCCAAAGGAGATATAAATGATGATGTAGATTCATCATTTGTTCGACCTTTATTTAGAGGAACGTTTTGTTGTAGAGAATTTACAATAGTCTCCATATTAGATTTCCAAGTAGACAAATGAAACAGCATATTCTCATTCCTTTCAGCATCTGAAGATTTTAGTGAACTTATATTGGTATCTATGAAGGATTTCATGGATTGGATGTCTTGTTGTGATTGTTTCTGTTGTTCAAATAGTTGTGTTTGGTTGTCAAGAATGGTTTGGTATCTAGCTTCATGATTTCTTGATTCTTGAACCATATCCGCCTTTAAATTATCGTATAAATTAGACACTTCTGATACCAAATGTTGCTTGTAGATGCCAAAAAGTTCTTCCATGTGTTCTTTTGTTACATAATTATAGCGAGAAGAGGAAGAACCTGGCTCAAATTGAAATGTAGTGGCCGGCACATCTGTCTCATGATCATGTATGTCAGCAGGCGGTATTTCAAATTCAAATGAAGTACCTGGATCAGGATTATTCGTTTGATGTTCTTGTGTGGTAGTATGTGGGATTTCTTCTGTCACGTTATCGAATGTTCCATTCACGATAGCATCTAATATATGTTGTTCATTATCTGGTGTCAATGAGAGCGTTGTGCACCACACTATTTCTGATTCTTCTTCCGTGGGTATCAGAACTGGAATGACTTCAATCTATAACAATGGAAGAAGATCCTGTTAATTTTTAAAATGAATAATTTAATAGTAAAATATTATTGAATGATTATAATGAATTTTAGAATACCTCTTCAGCAGTTATAGAGGTCAAAAAATATATGATTACTTTTTCAGTCAGAAATTTGTTTGGTCTCCATTTATGTATTCTGGGAAACTGTAAGGTTCTACGTTTGCGACGACCGAATTGTTGCCCAAATTGTGGAAAGGCTTCGTATATCCAACACTGCAAAATTATAAGAAGTGAATATTATACGGCAAAAATTTATTCTATAGGTAAATGAAAATTTATTAAAAATATAAATTACATACCTGAAATGCAAGTGGAAATCCATGTATGGAATATTTTCGATCTGTCTGTTGGTTGTTTCGCAGTTTTTGTGCTCGTTGTTGCAATGAATTCAACAGAACGAAATACGATATACGACCCCATGGATAAATAATAAATTCGTCTAGATTTTCAACCATGCCCAATGTCTGGTAATTAATATATCTTCCAACTGGTTTTAAAACACACTCCACTAACATGACTAATCCCAATTTGAATTTATCCTCCATATTTTCACATTGATGAAATGTTTCGAAAAGCATTACCATAGTGATTCTTTTAGTTCCGTGAAAATAAATATTTCTAAGTCGATCATCACTGGAGTCAAGTTCTGCTGTTACTTCGTGACAAGGTAATCCAGTAAGCAGACAGTATTGTTGAATACCAAATCTGGCAAAATGATTATTTAATTTGACCCATATTTAATTTGTTTTGCCGGAATCAACAATCCTCAATATAAACTCGTGTATTAATCTGCTACAAAATTGTTGCTCTTCTGTTCTATAAAGATATCCACAAATAAACCCACACAAACTGCTGCTAAATATCAAAGACTGTTTGTCTTCGTCAATAAGTTGGATGAAATCTTTAACATACCGAAGCAATGGAAATTGGGTGATGGTGGCAGAGAACCATTGATCTGGGGAAACGATATAATCAAGAGACATCTGCAGGAATAAATAACCTTGAATTAGATATGAAATTTGAAAGAAAAAAAAAATTGTATGGAAAGACGGTGATCCTCCGCGTGCGGAGGTCGCTTCTGGAGTGGAAAATCTTGCTTCAAAGAGAGATGGAGGGGTGAATGAGAGAAGTGAGAGAAATTGATTTGTGAGAAATGATAGATTTAGGGATTTTTGGGGGAGATGGGAAGAAGATAGGGGTAATGAGAAAAAAAAAATGTACGTGATTTTATTTTTAAAATGGGTTTGAATATTATTGTTTTTAAGTTTTAAACGATCATATTTTTTCTTAACTATTTAGTTATTTATTTAGTTATTGTAATTATTTATTTCGTTATTGGATTTATTTAGTTATTGTAGGTATTTATTCAGTTACATTGGATTTATTCAATTACCGAAAACATATTAACTGTAATACTGTTTTGTAATAATTTTTTTGTTTTATTATTTTGATAATATAAATCTACTTACCAAATTAAGAAAATAAGTTTTACAAGTAATTTAAATAATATGATGGATAAAATTTTTATATTAAATGTAAAGAAGGAAAAAAAAAAGGGAACTGAAATAATATTTTTTCGAAATATAAATATTTGTGAAAACATTTTTTTTAATAGCTGTATAAATAATTTTAATAATATATATAATGTTGAAGGCGCAAATATATTAGAACCTCCGCGTGCGGAGGTTCTACTCTCCGCGCGCGGAGATTACAGCCTCCGCAAGCGGAGGCTGTAACCTCCGCGTGCGGAGAGTTTATTCTCCGCGTGCGGAGGTTATAGCCTCCGCGCGCGGAGGGTGTAATCTCCGCGCGCGGAGCTGGATTCTCCGTGTGCGGAGGTCCGAGTCTCCGTACGCGGAGCTTGTTGTCGCCGTGCGTGGATGTTCGATATCCCTGTGGAGGTTCCGGGGCATGGATTCTTCGCACTTGAATGTTCCGGCCTCCGCGCGCGGAGGAAATATTTTTATTCATGTAATACAAAATGTTGGCATATTTAAATATTTAAAAGTAACAAAGAAGAAATGAAAATATATTCACGTCAATTTTCCTTCATGGTTTTCTTCATGTTTCTCTGTAAATGGGGTAAATGGGGAGACGGAAAGTTGTGGCGAGAATAATGCATGTCTCTCTTTGTATTTTTCTTTGATATTAATTCAATATATAAATATTAATTCAATATATAAAGGAGTTAATGTTTATAACGAAAGAGGGTTATTTTATATATTTGTTATTTATATTTACAAACAGCGAGACCGAAAATAACTTCTTACCAAAACGGAAACGACTAAACAAGTATCTTCCAAAACCTATTCATCTGTTTTAGAAAATAACAAAAACCCAAAACAATCTCTTCATATTGCCTCAAAAGTTATATGTTACGTATGGAGAAGGTCGTCTTCACTGCGTCTTGACTGCTTCAAAAAAGAAAAGTTAAAGTCACTCTTGATGTGTTACTGAGGACTCAACTTTTGCGAGCCTTCTTCTCTAGATTGGAATTTGGTTGAAGAGAATCATCTGATCGAAAGAGAGACTTTTTTGCAGCAGTTGTTGTTTGAGTATTTCCGGATGGTTCACTATTTGAGGATTGTGCCTTCTCTTTCCCTTTATTTTTCTTGCTGTCTTTGTTGTCTTCTGCAGCTGAATTTTTATCAGGATTTGTCTCATTGATTGCAGCAATTGAAGGTTCATTTTTTTCTGAAGAGTTGAAGGTGAAGATAATTTCAAAATGGCACTCCGAAAGATTTTGTCGTTTTTGTGTCGCTTTGAGATAAAATATTGAATCTATTTCGTTTTCACTTTCAATTTTCATAAAACTGTTTATGTCCACATCTGGTTCCTGCAATAGACGTAGTAAATTGGAAATATTGAAATGTAAAGAAAACAATATTTAAGAATAAGAAAACAATCTTCAAGAATGTAAACTGTGATTTGACCTTTTCAAAATGGGTCCTTATGGCGTTACCAGTACACTGTAACAATGTTTCTGCAGCGCTTCCTATGATGCTTGCGTCTATCATTCCAGATTCGTCTTGTAGATGCACGAAAGCATTTGCTCTGGAGGAGATATATTACGTGAATTTTTAACTCTGTTGATGTGTTAAATAAAATCTGCACAATATAAATTACCTTGGTACAGCTTTTGCATATTCACATTTACAAAATCGGCACTTGTGAATTTCTCCAAGATCTGCGTTCGACAATTTTTTGCAGTTATCGCATGACATATACCAGAACTTTTGATTTTTTGAAATGATCTTCCAACGTGCTTGGACCCAATAGAATTTTTTCTGCACAATAAAAATATTAACAGTTAGAAAATGTTGAAATTTGAAATGAACATATTTATATTAATGAACATATATTTGATGAAGACTTACCTCAGGATGAATTCCTAGTAACTCTGCAATTGGCGTAAATTTGTCGTCGGAGGGAGGTATTATTTTCGGTGGTGTGAGAGGAATAGAACCGTGATCTTGCGTGAGTTGGTCAAGTTTTTCTTTGTTAACTTGCAGCCTATAGAAGAAAGTCAGTGTATATTTATTTATAAAAATGTAAAATGTATTTTTTATATTATATTTAAAGTACCAATCTTTGTACTCTGCCATAGCCAGTATGTCGCTATTGATGAAGAAAGTGCTGTTAGTTTTGGTTGATAAAGTAATACCTGCAAAGTAAATAATAAATGTTGGTATATTTGTGCGAAGTAGATGTATTTAAATAAATAAAAATGAAATTAACATTTATACCATTAAACGAAGAAACCTTAAGGTTTATAGCCCATATGATTGGTCTGTCGGTCAGATTGGCTATAATGGTAAGACATTCTCGTTCCAGAAAACTGTCCCACAACGTTAATATCATTGTTTGAAATTCTTTATCTATCAAAATGATATCCTGAAGAACGGCCTCTATGCCAAAATGAGTTTGGATAGTTCTCTTTGGTTTAACGTCCACAACTATTCCTATTACACCTGAGAAAAAAATTGTTATAATTTTTTCGATACACAGAATCATACATATAATTATAATTGTATAATATTTGATAGAAATTTTACTGATATTGCTGTTTTGATCCATGTGGTGTTCTAGTTGATGAAATGGAGTAAGTTGATATTGTGAGAAGACGAAGTTTAAATTGTTTTCATCTATTTCTTCAATCTTTGTTCTTCCTGTTATGGTCCATATTTTTTGGTCAGAGGAGCTTGTTCTTCTAAACGGACTTTTGTTTTCTTTCACCGTTGCATTTGAGATCACATAGGTTTTTCCTAGTTTCAGTTGATCGTTAAGTGCAGTAATATTTGTATCGTACAGAGTTGCTGTGACTTCATTACCCTGTTTAAAGAACTTGTTAAGTGCTTATAGAATATGTAGACAAAATAAAATCGAAAATTTATTCAGTTACTGTACCTCTAAATCCATCAGCAGAATAGTTTGGTATCTGGTGTTGGAATTACGAGCAATTTTGGGTATTTGCTTTCCGATGATAACCACCTTTGCGGACCAATTAGTTTCTGAAATTGCAATTTGTGGGATAAGTTTATATGGTGTAGCCATGCCTGTGTTTGGTCTGTGATTTGTAAGTAAGAAAAAGTGTCGAGACGAAGCTATTTATAGAAGACGAAGCTAGATGAATAGTGTTAGTAAATAAATAATTTATTTTATTATGTTATTGGAAAGATAAACCTAATAATTTCAAATTCAAGTTTCAATGTAACATAGGTACGTGTCTTTACGTATCTAATGTGGTGTATCCACGTGTTATGCACAAATGTCTTTATTTTTACTATAATTGTCGGCGAAAAAATTTGTCGATATGCTATGTGTATATATTATATAAAAAGCATACATAGATAATAAATAGAAATATATAAGTTTGATTATATTTTTTTTGTCGACTTTGATTATACTTTTGTTTCGACAAATACATTTTTTTTTTGTATTCGTATTTGTATTCATTTGTAAATTTTATTGTGTTCCGTTTTTGCAGTAATATTTTTTAGCAATATTTTAAAGTGAATAAAAGTTAAAGTCAAATGTATTGAATATATATATAATGTATTTAATTAATGGCTATTTGAAAGTAATTGTTGGTGCATATTGAAATTATGACAAAATACTCACCCGCTGAATTTGCAAAATGTAGATTTCTTGAATGAAAAAGGAAAAAAAAATTGTAATTAGAGACATGTATTGAAAATTACAATAGCAAAATAAATTATACATTAATTATAAAATAACTTATATCTCAATGTTACATCTTCGGGCTAACATGTGTCCCGCACATCTAGCATAGTTTTGCGACCATAAGCAAATAATTAAGCCAGTTTGAGTGAAAGCTATCCATACATATTCGGATCAAGTTTCCCACTATCAACTATAAGTATAAGAAGATAGTGCGAAATATATCTGCATATAAAAATAAAGACAATTATCAGTAATTCAGTTCACCTCATAAATAAGAAATACATACATTTAAAATATTGAAAATGAAATTAGTTATGAAACAAATAAATAAACAAATACTTACTTATACTTCTATGAATGAATAAATGAAAGAATTTCTTTATAAACAACATTCTTTGTACACATATTGTGTAAATTGTCATTGTTTGATGGTTTCAACAAAACTTTTAAAGATTTACTTGTTTTAGCTCTTGATAATGCTACGTAAAGTTGACCATGACAAAAGACTGGTTCAGGGAGATATAAACCAACATAATCAAGTGTTTGACCTTGTGCTTTATTTATCGTCATTGCAAAACATGGTCTGATTGGAAATTGAGTTCGTTTAAAATGAATTGATGTTTGATCATTTTTTAGAGGCACAAAAGGAATTCTTGGTAAAAATACATGTTTTCCACGATATTCGCCAGTTGCAATTTCAGCAAGAATTACATTCTTATTGAATTTCTTACAGGTAAGGCGTGTTCCATTACATAATCCTTCAGAAGGGTTGATATTTCGTAACAACATAACAGGACAGTTTATCTTAAGCTTCAATTCATGCGGTGGAATACCATTTGGAGTTAAAGTATTCAAGAAATCTTCCTGAAGGTTTTGTTCTGATTTGTCAATCATCTCATCAAAGCTATAATACGTGAAAATTTCACCAGGAATCTGATCAAGTAAAATTCTGTTAATATAATCAACACATTCATTTCTAGGCGTAAGAATTACACGATTTACCATCGTATGTAAAGTATCAACATATGTTTCTATATTTGGGAAAACATGATTTATTAAAATTTGTAAAGATGTAACTTCATCATCAAATGGTATAATTATGCTAGCCGGAAGTTGAATGTAGTTACAATTATGTTTTTCCTCTGTTTCATTTCCAACTCGAAGCAAATATTCAGAAAATGCAGGATCTAATTTTGCACGCATGTTCTCAACTAAGGGTAAATGTAAATACAAAGGCCATAAGTCTGAGAAGACTAAGCTAGTCTTCATTATGTCTTCTTTTTTTCCTCTCGGTATTACTGGTAAAACTTGTCTGAAATCTCCTCCTAAAACGACCACCTTGCCACCGAAAATGTATAAAAATATTGTATACGTTATTATTAGGTAAACAAGAAAATGAGAATTGTAAATTAATAATAGCACAACAAAGTGCAGGAAAAAAAGGTTAAAAAAAAAATTATATATATATAATATGACGCCCAATATTCAATATATATATATTTTGTATTTATTTGTCCAAAATTATTAAGAAAAAAATATTTTATTTTTAATATGAAAAAATGTTATTTTGTTTTGTTTAGATTAGTAAATAATTTCTATAAAATATTAATGAGGAACGAAATAGGATAAACAAAAATAATGGCTCCCTAATATATATTTTAGGAAAATAAATAACTTAGTAAAATTGTATGTATAATTTCAATGTAAAATTATTGAATGATTTTGAAATTCTATACTGAAAATGTTAAACATAATTTTCGAATTTTATGTCCCAAAAAATGTCAGATGAAATTCAAAAACATATATATATAATATATAATGTCGCCAGGACCTCCGCGCGCGGAGGTCTATATCTCCGCGCGCGGAGGTTAGCAGCTCCGCGCGCGGAGGTACTTGCCTCGGCCAGCGGAGGTTCACACCTCCGCGCGCGGAGGTACTTACCTCCGCCAGCGGAGGACGACCTCCGCAAGCGGAGGCGTTCGCCTCCGTCCGCGGAGGTACTCCTCTCCGAGGGAGGAAACATTCGGATTGTAAAAAAATTTTTTTATACAACACATGCAATTTGTCTGCTTAATCCATCCAACTCGACAATTTTTTTTTTACTGTGTTCGGATGATTTCTATTCTATTTAAATAAATACTGAACATGAACATTTTTAGAATACTAAATTTAAAGAAATGCATTCAGTATTTAAACAAATACTGAATGCATTTCTTGATTTGGAATAACAAGCATTAAAAATTTCTTATTCCTAAACAGAAGCACTTAACATTTTATTTAAACGCTGAATATATAAAACTAACATAACATTTTACATAAGTACTCACCGCTGAACGGTATGAAAATTTCGAATTATTCCGTTGCAAGTGGAAATCAGTTGTTTAGTTGCTTCAAGAACAGTTGCTTACTTGCTTCTTCACGAGACAGAATGAAATGGAATAAATATTCGTCAAATTTCTTGGCAGAGAAAAGAGGACGATGAAATGGAATAGTTTTTTTCTTATTTGCAGATTGCAAAGTAATGAAATGAAATGCGTTTGTCTCCTTTATATAAGGAAAATACAGCCACTGTTATGACACGCTAAACAGCACCGCCTTCGAACAAAAAACAAACACGGTGAAAATCGGCGACCGACTGAAGAAAGCAAATACAGTAAATTTCGGCGTCTACATTTTCATTGGTAACATCAAATTCATTTTCATTGGTAACAGCAAATTCTCAACCGCCTATACTTTATAATTTTTCGCGGCGCCAACCTTTTTTTCCCTCCAAACAATCGCTATTTATAATTGATAGACAGAGGACATAAGAGGAATTTGGTAACAAACTGGGGATAAACAGGGAAAACCAAAATAGGACATAAATGAACAGTAAACTGCGGGTTCACTCTTTTAATAGAGGAGAGATATATATATATATATATATTCTCTCACACACGGAGACTCTCCACACACATTACATTCGGCCAATACACACATATATAAGTAACAAGGTCGGTGGTTGATCCTTCTACATAGCTCTGGTATGTTGGTGGATTGGCTTCATCAATTCCAGAATAACCCAACAATGGTGGTGGACTTTGTTTCTGGCAAGTAATGAATCTCTAATGTGCATTAGGAAGCCCTCTTTTTTCTGAAATTCATAACATATATATGCGCAAATGAACTGGTCCTAAAACATTTTTTTGGTATAAATCAGTTTTCAACTCTTCTAATTTGCTCTAAATATACGCACAATTAAATCAGGCCGATTTTGAATCCATCATGTGTTTTAGTTCTTTGTTTAATTTTTTTTTTTTTTTTTTTTTTTAATTATAAGTTAAAAAATATTCCGATTTTCCATAACGCATGTACTAACGCATCGCATCCATATATCGCCTTAACATATCTCTAGGTCCACATGTAAAAGATTGAGGTAAAACAATTTTTTTTTTATTTTACAATTTTTGTAACTTGAGCTTGAATGCTATACTTACAATCCCTGGTAAAGTTCAGCCCGCCTTTGATTTTTGATTGTTACGAAATATCTAACCGTGCAGTTTCGTACATTGACATACTACATATTTACAACATATTGTTGGAGTAATCTACCACTGTGAAGTAATACAGACTTACCGAAAGGTCTGATTTGCAATTTTTATGAAGAGTATTCTCGACAAGAAACATGTGATCGGCTCTTCATTCCTGTAAGCACTGTAAAAAAGAAGGTAATATGAAAATAGGGTGAGAATGCAAAATAGAAGTGAATATACAAGAATAAAGGTCTGCATACTTTTATTTTCTTCTTTTTTTCATAAATTCAGATGCTGAAGTAATCGTGTCAGGAAATTGAACAGATTCGGACAAATGTTCGGTCCGTCTACATCTTCTAATGCCTTCATGCCAACCTGATTCTCCATATGGAAAAAGCAAAGGATATTGTAAAGGATCATATCAACCGTAGTAATAATGAACTCTATGTAAATCACCAGAAATGACCATATATTAATAATACACGAGAACGATTTGTAGCATTTTCGTCATGATCAACCCACACAGCAGCTACTTCAGATGAAGTTGGAGTATTTAAAACACTCTTTGATCACGTCCTGGATCACATCTATATGTATCTTGATAATTATGTAAGTTAGACATATTACTTAAAGATCGAAAAAATATCTATATATGGATTTACCTTTAGGATTTCAAGTAGAATAATTAAAGTGAATTCATTAAAGTTCTCCGAAATTTTCATGAACGATTTTCACTTCATTATCTGCATCATAAAAATATAATTGCATATAAGAAGCTTTGTTATTATTTGGGGAATAAGTTCATTTAGGTAATGATATACTTGTCCTTGAACTCTAAATGTGTAATCACCTCGATATGTTTTGAAAAGCTCTTTGTCGTATTTGACACCAAAAGAAGTAAAAGCAAAGTGGTTATTATATCCTCTTACAATTTTCTTAAATTCCATACATTTAAATTCTTTAGAAGTAAATAAGTTTTAATTCGGATTGTGAATCAGGTATTGAATATGACCTTTCATCAGAGCACCAAAAACTTTTTACTTTCTCTATAAATTTTCGTGCACCACAATATGTACAGCTATTACACGTCGGTAATACGTATGCATTCGTTGAGGTATATTTAATACATTAAAACTAATTGGTAATGTAGAATCGGAAGTATGGAGTACCATTTGGTCTGAAGTAGATGCCTCAAGATCATGATGTGTTACAGATTGTTGAATTTGTATATCATTCGAAATGCCATCACCATATGATGTAAGATACATATTCTTTTACGGTGATCATTGCAGCTATGTTGAACTCTTTTTCGTCGACATCTTTTTCTTTGAGTTTTTGTTGACGATAAGACATTGTTTCAAAACTACCATCCGAAGTGTTCATATCGAACAGTTGAAACCTAACCTGATGAATATAGGAACTGAAAAAATTAATTAAAAGGTTATCCCAAATGTTAGAGTAAAAATAAAAATATTGAATATTTTTTTTTTTTTTTTTTTTTTTTTTATTTTGTTTATTAAAAAAAAAAGTTGGTAGATAGATAAATTCTAATGTTAGAAATTAATAGTTTGTGGTAAGGAAAAATTTTTCTTATGGTAAAACACAAACAAAAAAAATTAAAATGAAAATAGTCTTGTTGCTGGAAAATGAGGGAAAGGAAGAAATAAATTGTTATGAACATAGGAAAAAATAATTCGGGCACAGAAATTCCTTTAATATAATAAAACAATACAGTTTACAAGGAAGAGAAGTAAATATAATTGAAGGCAGTTCTGGTAAATATATAATTAAATTTCAAGGGAATGATACACCTAAAATGTATAAAAATATTGTTACGTTATTTATTTATTTTTTTTTTTTTGAGAATTGTAATTAATAATAGCACAACAAAGTGCAGGTAAAAAAGGTTAAAAAAAAATTATATAAATATAATAGACGCCCAATATTCAATATATATATATATAGTTTGTAGTTATTTTTGTCCAAAATTATTAAAAAAAAAACTATTTTAATTTTAATATAAAAAAATGTTATTTTGTTTTGTTTTTAGATTAGTAAAATAATTTCTATAAAATATTAGATGATGAACCAAAAATAGGATAACAAAATAATGGCTCCTAATTATATTTTAGGAAAATAAATAACTTGTAAAATTGTATGTATAATTTCAATGTAAATTATTGAATGATTTTGAAATTCTAACACTGAAAATGTTAACATAATTTTCGAATTTTTATGTCCCAAAAAATGTCAGATGAAATTTAAAACATATATATATACTATATATGTCGCACACGGCACCTCGACAGGCGAAGGTTTCACATACTCCGCACGCGGAGGTTCACAATCTCCGCGCGCGGAGGTTGGTTCCTCCGCTCGCGGAGGTGTGAACCTCCGCTCGCGGAGGTTAGCAGCTCCGCGCGCGGAGGTACTTTTACTTTACCTCCGCCAGCGGAGGTTCACAACTCCGCAAGGCGGAGGCGTTCGCCTCCGTCCGCGGAGGTACTCCTCTCCGAGGGAGGAACCATTCGGATTGGTAAAAAAAAAAATTTTATACAACACATGCAATTTGTCTGCTTAATCCATCCAACTCGACAATTTTTTTTTTACTGTGTTCGGATGATTTCTATTCTATTTAAAGAAATACTGAACATGAACATTTTTAGAATACTGAATTTAAAGAAATGCATTCAGTATTTAAACAAATACTGAAGCTTTTCTTGATTTGGAATAACAAGCATTAAAATTTCTATTCCTAAACATAGCATTAACATTTTTTTTAAAACGCTGAATATATATATAAAACTAACATAACATTTTACATAAGTACTCACCGCTGAACGGTATGAAAATTTCGAATTATTCCGTTGCAAGTGGAAATCAGTTGTTTAGTTGCTTCAAGAACAGTTGCTTACTTGCTTCTTCACGAGACAAAATGAAATGGAATAAATATTCGTCAAATTTCTTGGCAGAGAAAAGAGGACGATGAAATGGAATAGTTTTTTTCTTATTTGCAGATTGCAAAGTAATGAAATGAAATGCATTTGTCTCCTTTATATAAGGAAAATACAGCCACTGTTATGACACGTTAAACAGCACCGCCTTCAAACAAAAAACAAACAAGGTGAAAATAAACCTTTGCACGCCTCCGTTACCTTTTGGGAGGCCTACGCCCCATAGAAACTGTCTACCTGAGACTGTCCCTTGGCCCGTAGGTCCTGACACAAGGTTAGAATTCTAGCTCTTCCAGGAAATGCATTTGTCTCCTTTATATAAGGAAAATACAGCCACTGTTATGACACGCTAAACAACACCGCCTTCAAACACAAAACAAACAAGGTGAAAATCGGCGACCGACTGAAGAAAGCAAATACAGTGAATTTCGGCGTCTACATTTTCATTGGTAACAGCAAATTCATTTTTATTGGTAACAGCAAATTCGCAACCGCCTATACTTTATAATTTTTCGCGGCGCCAACCTTTTTTTCCCTCTAAACAATCGCTATTTATAATTGATAGACAGAGGACATAAGAGGAATTTGGTAACAAACTGGGGATAAACAGGGAAAACCAAAATAGGACATAAATGAACAGTAAACTGCGGGTTCACTCTTTTAATAGAGGAGAGAGATTTTAGTTTTTTTTTTCTTTTCTAAATACAATTTAAACTTAGAATTATAAAAGTAAATAAAAATATAACGAAATAAAAAAACTCGGAATGAGGATCACGTTTTCCTTTCTCGCCCCGTTTACTATTTGGGGAGGAGCGGGGTTAAAACGTTTTTTTTTAAAACTTTATTAAGCCACTGTTTGGTTCACATTAAAATCTAATTTTAATTTCAAGTCAAAGTTAATAATTAATTTTAAATTAATTTTAACCACAAATTTCATGGGGTCCACAACTTTTCAACCACACATTTCATCAACTTTTATGAAACTCTATTAAAAATCTGATTTTAATCTATACCAGATAGGGGCTAGATTTATAACATAAAATTGAAAACATATTTTTGATATTTTTAGTGTTTTCAGTGAAAATACGAAAAATATAAGTAATTAAAAATTTTCTTCTATTGGAAATCCAAACCAAACAAATAACCTATCCTCTCTAGAAAAAAGGTAACCAGTTTTAATTTTTTTTTACCCAACTAAATTTATTGTTTGTTTATATTTTATTTTTGTAGGGGAAAAATATTGTAAGATTTCCCAACTTTAAAATATATATTACTTAATAATATATTAGCAAAAGATAATTTTATTTTACTTAATAATCAAATTTATTGAGCAAAATGCAATAAACCAATTTCTAAAAATTTGAAACCAAATGTTTTTTGAGTTTCTCATTTTCAGAAACAGTTGTAACAGTGACAATTCAAACACATTTTTTTACAATATTAAAATAAACCCTTAAAATGGAAAATTGAAATTAAATTCAAAACTCAAAATTTGAAAACTCACAAAAACCACAACTTTATGAACTAAAAAAGTTATGCTTGAGCCTCATTTATTGAGAAAATAATTTTTGTCATGGTGGTTTTTTTAAAAATGTGAAATTAAAAAGTGTGGAAAAAAATTTAAAATTTATGATTATTTTATTGGAAGAATGTTAATTAAATATAAATTTTAAAAATACATTTTTTTGAGAAAGATGCTTGAACAAGGACTCTTAAGAGGAGGAATTGGTGATCAATGGTTGATTGACCCTGCCTATTTATCACAATAGCCTTTGACCAGATTTAAGTGAAAGAAAAAAAAAGTATAGATTTTAAAAAAAAATCACAATATCCATTTTACCCCCATTTTGAACATTAGAAATTTGAAGAGACAAGAAATTCTTTCATACCAAAAATCTATTCTTCAAGGTTTCTTCATCCATTTCTATCTCCATCTTCAAGGTTTCTGCATTTTATTTGGTTAGATTTTAATTTTTTAGATTATAATATGATGGATAATTTTTTTGTTGTAATATTCAAAGATCTAAATAAAAAATTCTTTATATTATTGAAGAAATCCAAATTTTTGAAGAAATTGATAAGTGTAGTTTTTATACTTATTCACGGCACTAAATCATAATATTTTATTGTCTTTTGAATTAAATTTTACCTAATTCATGTTAAATTGTATTTTGTAAGTAAAAATTCATGTTTAATGAAGAAAAGAAGCCAAAATAAAAGAAGCCAAAATAGTGAAATAAAAATAAAAAAAACTCATAGTACGAGGACTTGGAAGCAAGCAATATCAATTAACATATGTGACCTGTGACATGTGTGTGACTCGTGATCTAATACTAATTAACATCTGTGACCTGCATGGAACTCATGACCTAATACCAATTAACATGTGTGACATGTATGGATTATAAAAAGAATTGTGTAAATTTCCAAAATTAGAGTGTACCTCTTCGTCTGTCCTTTTTGTGTCTTGGACAATGTCGCTATGACGGAGTCAACTTGTCGATGAATTGATTTGGATTCGATCGGAGTATGCAGCAAAGGTTATGTAAATCCAGGACCCAAATCGAATGAAGGAGGTTGAAGACTGAGTTGGATCTCGGGATCGTCATCGGGAACCATCGTACTTTTACCTTTCCTGTCCAAACTCGGTCCCACATCTTCAGCCTGAAATTAGAGCAAATATGAAATTTAAAATGAAACGGCGTGTCATTCAAAAATAACATAACTAAGTCATACTTACTTCATCAGGATTCTTAGATACTTTAACCACATGACCATCCTGATCATCTCTGGATCTTTCAATGAGGTTTTTCAAAATATCTTCCATCGTACTAGAAATCAACGAAGATACAGATTCGGACATGAACTACATGTTTGTCCTAATGTCTAACATGTCACTTCTAATCCCAGTCTACATTTGGACAAGTCATTCATCTTCCGTATTTGTTCACCCTGTATAGATGACAAATGTGACCTCATCTCATCTATCCGAACGTTCAAGACCTCGTTCTTCGAAAAAAGTTAAGATATTTGCACTGTCAGTTCTTTCCTCAAATCCTCGATCGCCTTCAAAGTGTGTACAATAAATCAATTACATAGAAATTGTATAAATATGATAGTTGTCATACATTACTTTGCCAATGCAAGTGAAAATGTGTTGTGTCCAGTATATGTGACTTGATTATGATGACATGAACAAATTGAAAAATGAATCATCTGTGACTAATGTACATGAACATGTGACTTGTGCACACATATCTGTGACTTCCGTTGATTTAAATGACACGTGACCCATGATAGAATCAGATTCAAATTAGTACTTTGTTACATTTTTTTATATTGCAAGTGTACAATATCGTAACAAGTAATATAATGAATATTTGAGTTCGGATTATCGTTCCCACGAAAACTATACTTTAGACTTTAATTAGATTTTTCTAATTCCTATTTGACAAAAGAAAGTAAATAAAAATTAGTCATTCATACTAGAAAAATAAAAACACGAAAGAGTGGAAAGATATCACCAAAATTTGACGAAACGTGAAAATTTCTGGTGTTAGCAATTTCCTTTTCTCCTCTTCTTTATTTCTCGGTCCTCTCTACCATTTTTCCTGCTGCCTTTGACTTTTCTTTTTCTTCCTCCTTTTCTTTTTTCTTCCTTCTTTTCCTGGCTTTCTTTCCTGCCGCTTTCCCCATTTTCCTGTGCAAATCTGTATTCTCTCTTCTATTTTCCGTTCTTGCTCCTCCATTTTTGTCTGCCACCGTGTGTGTGTGTATATATATATATATATTGGCCCTCCAATTAAAATATATATATATATATATATATATATATATATATATATATACATACATATATATATATATATATTGGCCCTCCAATTAAAATTTCTAATACAAGTTTATTGACGCCCATTTAACTCGAACTCATTTAATGTAATATTTCTCTTCAAGATTCCATATTTGAATTTTGTCATTTTTCGCCACATTTGCATTCTTTTCTCCAATTTTTCATTAAATATAAAATTTTACCTACAAAACATAATTTAACATAAATTTGGTAGAATTTAATTCAAAAAATAATAAAATATATTGACTTAGGTGCCACAAATAAGTGTATAAACTACACTTATCATACTTCCATGTTATTAAACTCAATAACAACTTACGTCATCTGTCGATGGGACATCCAAATGAGGTTTCTGCACATGATGATGTTCAGCTGATGGACCCTTATCTACTGGAGAGTTTACATGGGCATGTCTCCTGCCACCACGGTGGAGGATCAACAAAGTCATCATCATCTTCATCTACAACAGCATGACCAGTGCTACCATCGATTATCCCGAGAATCGATGTTGATGTTTTTTCACCAGAAAAACCTACCTCTCCACTTGTTCCAACACCACAAACTGAACTTTCGTATCGAGCATCACCCTCCAACCTTCCTCAAATTCTTCAACAAATTGTGAATCATATACTAAGGTGTGTATAGTAGAAAATATCGAACCCTTATGGACATGGTAGCCAAACTTTTCTGGCAGTTTCTTCATAATGTGCCACAAACACCATCTATACTTCGTATTTGGAAAAACAATCTCAATTGCATTTTGCATTGTCCTGTCTTGATCAGTAATTATTCCATGTGGAGATTTACCATGCATGCACTGAAGCCATGTCTTGAACAACCAAACAAAAGTTCCCGTGTCTTCATTTGAGATCAGTCCACAGCCAAGCAGTGTCGATTGTCCATGATGATTTACACCAACAAAAGGGGCAAATGGTATGTCGTACTTATTAGTTAGATACGTAGTATCGAAAGTGACGACATCACCAAACTCCTTGTAAGACTGCATACACTTATTATCTACCCAAAATACATTCTTCAGTCGTGACTCCTCATCTAAATCCATACTAAAGTAAAATCCCGAGCACCTTGCTTGTATCTTTGAAAAGTATGACTGTATAGCAATGGCATCTCATTCTCTAAGTCGTAATCATCTGACTTCTTCGATATAATTCCGACAATCCTTCTCCACAAACGGAATATTTTCATATCCAATAGCTGCCACAACCTCGGAGTTAAAACTCTTGTGCAAGGGGATTCCTGCCATATCATTCACTTCAAGTTTTCGTTTCGCACTCGCAGTCAAATCTCGATTGCATCGAAACAGCCGTGACTTTGAAGGACTTGTTTTATGATTGTGTTCGAGGCATACTTTGTTAATTCTCCATATTCCAATAGCATCTAAAGATGTAGAAATTCTTGCTTTACAGTCTGTCTGACTTGTTGGTTGCGACTTCAAGGAACCACCCGTAGCATAATTTCTTCGACCTTCACAACATGTGAATGTAACATATCTCATAACTCCATCCTCCGCTTTTTTCGAATTTCATTTTTTCACAGGAAAACCTACGGCGTAAGCATATTTTTTGTAGAAATCCAACATTTCTTTCTCACTGTTAAACATCATACCCACCGTAGGCTCAGTAGCAACATCTCATCCTACATTTTCATTCTCCAATGTGTTCTATGTTCTTGTTATCACATTCAAGCAACAAATCATGATTCTCACCCAGTGGCGACCCAGCATCAAAGCTCAACCTGGACGGACGTTGACCAGTCACGTCGACTAGTCAATGTCGATAATCAACGATTGTAAGAGCGATGTCATTTATTAATATTTAATTATATAATATTAAAAATGATTCAATTCTTCCTTCAAGATCTGTATACATTTTAGAAGATGATTTGAAAGAAATAAATCTGTATAATACATTTGGTAACTAAACATTATAATAAATTTATGCAATTTCATAGTTTCTGTTGGTGTTGATGATTTATTTGATTTGAATTGATACATAAAATGCATAAATTTCAGTTGTTGATCTAAGACTTCTTTCATTTGATAGATGCCGCATCAATAGAAGTGTTCAAGTGGAAAAGAAGACAATTTGATACAATACATTTGTGAAATCTGTAATTGGATCAATATGCGAATTCAAGCATATCCTTGTATTATCCTTAAAACATGCATTATATTTTAGGAAACACTAACCTTGTGGTTCTGCTAATGGTTCATAAAATTAAAAGTTGTAATATCAAATTCGATACCAAACTAACCACATTGATTTTCTACATTGTCCGAATAATTAGAAAATCATAACTATATTCAGTGTTTCCAATTTTTTATCTAACCATTCATCCGATGGAGATAAAAATGAGATATCAACAGCAAATACAACAAATTATAATTTATCAACCAACTTTGCTTTGCAACTAGTTTCCTGTGTTTCCCTTTTTTGCACTTAACATTACAAATTTCACTATGCAAAATCTCAATCACTTAAAATTACAATATTAACAACAAAGTGCAATTGCAAAAGACTTAAAATAACCAAAGATTGGGCATAAAGATATCGTCAAACGAGAATTAAACATTAATCAAAAAATGCCATACAAATTCTATTTACACCATACATATATATTAAGAAATGAGATTTTAATATTCTCCATCCCGAACTGTCAATTAAAATACTAAAATCGACAAAAATAGATAGTACCACTCGGAAACATGATTACATTTACATTTTTGTATTTACTGTAAATTTATAGTATTTATGAAAATAAAATGTTAACTAGTAATACTTGAAATTAAATATAATAATAGTTATGTGGTGTCATTTCCACTATATATTATTGGCCCAAGAAGAAATGGCCCAGCCTAATAAAAAAAAACGTAAAAGGATGAACTGAGCCTATATAATTAACTATTATGCCTAAAAAAGATGGCCCAATCGACCAACCAATTGAAAAAAATGGGCTGGGATGGCAGCAACGGCCTAGTTTTATAACAAAAAACAAAAAACAAAAGAAAGAACCCAGCCCAAGCCCTAGTAGCAGAAATCAAAAGAAAGCAATCGGAGAAGAAGAAGAAGAAGAACCAGACCAGCGTCGCCCTTCATCTTCTCTCCAAAATTTCTTCCGGCGGAGCCCAGCACGGGCGGCCGCCCCCCCGGCCGAGTGCTGGGTCCTCCACTGTTCTCACCTCCCATAATATCTATTCCTACAACAAAATTTATCTTTTTGTTAGAAGTTTCATAGTTATTATAACTAAGAACATAACTGTGCATATAAATAATCAACGCACCTATAAATAATCAGCTAACCTAAAAATAATCATGCATATTTAATTGACTGGAATTGCAAAGTGATAAAATGATAAAGGAGTGAATGTGACAATAATAGAGTGAGAGTGAGAATTGTTACAAAGTAGTAAAAGTATCATGGCAAGAAAATGAATAGACAACATCAAACATGGTGGAGCGGATATATTTAAAAAGGCCTTCAGAATTTGCAAGTATGATTTATTTTTTCGTTTTTAATTTGACCTTAATTATTAATTTATAATTCATGGCTTTTAATTATATATAATTTATATATGCAGAAATGAAAGTGCAAATTATCTTGAAGGTTGCCTTGAAATTGCTTTTGTTTACACTGCTATGACGAATTATCCACCTATTTCCAATTTTCTTAATCCATTTCCAGCTTATCCAGTCAAAGAGGTATATTTCATTGACTGGAATTGCAGTTTGCAATATTAACCAAAAAGAGAACATACTCGAGAATTGTTAGACATGCATAAGATTTGTTCATAATTTCGGAAAACACGTATTAAGATCAACATAAATAAAGTAAATTAGTTAAGCTACTTAACTAAATTTTCTCCTTTGTCCAAAACAAAGAAGCAGTATACCTTTGTCTGTCATGTTGGTGGTCTTTCGTTCCACAAAACACCTGTGACTGCCTGGAAAATACCGACTCCTGTCAACAACGAGATGGTCCGAATGTGTGACTGGAGGAGGAGTTGGCGAAACCACCGATGGGCCGGAGGTGAAGATTCAGATATAGGAAGAAAAAAGTGCAAACAGAAGGCGAAAATAACTGCAAATCGGAGGAAAGCTGCGTGGCGACAGAAGTTTGTTCTTGAAAAAATAATTTGATTTCTTGGTGTGGCCGGATTAGAGGCGGAGAGGGAAGGAACGAGAGAGAAGAGTTGAATTTTTGCTGAAATGATTTTGGGGAATTAGAACAGTGATCCCTAGATATGGGGTTTCTTCCATTTACTAACCGGTTTTTTCCACTTTGCGTAAAAATCGGTTTTTTCTTAACTTTCAATGCCACGTGGTCAGTTTTAATTTCTTGTCCTAGTTCGGTCCAATTTTTCTGTTCCCATAGCATAATTGAATTTTTTTAACCGTTACAAATCAAAGTCAGCTATCTTTTTCGACTTCCCCTCGTAGGTGGGATCCACAAATATTATTTAACTGTCATTTCTTTTCTTAAAATTTGATGAAAATGGCCACCAAACCTATATACTTGGAGGGTTTGATGTGGCCACTTAAAAAAATGAGCGGTCTTAAGAGCTTACCCAAAATGCTCATAGCAGAGTAAAATGAAAGACAAAAAACCGTCAATTTCGGACACATTTTCAAGACCAAATTTTGTGGATAACAGGCATAGGTATTTCCTCCAATAATTCTTGCGCCCAAAAGTCCAAAAACTTATTTCCCTTCTTTAGCAATGGCTGCAAATTCAACAGAAATTCTCCATGATTTTTCTCCAATGATCAGAGTATACAAAGATGGAAGAGTTGAAAGATCTGTTGGTATAGATATTGTTCCTGCATCCGTAGATTCAGAAACTGGGGTTCGGTCCAAAGACGTCGTGATTTCACCTGAACATGATGTATCTGCCAGGCTTTACCTGCCGGGAAACACCGATCCCGGCAGGAAACTTCCACTTCTTGTCTATTTTCACGGTGGGGGCTTTGTGGCGGAATCTCCCTTCTCTTCTTCGTACCAGAACCACCTGAATCCACTCGTCGCTGAAGCCAATGTTATCGCAGTTTCTGTCGGCTATCGATTAGCCCCCGAGCACCCTGTTCCGATTGCTTATGAAGATTCTTGGCTTGCACTGAAGTGGGTGGCATCTCAGTCCACGGGTGAGTGTGATATATCGAAGTCGAACTAACTCGTCAGTTTAGAGGAAAAAAAAAACAAATTTATTTATTAAAAATTGTGTCCACAACAAGGAGGATCGGATTCAATTTTTCTATCAAAGATCTGGTACGTCAAAAATTATCATAAATTAAGGGAGTATTCAATTGGCATTATTGAAGTTTTTTACTGACTTTAAATAATCACTTTTGTATGAAATTAGTGAAATTTTGATAGACTTCCATTTTAAAATTTTTATAAGCTTTTATAGAGCAAATATGAGTTTTGAACTTGAATTCTCACATTGAAGGTTGAGGATCGATCTCCAGCCCGTATTAAAAATGTATTTTTAAAAGAATAAAAATAAAATAAAATTAAGCTTCCTTAATTAAATAAACAAATAATTAAAATATAAGAAAAATATTTATTTAATATTTCAAATAATATATTTAAAATTTAATGACAAATTAGTCTTTTTAAACAGCACGGTGGAACTCAAGATTTGGTGCAACCATAAACCACCTAATCTAACAAATTCTGAAATGTGTGGCATCTGAATCCACAGGTGATGGACATGAGCAATGGATTCAAGAAAATGCTGATTTTAATCATGTATACTTAGGTGGAGACAGTGCTGGAGCCAATATAGTACACAACATGGCCATAAGATTTGGTCAAGAAAAGTTGCATGGGATCAATCTTCATGGAATTTTTCTTAACTGTCCATATTTTTGGGGTAAAGATCCAATTGGGAATGAAGGGACATCCTTAGTATTTAAGAAGAGTTATGTGGATAATTTATGGCTCTTTTCTTCTCCAAACGCTACAGGTTTAGATGACCCTTTGATAAATCCTGCCATGGATTTAAATCTTTCGAAACTGGGGTGCAAAAAAGTGCTTATTTATGTTGCAGAAGAAGATATTCTGAGAGATCGAGGTTATTATTACAAGGAAGCATTGATGAAATGTGGGTGGGATGGAGAGGTAGATGTTGTGGATGTAAAAGGGGAGAACCATGTATTTAGTGTGTTTTTCCCTAAAAGTGAAAATAGCAAGGCTATGATGAAAAGAGTGGCTTCTTTCATTAATCAGTAGTTTCAGTACTAAAACTCTCGCTTGTTTGTTGCACTGTCAAGTTGTTGTGTACGTCTTATTCGCTGAGCAGTAGCTCGAGGTGCTCATATGGACTGCTAGTTTAATAGCTTGTAATAATTTGGTGTTGAATGGAAATTTTAAAAGAAATTGTTAAAGAGTAATTCTTGAATTCCACTGGTATCTCTTACTTTATAGTTTAGAACATGTATGAAATGGTTGATTGTAATGTGTGAAGGTATGAATAAGTTAGTCTATGAGTAAAATAAGCAGATTCAATCAAAATAAAGTGTGGTTGGGAATCAATTTTATAAAACTCACTTCTTGGACCACTCTTAAGCATAAACATTTTTGTACTTGTTTTTCTGACTTGAGCGTCGGAGCGTGTATACCCGCATGTTCTGATAGTTCTCCAGTAAGTTAGTCTATGAATTTATAAGCAGATTCAATCAAAATAAAGTGTGGTTGGGAATCAATTTTATAAAACTCACTTCTTGGACCACTCTTAAGCATAAACATTTTTGTACTTGTTTTTCTGACTTGAGCGTTGGAGCGTGTATACCCGCATGTTCTGATAGTTCTCCAGTAAGTTAGTCTATGAATTTATAAGCAGATTCAATCAAAATAGAGTGTGGTTGGGAATCAATTTTATAAAACTCACTTCTTGGACCACTCTTAAGCATATACTTTTTTGTACTTGTTTTTCTGACTTGAGTGTCGGAGCGTGTATACCCGCGTGTTCTGATAGTTCTCCTCTAGTCTTCACTATATGTCATAGCACATGGGTGTATAGAGATGGTAGAATGCGGAGATTTTTAGGAATTGATTATTTTCATGCAACACTTAATCTAACCTCTGTAATCGAATTCAAAGGTAACAAGACTGCACCAAAATTGGATTTTTTTCTACAGCTTTGTTTAACGACCACTTTTAAGTCTCATATTGCCCGTGCAAAATCTACCTTGTAGTGTATAAGCAAGTTGGACTCTCTCATTTTATGTGCTAATTTGAAGGATGATTTTTTTTTTTTAATAACAACAATTTATGCTCCTAAAAATGTAAATCTAGGTCTCTAGCCCAAACTTCCTATCGGACTAAAAGTAAATTTGACTGGACAATTTTAAAATAATCACCTAATTAGATTGGCATCATTGTCTCAGTGCAAGGAAAGTCGCCAACCTAGACTCATCGCCTTCTTATTAGATATGGACCTATGTAGGGTACAACTATAATTTTTCGGTCCTCCATCATAGGGATGACAATTCGAATAGTTAAAATCGAAAATCGCGGTTAACTGAACTGAATGGGACGAGAAAAACTGAACCGATGGTGCAATGGAGCGGTTATGGTTTTGATTTTAATGAACTACTTCATTTATGGACGGGTATGATATTTAGCGATGGTATCCCGCTCCGAACCGATTACTCGTTAAAAAAAATTAATTGGACAATTGTGCTTTCAATTATTCTTTTTCAAAATTATTGAACAATTTTAACAATTGGGCCTCCCAAAATTCTGGCCTAATTAACATTAGGTAAACCTTAATCCAATAACCTAGCCCACTCCCAGGTAGCTCAATTTCAATATACCCTATACGTTAAATTAAAACTTAGATTTACAGTCTCCAGACTACACTTCTTCACTCAAATCCAATGTCGCCCTCGCCAGTTCCGGGTATGGTATAATTTCATGTTTCTTGAGTGCTTGTCTTTTGCCTTAAGTTTGATAAATATTTGTGCATCGAATTCTTATTTCAGGAACTCAGTGCAATTGTCAATGCTCGCGAAAAACAAACTATTGTAAAAACGAAATCGTGCAGAATCAAGCGATTTAATTGACATTATTATTTATGCGATTGAGTTGTCTCCAGCAATTTCAGATTCGAAAGTTTCACATATTAGTTTTCTCTTGAATTCAAATAATTCAATTCTTAAATCAAATCAATGTTACTTTCTGTTAATAAATTGTATTTTCTGTTCATCATATCAATGATTAGTTTATTAGATTTCTGTTTGTTTTAATCTGTAGCTCGATGTTTATTTAATCTTAAAAAGACAGTGAAAGTGCTTCATAAAGTTGTGATTTTTTGGTGATGACATGTTATTTAATTTAATTTTAGTAAATATGTGCATTAAAGAAGAAACCATTATTGCATTTCCTTAATATATTGATCCAAGTCATAAATTAACATAAATTGTTGAATTGTAGTGCAGGTAAATAGTATATCTTAACCCTTTCTTATTTGCTTAATTGCTCATATGATACATGCTAAGAAAGATTTGAATGTTTTTCAGGGTTTAGGTTAACCAATTTCGATTTTGAAGATGTGCACAGTTGTTATTTTTTCAAGGTTAAGTAGATTAATTTCAAGAAATAATTACTGTAGATCCAGCTTCATGGACGAATCAACAAGTGCCGACCTTGCGTTCGTTTGACTTAATTATTGTTGATAGTTATAAAATTACAAAGAACTTTTTTCTCGTCTATGACAAAGAGAACCTCAAATTACTCAGCGTTTAGTAAAAGTGGTAGATTTGTGAGTCCACATAGAAATAAGCTTCACCCGAAGACTTTAAAAGCTTTAATACGTGCTCTGGATTGACTTTGAACTGATATTCACTGTAAAAGAGTTGTGGGGAATAATGAAGATCGACTTATGATAGTAAGAGTCTTGACCAATGTTGATCATATTGTTTGTTAAATTCGAATTTTGCATTTGGAAGTTTTGATATTATTTGCATTTTCATTTGTGATATTGTTTGCTCAATTGGCTTAGTATCGTGTTTTTGTTTTTATTGACTTTTCTTTATAATATTTTTTTTTTAAATTTGATGATTGGAGTTTTGACTTATAAAAAATAAATTATTTTCGTAGTTATTAACCGAACCGAACCGACTTTTGTGGTTATGGTGCGGTTATGGTATGACAAAAAATTTGGTGATACGGTTATGATTTTGGCCGAACCGAACCGTTGCCATCCCTGCTCCATTGAATTCGCGGAATATTTTTCCCATTATTTTTTCTTGCACCGAAACACTTGCATGACATAAAAATTAATCGAATACATTCCCAAAAAAATTAATATATAATGCTTCATAGAAATTTCTAAAAGCGAGTTTTTCTATTATGGACACGTTTTGAAAATCAAATTCTTTTGTTCCATTTAAATGATCAAATGCACGTATATTTTCTTCTAAAATTAGGGATGAATATTTTAATCGGAACCGAGAACCAATTAGACCCCGAATGGTTCTTGAACTGAAACTTTGGATATTTGACCATGGAATCGAATTTGTTATTTTTTGTAAGTTTTTTTTTTTTTTTTACAATTTTTTTTTAAAATTAGTCTAACGAGTAGCAAGTTTATAATGCCCAATTAGTAAGTACAATAATATGCATTCATTTTCATAATTGATTCACACTACTCTTGTTCGTAGCCACTCATTATCGCACTTGACGCGCTGTCCTCCTCACGAATAATTCTTAAGGCATCAAATGCAAAGTCAAAATCAAACGTGAATGCTATTATGCAAGATATTAGATGTTTATGGTAACATATTTGAAATGGATAAAATAGTGTTGAAATATGCCTTTGATGACATATTTTATTTCTTCTAGATATTGAAAGATTACTTGTATTATTAGCTCGAGTTTTTAAAATAAACATTTGATTCCGATTTGGGTTCGGATCCAGTAATTATGTGTACTCGAATGATCTCATTTATGATAAATTTGAAGTGTAATGAGCGGCTTCGCGTATTGAAATACTCGATCAAGCCACCCGACGCAAGACCTTGCCGACAAGTCCACAAACCATTTTTCTTTGTTTTCTTACCAATGGTTACAAATGCAACTAAAATACTCCATGATTTTTCCACGGCGATTCGAATATACAAAGACAATTGAGGAAAGAATTGTGGGAACACGAGTCAACAATTAGAAATTGAGGTTCAACCCAAAGACGTCGGAATCTCACCGGAATATATATCTTCGACACCTCCAAACTCAATATGGTGCTATAAAGTTTGAAAATTAAATTGATTCGGTCTTATGGGCAGTTGGTTTAAGAGCTTGTAATAATTTTGGTGTTGGAAAGGAGATCAAAGAAATAAAGATTTTACTGTACAAAACATGTCTGAATTGGTTTTTTGGACACGTAACAGTCATTCTACATATTATCGGACTAATTTTCATATTTGTTCATTTTTGTCAAAATTCCTTTCATAATTTGATCGTATGAGTGTCTACAATGAAATTATATTGACATTTCTCGTTTGGAAGACTGAGTCGGTGGAAATCCTAATCCATTTTTTTTTCATTGGAAAAAATAAAGAAATGAGAGAAATTTGTTGATTACAAATTGATGCTACCAAAATCCGCATGTGTATAATCTCGAGTTTGAGGACAAATAATGAATACAAGCAGTATCTCCGTCGATAACTACAAAAGGTGAAATTGAATCTTCAGTACCTGAAACAAATGCGTCGAATTGTGTTTTCGTTACCCATTTGATACTTAAGTTAGAGAGAAAATTTATGCGTAGGGTTGTGAACTGAATAATTATGTAAAATGTACTTGAATGATGAATCTTGATTCTTCATTTACAGGGTTTGATGACTAGATCTTTTAAGGATTAAATAACCTGGAATCTCTATCCTTATTACATAAAGTGATTGAGTTATACTAAAATTACCTCTTGGGGTTTGACTTGAATTGTACGATGTTAGATATGATGAAGGTAGCAAATTTGAATCATGGGAGGACTAAAACTTTTAAAAAGCACGAGATAAGGGCATGAAGAGTAGTACAACCAACATTAGGTCCGACCACTCTTACGAGGAATTGGGGGGTATGGCAGAGACAATTGGTCGGGCTATACGCGAAGGCTTGGGTTCGGGCCACTTTTGTTGTGCACATCACAAATTATTTTTGTTCCTTCTAAAAATGGAGGCTATTCTGTAATTGTTTGAATGTCAGGGGTGCTGATGTAATAATCAAAAACCTTGAGGGTAGCATGTAATTTAGTCCGTGTTTGACTCATGTTGCGAAATAATCCCGCAAGCGTACGGGATCGTTGTACAAGTAATAAATGTGATGAGTGAGTTATCGTCCCACAGGGAATACGGCTTAATTCTAGTGCAATCGATATATCTAAATTCGAAACAATAACAAGATATGGTGGGTTTTATTTAACTACGTTTTAAAACTACGAAAACAATAAAATTATGGTTTTTTAAATTAAATGTGAAAGAGAGTATTGGATTTCCGATTCCACTAAGTGACTCTAGCATTCAATTCTCAACTTGTAATAATTACTTCAATCCTTGCATTGGTGACGATCGATAATTCCACTTCTATTTATTATTCTTTTCCAAGATATAATAAACCTATATTGATCACGACACGATCCTATTCCTAGTCCGCATTCATATGATGAATATGCATTAAATTATAGGATTATCATACAAGATCGCACACTTCACAAATATTATTCCTAATATTTATTCTTCATGTGTTACACATACAGTGTTCTACTTATCGTGAGTTTTCCAACACTACAAATAAGCAACTTATTGCCCTAATGGTGCGCAAACATTAAAACAATATGAAAAAGCATGTATATGGAATCACAATGCGAGAATCAAACTAAAAATCACAAGTCTTGAATTAAAAACTAGAAATCAAATAGTTTCATCATCCATCCAATACAAATAAACTTAGCCTAGCATCATGTTATGTAAATCACAAAATAAGGTTTGGAAAAACATCACCCGGAATGAAAAATAATGAATGAAAAGTGAAAACTCAATTTCCTCTTTGTATTTCTTCAATCCGGATTTTGAATCTCCAATCTCTTGTGATAATCGCCTTTTAATCTTGTGCTAAACCCTTTCTTTTGGTGAAAAGTTGGATTTGATATGCTCTAGGTCGTTCCACGCCGTTTCTCCTTCAAGAAAGTAGGTTAAAATTGGTTTTTATGGAAATTTGGATAAAACCAGAAAATTGGGCCGTTCAGGCCCAGAAATGGCCTGTGCGCGCGCGCCGTATAAGTCCTTGCCCGCGCGCAGTGTAAACGTTTCACTCTCGGTAAATAAAAGGTAAGCCCGTGCGCGCGCGAGAGATTATGCCTGTGCGCGCGCGCAGGCAAAAATTCTTCCAATTGTTGCACTTTGGTCCCCGAATTGCATTCTTTATTTGTTTCGGTTCTTTCTTTGTATTTTCTTGACCCTTCATCTTCCAATTTCATGTAATTGACTCCAACATCTCTCCAATCATCGATACGAGGTCCGAATCATCTATTAACACTTTGCGATTTAGTCCCCAAACTTTGGGTTAGGTCAACTTTAGCCAATTTTCAGCCAATTTTCTTCATTTCCATGGTTTTGCATCTAGATGTACCTAGCAAACAAAATATATGTAAAATTAAGCCTCAAATCATCTAAAATAATGACAATTGCTTCAATTTAACGGCATAAATAAGTGTATAAAATACACTTATCAAACACCCCCAAACTTAATCAATTGTTTGTCCTCAAACAAAGTAAAGCTTAACTACACAAAATAAAAAAAAAAAAATTCAAATTAACTTGGTTGGATAATCTGCCTTTTAACCTCACGATTGGACTTTTAGAGTTGAAACTATAAACTATTTCAAAATCACAATGTTAAATCAATCTCTACCTATTCAATGCAAAATCGATGTGTGTGTGTGAAGATTCATGTCAAGCATCATACATCATAAATTGATTCAATTCCCGACCCTTAACGGCCATATATTTCCTTTCTTCGCTCGTAAGATACACACCCCCAAACTTTTATATTTTCACTCTTTTCCCAAGGTGCAATCTAAGATTGATTTTGTGATATAATATTAATCATCACCCTCTCTAGTTTGGTTCGATTTTTGCTAATTGCAGTTCAACAAATCAAAAAAAATGCGGATTCTCCTTATTCTTGATAGTCTCAACCTCTAAGAATCAATTAGGCTAACAATCTTTCATCACGAGTCCAGTTCTTTCAAATGAGTGTTCGGGGCTTCCTCAAGACATCTAGCCTTTTTTTTTTTTTGACTCCTCTCTATTAAGCTTTCTAAATGACCCTTGTAACGAGCTTTCAGCCGATGACTCCCAAGTCAGATGACCATAGGGCACCAGGTTTTCAGAGACCCTTACAGACTTAATTACTCGAGTCATTAAGGCTACGGAGAGAAGTTTTATAATAAAGTAACACTACATATTCATTTTTTCTCATTTTCATTTTCATTTTCATCTTCTTCTTTTTTGTGCAATGCCCCTTATAAACACTCATTTTCAAAAATCGACCCCCAACTTAAGATTTCAACCTAATTTTCATCTTATTAGCTTCAAACAATCCACACAAAATTAGCACACATGGAATCCACATCTATCTCAATGTCTCCCTACAACAGCTCAATCAACCCCAAATGATCTTAGAAATGGTTAAGGGTGTAAGATATAATGGTTATATGGATTTAGCATCTATGGTCCATTCTTGTCATCCTCTTCAAAAATATGAATCAATTTTCTCTTCACAATGCTCAACATAAATCTCGTGCTCAAAAATATCAAATTTCACCTAAATAGGCACCGACTAATTTAGCATATAACTTATCCATAACTTATAGTCCAACTATATGTTCCAATATATACATCATCGTTAGCAGATTATCCGACCCACACAAGCATGCAAAAATATATAAAAAGAAGTAATAACACTGATTTTTTTTTTTTTAGTAACAAAAGCACACACAAACAAAAAATAAAACTCATGTTTTCCACCCCCAAACTTAAAGTAGACATTGTCCTCAATGTCATAAATCATAATTTCACATATAAAGGGGTAGGGAAGAAAAAGATGAAAATACTCCCCTGATATGGCTTGGAATCCAAAGGCTAGCTGTCCTACTGCTCCCGTTGACTCATTGGTCAATGTTGATTTAGATATTCTGTGACATCATGTTCCTACACACAACAGTCAATTAAAATATTCAAGATCAAATACGTGGAACAAGTGATACTTAGCTCTAACATCTATTAAATCAACTAACATATTGAAGATGTAAGGAAAAAAAAAGGGTGTGGATGATGATTCCTTAAAATAAATAAATAAAATTAATCTAAATCATCTTAAATGATTCTAAAAGCAAAAATAAAAACAAATAAATAAAGGGATAAAAATGTTGGGTTGCCTCCCAACCAGCGCTTTGTTTACAGTCTTTAGCTAGACTCCTGTTGTTTTAAGCTCTTCATGGTGGCTTGAAAATAGAGTTTTCAGTCCTACATCTTAGACACTGGTTGCATTTCTTCAGTTCATCCTTGACTTTCCAAACAATCGTGTCTCCATTTTTGTCCCTACCAATAATTCCTTGTGCGTCTGGCTTACTTTTGTAGTTCTCCCAATGATCCACTTGTTGGCAATCTTTATAATGGGATGGTTGTTTGATTGGATTTTCCATGGTGAAACTCTATTGCTTATCTTCCACCCTTAGGACTATCTCATTAGTATCAAAATCCAGCAAAGCTCGGCTTGTAGACAAAAACGGCCTTCCCAAGATTATTGGCATCTGATATGCCTCTTCTATGTCCACGATGATGAAGTCGGCTGGAAAAATAAACTCCCCCACCTTAATGAGCATGTCTTCGATTATTCCGTAGGGGTGCTTCAATGATCGGTCTGCTAGCTGAAGGATTATAGACGTAGCTTTAGGGTTTCCTAATCCCAGTTTCCTGTAAAGAGGCAAAGGAATTAGATTAATACTTGCTCCCGAATCAATTAAGCAATTAATAGTATTTAAATTTCCTATAGAGCAAGGTAGAGTGAAACTCCCTGGATCTTTAAGTTTGGGAGGGATCTTGCACCGGATGATCACGCTGCACTCTTCAGATAGAGCTATCGTTTCATATTCAGGCAGCTTCCTCTTTTTGGTCAACATCTCCTTCAAAAAGTTGGAGTAATTTGGAATTTGAAGAATCGCATCAATAAATGGGATGTTGATATGTAGCTTTTTGAGGATTTCCAGAAATTTAGTGAACTGCCTCTCTAATTTGGTGTTTTGCATTCTTTGAAGAGAAGGGATCGGAGATGTGAGTGTTGTGCCAAAAACTGTTGTCTTAAGTTGTGGGCTGTCTGAAATTGATTGTCGATCTTTCTCTGTTGCTTTATCGGACTGCTCCGCTTGTTCCTTGCTCTCAGTAGAGAGTTTACTTTTCTCTGTCTCATTCCTCTTTGCGATGATTTCTGGCAACTGAACACCACTCCTAGTCGTGATGGCCTGAATCTGCTCAACTGTTGGTTGCCGTAGAAGTCTTTGAGGGAATGGAATGGGTGGCACATAAGCCTTGACAGAGGTGGTGGAAGTGAATGATGGGAGCTCAATAGTTGCATAATTCACCGCCTCAATCGCAAATACCTGCTCTCTTGGGTTCTTCTCTGTATCACTCGGCAAGGTACCTTGTGGTCTGTTGGCTATTGCAGCTGCTATCTGTCCCCTGTTGTTCCAAGTTCTTGATTGAAGCTTGTTGATTCTGAAAGTTGGTCTCAGTTTTCGTGATGTACTGAGATAGAAGATCTTCCAATGATTGCTTCTTCTCTTGTTGTTGATGATGTTGGAACCCTGGTGGCCTGTTTTGGTTGTTTCCTCCTTGTCCCTGTACTTGCCCTTGATTGTTTGACCATGAGAAATTAGGATGATTTCTCCAACCTGGATTGTATGTATTGGAGTAAGGATTGTTTTGTTGCCTTGGGAAGTTCTGTGCGTAGCTAATCTCTTCGAGCTGCGAGACTTGTGTAGATGCTAATGGACAACGTGCAGTTGGGTGGTCTGCTCCACAACCTTTGCATACAGGCGGTGATTGATGTACCATGTTGACTGATTGAGATAGATTATCCATTTTCAGTGTAAGTACCTCCATCTGTGCTGCCAATGATGTCATTGCATCCACGTTGTGTACCCCTACTGTTTTCCTTGGAGCTTCCCTATCAGTTGGCCACATCGATTGATTCTCAGCTATCTTCTCATATAGTTCATATGCATCATCTATATCGAGTTTCATCACTGATCCTCCAGCTGAAGCATCTACCATATTCTTGAACTCTTGTTGTAGACCGTAGTAGAAGAGATATTGCCGAGCTTTCTTAGGAATGTCAAGGCTAGGGCATTTCCTGAACAAATTCTTGAACCTCTCCCATGCTTCAGGGTAGCTTTCTAAATCTTTCTGCTTGAAAGTGTGGACTTCATTCCTAATTTGGTGGACTCGAGAAGGTGGGAAAAATTTCATCGTAAATTTTTGAACCATATCAGCCCATGATTGTATGCTTCCTGGAGGTAAGCAAAGAAACCATTCTCTAGCAACATCCTTTAAAGTATGAGGGAATAACCGCATTCGAAAAGCGTCTGCCGATACCCCTTCGTGACTGATCACTTCACATAACATGAGAAAAGTCGAAATATGTTCATGAGGGTTCTCCGTGGCTTTTCCAAAAAACCTGATGTCTTGGTGATTTTGGAACAAATTTATGACATCCGGTCTAAGGTGAAAATTAGGTTGTCCGAATGGAGGATAAGCTACAGCAGGTTGCACTGGAACAGGAATTGGATTGACATAGTCTCCAACTAAAATGGGAGCTTCATTCTGGATAGCTCTCTGTTGATTTGGTTGCGGTAGTTGATTGTCAATTGGAGCATGAGCCTGATTTTGTTGTTGATTCTGATTATCAGCCATTCTCCTTGCTTGATGTTGACCTCTCCTACGATTTCTGAATGTCCTTTCAATTTCGTGATCTATTGGACCAAGACCAGCCTCGTCAGGAACTTGCATAAACCAAGTTTACCTGAATAGAGTCAAGACAAGAGAAAATGAAGTGATGTAATACCAGCCTTCAACAACAAAAATAATAAAAATAATGCGAATCTAGAATATCAATAACTCAAATTAACACCGTTATTCCCCGGCAACGGCGCCAAAAACTTGTTGCGAAATAATCCCGCAAGCGTACGGGATCGTTGTACAAGTAATAAATGTGATGAGTGTGTTATCGTCACACATGGAATACTGCTTAATTCTAGTGCAATCGATATATCTAAATTCGAAATAATAACAAGATATGGTGGGGTTTATTTAACTATGCTCTAAAACTACGAAAACAATAAAATTATGGTTTTTTAAATTAAATGTGAAAGAGAGTATTGGATTTCCGATTCCACTAAGTGACTCTAGCATTCAATTCTCAACTTGTAATAATTACTTCAATCCTTGCATTGGTGACGATCGATAATTCCACTTCTATTTATTATTCTTTTCCAAGATATAATAAACCTATATTGATCACGACACGATTCTATTCCTAGTCCGCATTCATATGATGAATATGCATTAAATTATAGGATTATCATACAAGATCGCACACTTTACAAATATTATTCCTAATATTTATTCATCATGTGTTACACATACAGTGTTCTACTTATCTTGAGTTTTCCAACACTACAAATAAGCAACTTATTGCCCTAATGGTGCGCAAACATTAAAACAATATGAAAAAACATGTATATGGAATCACAATGCGAGAATCAAACTAAAAATCACAAGTCTTGAATTAAAAACTAGAAATCAAATAGTTTCATCATCCATCCAATACAAATAAACTTAGCCTAGCATCATGTTATGTAAATCACAAAATAAGGTTTGGAAAAACATCACCCGGAATGATAAATAATGAATGAAAAGTGAAAACTCAATTTCCTCTTTGTATTTCTTCAATCCGGATTTTGAATCTCCAATCTCTTGTGATAATCGCCTTTTAATCTTGTGCTAAACCCTTTCTTTTGGTGAAAAGTTGGATTTGATATGCTCTAGGTCGTTCCACGCCGTTTCTCCTTCAAGAAAGTAGGTTAAAATTGGTTTTTATGGAAATTTGGATAAAACCAGAAAATTGGGCCGTTCAGGCCCAGAAATGGCCTGTGCGCGCGCGCCGTATAAGTCCTTGCCCGCGCGCAGTGTAAACGTTTCACTCTCGGTAAATAAAAGGTAAGCCCGTGCGCGCGCGAGAGATTATGCCTGTGCGCGCGCGCAGGCAAAAATTCTTCCAATTGTTGCACTTTGGTCCCCGAATTGCATTCTTTATTTGTTTCGGTTCTTTCTTTGTATTTTCTTGACCCTTCATCTTCCAATTTCATGTAATTGACTCCAACATCTCTCCAATCATCGATACGAGGTCCGAATCATCTATTAACACTTTGCGATCTAGTCCACAAACTTTGGGTTAGGTCAACTTTAGCCAATTTCAGCCAATTCTTCATTTCTTTTTTTTTTTGTCATGGTTTTGCATCTAGATGTAACCTGCAAACAAAAAAAATATATGTAAAAATTAAGCCTCAAATTCATCTAAAAAATGACCATTGCTTTAATTTAAAGGCATAAATAAGTGTATAAAAATACAAGTATCAATTCTCCCTTAAAATAAAATAATTTATTTTTCATACTCATTTGTAACTACATATTCACACAATAAAATAAATATTTTACACGTGAATCTAATTATTATTTTTCATTTTTTAGCCACATGTATTCAAAAAATTACTATACAAAATATTATTTTTACAAAAAATTAATCATCAAACAAGGCTTAGTCAAATGAATATCCTAAGGTGCGCTCCCTAGGGCACATCCTAACTGGTAAAGGATGGACTCTTAATTGCTGACAATTTAGAGGTCGTGAGTTTGATTCGTGGGGCTCTCGAAAGACAAGCTCTCTCGAAAGATAGAAGTTCTCCTGAAAGACAAGATACAATATGCGTTGACTCGTTCGACACTTTGACAAATCAGTGGGAGGCTCTTCGACCCCGATCGATTTGGGACACGTCCTGCGATTTACCAGATTTGCGTATGAGTAGTGCTACACGTCCAGGGAGTTAAATCCCAACTAGAAAAACAGGTACATGTGGCAAGGTATATTCTATTGATAAAAAGTCACAATTATCCTTCCTTTATACTTTACTTTAAATCAAGGTTTTTTATTCCTAATATATGATTATTTTGGTTTATCTCTCCTAATAAATGAAAAAGTCAGTTATGCTCGTATTTATCTATATTTTTTTTTTATCAAAACACTCTTTTAGTGTTCTAATTTTATTTTCTATTTCATTAATTTCTCTATTAATTATAACAATATTTTCTGTTAAAGACACATGTATATCTCTATTAATTTTCAAAAAATAATCTAGCACATTATAATATGATTTAATTTTTTCTCTTTCTCTCTCACAGTTAACTTCTAATTTTTGAATATAATTAACTAAAACATAATAAATAGCAGGAGTGCAAATATTAATACGAGTAATCATAAATAAGAAAGATCTTACAGTAATGAAGCTGAAGGTAATTGCATAATAATATCAATGAGATTTCCCTCGAGCTTGCTCCCATATGTTTGTATACTCAGATATAAGTGATCGGTGTTGTTTGAGTTTAAGAAAGTGGGTTATGGTCCAACACGACTTCCGCACTCTTATTGGTTTTCTCTCTGACTCTTTTGCATATCTCACAGTGGATCACACGGAATCACAGTTTTCCTTTCAACTCCTAGTTAAAACATCACCTTGAATGGTAACAGGGTTCTCATGGCTTTCTCTAACAACGCCTATACACGGCAACATGGCAACAAGATACTTGCACTATCCCTCAAGGTTTTCACCGTTGGAGTATAAGTGAGATAAGAGCTTTTGAGAATATAATAAGGATAAAAAGACAGTGTTTTCAAACAACTTTGATTTCATAAATTCATCACACTAATATCTCTTATAAAATAGTATACATACATATCTCGACTACACTCTTGGTACTCTCTCTAAAGAGTTTAGAACTCCATAGAGATTACCTTATTACAAGCTTCAAATGAAAAAGAGAAACTGAAATGGCTATAAGATTGGAAAACGAGATAGAAATAAGTTTTTTGCTTAAGGATGGAATGCCTTCTTCTGAGAATTAGCTTCCTTTTATAGACTCGAAAAAGCTCTATGGCTGTCCTTCATTATTGTTGTGTTACTGTGTAAGATAATGGAATCTTACTGTGGCCTAAAGTTGTTTGTCTTAATATGGAAAATAATGCAAGTGAAACCCCACAGTTTTTCTTTATCAAAGTGACTTTGATAAAGTAATGATAAAGAGGGTCCATTACTTTTCCATATGAGACTCAAACCACTCATCCGGAAATTCCTCTGGATCTAGTGAGATTGGTGAACCATCTTCTTCATTGCTACAGCATTCACACTTATGGTTTGGATAACGCCAAAACTGTTTACACAGCTCATCTTTTGTCTTCTTCGTTCCACTAGCGTCTCCTCCAAAAATATGATCACACCATGTATCAAGATAGTGCCAATCTTCTTGCTTAGTGGGTGCCACAGCCTTGCTGTAAATCAAATGGTCTTGTGACTCATACACCCAAATTTTCTGATTTTCTTCAATAATTTTCTGGAGATGCTCAAACTGTTCTTTATATCCCTTCGCTCTACGAAAAGTTATCATATTGATGACATCTTCTGGTGTAGTTTCGTGGATTTCACTCTTCTCAGGCTGGAGATGCTTGGAAGTAGTGGCAATTCTTATAACATGGCTAACTGGTAGCAACTTATCTTCTTCATTATCCCATTCGGGACAAGCACAGAAAAATCTGATGTATATGTTCTTATGTTTAAAAACTTGGCAATATCTTTCAATAGCTCGTACTACCTCTGTTGGTAGCATCGAAATTTCTTTTAAAGATTCTGATGGGTAAATACAAATTATATTTCCCATTTCAAAAAGAGTACGAACCCAATAGGCTGGGGCTCCTGGATATAAATTCACTTTGTTATAAGTTCCATATGTTAAGGTTTTCATCCAACCTCCAATACTGGTAAACCAGCAACAGGCTAGATTGAACAGTACATATGCTAAAATAAAATCATTTTTACTTTTGATATCCATAACACTGGGAGTGTTACAGGCCTTGATGATATTTGAGCGATCTAGCTCTCGTATAGAGATACTTTCCTTTGTTAATTTTTTCTCCTGTGAGGGAGACAAAGTAGTAGTCTCTTGGACTGATAGTTTATGAAGCTTTAACGCTTCTTGTTCAATATTGGCACTGAGACCTTCAGATTTATTGGCACTAGGGCCTTCAGATAATATAGCCTTATTGGCTTTCTCAAATATCGGCTTGACAGCAGCCATTTCTATTAGTGTAATCTTGGACTCCATAGCAGCAATCTTCATATTCATTTCGAACTTCAAT
The DNA here is from genome assembly GCA_019097785.1 of Fraxinus excelsior. Taxonomy (NCBI): domain Eukaryota; kingdom Viridiplantae; phylum Streptophyta; class Magnoliopsida; order Lamiales; family Oleaceae; genus Fraxinus; species Fraxinus excelsior. Next base: position 30,508,848 of record CM032633.1, read on the forward strand.
GTCTCTAATTCCTTCCTGATTTGCTCCATTCCTGGTTAAAAAATCTGGAATAAAATTGTCTTTTCCTTTAATATGGACAATATCAAATTTAAATGGTGCAAACCACATTTGCATTCTAATAAGTGGCCTTTCAGCTGCACTTGTTCCAAGTTTATTTGTTAATAATGGTTTTACCTGAGTATTATATGTTCTAATAAGAAATTTCTTAGGTAGCAAATAAGGTTCAAATTTTGCTACTCCTTTCTTAACGGCTAAACATTCTTTATGATTGATATCATACCTTGTCTCGGCATCCTTGAATGTACCTGAAGAATAAGCAATAAGCTCTTCTGGGCATTTACAAAATAAATTACAAAGAAATTCTTTATGATTTTCTTTTCTTTTGAGGATTGCTCCACAGTGTAATAAAGATGCGTCAGTTTCTAAAATAAAGAAATCATCATCATTTGGAATATTTAATTCTGGTAAATTTTCACATATTCTTTTAATTTTATTTACCATTTCTATATCTTCTTGTGTCCATTCCCATCCAACTCATTTTTTGAGTTTTTTGGTAAAGTGGACTTTGTATTTTGCACAGTTTTTAATAAATTTTTCAGAATAATTTAATAATCCAATAAAGCTTTGTAACTCTTTCTTATCTCTAATTTCTTCTGGAAAATCAATAATCTTCTTCCCAATATGAGGTTGTTGAAGTATTTTTTCTTCAGTAAAAATATATCCTAAGAATTCAATTTCAGTCTTAGCTATTTCTGCTTTTCTTTCTGATAAGGCTAATCCATATTTTTTAGCAATATAGTTGAATTTCTTAAGGGTATTCAATATGTTCTTTTAGATTTTTACTATGAATAAGAATATCATCTACATAAACAATGCAGAAGTTCTTTATTGGTCTAATAATCTTATCCATTCTTTGTTGAAATATAGTTGGTGCATTCATTAATCCAAATGGCATAACATTCCATTCGAATTGTCCTAATGGATTAGGGGTAGTAAAACTAGTTAAATGTTTTGATGCTTCATCTAGTTTTATTTGCCAATATCCAGATTTACAATCAAATTTAGAATATATTTTACTTCCTTGTATTTGTTTTATTAACAATTCTTTTATTGGTAATTTATAGTTATTTGGTATAGTTTTAGAGTTCAAATTAGGGGTGTCCAAAATATCCGAACCGAACCGGACCGAACCGAACCCGAACCGAACCGAACCGAACCGAGCGGTTCTTCATAAGTTAAAGACCCGAACGGGTACCCGAATCGAGAACCGAAAAGTTTGGGTCGGGTCTTGGGTCTCGACCAAGAACCGAAGAACCGAATGAGACCCGAAACTAAATAATTTTTTTATATTTTTTTATTGAATTAATTAAATAATTTTATTTTTTCTAACATTTTACATTGGTGAAAGATTAATAAATCAAGATTTGAATTTTTATCTAAGGTTGCAAGGGATGTTCCTGCCATTCCTGTATCTACAGTTGCTTCTGAGTCAGCATTTAGTACTGGATGACGTATTCTTGATCCATTTAGGAGTTCTTTAACTCCTAAAACAGTTGAAACCTTAATTTGTACACAAAATTGGCTAAGAAAATATTCTAAACTCTTGAAAGTTTCCCAAGATGAAATTTGCATTGAAGAAACAGAGTTCTATGAGGGCATTGAGACATGTAATAGATATATATTATATTTTTTTTTTATCAAATCTTATTAGTTGAATATTTTTTTACTTTATTTGTTTGTTAATTGTGCTTTTTCAATTCTTGTAGAGTTTTTTTGCCATGGCAAGTCAAGCAGTAGCAGTTGATGATTAAATCAAATAGTTGGTAAGTATTAATATCTACTTTTTGGTATTTGTATGCATTGAATTAATGTTATTCGACAGCTAGTTATTTTTATATTTTTGAATTTGGTTATGTTAATTTGTAAAAGTTACAAATGAAATGTCATTAGTTATATTTATGTAGTGTTGCTGTAAATGTTAAAAAATTTAATTATGGTACGGAACCGAACGGAACCGAACCGACCCGAACCGAACCGAATGGAACCGAACCCGAACGGTTCCATAATTATATTTGGACCCGACGGGTCCATTTATTAAATACCCGAAAATTCTGGAACCGAGCAGAACCGAACCGAACCGAACCGAACCGACCCACGGACACCCCTAGTTCAAATCTCTATAATCAATTACCATTCTAGCTTTTCCTCTTTTAATTTCATTATGGTTTCTAACCATAAATGCTGGACTATTATATGGACTAGTTGATTCTTTTATAACTCCTAATTGTAAGAGTTCTTTAATTTGTATTTCAAATTCTTTTTTATCTTCTTCGCTATAAGGAAATTGTTTTCCTGATATTTTAGCATCTGGGTCTTTTAATTCAATAGTTGCCATAGGTTTGTCTTGATCCCATTTAGCTAAGGGATGTTCATGATAACATTCTTTTAGTTCTGATTTAATACTTTCTAATTCTTCTTCTAAATTGTTAATTCCTAATACTGGAATTTTTTGTTTTTGATTAATTTCTGTATAACATCCACCACGATTACCTGCAGAACTCTGATGTCTGGGTTTATGGTGAATTGGTTGATGTGCAATTCCAATGGCTTTATAGATTTTTGGTGTTTTAATTTTGTGATTACAAGGTGTTGTAAATTCAAAACTATCTTTATATTGTGTAAAAGGGCTATATGTGTAGATAAAATTTTCTCCTAAAAGGATATCACATCCGATTTTATCTGTTGCATATATTCGAGGTATAAAACATTCTTTATTTCCTATAATTATAGGAACATTTTTTCTACAAAATCTCTATAGATTTCTACAATATCACTGGCTGTTTGTCCATAAGTTGTTTTCTTATAATCTATTTTATAATAATGTTCTGGGAACACATATCTTTTGCATAAGCAAATACCTGATCCAGTATCAAGTATAGCATGAAATTTTATCATACAGTAATCTGGTAATTTGAGAGTTATCTCAATATATGGACTAAGTATACTAGTTTTAATTGATCTAATTCTTTGTATCATATAGATTGGTTCTTTGTTTTTATTAATCCTAGAAATCATTTTTTGTTTTCCTTCTATAGTTATTTGTAATGTATTTTTCTGGATATAGAATGGTGAGACCTTTTCAAGAAAATTCATTCCTAATAATATTGGACGAGTATCTTTTCCTTTCCTATAATCTTTATGAATTTTAAGATTTAGTTTAAATTGTTCTCCTTCTATATCTGTAAAACTTAGTTCTAGATTAACAAAAGTTTTAATTTCATATTTAATTCCATGATAATCTGTAAGAGTTATTCCTTGTGGTAAATTTTCTTCTAATAAATGATTAATTAAGTCTGCTCTTATATGACTGGTACTTGCTCCTGTATTAACAAGGGCTATAATTTCTTCGTAGTTATTTTGATTATTAATATATTCTGTTAAGATAAGGAAATTATCTTCTTCACTTTTTCTAAGGTCAATATCAATGCTATTTCTAGGCATTGTTGGGTAATTTCTGCTTGTAGAGGTTCTACTAGAACTTGAGAGTTCTCTAGTATTAATATTTCTTTCTATTCTTCTACTAGGCATTCTGGCTATAAGTTGTCCAGAGGTATTCAAGGTAACTAATCCTTGATTTCCTACATTATTATCTATTCTTCTAGATTGTTGATGAAAATCAAGTAATATGTCTTGTGGTAATGAAATGTTATTATTACTTAACATTCTTGGTGGTGTAAATTGTGCTAGGTCTCTAAAATCTTCATGAATTTGTATAAATTCTCCTGAGACTTTAGTGATTTCCTTTTGGCGCGTAGTTGTAAAGGCATATAAAGCTTTACAATGTAATGTTACAGCTTTACTTCTTGGTGGCATAATTAATCTATCAATTCTATGATATAGATTTAATCCCATACTTAAATTTTCATCTAATAGAGACATGGCAAATCCAGGTCTTATAGTAAATATAATTTTCTTATATACTAGATTTCCAGAGACAACTCCTAATAGAGCATCCATAGGATCATGAAGTATTCTGTTATCCATTAAGTACATTTGTATAGGAATATCTATTCCTTCTCTAAAATATCCTTTGATCATAATTTTGATTCCTCCAATTACTATGTTCTTTAATCTTTCTCTAGTGGATCTATTTATTTTTGCTAATTCTCTATTAATCCATTCTTTAGTTATTAGGGGTATAGTAGTGTTGCCTTTAACATTTTCGATGTTAATAGGTACTTCATCATATTTAGCAATATATATAGTTTTATTAAACCTAGGTAATATTGGTCTAACAAAAACATCTTTATCTTTTAAAGATATTTGTTTTTCTTTTATGGCTCCATATCTTTCTTCATCAAACACAACTATTTGTGAAGTTCCTTTTTCGTTATCTAAGTTGGTTTTAATAGTATCTATAATTCCTTGATTCATATAGATCTGTTCAAATTTTGGTTCTTCAATTTCTTCTATATCTAATTCATATATTGAGTCCGTTTCTGATAATTCATCTAGGTCTTCGATTATCTCATAATCTGAGTCAGATTCTATTTCGTCCATTATCCTAATGACTTTAACACTTTCTCTTTTATTCTTATTAGGACAATTGGGAGATATATGTCCTATTTCATTACATGTAAAACATTTACATTTTTTATAGAATTCTTCTTTAGATTTTTTCTGAGATTTCTTATGTTGGTTATATTCCTTTTTCCAAGGTTTCTTCTTCTTAAAATATCTCTTGTGGCTTTTAAATCCTTTATTTCTCTTCCACGGTTTAAGATATTTTTTAAATTTCTTTTTATAATATGGTTTCCTAGGCGGTTGGTGACAACCAAATTGTGGTACTGATGCTATTTCTCCATAACAGCATAAACTTGCTTTCTTACCATATTTTCTAAATAGGTGTTGATACATAGATTTTTTACACCATTCAAATATTTTTCTTTTTGCGAATGAAGTTCTCATTCCTAAGGTATCAGCTTTACGGTTAGGATCTTCCCATTCTATTTTATTCCAATAAATTTGGTAATCTTCAAATAATTTTTGACCCCATGGCCAAGGTAGTTTAAGAAAATATCTATTTAATAATTTTACATCTTCCTCTGATAAATTCCATTCTTTTATCCATTCTAAATTCCAGTCATCAGATTCGACTTGTGTCCAATCTGTAGTAATATTAGTTTTACTTGTCTCTCCGGCTAAAGGTTGAGTTTCAACTTGTTGATTTAGAGGTGGAGTATTAATTTCAGTAGTTTCCTCTTTGGGCGGATGATCATTCATATAAATATTTTCGGTTTGAATAGCTAATTGTTCTAGGCTTTGTTTATAGACTTCTAATTCTTCTCCAGCGGCTTCAAAGAATTTATTTTCTAATTCTTCTATAACATAAGCTGGTAAAGGTGGTTCAATTGCTATAAAAGAATCTCTTTTTAGTTTTGATTCTTTTAATTTTGATTCAATTTGTTTATATAAGATTTTTGGTTCTATTTTAATATTGTCATTAACAATTTCTAAATTGGATTCGATATTTATTATATGAGTTAAAACATCTTGATTTATAATATCCATTTTTTCTAAAGGTTGAGCATAATTATCATAACGTTCTAAAAATTGATTTATTATAATATCTTCTTCTTCATGTTCAGAAAATTCATCTACTAAAATTTGTAATCCTTTATTTTTTATTTCTGCTAATTGTTGAGAATTATTTATTTGTTGTATTTCTTCACTTAAGGTTTTATATTTAGTACTTAAATTTATCGCTAAATCTTGTAATTTAAGTCTATTAGTATTAGTTAAAATATTAATATTTTGTAATTCTTCTAAAATCATTTTATCTTTTCTATTCATTATAAAATATATTATTTAAGTTCTTAAAATTTTTCTTTAGTTTCGTTACTAGGCTCTGATATCAATTATAGGGGTTAAAAGCGGAAAAATGGTTAGAATGGCAAAATAGGGATAAAATGGCGAAATAAGGGTATAATAGTAATTTCACCTAAATTTTTTATTACCTGTTTTCGAATAGGTTTGCTATTGGCCTGGACAACAAGAATTTTTCTTTGCGTATTGAAAGCCATGGCGTAGACCCATGATTAGTCTAATCACGAAGGTGGACAATTAAAAAAAAAAAAATCCTAAAATGCGCATTATCTGAGCTGGCACATACGCAATCCCCTTCTGCGATCCACCACCACGAAGAGCTCGATATCTCTCTCTCTCTCTCTCTACTACTCTTCCCATTACTCAACTGTCCACACACCAAACGCTCCTTTTCCCGTTTCCTTTTGAATTTCGATTTCCAGTTATCAAATTTGGAGGTCCTGTTACGATGATCGGCGGCGTCAGCGGAGTTGTGGGAGGGAGAATTTATTGGGTGAGAAGTCAGAATAGTAGTAGTATTGGAGAGTTGAAAATCAAAGGAATAGTTGTGATTTTCGCGTGGGTTTCCTCAATTACCGAAAGTCAATTGAAGGATTTTGTAAATATCTACTCTTCTTATGGATGGAACTCGCTCGTTTGCCTCTCCGATTTTCTCAATCCGTATGCTCTTCCCACTCTAACTACAATTTTATGCGTGTATATGTATTTACCTATGTACTTTGCTGTAGTTGTGTTGAAGGAATTTGGGATTTTGGGAATTAGCTTTCGCGCTATATTAGTACGTGCTTATATATTTTTAGAAGTAGAGTTTTCATTCCGGAGAAGCCTAGCAATGCTAACAAAGAAGTTCTGGAGCATGTTTGGCTTAGCTTAAATGCTAATAAAGAAGTCTAAATTGCAAGAAGCTAAAAAAGAAGCCAATTTTAAGGAAGAAGTGAAGCAAAACACGCTAGAACATCACTCGTTCCGGGTGACTGTATAGATTCCACGGCACATTAGCATGGGCAGTGAAGATTTTTCCAGTTGGGTAGCTGGCAATATTCTAAATTCTTTTTGGGAAATTGAGTGTGGATTCTTTCTTGGATTTGACATTACGGAATTATCTTAAGAACTACCTAAGTAGCGGGATAAAATGAAAACTAGCTTCTTTTGAACTTTATCCAAAGAAGTTTCCATTCTTTAGAACCCAAAAGTACATTTTTGTTTGAAGACAGAGAGATTCTTCTTCCTTGTTTTTCTAGAATTTCTCGTTTCTTTTATTTGAATTCCGCTCCGAGCCCATTCTTTGAACAAATATTTCATGGTTAGTGGGTATTTTTATCTGCAGATTCATCCCAGAGAGGGCTACGTCACTGGCATTTTCTGTACTTAATGAGCTTGTTAAGGTCAGTCTTATCACTATATCTTTATATGCAAAAAATGTGGCAATAATGGACAACGCGTTAGTAAACTACTTTTAGTTTATTATCTTGTTTCTTTCATGTCATATCCAGTATTATGAAGAACGCATGAATGAAGTCATGCAAAGAACTATTAGTCTTTTTTCTTTTCTTTTCCTTTTTTTATCTCATTTCCTCCTTCTCATTCTCCTGTTCTTTATGCTGTCGGTGTAATTATTCTCAACTGTTATTTTTCCTCAGTGTAATTGCTCTCTAAGTTTTTCTGTATATGCAGGAGCTAAGGAGTAGCATATGTCCTGTAGTCCTTGCAGCATCATCTGGTGGTTCAAAGGCTTGTATGTATAAGTTTTTTCAGGTAAAGTCAATGCACTGGAGCCATTGTCATTTTATGCACATGAACATTCATTGAGCTGCGTGTTGGCATTTCTTGTACAAAAATGTTCCTGACACCATTTTGGCGAGGACTGTGTCACTAACTGTTTGTTGAAGAAATTATTCGGTTATTTAGTGAAATAGGATAAGAATAATCATTGTTTGTCATGACTGTCGCCATATGTATAATTAATTTCACTACTAATGCAGATTATTGAAGGATGTTGTGAAGCGGAGCTCAATCTGGTAGACTTTGGTCTTTGTCTTCAATTAATGTTAATGTATTGTACGTGGTGGAGCACATATATTTATTTATTGACTTATTTCTCGTTACATGAAGGAGGATAGTAGATTGGTTATGCACTGCATCTCTGGCCAGATATATGACTCTGATCCTGTTGACTTTAGTAGTGATTTGGGTGCCCGATTGGCTTTAAACCACACAGTCCTGAAGATGCCTGGTTTTGCAAAACTACTATCATTTTTTGCAAAAGGCGTCACTTCTGGCCTGGATGCTTTATTTCTCACAAGGTTTGGATCCCAACGTGCAGAGTACTGGCAAACTCTTTGTTCTTCGGTTGTAAGTTGCTAATTGAACTGACATTTGCAGATTATGCCTCTGTTTGGGCTCCATTAAAAATGCAATTTTCAATAGTAATATTTTGACGAATGTGTGGTTAAAAAATAAAGAAAAGTTTTGGGTTCACGTGGAATATTATTTTATTGAAGAATGCATGATTGAAAATACGAAAGGGAAAAATATATTTTGGAGAATGGAGCCCAAACAGAGTCTATACTAACCGTTCTTTATTTATTCTGGCCTTTTTATTCTATTTCTTTTTACCTATAGGATTTGGGGGTCCCTTTTCTGATTTTATGCTCAGAAAATGATGATGTGGCTTCATATCCAGTTGTATGCAAATTTGCTCGGCAATTACGAGATATGGGTGGCGATGTTAATGTGGTGAAACTGAATACAGGTTAATCTTTAGGTTATAATTATAGCTATATCGACATGTTGGATACATTAAACTTGAGACATTGTGGTTTGGTGCTTTCAAAGTCTTTACTTATGTGCTTTCCTTTCATCAATGCCATCTTAGTTTAATGCTTATTCCTCGTCACCTCAGTCACCCAGTGTAGGAGGCTTTTGGTGTGCTAAATGTAATTAGTTCTGTGTAGAATTTTTCCTCTGGGTGGACTAATCCTGTTTTTGTTCCTTTTTTTTTTCCATTCAACAGGTCTGACTAGTTCAGTTCAACCAGAAATAGTACTTTAAATATTATCTTCAAATGACCAAAAGAAGGTTATTTGACTGCTGGATTTTTCATGGCTAATCATATACATGAAGACCCCTAGTACTGCTTTAGTAAATATATTTTCTGATCATTCTACTATTTCTTTCTTTTCTTCTGTTGTTCTTCTCGTTATTATAAAGTCCTTACTCTTTTGGTTCTTTTGTGAAACTTGTACCTGAGAGGTAGGCAGTTCCCACTCCGACTGGCCAAATTGGTCTTCTTGGGTTTCAAAATAATGGTTCCAGCAAATTCAGTTTTGAGATTTTTTTAAAAACATTTCTTGCTTTACTCTCTATAAATGTCTTATCTAATGGTGTGTCCTTCGACATTCAATGGTGCTCTACAATTCCAAGTCGGATATGAGACGGGCCACTAGAAGCACCCTCAATTGTGCTTATTGTTGAAAATGTAGTAGGTGATTTGGACACTGACATCTGGATTGGTGAATGACGTATAGCTGCTTTTTCTTATCAATCCCTTAATGCTGGTCTATGTGGATTCTCACTTCCTGCAAGTTTCTAATAATTTCTTATTTCTAATCTAAGTAGAATCTCACTTCCTGCAAGTTTCTAGTTCAGGTTCACGAGGCACACAATTTTGCACTGATATGTTTTGCACTGAACAGGTCATCACAAGCATCATTCAATCCAGTACACAACTGCTATAGCTGAGTTGCTTGAGCAGGCAGTTTCTAGTTTTTCCCACAGAAGTCAGAAACTTGGAGAAAGAAGTATGCATGATGAAGTATCTGACATAATTTGTGACCTCCAGAATGCAGCAGTCGACTCAAATCAAAGCTTTAGAAGAGTTGCAGTTGGGCCGAACGACCACTTCTTCCTGCCAAGTTCAGCTGGCTATGTAAACCGTCGAGACTTTGGGTCTGTACCTGATGAGCGGAAAGAAAGATCACCAAATCGGTCACATCCTTGTTTAAATGCGCATAGTGTTCTTGGCCAAGTATTATTTGACGTGTGTGTCCCAAAGAATGTGGAAGGTTGGGATATTAAATTCGCCGGTTCCTTGAATGCAAAGCCACTTGCTTCTGTTCGCAGGCGGTTATCATTTAATCCTACTAAACGTAGATCAAGATTATGAGATCTTTCTAGCTAACAACTTTCCGACTTCACGGAGTACTGCCGTTATGTAACTATGTTGGACATATGATCACTGCTGTTGTGAAATAGGATGAAAGATAATGGCAGGAAACGGCCTTATAAGAGGGTTATGTCGGACACATTGAGCAGCTGAAACCTGATATTATATGAAAATCTATGGCATTGCCTTGGAACACATGAAGTATCTGCTGATACGAAGTACGAAGATAGGTGAAGGTGATGTATAGTTCGAGGTATAACTGCATTCCAAGAGTTAATCTAATTTCTTTTTGTACTCGATTATAATTACAGTAGATGTATATATAATGTAGTTCAATAGTAGAAAATAAGCTCAATGTGAGTACTTTCAAGTTGTAAGTATAATAGTGGAACTATATTGAGGTTTTCCTAATGTTCATATATGAACACAAGTTCTTAATTTTTTGCTAATGTTGTTTTTCTTCCATATTCGTGAAGCAACCAGATGAGTCCCGAACCATGATCATGTAACTTTTGAAATTTCAATTGCTGAATGTATGGTTTGAAACCCATTTCTTAGATTCAGTTGACGTTGATATGTGATGAAGTCATTTTTTGTTCTTTGGGATAAAAAACGACAAGGTATACCATCAAGAAATGCTTTGTGGCTGCACGTTATTATTGCTTCTGTGCAAGTCTGCTACACTTTTCTTGAACCTCTCGTACATATGCCAAGACTTTGGAGAGAAATGAAGCTGGAGGGTGGGTCCCTGGGTAGGGACGGGGGTGGAAGCAGAATAGACACATAGTATTGTGAACAAGTTAAGCATCAACTTCTTGAAACATATTCTTTACATTTGAACTTTTAGGAAATACATGATTGGCAGATGGAATATGATGATTAAGAAAAAGGTTTATTGGAAAATATCACACCAATAGTCATATTCAAGGACATTACTGTATATAAAAAATTAGACCGTAGGTTCTAATTCAACACTGTATTATGGCCATTTTTGAGTCAAATTATTGAAGAATGAGAATGACAAATATAGTCGTTATTGGAACCACATAAGGGATACAAAATTCAAATTTAAATGTTGATGTGATGGATAACAGTCATATTTTTCATTTTAATGTGATAATAAAACGACGCACCTTGAATTAAATGGCTATATAAACTATAGAAAATGAGTTAGTACATCGTCAATAAAATAGCTCTTACAAAATGAGTTTGTATATAGTTTTCTGGACGTCTGCTGATTATAAAAAAAAAGCATCAAAAGATTACTATACACTCCTTAATAGCCTGGGAAAATTGGTGGTGGTGGGGATGCGTATTGGAAGCCTAAGTTCGGGGGGAGTACAAAGTTTGGGAAGGGTGGTGGTGATGATTGCACTGGGGGTGGGGGAGAGTAGACTGGTGGGGGTGGCGATTTCTGAGGTGGAGGAGAGTTGACAGGCGGTGGCGGGGAGTGCATTGGAGGTGGAGGTGAGAATTTAGGTACTGGTGGTGGTGGGGACTGCACCGGAGGTGAGAGTTTGGGTGTTGGTGGTGGTGTTGACTGTACTGGAGGTGGAGGAGGTGAGAGTTTACGTGCTGGTGGTGGGGGAGAGTTAACAGGTGGTGGTGGGGACTTCACTGGAGGTGGAGGAGGTGAGGGTTTAGGTGCTGTTGGTGGGAAAGATTTGACAGGTGGTGGTGGGGACTGCGCCGGAGGTGGAGGAGGTGAGAGTTTACTTGCTGGTGGTAGGGGAGAGTTAACAGGTGTTGATGGGGACTGCACTGGAGATGGAGGTGAGAGTTTAGATGTTGGTGGTGGGGAAGAGTTGACAGGTGATGGTGGTGACTGTACTGGAGGTGGAGGGGGTGGAAATTTAGGTGTTGGGGGTGGGGGAGAGTGAACTCGTGGCGGTGGGGAGAAGACTGGTGGCGGAGGTGAGTAGATAGGTGGTGGTGGAGGTGAGTACAATGGTGGTGGTGGGGAGAAAATTGGTCGAGGAGAGAGTTTAGGTGCTGGCGAGGGTGACTGCACCAGGGGTGGTGGTGATGAGTAGATGGGTGGTGAGTAAACTTGAGGTGGCGAGGCAACCAGAGGTGGAGTTGATTTCTGCGGCACAGGAATAGGAGATGGTTTAGAAGGTTTTGGTGTGGGAGCAGGAGTTGGGACTAGAGCCGGTTTTGGAGCGGGAGTTGGTGGGTTGTATACAACTGGAGGAACTGTACCCTTGTGTGGTTGGGCAGTAATAGGTGGATCAGAAGCCTTTGGTTGTTTTGGAGGGTTTGATTTTGGACTTGGTGGAGGCGGTGAAGGAGAAACCTTTGGTGGTGAGGGTGTGGGCTTTGGTGTTGGTCGTGGTGCCTTCGGAGTGGTTGGTTTTGGCGTTGGTGGTGTCAGTTTGGAAACCTTGGGGGGTGAGGGTGTGGGTTTTGGCATTGGTGGTGAAGATATTTTTGGAGTGGTGGGTTTTGGCGTTGGTGGTGGTTTCAGTTTGGGAGTCGGAATCGATGAAGGTGGAGTTGGTTTATGACTTGGTTCCTGAGGTTTTGGTGTTGATGGTGTAGGCGGAGTTTTCACAGATGGCGGAATTAGCCTTGCCCTTGGTGGTGCCACTGGCTTTGGCCTCGGTTTAGATGGAGTATGTGTGCCTGGGGGCTTCGGACCCACATTTGGTTCCGAAGGTCTGCAGCCTGCAGCACTGCAATTCACGCTCTTGCTTAAGACAGCCTGACATACCTTTTCCGATCTCTGTTGTGTCTCTTTGCCAAAGCAATTATTTTTGTCGTCCAACTGAAGATCGACCACTTCATTAGGTTGGCAAGCTGGGTCTTTCGCCACGAAATAGTTGGAAGAGAACGTGAAATTTTTCAAATTTGGCAAGCTGCAAATGCTATCAGGGACCTTTCCTCTAAACATATTATTTGCCATGTCTACAACTTCCATATTCTGCAGGTACTCCAAGTCTACAGGCAGATCTCCAATCAACTTGTTATTGCTGATATCAATAACATTTGTGCCATTCAACAGAGTAAATTCTTCAGGCAAGCAACCGGAAAGAGCATTGTTTGAGAAAAGGACCTCATCCAATGTGTTCCCCATTTTGCCAATGCTGCTTGGAATGCATCCGATGAATTTGTTGTTAGAGATCACTATTACTGAAGCTGGTGAATTCCCGAAGTTCTCAGGGATGGTGGAGTGGAACCGGTTGTGGTTCACAAAGATAGCGTCAAGGTGCTTATTGAACAACTCTGGAGGCAATGGTCCTTCAAAATCATTGAACCTAATGTCTAGGTACTTGAGGTCGGGTAACCTCAACACGATGTGGGGAAAAGATCCAACGAACCGATTGTTACTTAGATCAAGCTCGAAAAGGATTGTTAGTTTAGAGATGCTCTTAGGAATGACTCCACAAAATCTGTTGGAATTCAGGTGAATAAGGCTGACATCGGTGAGAAGCCCTATTTCGACTGGGAGGTGCCCTGCAATGTCAGCATGATTCAGGTCGACACCAGCAACCACAGTCAATTGGGGGTCGTTTAGAGCCTCTGCACAAAAAATACCATTGTAGGCACAGACATCAGGACCATTCCAATTGCTCGTGAAGTTTAGTGGATCAGAATAGATAGCTTTCTTCCACGCTTGAAGGGCGGCGTAAGCCTTTTTGAGCCTTGGGTTGTCAAATTTGAGATTAACATCAACTTTGGGTTCATATTCGTCGGAAAGATCACCTCTTTCTGGTAGAGTTAAAAACTGGCGACGTGCAATGTAAGCTGCCTCAACATTAGTTAATGCAAGAGAAAAGGAAGAAAATGTATATAACAAAAGAAGGGGCGAAAGGGCGAGAAAGCAGCCAAAGGCTTTCGGTTGGGGAGGGTTGGCCATGTTGACTCCCTTGGACTAGTAGCCCATGGCCGCTTATAACTATCATATAGAAGAGGAAATGGCGGGTGTTATAAGGAGAGACGTACAAGATGTTTGTGGAGGTATACCAAAAGTTTAAGCTCTGTGTCAATTTAAGACACAAAAATAGGAGGTTTTGCTTACATTTAGGCGAGAGTGTCTGAATGGAACATGATGAAAAGGACTAAAAATAGATAATAGCTTTTCAACCCACATTAATTAGTAATTAAATATAATTTTAAAAAAATAAAAATAAAATGGTCAAAATATGTTGACAGAGCCGATTTATGTGATACAGATATTGTACAAATAAATGAACCAGTCGATTTGTTTTTTCATTACATTAAATACAAGAAAATTCTCGTTGATTTTTTTAGTTACATGAGAAAATTTGCTACTTTTTAGACTATTTTTTTCAGACGAGGCTTTCGGTGTCTCACCCATAAGTTCCTTTATTGTTTGAGGCTTTAATTTGTAGATAAGAGGAATAAGGTTATGTTAGAATGAGCGTATGTCTCAATACTATTCAGTATCCAAATGTAACGATTAATGTCTTGTTTTAATGATTTTTAATCTTCATTTTTACCACGAGATTAAATGCATATGCCTACTCATAATGAGAAATACCACTAAATGGCAACGGCAATATTTCCTCTTCAGTAAACGACAACTTTTTAAAATGAAACTACCAAAACTATCCCTAGTGTTACAAGTTTTCATGAGACATAACTATTACTTGGCAGACGCACAACTTTTGAAGCAAATCTTGAAATCTTCCAAAACAAATCATTTCACGAGAGAGTTGGGTAATGCCTAGCATGACTAGTTGACTACTACTTCGTCGCTTCTCCAATTACACCAATCTTACTTGGAGCTAACATTATTCATCACCTCATCTCACTTTAGATGTCATTCGTAAGTCCGCGGAAATTGGTCTTTATCGTAATAAAATATTATGAGACGAACCAGTGCCGATTTAAAAGCAAAACCACCTCACCTAACCAAGAACAAGAAGCAGATGAGTCCCTGCCCCCAGCGGCAGCAATACCTGAAGAAGCTCTAAATGCCATGAATTGAGCTTAACCCAATCAATAGGAGGAGGAATCCTCACTAGCAGTTGTTTGTTTAGGTGCCGTAGACTGCTTGTCAAAGTTTCCATAACAGGGTCTTAGAAATTACCAATAACAATTATTTTGTTCACAATCAATTCATAGTTTAGAGGTAGTTCGTAAGCCCCCCTCCCTCTGCATTTCTTTTTCCTCATTTTACTAGCTTTTAGCCTATGAGATGATTACACAAAGGATCAAAGTCTATGTCATACATAGATGTTCATGCATGAATTTAGGGGACTATCATTATGCCTCATCCTATTGGCAGGCTACGTGGCAGCCAGGTAAGTAAAAATAAAAAGCGACGCAAGATATGCTAGGTAGGCTACGTTGCCTCGTCCATCCCAAGGTCTCTTCGAAGTGATTGAGCAGCTGAGCGAGGTGGTTGAGGCACCTCAACCAAAGTGAAGATACTGTGTTTGAAGGTAATTTCATATGCTTCTGTCACTTAAATTGACGAAAATAACTTATGTAGGCATAGAATTCTTTGTTTGAAAATAGGAATTATGTTTGAGAGGGAGCACAACTTTTAATGCAAATGGAACAACTCAACAGTAAGAGCTACCAACTGAAGTGGACCCACAGAATACTTGCAACCTAAGATACTTACATGTCAAACAGTTGAATTGGCTTTGGTTAATGAGACTCATTATTTTAGTCAATAGTTTCTAAGTGGGAAGCAATTATGTGTGTGTGTCCATTTTCAATGCAATGCTGAAGTGTTTGAGTTTGACGAAATCAGTTAAATAAGATTTGATGTGGTTATGATTTATGACTTATTTGTGAGTATGATTAACTTGTGGTTACTACTGGTTCATGCAATTAGTGATTTTGGTTTTACCACGTTTGTTTAATAATTCAGTAGGATCCTTTACTGGAAATATGCGGCCTTTCTTACCATGATGCCGTTCGATATTCTTCTGAAGTTTCTAATTATAATTCGTGATTTCAGATACAAGTAAATCAACGTTAATGAATGCACCCATAGCCGTACTTTTGGTTTCTGGGCTAAGAATGTTATTCAATGAGGTTGAAATTCGGTGGAAGGTTCAAAATGCCAGACCACAGTCCTACTTGTCACACTTAGAAAAGAAGCAGCTCTCAGCGAATGATTCTCATCTTACTACCACGCCTCCCCCACCAAAATGGAAGAAAAAAATTGATTCTGCAGTTGTAGAGGCAGCTATGCAGGATTTTATCGACAAGCTTTTGCGCGATTTTGTCGTTGATCTGTGGTATTCTGATATTACACCTGACAAAGAGGCACCTGAGTTGATATGTGCTGTAATCATGGATGCATTTGGCGAAGTATCTGGCAGACTCAAAGAAGTAAACCTTGCTGACCTTTTGACGAGGTATTTAGGTGCCTCTTTGATCACAACTATCTGTCTACTTCTATGAAGTTGTAAAACTATGTGAATTCATGAATAAATGATTAACTAAGTGTTTAAACCTTTCTTTTTTTCATCTATCCAGGGATGTTGTAGACATGATAAGAACCAGGCTTTTATTGGTGTGGATGTCATGGGAATACTTTCTTCTGAAGAACAAGATGAGAGGTCGAAAGACCATCTCCTGGCTTCTGAGCAGCTTCATCCTGCTTTTTTGATGTGTGAATATCATTCATTTCTACACGTATAGAGTGCTCGGGATTTATTGAACTAATACTTGTCTGTTGCACTTCAACTCGTTTCTAGTTTAGAATTACGTCATTTGTGGCGAGGCTGTTGATGTTCTAGTACTCTATATGTAACTGCAATGTAAATCGATCAGAATTCCATGGTGGGTTTACCAAATTTTTCCAAGGATATGTTTGTTTCACTAAATTCTGCCTTCTTGGAAGTTATAGTTTCGTGCTGTTTTTGCTGCTTGAGATTAATAAACTGAAAATGCACGATTAGTTTGCTGGCAGTCTTCCACACTTAAAACTCATTTTGTTTATACGACTAAACAATTACCGTAATTCAAGTTGTGAAGTTTCACTATCATTTACCTGTGAAAGGTTATGTATATCATGGAACACGCATGAATCGTGATAAAATTATATGTCGATGGTTATTTATAAAATACTTCAATAGAAAACAATACAGTTAATCTCTTGCTCACTCCTTCAGAAGCCTAATTGTTTTCTTGTTTACTTATCTATTTGGTTTATTTAAATTTGAGTTTATGACTGTTACCTAAATGTTATAGTCATGGTTAATGTTTTTTTGGTCTAAACAGTTAATGTAGATGATGCTGTGGATGACATTGTACGATAGTTCAAAGGAGTTTCAGATAGCTTGATGCAGAAAGTTGTTGGCTCACCTTCCTCTACGTGTGAACCAGCTTCTTTAGTTACAAGCAGAAATTTTTCCTGGAATGCCGACGATATTAAAAAACTGACTTTGAGTTCCAATACCACGGAATCGATTAACAGTCACAATACCACTGAGTCAACTAACAGTCTTTCAGATAACGAGGAAGGTGATAAAGATGAAAGTCATGGGCAACAGGAAGTAGAATATGCTGCGCAAGCCAATGGGAGGCATTCTGACTATGAATTGAACCCAAAGGCGTTTCCACCAAGAACTGTGACATGTGACGAAGACTTCAGTTCACCTTGAATTCTAAGGAAATTCGTGCTCAAAGCACGCAATCTGAGTTGCAGGGTCTGAGCAGATATTCAGAGGCTAGTCTAGCAATAACATCTGTTCCCCAAGAGGATCCATCGGGGATGCCTCCAGAGGTAAAGTGGTAGAATACTTGTATTCCCCTCTCTGCTTTTGTTCATTTCGCCTCCTCCCCTTGTAATTGTGAGTAATTATCCTAAACTCATTTCGCCAAACCTGGTCCTTGTTTTTCATATTTGCCTTTTTTCCCTAATCCCAGTGGTTCTGTCTCTCTCTCTCTCGATTTTCTCACGCACATGCAGATCTTATTGAATGCTGAATTTAAATAAACAAAGTTACCCCCTAACAGCTCAAGCTTGTAGAAGAGGTAGTTCACCATAACATATGGAAAAGATCCAGATTTCAGGTAGAAACTTTTTAGCTATTGCTCTTCATTGATATTGGATTTTTTAATTTTTTTTTTAGCAGTGGACTTGATGAATGTTGTGTGACACTTTTATTAGTTCAAGAGATTTTTGTATAGCCAACATTGCACACGTTTTTTGTAATGATCAAGGCATTAGACATTGACATATGATAGGCTGTTTTGTCCTTTAGAAAGCTGATGGTAGTAGTTCAAATGTTTGGTAGTAGTAGTTGATAGAAGGTGTATTAAATAATATATTTTGTATCTTGTTCAATCTTAAGTACTTGGTGCTGTGTGTAATGCAGATCAATTAATTAATTCAGTTGGTTCCTCCTCTTTGTTGTTCTTTTTCTTACAGTGGTATCAGAGCCTTTAAGGATCTTTGAAGGATCAAAAGGTGTTTTAAAAGAACTGAAGAGAGTGTGATTTCATTGGCAAGAATCTCCTCTTAAAACAGAGTAACCTTTGTGAGATTGTGATATGGCTTCAAGTGGTTTTTCAGCACCATTACCTTCAACATTCACTGGAGATAATTATGATTTTTGGTCTGCAAAAATGAAGGCATACTTAAAGGCATATGACTTGTGGGAGATAACTGAAACAGGTGTTGAACCACCTCCTTTAAGAGCCAATCCAACCATTGCCCAACTGAAGCAACACAGCGAGGAGGTTGCCAAGAAATTCAAGGCCCTTTCTTGCATACAAGCAGCTGTCTCGGACTCCATCTTCGCAAGGATAATCACTTGTGAAACCGCTAAGGAAGCTTGGGACAGGCTGAAGGAAGAATTCAGGGGTAATGAGAGGACAAGGCAGATGCAGGTATTGAACCTGAGAAGAGAGTTTGAATCGCTAAAAATGAAGGAATCAGAAGCCGTGAAAGAATTTTCTGATAGATTGATGAAGGTTGTTAACCAAATCAGGTTACTTGGGGATGATCTTCCTGACAAGAGAGTAGTGGAGAAAGTCCTTATCAGTCTTCCAGAAAAATTTGAATCTAAGATATCCTCACTTGAGGATTCTAGAGACTAGCCAAGCATTTCATTGGCCGAATTGGTGAATGCTCTCCATGCCACCGAACAGAGAAGGCTGTTCAGGCAAGAGGAGCAAGTTGAAGGAGCTTTGTTTGCAAAAGGAAAGCAAATGACTCAAACAAGCTTGAGTGAAAAAAGGCCTCAAGTTGAAAGGAAGGAAACAGCAAAATGGACAGGAAATGCTACTAATTATCCTCCCTGTCCACATTGTAAAAGAAGAGGTCATTCTCTTAAGTTCTACTGGCTAAAGACAGGAGTTCAATGTAGGGGTTGTAAGAAGTTTGGACACATTGAGAAGTTCTGCAAAAATCGAAAAGAAAAAAATGAAACTCAGCAAGCAAAGGTTGATGAAGGTTCATTTGAAGAACACTTGTTTTCAGCTTTAAACCAATCAGTCTGCAGCAAGAATCAGATGTGGTTACTTGATAGTGGCTGTTCTCATCACATGTCTTCAAATCCTGATATTTTTTTTTTGAGTTGAACAACAATTACAGATCAAAAGTGAGAGTTGGAAATGGGGAATATGTAGCAGTCCAAGGCATTGGCAAAGTTGCTGTCCAAACTCCATCAGGTAAAAAGTTTATTCCTGATGTTTTATATGTTCCACACATTGATCAAAACTTGATGAGTGTTGGACAACTTATTGAGAAGAATTATACCTTAATGTTTAAGGATAATTGTTGTACAATTTTAGATCAAAATGATGTGGAACTCATGACTGTTGAAATGAGAAACATAAGTTTTCCTTTGAACTGGGAAGGTGTGAAACTGCAAGCTTATGCTAGTATTAAGATTGAGTCTGAACTGTGGCATAGACGGTTTGGACATGTAAATTTTACCTCACTTAAACAGCTAAGTGAATATGAACTTGTAGAGAATTTACCAAAGATGGGAGATGCTCAGTGTGTTTGTGAAATCTGTCAAAAGGAAAAACAAACTAGACTCTCCTTCCCTAAAAATCAAGCCAAGAGAGCTTATACTAAACTTCGGCTTGTGCATTCTGATGTCTGTGGTCCCATGAAGATTTCAACCTTGAATGATAGTAGATACTTCATTTTGTTCATTGATGATTTTACAAGAATGTGTTGGGTTTATTTTCTCAAATCAAAATCTGAAGTTCCAGTAGTTTTTCAAAAGTTTAAGAGACTTGTTGAAAATGATTGCAATTGTAAAATTGGTGCAATAAGGACAGACAATGGGACAGAGTATACAAGCAATCAGTTTAATAATTTCTGTGAGGAAGTGAGAATCAAGCATCAACTTACGATTCTTTACTCTCCACAACAGAATGGAGTCTGCGAAAGAAGAAATAGGACCGTCATGGAGATGGCCAGATGTCTATTGCTAGAGAAAAGCATTCCTAAAATCTTCTGGGCAGAGGCTGTAAATACATCAGTGTATTTACTGAATAGGCTTCCTACCAAAGCCTTAGAAAGATTAACTCCTTATGAAGCTTGGTATGGAGTCAAGCCTAATATATCCCACCTGAGGATATTTGGAAGTGTATGCTATATGCATATTCCTGATGTTAAACGAGACAAGCTCAGTCAGAAGGCAGAATCTGGAATTTTGGTTGGATATTGTGATAATGCAAAGGGGTACAGAATTTATAATCCGCAAACCAACAAAATTGTTTCTTGTAGAGATGTGAAGTTTGATGAAAAGTCCTTATGGAATTGGGAATCAAACATCTTGGAAAGAACTGAAGCTCCTAGGCTGATTTCTCAAAATGAAATTATTGAAAATGATGTAAATGAAGATGCTGGTAATGATGAAGATGAAATTCAAATTGATGCTGAATCTGATGGTGAAGCTGATTCAGAAAATGAAGTAGTCAGAACCAGATCACTTCAAGACATCTATGCTACTTGTAACTCTGTTGTTCTGGAACCCATAGGATACATTGAAGCTGCACAATGCCAAGGTTGGATGGATGCCATGAAAGATGAATTGGCAGCAATTGAAAAGAATAACACCTGGTTACTTGTTAACAAACCAAGTAACAAGAATGTTATTGGAGTCAGATGGGTGTTCAGAACCAAGTTAAATGCTGATGGTTCGATCAATAAGTTAAAGGCTAGGCTGGTAGTTAAAGGATATTCTCAGAAATTTGGAATTGATTTTACAGACACCTTTGCACCAGTTGCAAGACTTGAAACAATTAGAGTATTGTTTGCATTAGCTGCTCATTCAAACTGGAAAATTCATCAACTGGATGTAAAATCTGCTTTTCTGAATGGAGAGTTAACTGAAGAGATATTCATTGATCAACCAGAGGGCTTTGTCAAAAATGGTGAAGAAGGCAAGGTGTATTTGCTCAAGAAAGCCTTATATGGCTTGAAACAAGCACCTAGAAGCTGGTATAGCAAGATTGACAGCCATTTGTGCAAACTTGGATTCAACAAAAGTGTAAATGAGCAAACTTTATATATCAAATCAGTGGAGGAGGACCTGATTATCATTTCACTGTATGTTGATGACTTATTGATCACTGGAAGCAATGATGGTTTGATCAAAAATCTGATAAATGAATTGAAGAAAGACTTTGAGATGACTGACTTAGGAATGATGAAATACTTTCTTGGTATGGAAGTGGATCAGTTAGACAAGGGAATCTTTGTATGCCAACAGAGATATGCTAGAGAAATATTGAAGAAGTTTCATATGGAAATTTGCAAGCCAGTTAATACTCATTTGGTTCAGAATTTGAAGTTGATGATGGATGATGGTGCAACTAAAATTGATGGAAAAGTGTATAGAAGTCTGATTGGATGTCTATTGTATCTTTCAGCTATAAGGCCTGACATTATGTATGCTGTTAATTTGTTGTCCAGATTCAGGCAGGAGCCCAGCCAAATCCATTTTCAGGCTGCCAAGAGAGTTCTGAGGTATATAAAAGGTACTGAAAATCATGGAATCAGCTTCAAGAAATTTGAGAAGCTGGTCTTGACAGGGTTCACGGACAGTGATTGGGCTGGTTCAATGGATGATATGAGGAGTACTTCTGGTTATGTTTTCTATGCTGGATCAAGTCTTATATGTTGGAACTCCATCAAGCAAAAAATGGTTGCTCAATCTACAGCTGAGGCAGAGTATATAGCTGCAACTGAGGCAACAAACCAGGCTATGTGGCTGAGAAAAATCATGAATGATCTGAAGCATAGTCAACCAGAAGCAACTACAATTTTCTGTGATAATCAAGCTGCAGTTGCTATTGTGAAAAATCCGATTTTTCACGGTAGAACTAAGCATATTAACATCAAATACCATTTCATAAGAGAAGCTCAAGAAAAAGGAGAAGTGAAGCTGTTGCATTGTTGCTCTGAAGATCAGATGGCTGACATATTTACTAAAGGACTTCCTAAACAAAGATTTGAAACACTAAGAAATTGTCTTGGTGTTTCCAATAAAAGTGTCAAGGAGGAGTAATGAATGTTGTGTGACACTTTTATTAGTTCAAGAGATTTTTGTATAGCCAACATTGCACACGTTTTTTGTAATGATCAAGGCATTAGACATTGACATATGACAGGCTGTTCTGTCCTTTGGAAAGCTGATGGTAGTAGTTCAAATGTTTGGTAGTAGTAGTTGATAGAAGGTGTATTAAATAATATATTTTGTATCTTGTTCAATCTTAAGTACTTGGTGCTGTGTGTAATGTAGATCAATTAATTAATTCAGTTGGTTCCTCCTCTTTGTTGTTCTTTTTCTTACAGGACTCCTCCCAATTTAAGCTTTCCTGTTTTGAATTTGGTTGGCAAGGTATTTCAGCGTGATGATATAGTTTGCTTGTTTCTATATTTTGAACTTCTTTCTGGGTTTGAAATTTAAATGCAGTATCAGATTCTTTAATGTCTTGTTATCTTTCGTCAATACATGCACAATCTACTGCTTATATTTCTGGTAATTTAAAAAGAAAAGCTTCAATTTGTGTAGCTTGTAAGTTGATGTGTTTAGCCACTGGCCTTTAGCAAAATGTGTAAACTTTTGTTTTTCTTTCAATGACAGATGACTTGCTCGCTGAGTCCATCTTTTGAACTTCTTTGCGCTTTTCCTTCAATCAACATTTCGTGACTCAAAAAAGGAGTTCCCCCGTCACTATGGTGACAATTTGATCATGTCCAGAAAGCATTCTGTCAAATGTTGAGTTTAAAAACCAAAATAAATTTATTTATGAGATAGACTTACAAATTTTCAACACACCAAAATTACTAACCAATTATATTTAAGAACGGAACACTCAATTTATTTTCTATTTTTCTACTCTCTCTCTCACACACACACACACACACACACACGGTTCCAGAATTTTCGGGTATTTAATAAATGGACTCGTCGGGTCCAAATATAATTATGGAACCGTTCGGGTTCGGTTCGGTTCGGTTCCGTACCATAATTAATTTTTTTAACATTTACAGCAACAATACATAAATATAACTAATGACATTTCATTTGTAACGTATACAAATTAACGTAGCCAAATTCAAAAATATAAAAATAACTAGATGTCGAATAACATTAATTCAATGCATACAAATACCAAAAAGTATATATTAATACTTACCAACTATTTGATTTAATCATCAATTGCTATTGGTTGACTTGCCATGGCAAAAAACTCTACAAGAATTGAAAAAACACAATTAACAAACAAATAAACTAAAAAAATATTCAACTAATAAGATTTGATAAAAAAAAATATAATATATATCTATTACCTGGCTCAATGCCCTTATGGAACTCTGTTTCTTCAATGTAAATTTCATCTTGGGAAACTTTCAAGAGTCTAGAATCTTCTCTTAGCCAGTTTTGTGTACAAATTAAGGCTTCAACTGTTTTAGGAGTTAAAGAACTCCTAAATGGATCAAGAATGCGCCCTCCAGTACTAAATGCTGACTCAGAAGCAACTGTAGATACAAGAATGGCAAGAACAT
Source organism: Fraxinus excelsior (assembly GCA_019097785.1). Classification (NCBI taxonomy): domain Eukaryota; kingdom Viridiplantae; phylum Streptophyta; class Magnoliopsida; order Lamiales; family Oleaceae; genus Fraxinus; species Fraxinus excelsior. Next base: position 30,532,868 of record CM032633.1, read on the forward strand.
CCCTTGCAACCTCAGATAAAAATTCAAATCTTGGTTTATTAATCTTCCACCAATGTAAAATGTTAAAATCTCAATCAGTAGCATCTTCGGTGGGTTCCATTAGATATCGTTGTACCTCATCTTTTCCAGAAAAACCCATTTTACTAGTTTTCATTTTCTTGTACCCAAAATCAAAATTACAATCATCCCAATCATCATCATCTGAACACTTCAACAAAGTGGCTCCATCATTAAATTCAGCGCCAACACTTCCACTAGCTCCATTTTTTGAACAATGCCATCCTTTGTATTGGTTATACAAAGCATACAATAATTTCATGACCTCATTTTTTGTGGCTTCAACCTTCACACAATCATACAAGATACCAATGCAATGTACAACAAACTCCAACTTATACCTAGGATCAAGCACAACAGCTACAATTAAAATATTGTTTACTTTATCAACATTGCCCCAATACTTGTCAAACTTAATCTTCATGCTATTCGCCATACTACTTAGCAAATAATCTTGCTTATCACCCATTTTCCTCAAAATTTGCTCAATTTTACAAACTTCATGAAAGTAAATATTGGAAGTAACACTCAATGAAGCACTAAACTTCAATGTGACATCATAAAAGGTTTTTAGAAACTTGGCAAATTTTCTAGCCTTCTCCCAGTCATAACTTGTAGGTGGACCCTCCTTTGCTTTTCCACCTTCAGTCTCATCAAAATATTTACAATAAAATCCATCCTCTTCCTCCATTCTTTCGAAAGCTTTTTCAAAATTCAATGCACTATCTAAAATTAAGAATGTTGAATTCCATCTAGTAGGCACATCTAAAACAACAAGTTTTTTGCATGCAATCTTTTCCCTTTCAATACAACATTTAAATTTCTGTAATCGGGAAGGAGATGATCGAAAATATTTTACCGCATTACGAATACTGTCTATAGTTGGATTGAACTCTTTCAACCCATCTTTAACAATCAAATTGACTATGTGTGCTGAACAACGTACATGCATATAAGAGCCACCTAAAATCATAACATCATCAGTTTTTCAATTCTTCAACTTGTTTTTCACATAAATGATCGCTGCATCATTTGTACTAGAATTGTCTACAGTAAAGGTACCCACACGCTCTATACCCCAATCAAGTAGACAGTTTTCAATAAGCTTCCCAATTGTCTCTCCTTTATGATTTGGAACAACGGAGAAGCTTAATATCCTCTTATGCAGTTTCCAACTTCTATCAATGAAGTGTGCTGTGACTACCATATAATTGACGTTTTGAATTGATGTCCAACAATCAGTCGTTAAAGAAATTCTTTGTCTATCATTAATGAATTTAATTCTCAATGATTCCTTTGTTTCATGGTAGAGATGGAGCACATCTCTAGCAATCGTTTGTCGAGAAGGAACCTCAAATCTAGGGCAAAGTTGATGTACAAATTCCTTAAAACCCACACCTTCCACAAAAGAAAAAGTCAATTCATCAATAATAATCATCTTAACCAATGCTTTTCTACACCTTCTTTATCAAACACCACAGACATAATACCAACATCATTGTTTTCTCGAGTGAGTATTGTTTGGTTTTCATTAACTGTTATGTTCTTATATGCATAACAAGAAGTTTTTAAGTGCTTCCACATACTAGAAGTTCCAAATTTAGTATCCTCCTTAAATGTCTTCCCACAATAATTACATTTTGCTCTTTCCCCACCAAGTACCTTAGTGAAATGATTCCATATTTCTGACCTCTCAACATTCTGTTTCTTGTCTTCCATTTGAGCATCCAAATTGGAGCTAATACAAGCTGCAAACAATAAAGTACACGATAGAAAATGTTAGGTGATCCTCAACTCTATAAGGTACCAAATTTTATGACAAATGGTATGGCTTTGTCACCAATAACTTGATGCATCTCCAATTTATATATTATTTAAAAAAATTGGATTTTCTAATTTGTTCTTGCAGGTGAAAAACAAATGGAAGTTGAGGCTGCAAAAAAACATATTTAACAAATGGGAATCCAAATGGCTGCATAATTTTCTCAATCTGGGGTTGAAATCAAATGGCTTAATGCCTTAATCCCTTAAACAATCTCAATTGAACGAATTCCAATTTCACCAATCAAATAGGAATAGTAAAGACTGGTGAAATTGGGTTGAAATTGATTGGTGAAACTGATATAGGAATTGTATAAGAAATCAATTGATAATTTAACATCCTTCGTTCTCAAGTCCAAGAAATCACCACCCGTTTCCATCCACTCCTTACAAAAGCCAATAACCACCATCACTAAAACACCAACCAAAAAAAAAGGGGGCAACAACAGTTTTTTTTTGTTCTGTTCTTTTTTTTTCATTAGTTGGATCCCAGCCCAGAAAAAAGATGAAGAGATCGTCGAAACTGTTCACCGACTAGCAATTAGTTGATTATGTCAGTGCTGTTTTAAGTTTCCACAAAAAAAAAATGAATAAAATAAAAAAAATGTTCGATAGTTATTGCTGCCTGCGTTGCTGCTGTCCACTACAAAATTCTAACCCTACATACCTCTATTATACCAATAACCAAGCTCAATATCCACACAATCCCACACCCCAAGTTTACCAAGTCTGGTCCATTCCACATAAATCATGCAGCCCATTCCCTATACAGAAGTCTAACCCAACCCCAAACTTCCCAAATCCAGCCCAAATACCATCTTCTTTGGTCCTTACCCCGTTTCCAGCTTTCTCTCCACCTCGACTCAACCGTCTCCACTCTCCAGCAGCCTTTCTCAACCTACCACTTTCACTTCGCCCAATCCACTAGCACCTCAATCAATTTCACCAATCAGTTAAATTCCAATTTCCAATCTCAATTGATTTCTTATACAATTATACAATACTATGAATTAATTGTTAAATTATCAGAATTGAAACATTCAAACACGGTATTGGTAAAGTCAGTAGTTATAATATTTCAGTTTCAACATCAAGCTCCAAAATACTGAATACATGCACTATAGCAATATACCTGAGAGAGAGAAAAGTGATTGGAAGTAGAGTAGAATCACGCGTAAGCCGACGGTTTGGTGGCGGACGACGGCTGAGGGTTGAGAGTAGCGGTGGCGGTTGACCGTTGATGTAGCGGCGATGAAGAGAGTGATTGGTGAAGAGGAAACGGTGAGATTAAAGCTACAAACGTCGAGTTTAAACCTATGTAGAGAGTAGAGAGGCGAGAGGCGTGATTCGTGAAGAGGCGGCGTGAAGACTGAAGAGGCGAGAAGAACTGAAGAAGAATGAAGACTGGGGGGTTTATTAGGCCTTTCCTTTTTGGGCTGGGCCTGGGAGTATTTTTATTTTGGGGCCCAATCAAACTCTTTAATTTTATTTCTTAGATTTTATTTATTTAATTAATTTGTTAATTTATTTAGAAAAAATAATTTAATTAAATAAAAAATCTAAAAAAATTATTTAGTTTCGGGTCTTATTCGGTTCTTCGGTTCTTGGCCTAGACCCGAGACCCGACCCAAACTTTTCGGTTCTCGATTCAGGTACCCGTTCAGGTCTTTTAACTTATGAAGAACGGCTCGGTTCGGTTCGTTTCGGATATTTTGGACACCCCTAATATATATAACGAAGTCGGTGGCTGATCGCTCTAGAGAATTGGGGATGGTTCTTCATCAAATACTTATCATCATTTAGTCTAAATATTTTTTTTTTCATTGCAGGAGACGAGCCTTTTGGATATCGAAGCAAATATTGCACTTAATTATGGACGATGCTGTCGATGATTGGCTCTTAAGGCAAATTTAGTGGCTACGAAGAGATGACATCATTGCTCAAGGAATTTGGGTGTTCAGGATGTGAGTATTTGTCTTAACCAAAAATATTTGAATACTCTGTTGTGAAGTTCCTTTTTCCATTTTAAGTTGCCCTGAAATTTGGTCCTCTTAAAATGCTTCATTACTTTATGGTTTTGGTTCCCCCATATTTTAGATATCTGTATTTTTTTGTAGCTCCTGCTTTGAATTTTGACTGTTGAGGAATCTGTTTTTTTTTTAAAAAAAACTTGTCCATCGATGCTTTAACCCATTCTCTGATTGTTGTCTCATTGTTAGATTCTTAGAGCCAATGATGCATTCTTCCTGAGATTGAATATTCAAACTGGACTAAATGTTCGTCAAGAAAATCCAGGATCTCAAAGAAGGACAAGGCAACAAGTAGGAACTCGAGCCTCTAAACAAGGAACTTTCGTGCAACAGCTTGAAGCCACTCGTAGAGCTAGTGAAGTGAAAAAGATTCTATTTGCTGAGTAATTGTTACCTCTCCGCTGATGTTATAAATATGGGTTAGAAAAAGATAGATTATTAAAGGATGACAAACGGGGCCCTATATTTTATGTTGGCCACATTATCATTTTCATTAATTTATAAAATAGGTAAATGAAGTACTTAAAATCGAAATAATAATAGTAATAATAATAAATTCTATCTAATTTAGAACAAAGAAAAAGCGTGGCTACTTATAATGTTATTACCGCCGATAAATATGACGATGGACAGGATCTTGAGGATGCCCTTGCTTTCATGATTGCTTGTTGATCTTATTTCATAAACTTTCTGTCTAGATTATTTTGAATGGCGGAAATCATTTTATTGTCATTGATTTTGATATGATCCAGAATGTAATCACTTGGTCGAGTTTTGGAGTCCAAATTGAAGAAGTTGACAAGCAAATGTTCAAGTTTCGTGAAGAGCTCGAGAGCCGAAACGAGTTGAATTCAAGGTTTGGAAGATATCTGGAAAGAAAACGAGTGGTGTGGATTAAAATGGACATAACTCTCAGCTTGAGTGCCAGATATTTGCCCATGAGTACAATTCGAAATCATCACGAAATTTTGCACAAGACTACGCAAGCGCAAGGTACTTTTGGGCTTGTGGTCTCACAGAAACATGCCGAGGACAAGTTTGTGGAATTTTCCTATTTTCGTGAGATTTCCTTGTTAGTCTAAGATTCTATTTTATTTTCAACTTTGACAATATTCTATGACATAATTACGTTTTATTAGGGTTTCTAGCATTAGTATAAATATGAGATTTATTTTCTTGTAAAACCAAGACTTTTGATAATGAATTAACGAGATTTTCTCACCATTGGTTCTTGAATGAACTACCGAACTTATCGAATATATTATTATATTTGTAGCGTTCAACTCTTAAAACTTATCAAATAATTAGACACCATTTGTGGCGTTCGCAAAATTATGGTTCTTGTTTCCGCACATCAGCAAGTCTAGGGTTTAATACACCTTAGGTTCTTGAGGCTCGGGTCAGCATTTTATCGTCTACAACCTGAATTTTGGATTTTTCGGTGTTTCAGACTAATTTCGCGATTCCCACGCCGATCTCGTTCCTGGGTTCGAGTCATTTGGTATTAGAGTTTGAGCTCCAAAATTCAGGTTTTATTTTTTCTTTTGTTTTGAGTCTTTTGTTTTTGTTTTTCGTGTTCGTTGTAAATTTTGAGTCTTTGATCTAGAATATTAAAAAAAAGAGTCAAACGTTATTTTTAGGCTAATATAGCATCCAAATCAACTTTCTTTTGTTTCTTTGATCTCGTAGTGAATTTTTGAGTTTATAAAAAAAATTATTGTTCACGTTACTGTTCATCCGTACTGTTTCCGAAAAAAATATTTGAATTTATTTTAGGAATTATCAATTTTTCGTATTATCAATTCTAAATCCAAAATCTGTTTCTAATCAGTCCAATCCAAATTCAAGAACCACTTTCTTGAATTTAAATATTACTTGTTCAATTCTTTTCTTGAGTCTTCTTGATTACGCCTACGTAAATGATGAATGGTGATTGAGGATTTATTTTCCAAACTCAGTGTTTTGTAAGTAGCACGGTGTGCAATCTGTCTATTGATAAGGAGTACATGTCAAACTTGACTAATATCACAATGGTTGAAAAATTGGTATTATCTTTACAATACCTTAAACCTTATAGGATGGCTTGATTGAAGGAGTGTGGAAAGGTAGATGTGACCAAATGGATTTTATTGAATTTTACCATTGGGAGATATAGTGATGAAATTTGGTGTGATGGAGTGCCATTAAAATCTTTTCATATTTTGTTGGGAAGACGTTGGAGGTAGGAGAGGAAGGTTGTGTATGATATGGGGAAGAACAAGTATATGTTTCTTCAGTACAGGGAAAACATCACTCTGGCTGATTTGACATTAGAGCAGTCCTTTGCAGACTGATGGAATGTGAGAGGTGAGGCATAATAGGAAAATTAAGAGAGGGAAATGACCACACATAAGGAGAACACCGGAGTTGAATTACATGAGGAGTTTAGAAATAGGAAAGTTGAGATGGAGGATGGTGGATTGAAAAATGCAATTGATATTGGGGAGAGTGAATCAATTAATGAGCTAGAGCACGAGTAGACTAATACAAAAATTTTAGAGATAGTTCATCAAGAGAGTGGGCAAATAATGGCAAAAGGCGTTGAGCAAATGGTTGAAAATATTGTGGGGAATGAAGAGCGGAGTTCCATTGTTAAGCATGATATGGTGGAGACGATGCATTATGAGTACGATGACCCATATCTCATTAAGAGGGAAGTTGAAAAATTCAACCGTGTTTTGCTTAATTTTTTCTTTCAGGTTGATCATTGTACATGGGGATTCATACAACAATATCTATGGGTGATTGTGCTTGTGCTGCAATACATCTATACCTACAAAATGGATGGGTACCGTATATTTACTCTAACAGAAACATGGTAATGTGCTTGTCATTCCCTCCCTTAAACTAACTGCTATCAAGTAATTAGTTTATATCGGAGACTTCACACACCACCAGCTGCTTTCGAAGCTTCTGAAATGCATCCAGTTTCAGTGGCTTAGTCATCAAGTCTGCCACTTGATCTTGAGTTCACAGTGAACAAGTTCAACAGCCCCATCCTTAGTAAGATCTCGCAAGAAATGGAAATGTACATTAATGTGCTTATTACGGCCATGCATAACTGGATTTTTAGAAAGCTTAATAGTTGAGCTATTATCACACATCACAGTGGTGCAACCTTCTTGTGAGTGACCTAACATTTTTCAGGATTCTCCTCATCCAGACTGCCTGACAAGCACATGCTGCCGTTGCCACGAACTCAGCTTCTGTAGTTGAAAGAGTAACTATATACTGCTTCTTTGAGGACCATGATACTGTACCACCACTTATTAAGAACACATAACCAAAAGTATTTTCCAGTCCTCCACATCACCAGCATAGTCGCTGTCTGTGAATGTTATTAATTATTCATCCCCTCTCTTCTTGTATAAAATTCCACAGTTGATAGTACCTTTTAAATACCTGAATGCTCTCTTGGCAACTTGTAGGTGCAGCTTTGTTGGTTTTGCCATATATCGACTTATAAGACTTACAACAAACATCATATCTGGTCGAGTGGCAGTGATATACACGAGACTCCCTACTATCTGTTTGTAATATGTCTCATCAACCTTGATTCCATCTTCATCCTTGCACATATTAAACCCCGGAACGATAGGACTGCTCACTGAATTACTTTCCTCCATACTAAAATATTTCAAAACCTCCATGGCATACTTTCTTTGGCAGATGTAAATGCCATCAGATTTTTGCAACACTTCAATACCAAGAAAAAATCTCATCCTCCCCAAGTCAGTCATATCAGATTCCCTCATCATTGAAATTTTAAATTTAAACATCATAAGCTCGTCATCACCAGTAAAAATAAGACCATCCACATAAATACTAACAATTAGGACTTTACTTTATTTGTTCCATTTGATGAATAATGTTTGCTCACTGTGGCACCTTTGAAAGTCTTCACTAATAAAATGAGCTTCAATACGACTATACCAAGCTCGTGGGACTTGTTTTAGTCCATATAAAGCCTTTTGCAACTTGTAGACTTTGTGCTCACTGCCTTTCTTCTCGTATCCTTTTGGTTGCTCCACATAGACATCTTCATTCATTTCACCATGAAGAAAGGCAGACTTCACATCGAACTGAGATATCCTCTAACTTCTTTGTGCTGCAAGGGCTATTATCATCCTAACAGTATCCATTCTTGCTACTGAAGCAAACACCTCTGTGTAATCCACTCCATACTGTTGAGAATACCCTTTGGCCACCATACGCGCTTTATACTTATCCAACTCTCCAAGCTCATTGAGCTTAGTTTTGTAGATCCATTTGACTATAATCTTTTTAGATCCAGTTGGTAACTCAGTTAACTTCCAAGTTTGATTCTTCTCGATTGACTTAATTTCAATATCCATAGCCATCCGCCATTTCAAGCTCTTCACTGCCTCCTCAAAGAACAAAGGATTTGAAGATACAACTAATGCCATGTTGACCTCATTTTCTTCTTCTGATAGGCCTTCTCCACTAACATATTCTCTCATTCAAATAGGAGGTTGCCTAACTCTTCCTTCACTTGCATTAATGTCTTCTTCATTTGTAGAATTTGGAAAAGAATTTCCTACTCCTTCAACTTCATTTTTAGAATTTGGAGAATCATTTCCTGCTCCTTCAACTTCATCATCACCTTCACTGTTAGATTCATCTACCTCATCCATATTTATACCACTCTCATCATCACCCCATTTCAAGTCCATCAATAGTTTTTCCTCATAACTTGCATCCTAATCCCACTGTTTCTCCTCCTCAAAGATCCTATCCATACTTATTACAACCCTTTTAGTGAGAGGTTTATAAAGTTTGTAGGCCTTGGACTCTTCATTGAATCCTAGCAGCACACAACTGAAACTTTTATTCTCCAACTTGGTTTTTCTTGCGTCCATGTGCCACACAGCCAAACACCCTAAAGTGCGCAACTGAGGGCTTCATTCAACTGCCTTTTCTGGAGCTACAATTTTAACAACCAGGGTTGGACACCTATTCAACACATATATATCCAGTTCACTACTTTAGGCCAGAAAGTTTTGGGAATCTTCTTTTCTAAAAGCATGGACCGGACTATATTCATCATAGTCATGTTCTTCCTCTCGACCACTCCATTTTGTTGAGGAGTGTAGGCTACGATTAATCATGTCTCTTAATTCCATTCTACTTACAGAACTCAGTAAATTCCTTTGAGTTGAATTCTCCTCCTCGATCAGTGCACAAGCATTTGATAAACAAGCCAGTTTATTTCTCAATAAGATTCTTAAAACATTTAAAGGAATTGAAAGCTTATGACTTCTCTGTTAGAACGTAAACCTACGCTTTCCTACTGTAGTCATTAATTAAGCATACTGAGTACCTTTTCTTGATGTTGGATGTAGGAATGATTGGACCACATATATCTGCATTGATGAGTTGTAATCTCTGTGATGCTCTCCATGTACTCTTTTTTGGGATGGGATCACGATGCTGCTTTCCAACCACGCAATCTATGCACATCATTATTGAAGCAGGAAGTTGTGGCAAACCACGCACCATTTTCTTAGATCGAAAGGTTCTCAATCCTTTGTAGCTAAGATGACTGTACCCGTAGTGCCAGAGATGGGAGAGGTCCTCTGAAGTTGTATGGAAACAAGAAGCTTTCTTTGCTTGTGACTTGGCTAATAAAATAAACATCTTGTTGGTTGTCATGTTGGTTTGAATGATCAAACCTCTCTTTGGATGATAGATTTTACACGTTCCTGATTGGATTATGATGGCTAGTCCTTTTTTCTATAGTTGTCCTATACTCAAGAGATTGTTCTTCAACTCTAGGACATAAAATACCTACGTGACCACATGATTAAATCCATTCAAATGCAACCTCATATTTCCTTTTCCAAGCGCATTCATCCTGGTATTGTTTCTCAGATTTACCAATTGTTTAAAGCTTTCATCCAGCTCACTAATCTCCACTCATGTGATTAGAACACCCTGATTCCAAGAACCATGCATCCTCTAAGTTGGCTTCATTCATCTCTACATATAACATTAAAAGCATTTCTTCTTCCTCATCTAACTCTACATGATTGGCCTCTTATCCCAAGTTGGACGTTCATATTGGAAATAGCCAAGCTTATGGCATTTATAGCATTCAGTTATAGCTCTGTTAATAACTTGGCACCCTCTGCCTCTGCCTCTACCTCTTCCCCTAAAAGTGTTTTTTGTTAGTTTGATGCTCTTTTAAAGCAAGTATATTACAATGACATTATGAATTAACGTTTTTCTTTATTCGCGTGTTAGAATTTGCGATAATAATCTAAAGGTTCCATGATTATATATATAACAAATTGTATACTCGAAGGTTTGGGTATAGTGAGACACAATTCGTTATATATAATCAAAAACATGTCGTTCACAATCGGTACATGAAGTTGGACGCTTTATGTTGATAAGATTGCATTGTTCTTATTAAGATTTGTCTAGATCTGGGAATAAGAACAATAATGTGTTTTTGAAGCACATTGAACATGACCACGTGGATGACTCATTTGTGACTACTCGAAATGAGACACCACTCGATTATCAAACAAGTCACCTATCCTGAGCAAGTAATGTACCTTTAATTACTAGTTCAAGTTCTTTGAGGTACCAATGAGTAAAGTCTCAATTAGAAGATCGATCTCTGTACTTTGGGAATCTGGGCGAAGTGGTTAGAGATCATATACATGCAATAGTGGAATCCGTTAATCATCATTATGAGACGATCGTCACTCTAAGATATTTTCTAAAGGGAATTGAACCTGAGCTCAGTAGTTCAACGATAAGATCGTTGAATTTGGTGTTGTGATGTGATCACAACAGATTCGCCTTATGAAATGAGACTTAGAGGATAATACATGTTGAAGGGCAAAACTGTCATTTTGTCGACTTCAACATATTGACGGTCAAACGGGGGTTGACTTGTGGAATGGTAGTCGGAGGATATTGTTATCTAATCATAATTGACTTCCATAACTTTCGCTTGACTCAAGAGTGCAATCTCGAGTTTTTTGGTAGAGTAAGTCGGGATTAATATATGTATCTCAATTAGTCAAGAGTTGACCCAATTAGAAGCATATATTGGAGCTCGAGTCTTGTGAATCCGATTAGGTCCCTCTTTTGGCTCTAATATAGGTATGTGACTTAATTGGTCTACTACAATAAAGTCCAAGGACCATTGTGCAAATATAAACCCTAGTTGTTGGCTATAAATATGTCCCTTAGGACACATTTTTCACTAGTGGTTATTTGGCAATTTCATTCTTCTATAGAGTGTGAGAAATACCTAGAGAGCACAAGGGAGAAGACCTAAGGGAAGGAAGCAATTAGCTTGGCTATTGAAAGCTCCTTCAAAGGTTATCATCTTACTCTTATGTGTTAGGATTCAAAATAAAACATCAATGATCTCAAATGGTTTTCTAAGATCCACCATGCATTTGGGTTTAATCTTCAAAAGAAATTTAATTTCTTGTTTGAGGATTAGATACCCATTTCCAACATTTTTGCCACGCCATCTTCTTCCAAACCTTTCTTCAGAAGTCACCTTTAAGGCTTGTTCTTCTCCACTGCTTCTATGAAATTTTTGTTCATGCACTATCAATGAACTTTGCAATTCATCTATTGAGAGTTCATCTATATCTTTAGATTCCTCAATTGAACAAACTATGTAATTGAATTTATCAGTTAAGGATCTAAGGATCTTTTCCACAATTGTCACATCCTTCATTTGCTCTCCATACGCCCTTATTTTATTAGCAACTGACATAACTCGTGCAAAATAATCAGTGACATTCTCACATACTTTCATTTCAAGTGTTTCAAAATCATTCATCAATGCTTGGAGAATTGAACGCTTCAACCTAGCATTTCCCTTATATTTCTTCTTCATTGAGTCTCAGATCTACTTTGAGGTGTCCTTCTTCAAAATGGTCTCCAGAATGGATCTGTCGATTGCTTGAAATAGGTAGTTCTTCACCTTCATATCCTACAATCTCAGCTCCTCAAGTTTTTTCTGTTGCACCTCTATCACAATTGCTCCTTCTGTCTATGTAAATCATCTCTCCACCAGACTCCAATATTCTTTGGATCTCAGGAAATTCTCCATTAACATGCTCCAATGGTCGTAGTAACCATCGAGGAGAGGTATTGCAGGTTGGACAAAATTCCCTTCACTCGTTATATATATATATATATATATATATATATATATATATATATATATATATTATATACTATAAATTATATATATATATATATATCTCTCTCTCTCTCTCTCTCTCTCTCTCTCTCTCTTTTGTGTTTGCAAGTCACTTGAAAGGCTGCTGCTTTTTTTCTCTCAGGCCAGTAGGGACTCTGATACCAATTTGTTATAGACAGAATGATCAAAATGAAAGTAGAAGATCAAGAACTCAAAACAAATTGAATGAATGGCCATTTTATTGAATAATAACTTTCGCTATTAAATAGCCTTACAAGAATTAATAGAAAACAGAAATTACAGCCCATGATTTACTCTAACAGAAACATAGTAACGTGTAGAAAGAAAGAGTCAAAACGGAAAAACAAATCACCATACTTAATAGGGATTTATTTAAATAGAAAGCAATCTTAAATATCCTAATACTTGTCACAAACAACGTTAAACAACGATGAAAAACAAGATTTGGATGGAAAAAAAGATTGCATATGTTACTGTGATGGATCAAGTGACGACGAACATGAAGACTCCTCATTTTATCTCGAGAGAAAATTGTGCATCCAAATGCACTAGCCTTAATTGCATCCAAATTTGGGAGCCCAATTTCGAAGTATGGTAAGTCACCGCGGAGTAAAACCAGATGATTTCGAGAGATGGGTCAAGCATGGTTTGAATTAACATGAAGAAAATCAACTCAAAAGCTGAAAAATCATAGCCTTCATTTTCGTATCATGTCAAAAAATCGTCTTGATGAGTCTTCAACATGGCTTTAGTAATGGGGACTCTTGTTAGGGTTTGGAATTAACAGATAGAATTATGGCAAGAGTGCCAAAATGGCGTTTGGGAGTTAACACTTATGATATAAACCCTAAACATACGCGAAGCAAGATGGAAAAAGGTTGCCAGCTTGAGTTAACATGTATGCCATTATGCCTACCAGTAATTAGGGGATTTCATGGAGTGACAGTCTATCTGGTGGCTTGAAGATGCCGCACTGTTGGCGTAACCCCTTACATTTAATAGGTGTAACGCCGTTGTAAGGAGGGCGTGGGATGGAAAAAAGGAAAAAACGGTTTTAATCATGTTCGTTGGATATTATTGGTGACACGTATTAAAAGTCTGAATATAATTTTAATAAAAAATGTTAAATACTGCAACTGTAATTATTTTTATTTAATTTTGACAATATTTTACTTTTTTAACGATTAATTTAAACGGATTTTGATGGTAAGAAAATTTTTGAACAAAAGGTTTTAAAGATGTTTATCTATGATTTACCTAGCTACATAGAGCAGGTTCAAGAGCTAATTATCGTATTATGAATCAATTCCTAAGGAATTTTCCTTGTTATTAATTCTAAAAAATTAAATAAGTATGGCCGAAAACACTCTCATTTGCTCGAGATCTCGAAGTAGGAAAAAAACTTAATTAATCCATAAGAACTCCGCACGTGCTATAATGAGTTGGATAGCGAAAAATGCAAATAAATTTTACTAGTACAAATATAATTTTTGAGTAGGGTAATTTGATTATATTACCACCAAAAAATTTATTAACATACATCACATTAATATAATCTCACCACCACAATTAAAACAAGTTATTAATAAATACAACACAACAAATTTTCACAATTCAGCTTCATTGACCTAATTCTTTTTAAAAATAAATACAAAAGAAGAATTCAGATTTTAAAATAAAATACAATTTTTTTTATTTTTGCATAATTTTTATTTTCTTCTAACATTTCTTTTTGTTTCACCATGTATTTTATTTACATATGCAGTGAATCCAGCGGCCCATACATGGACTAGGACAAGAATCAGATAGAAATCTATTACCATATTTCTTACTTCATCCACATTTTATCAGGATCAGATAGCGCCGCTAAGCCTGTTTTAATTCTCACCAAACAAACATGGGCTAAAAAAAAAAAAAAAAAAAAAAAAAAAAAAAGATAAAGAGAAGAAAGAAAAACAAAAAAAAAAAAAAAAAAAAAAAAAAAAAAAAACTTAATTTCTAATTTCAGAGGGGGTCACTGAAAATGTTTTGAAACTTTATTTAAAGAAGATTGAATGAAATTACAATAAACAAAGGAAGAGATGATCTTAGCGTAACTATCATTTTCGTAAAATATGTCCTAATGACTCTAAAATTTTATATAAAGGATGATGATTTAAAAGTTAATTGATCACATTCATCTTGTTATCGATATTATTTAAGCTATACATATGTTTTTTACTATCATTTCGTCGAATTTCTATTCATTTTCATGAGTGAAGATATTTCCAGTAAGTAATATAAAAAGGCCTTAGCGAGTGGAAGATTAGACACTTAAAATTTAAGAAACTCTTGTCTCGCCAAAAATGAAAAGAATGATTCTTTTTAAATCTGTGACTATTTGCTAATTATAAGATCTCAACAAATCAAATCAACTTACTATATTTATATTCTTAATATATAATAATAATATAGATATACTACTTTATTGTATCTATGCTATATACTAGATATTATATTCTCTTTTCTTAATATACACAAAAAGGGTTCCTATTTAACTGCGAATTTCGTCTCGAGTTTAACGGAAAAAAAACTAAACGGAATATTTTGATTTAATGGAAAAACTAACGGAATTTCTTAGTTTAACGGAAAAATTAACGGAAAATCTTTTTAGCTTCCTTTCCACCACCCCTAACTTTCAAAATTATTAATTAAAATAATAATAATCAAAAAAAAAAAAAAAAAAAAAAAAAAAAAAAAACCTTCAAATATAAATATCTTGAAGACCTCACATACGTATCCAATCGACTTTTATCTCCAAATCTGATTTACTACTATATATCTTAATTACGCATTTATTCCAACTGAGACTAAGTATTCATTCTATATTTATGGATAAAAACTCCATCAAGTATCTAAATATGTTGACATAAATAAAATCATAATTTGATAAAATGCTATGCATTTAGTCCCCAAACTTTCAAAAATATAAAAATAATATTTTTTTGGGGAAAAATTGAATTTATATATTTATGAAAATTTTGGTGGGTGATATACATTTCTCACCCCCTCTCAAAATATTTTGTCCTCGCAAAAATTTTACCCGTCACTACCAAACTAAGTCTAAAACATATGAGGTAATAATACATATATTATTTGTAAGTACATTTACATTTTAAGCGATAAAAGAATTGCTCTTATTACTTAAAACACGAAGTAAAGACTTTAAAGCCATGCAAAAAGTTTAAGCATCCGCTTTGCTCCTTCTCAAAAGTAAAAACTCAAAAAAAGAAAAAAATATGCACCGTTTGAATCTACCACATCAATCTATCAATTTTGGATTTCTATATCTTGTGTGGAGGGTCCAATAACGGCTATATTTTCTATTCTCATTATACATTCTAACATGAGATGAGAATAAAATGTAAGTTTAAGTAAACTCGTCTTCCCTACCTACCTTAACCAATATCCTTTGAGTTTCTGCTGTTTTGTAATTTTGGGTATTGGAAATGGAACTAGCCGAGAAGACTACTTTATTTTAATTATTTATCATATAATATTAATGAATTAAATATATATAAAAAAAAAAAAAATTTTAATTAACCAAAAAAATTTTTTTTTTTTATTTATTTAATTTTTGCTCGATTCTTTAAACAAAACTATTAAATATAAATAAGCAAACGTGCATGGCACAGTTTGCCCCTCATTTACACTTAGCTAATATACCTATAGTAGTATACGTACCTCATTACATACACACATAGCGTTTAAGCAAACGTCTAGCAATGGCACAGGTTTGTTTAGTTTATATTTAAGAATTAATTTGTTATATTTTTTTTTTTTTTTTTTTTTTTTTGGTTAATAAATAATTAATGATTTAATGTTTATAAGTAATTGAATTAAATAATATAATTTTTTTTTTTTTTTTTTTTTTAACATTTATTTTCAACTCAAAATCACGAACAGAAAATGAAGGTCATTGTTTAAAGGGTAAAAAAGATGGGTTTACTTACACTCCATTTGATTCTCATTAATGTTTAAGATATGAGACTTTTTTTTTTTTTTTTGAAAAAACTATTATACAAAAAAAAAAAAAAAAAAAAAAAAAAAAATAGAAATTCAAAAATTGATAGATTTTGCAAAGGATTTTTCAAATACAAAAATATTTTTTTCCATTTTTATCGGATTGTTTAATCTGAAGAAACAAACGAAGATGCCGTTTAAACTTTTGCGGCGGATTGACTTACGTCTTTACTCTTTTTTAGCTAATAATACAATTCATTCGATCGTCTTTAAAGTATGATATGGGATTTAAGATTAATATACTGTATTATCCATGTGTTTAGACTTAAGCTAGTTGGTAAGTGCTCACAGCGGTAAATTTTCGAGGACGGAAAAATTTTAAGGGGTCCTCCGATGGCAGGGAACGATGCTAATCCACCCAAAAATTTTCAAATTTATTCAATATACATTAAATAATTTATAATAAAAAAAAAAAAAAAAAAAAAAAAAAATATTATTAATATATATATGTTAATTTAAATATAATTATAATTTATACTTTTATTATATTATATATATATAATTTAATATTTATATATATCAATTTTTTTTTTTTTTTTATTTTTTATTTAACATATCATTTATTTACTTTTTAATAATAATATAATTATTTTTTTATAACATTTTTTTTTTTTTTTTATTTATGATAAATATATATACTATTATTAAATTAATTTTATCATATATGATATATATTAGATTAAATATACATATCAAATTAATTATATTATTAATTTTATAAATTTTTTTTAATAGTCATTTTTTTTTTTTTTTTTTTTTTTTTTTTTTTTTTTAATTATATTATTTTTAATATAAATATATAACTTATATAAATTCTTCTATTTTTTAAAAGAAAATAAAAAAAATTATAATCTTATATATTTCTATAATTAACATTACTATAATATTAAAATATTGAACTTACAATTTAAATAATTTTTTATAATTTTTATATTTATCTTATTAAATAATTAAAACTAGTAGTATTTTTAAATTTTATCTATAATTATTTAATAACACTATCTATAAAAGTTTATATTATTTTTTTTTTTTTTTTTTTTATTAAAGTTAAAATTATATACAAGTTACTTTTTATTTATACTATTATTATATATATCAACTGTATAATAATAAATAAATCTATATACAATATTTTTTTAAATATAATAATTTATAAAAAAAAAAAAAAAAAAAAAAAAATATAAAATTAAATCAATTTGTATTAATTAAATTATTTATTCAATTTTTTTTTTTTTTTTTTTATTTTATTATATATTATAATATTTTATTATTTATTATAACATATTATAACTATAAAAAAAAAAAAAAAAAAAAAAATAGTAATTTAAAATTAAAAAAAAAAAAAAAAAAAAAAATTTATATAGTTTTTTTTTTTTTTTTATTTTATTTTTAATACCTATTATTAAGTATAAATGCTAATTTACATATAAAGTAATAATATATACATAAATTATAATATTTTTAAAAAAACATTTAATAATTTTATTGTACATATATTTTATTTACTAAAATTCATTTTATTTAAAAAAAAAAAAAAATTTCTTAAAATATTTTAATCATATTTTTAATAATTAAAAAAAAAAAAAAAAAAAAAAAAAAATAAAATCTTAATTTTATTTATAATATATTTTTTTATTTTTTTTTTTATTGTTTTTAAAAGGTTTTTTTTTTTGTTGATGTTTTTTTTTATATAGTAGTTTTTATTTTATATATTTTTTTTTTTTGTAGTTGTTATTTTTTTTATTGTGTTCATGGTTTTTATTTTTGTTTTTTTTTTATTTTATAAGTTCTTATATTTATTAATAAAAAAAAAAAAAAAAAATGTATAAAAATTTTTTTTTAATTTTATTTTATTTTTTTATTTTTAATATTAATTTATTTTTTTTATTTTCTTTATATAAATGTTTAATTTTTTTAATTTTATTTTTTTTGTAGTGTTAGTTTGTTTTTTTTTTTTTTTTATTTTTTTTTTATTTTTGATTTTTATTTTAGTAATTTATGTTTGTTTAATTAATTTATCATTTTCTATTATTATTTATTTTATGTTTATTTTATGTTATTTTATGTTTTTGTTGTTGTATTATTTAATCTATTTCTTTTTATTTTTTTTCTGTTGATATAATACAAAAATCAATAATTAAAAAAATTTATATTTGTTTTTTGTTTTTTTTTTATTTTTATTTTTTTATTTTTGTTATTGTTATTTTTGTTGATTTTTTTTTTTTTTTTTTTATTATATTTTTTTTGTTTTTTTTTTTGTTTTGTGATTTTTTAATAGTTTTTACATTTTTGATTTGTATTTTTATTTATTTTTTTTTTTGTTATTTTTTTTTTATGTATTTTAAATATGATTTTTTATTTTTTTATTATTATTAATAGTATTATTTGTTAATTTTTTTTATTTGTTTTTAGTTTTGTATTATTTTTTATTATTATTTTTTATTTTTGTTTATTTTTTTATTGTTAATCAGTTTTTATTTTTTTTTTGTTTTTGTTTTAATTTTTTTTTTTGGTTATTGCTTGAATATTATTTTTATTTCGTTTATTTGATATATTATTTTTTTATTTTTTTTTTGTTTTTTTTTTTTTTTTGTAATGTTATTATTTTTTTTATTTTTGTTATTATTTTTAAATGATTTTTGTTATTAGTTTTATTTTTTTTTTGTTTTTTCTTATTTTGTTTTTAATTTATGTTTATATTTTTTTTATTTTTTTTAATTATATGTTTTTTTATTTTTTTTTTCTTATTTATTTTTTTTTTTTTTTTGATTTTTGTGATTTATAGTTTTTTTATTTTTCTTTTTTTTTCATGTTTATTTTTTTTTTTTTATTTGAAATTTTTTTTTTTCATATTTATTATTTTTTTTTTTTTAAATGTTTGATTATTTTAAGTTTTTTTATTTATTTTTTGATGTTTATTTTTTTTTTTTTTTTTTTTTTTATTTTTTTAAGTAATATTTTTTTTTTGTTTTTTTTTTTTATATTTTAATTTTATTCATTTTTTTATGTATTTTTTTAATTTAATTAGTTATTTTTTTTTGTTTTTTTTTTTTTTTTTTATTTTTATTTTTTTTTTTTTTTTTATGTTTTTTATTTAATTGTTTTTTTTTATATTTTATTATTTTTAATTTTTCTTTTTTTGTTATTTTTTTTTTTTTACATATTTTATTTTTTTTTTTTTTTTTTTTTAAGTAATTTATTAATTTTTTATTTATTGTTTTTTTATATTTTCTTTTCTTTTGAATTTTATTTATATTATTATTTTGTTTTTTTTTTTGGTTATTATTTATTTATTTTTTTTTTTTTTTTATTGTTTTTTAATTTATAATAATTTATATTTATTGTTTTTTTTATTGTTCATTTTTTTATAATTTGTTATTCATGTTTGTTTTTCTTGGTAATTTTTCAATTTTAGGATATTAAAAATTTGTATATTGTTGATATTTATATTTATATATGGTTTATGAATTTTTATTTTATATGTTTATGTTTTGTTTTTTTTTTTTTTTTTTTATTTATATTAATTTATTTGTTTTAGTTTTTTTATTTTTTTTGTGTTATTTATTTTTATTCTTTTTTTTCTTAATTTTTTTTCTTTTATTTTGTTTTTTATTTTTATGTTTTATGTATTTTTTATTTTTTAGTTATTTTTTTTTAATAAAAAATTTTTGTTTTTATTTTTTATTTTTTTTTTTTTGTTTTTTTTTTGTTCTAATATTTTTTTTTTTTTTTATGTTTTATAATTTATTTATTTTTTTTTTAAATAATTTATTTAAATTTTTATTTTTTTTATTAATCCATTTTTTTAGTTATTTTATTTTTGTTATAAATGTTTGTTTATTTTTTAGATAATTATGTTTTCATTTTATTTATAATTTGTTTTTTTTTTTATTTGATTTTTTGTTTTATTTTTTTGTTTATTTGTTTCTTATTATGTTTTTTTTTATAAATGTTGTTGTAATTTAATTTTATTTATGTTATTTTGTTTTTTTTTTTTTAGTTTTATTATTTTTTTACAATTGTATTTATTGTATTTTTTTATTACAATTTTTTTTTTGTTTTTTGTATTTTTATTTTTATTTTTTTTTATATGTTTTTAATTTTATTTTGTTATTTTTTATGTTTTTAGTTTAAAAATTTTATTTTTTTTTTAAGTATTTTTATTTTTATTATTATTGTTTATATAAAAAAAAAACTTTATTAATTTTTTTATTTTTTTTTGTTTTTAATGTGTATGTTTTTTTATTTTTAAATATTTTTTTGTTTTTTTTTTATGCTATTATTTTTTTTTTTTTATTTTATTTATTTTGTTTTATTATTATTTGTTTTGATATAAATATAATTTTTTTTTTGTTTTTTTTTTTTTTTTTTTAACATTTTGTTTTTTGTTTTTGTATTTGAATTAGTATTTTTTTTTTTTTGTAAAATGTTTTTTATTTTTTTTTTTTAATATATAATATATTTTTTTTTTAAGTTTTTAATGTAATTTTTTTAGTTTTTTTATGTTATTTAGTTAGCATTATTTTTTATTTTTTAGTTATTTATTTCATTTTTTTGTTTTTTATTATTTTTTATGTATTTGTATATTTATTTATTTTTTTTTATATTATTTGTTTTTGTATTTTTTATGTATTTATTTTTTATTTTTGTTTTTTTTTTTATGATTTTTTTTTATTTTTTACTTTTTTTGTTTATGTTTATTTGAATGTTTTTTTATTTATAGTTTTTTATTTAAAATTTTTTTATATTTTGTGGGATTATGTAGATTAATATTTTTTTTAAAAAAAAAAAAAAAACAATTATTTTTTTTGTAATTTGGTTTTTTTTGTTTTGTTTTTTGTGTTTTTTTTAAAGTTTATTTATTTTTTTTTTTTTAAATTATTTTTTTTTTTTTTTTTTTTTATTTTTTTTATTATAATTTTAAAAATATTTATTTTTTTGTTCTATAGTTGTTTTTTTGTCATAGTATAGAATAATAATTTTTTTTTATTATTTTATTTTATTTTATTTTTTTTATTTTTTTTGATTATTTTATTATTTTTTTTTGTTTTATATAAATTGTTTTTTTATTAATTTAAAAATTTTCATAAATAAAAAATTTTTTTTTTTATATTCTAACTTTCTATTTTGTTTTTTTATTTTTTTTGACATTTTTTATTTTATTTATTATTATTATTTATTGTTTTTTTATATTATTCATTTTTATTAAAAAAAAAAAAAAACTGTTTTTAAAATTTTTATAAATTTTATTTTTATTTAATTTTTTTTTTTTTTTTTATATTTAATTTTTTTTATTTGTTATTTTATAATTATTTTTTTTTGTTTTTTTTTTTATTTTTACATTTATTATTTTCAATTGATATATTTTTAAAAAATTATTTTTAGGGTTTTTTTTTTTGTATTTTTATTTTTATTTGATTTTTTTTATTTCATTTTTTTTCTTTTTTTTTTTTATTTTTGTATTTTGGTTATTTAAATATAAAAAAAAAAAGTTATATATTTTATTTTTGTTATTTTTTATATATTTTTTTTTTTTAATTTGTAATTTAGATTATGTTTTATTGTTAGTATTTTTTTTATTTTTTTTTGTTTTTTTGTTTTATATTTCTTTTTTTTAATTTTTTTTTACTTTTTAGTATGTTTTGATTTTTTTATTGTATTTTATTATTATTAATTTTTTTATAAAAATTTTTTTATTTATTATTATTTTTTTTTTTATTTAGTATTATGTTTTTGTTTTTATATTTTTATTTTTATTATATTTCTTATTTTGTTTTTTTTTTTTAAATTTTACTTTTTTTTCATGATTTTTTTGTTTATTTTAATTTTTGTTTTTTATATTTTTTTTTTATTAATATATTTTATTTTGATGTTTTTTAATTTTTTTTTTTTGTTTTAGTATTTGTTTATTTTTTTTGTTATTTTTGTTTGGGGTTTTTTAATTTTTTTTTCTTATTGGCCATTTATTGTGTTTGTGTTTTTTTTTTTTTCTTTATTTTTTTATATTTTTTTAATGGATTATTTATTTTTTTTATATTTTGTGTTTTATTAAATTGTTTTTTTTAGTTTTTCTATATGTTTTTTATTTTTGTTTTTTTTTTTTTGTAGTTTTGTTTTTTTTTTTTTGATATTTTGTGTTTTTCGATAATTTTTTTTATTTGTTTTTTTTTGTTGTTATTTTTGTTTCATTTTATATAAATTTTTAAGTTTTTTTTTTTTTTTATTTCAGGTATATTTTTTTTTTTGATGCTTTTTAAACTATTTTTTTATATTTTTTTTTTTATGTGTTTTATTTATATGATTTAAATTAATTTTTGTTTTTTTTTTTTTTTATTTATATTTTTGTTCTTTTTTTTTGATTTAAAATAAAAAAAATGTTTTGTTTATTATTTTTATTTTTTATTTTTTTTTTGTGTTAGTTTATGAATTAATTATTAGTTGTTATTTTTTGTATTTTAAAAAATTTTTTTTTTTTTTTATATATGTTTTTTTATTTTCTAATTTTATTTTTATTGTTTTGTTGGTATTTACTTTTTTTTTTTTTGGTTATTTAATTTTGTATTTTTGGTTTTTTCATTTTTTTTTATTTTTTTATTGTTGTTTTTTTTTTATTTTTTTTTTTGTTTGTTTTATTTTTATAATTATTTTCAGTTATATTTTTTTATTTTTTTTATGTTTTCTAGTTTTCTTTTTGTTTTTGTTTTTAATTGTAAATATGAATATTTTGTATTTTATTGATTTTTTTGCATATTTTTAATTTATAGTTTATTTTTTTTTTTTTATAGTTTTTTTTAATTTTTAATAATAAACTTTTAATGAATTATATATGTTATTTTAGTGTTTTTTTTTTTTTTTTAATATTTTTATATTTTTTTCATTTATTAAAAATTTATTTTTATTTTTTTTTTAAAATTTTTTGTTTGTTTTTTTTTTTTGGTTTTCATGTATATTTTTTATTGTTTTTTTTTTTTATTTTAATTTTGTTTTTTTTTTTGTTTTTTTTTTTATTATTTTTTTTTTTTTTTTGTTTTTTTTTATTATTTTTTTATATTTTGTATCTTTGAATTGTTTTTTTATATTTGTTGTTTTTTATTGATTAATTTTTTTTTTTTAGTAGTTTTTATTTTTTTTATTTTTAGTTTTGTTATTTTATTTATCTTCTTAGATATTTTTAATTATTATTATATTATTTTTTTTTGTTTTTTTTTTATTTTTTTAAGTTTCATTTATATTTTATTTGTATATTACTTTTTTTATTTTTATTTAAATTATTTATTTTTTATTTGTTTTTTTTTTTGTTAGATATTATTTCCAGTTGTTGTTTTGTACTATTATTTGTTTTTAGTTATTTTTTTTTATATTCTTTTTTTTATATGTTTATTTATATTATTATTTTATGATTGTGTAATTTTTGTTTTAGTTTTTTTACGCATATTATTAGTTTTTCTATATTTTTGTTTTTATATTTATTTTTTTTTAGTTATTTTTTTTTTTTTTTTTATTATTTTGGTTTTTTTTATTTTTTTTTTTATTTCTTTTTTTTTGATTTATTTATTTTAATTTTTTTTTTTGTTTTTTTATTTTATGTATTTATATTATTTTTTTTTGTTATATGTTGGATTTTGTTTTTTTTATCTTATGTTTTAATATTATTTCATTGTTTATTTTATTTTATTTTTATTATTTTTCATTTTATTTTTTTAAATGGGATTTAATTTTTTATTTATTTTTAAAACGATTTTTTTTTTTCATTTTATTAATTTGTGTTTATTTATTTTATTTTAGTTAGTTATTTTTTTGTTTTATTTATTTGGTTGAAAAAAATTTTTTTATGTAAAATTCTTTTGTTTTTTATGTTTTCATAAACATTTTTTTTGTTATTTTTTGTCTTTTTTGTTATTATTTATTATCTATTTTTTTTTTATATTTTTATTTTTTTTTATGTTTTTTTTTAGTTTGTTTTTTTTTTTTTTAATATTTTTTATTTTTTTTTTTTTTTTGTTTTTATTATGTTTTTTATTTGTTTATATTTTTTTTTATTTTTTTTTTTGGAAGTTTATCAATTTATATTTGATTTATAATTTAAAAAAAAATATTTATTTTTCATATTTTTATTGATTTAATTTTTTTTTTTTATTTTTTTTGGTTGTGTTTTTTGTGTTTAATTTTTTTGTTTTTTTTATTTTTATTATTTAATTTTTTTTTTTATTTTAATTATTGATTTTTATTTTTTTATTTTTATTTTATTATATTTGTTTTCTGTTATTTTTATTTTTTAGTATTTTTTTTTTAGTATATTTTTTTTATTATTTACATTTTTTTTTTTTTTTGAAGTTTTAAATTTTATTGTTTCAATTTATTTATTTTTTTTTTATAGATTATTTTTGATTGTATTTTTTGTTTTTTTTTTTTTTTTGTTGTTATTTTGTTGTTATTTTTTTTACTTTTCAGTATTTTTAAATTGTATAATATTTTTTTTTTTTATTTTTATTGTTTTACTATTTTTTTTTTTTTTTTTTTTATTTTTAGTTTTTTCAGATGTTGTTAATTATTTATCATTTTTTTTAGTTTTTTTATTTTTTTTTATTTTTGTAATTTTTATTTTTTATTATATTTTATATTTATTTTAATTTTTTTTATCATTTTGTGTTAATATATTAACTTTTTTTTTTTTTTACATTTTTTTGTTTTTTTGTTGTTTTGGTAATATTTTTCTTTTTTCATTTTTTGTATTTTTGTTTGATTATTTTTTTTGTATTAAAAAAAAAATGTTTATTATTTAATTATTTATTTCATTATGTTATTTTTTTTTTTTTTTTTTTTTTTTTTGTGTTCTTCATGTTTTTTTATAAATTTTTTTATATTTTTATTTTATTTTTTTCTTATATTTTTTATTTTATTGCTTTATTTTTATGTTTTTTATATCGTTTATTTTTGTTTTTTTTTATAATTGTTTTTTATCTTTTTGTATTTTTATTTTTTTTTTTACGTTTTTTTTGAATTTATTTTTTTTTGTTTTTTTTTTTTAATTCTTTATGTTGTTTTTTGTTTTAAAAAAAAAAAAAAAAATTTTTTTATGTATTTTATTTTTTTTTATTTATTTTTTTTTATTAAGTTTTTTTATTTGATTATTATTTTTTTATTATATTTGGTTTTTTAATATTTTATTTATTTTTTTTTTTAATTTAATATTTTGTTGTTTTTAATTTTTTTTTTTTTGTTTGTTATAATAAAAAGATTTTTTTTTTTTTTATTTATTTTTTATCTAAGTTTATAAGTTTTTTTAATTTTTTAGTTTTTTAAAAATTAGTGTGTGTTTAAATTGTTTTTTTATTATTTTGATTTTTTTGTTTTTTGTTTTAATATTTTTTTTTTTTGGTTGTTTATTTGTAATTAATCATAATTTTTTTATATTTTTTTAATATTATTTTGATTATCATTTTTTTTTAATCATTCAATTTTTTTTTTAGTTAATTTATTGATTTTTTTTATTTAAATGTAATTTATTTTTTTTTTTATTTATTATTTATTTGTATCATTATTTTGCTTTTATTATATTTTTTTTTTTTATTTTTTTTTTTTTTTTATTTATGTAAAATTTGTATTGTTTTGTTTTTTTTTTTATTTATTTGTTTTTTTTCTAATTATAAAATTTTAATTTTTTTGTTATATTCATATATGTTTTATTTTTTTTTTTATGTAAAAATTATTTTTTTTTTTTATATTTTTTTTTTTTTTTTTTTTATAAATATTTTTTCGTTATTTTTAATTTTTATTTTTTTTTTTTTTTTGATTAAAATTTTTTTTTTTTTTTTATTCTTTTTTAATTTTTTATTGATGTTTATTTTTTTTTAATTTATTTTTTTTAATTGTTTTTTTTTATTTTTTAATTTTTTTTTTTTTTGTTTTGATGATTTTATTATAATTTTTGAATTTTTATTTATTTTACATTTAGTTTATTATTTATTCTTTATTTATTTTTTTTTTTATTTTATTGTTTTTTTATTATTTTTTAATTTTTACCTTATTATTTTTTTATTTTTTATTTTTTTTTTTAAAATTATTTATTTTTTTGTATAATTATTATGTTATATTTTTTGTGTTTTTATTTTTTATATTATATTTTTTTATTTTTTAATTTCTTTTTTTATCATATTTTATTGTATTATTTTTTATTTTTTTTTTTTGATTATTTATTTTTTATTTTTTTTTATTTTTATTTTTTATTTATTTTTTTTTTATTTTTTGTTTTTTGTTTTGTTTATTCTTTTTTTTGTTTTTTTTTTGTTTTTTATTTTTTTTAATATATTTTATTATTTTTTTTAATATTTGTTTTTTTTTTTTTCTTTGTTGTTTTATTTTTTATTTTTTTTTTTTATTTTTTTTTTGTTTGTTGTTTTCTAATTTTTTAGGTATATTATTTTTATATTTTTTTTGTAGATTTTTGTTTTTTATATTTTTTTAACATTTAATGTTTTTTTATTTTGTTATTGTTTTTGTGTTTTTTTTTTTTTTTTTTTTATTTGTTTTTTTTTTTTTTTATTGTTTTTTTGTTTTTATTTTTTTTTTTTTTTTTTTTAGTTATTTTTTTTTTATATTTTTTTTTGTTGTTATTATTTAAAATAACTTAAAATTATTTTTTTTAATTTTTTTGTTTTTTATTTTTTTTTTTTTATATATGTTTATTTTTTTGTAGTTTTTTATCTTTTTTTTTTAGTTTTTGTTTTTTTTATGTTTTTGTATTTTATTTTTTTTTTTTTTTTTTTTTAATATTTATATTTGTTTATTTTTTAATTATGTAATTTATTTGTTATTACTTTCATTTTTATTTTTTTGTTATTAATCAATTGTTTTTTTATTGTTAATATTTGTTATTTGTTATTTTTTTTTTTTCATGTTTTTTTCTGCTTTATATTTTTTTTTATTATTTGTTAATTATTTATTTTTTTTATGTTTGTTTTATTTTTTTTTTTTTTTTTTTTTTTTTTTTTTTAATTATTAATTTTTTATTTTTTTTTTATTAATTTTTTTTTTTTTTTTTTGTTTATTTTTTTTTTATTTGTTTTTTAATATTTTTTTTTTTAATCTTCTGTATTTTTTTTTATTTTTTTTTTTTTGGTTTATTAATAATTTTTTTTTTTTTTTATTTTTTATTAATTTTTTTTTTAGAATTATTTTTATTACCTTTTTTAAAAAAAAAAAAAAAAATTATTTTTGATGTTTTTTTTTTGTTTTATTTGTTTTAATTTTGATTGTTTTAATATATTTATTGTTTTATTTGTATATATTTTTTTTTAGTTATTTTTTTTTATATTTTTTATTTTCTTTTAATTTTTTAATTTTTGTTTGTTTTTTAGTTTTTATTTTATTTTTTTTTTTTTAATTTTTCTTTTATATTTTTTTTTTTTTTTTTTATCTGTTTGTTTTTTACTGTGTTTTTTTTTTTTATATATTTTTAATTTTTTATATTTTAGTTTGGATGGTGTATAGTTATAATTACATTTTTTTTATTGTTTTTTTTATTTTTAATAGTACTTTTATTTTTTGTTATTTTTTTTTGTTTTTTTTTTTTTTAAGTTTATTGTTTTTTTTTTTTTCATTTTATTTTTATTTATTATTTTTATTATTTATTTTTTTTGTGCAGTCTTCTTTAATTTTATTTTTTTATTTTTTATTTTTTTTTTTTAATTTGTTAATTATTGTTTTTGTTATGTTTTTTTTTTTTGTTTGTTTTTTGATTTTTTTTTGTGTTTAATTTTTTTGTCTTTCCCCATTCTTGTTTGAAATATTTTTTTTTTTATTATTTTGTATTTTTTAATTTGTTTATTTTTTTTTTTTTATTTTGTTTTTTAAAATATTTTTATTTAATTATGTTATGGTATTTTTTATTTATTTATATCAAAAAAAATTTTTTGTTATTTTTGTTTTATTTTATAGTATTTTTTTTTTTTTTTTTTTTTTTCATTAATTTTTTTTTATTTATTTTTCTTCATATTTTTTTTTTATTTTTTTTTCTTATTTTTTATTTTTTTTTTTTTTTTATTTTTATTTATTTTTTTATTTTTCTTATTTTTTTTATTTATTTTTTTTTATTTATTTTTATTTTTTATTATTTTTTTTTTGTTTTTTTTTTTTTATTTTATGTTTATTTTTTTTTAAAAAAATTTTTTTTTTTTTTTTTTATTTTTTATAAAATATTTTTTTTTTTAAATTTTTATTCAATTTTTTTTATTTATTAATTATTGTAATATCTTATTTTTTTTTATTGTTATTTTATTTTTTTAATTTTTTATTAATTTTTTTTATTTTTTTTATTTTTTTTTTTTTATTTTTTTTTTTTTTTTTTTTTAATTTTGATTTTTCTTTTTATTTTTTTTATATTATTTACTAATTTATTTATAATTTTATTTTAATTATTATTTTTTTATTTTATTATTTTTTTTTAATATTTGTAAATTATTTTTTTTTTTTTTTAATTTTTTATTTTTTATTATTATTTTTTATTGATAATTTAAATTTTTTTAATATTTTTTTAGTTTTTTATTTTTTATATTTTTTAAATTTTTTTTTTTTATTTTCTTTTTATAAATTACATTTATTTATTTTATTTTATTTTTTTTATTTTTTTTGTTAATTTATTTTTTTTTTACTTTTTTTATTTTGTTTTAATAAATAATTTTTTTTTTATTTTTTATTTTATATTGATTTTTTTTTTTTTTTTTTTTTTTTTTTTTTACTATATTTTAATATTTTGAATAGTTAGGGACATAAATGGATACTAATTTTTCAAATTATATTTTATTTGTGTCAACGATTTAGATATTGATGAGTTATCGTAAATATATGAATATTGGTGTCGTTGGATAAATCGTAATTGGATACATAAATCAGATTCGAAAAAAAGTCGATTCGGATAATTTAGCTCCAAGATATTTTTAGTTTGAAGGGAAATTATCAAAAGCCAATTATTATGATTATTTAATTATAATTTGAAAGTAGGGGTGGTGAAAAAAGATTTTCCGTTAAAAACAAGAAAATTCCGTTAGTCTTTTCCGTTAAATCAAGATTTTCCGGTAGTTTTTCTCCTGTTAAACAAACAAAATTCCGTTAAAATAGGCACTTTATATATATATATTTACTAGGTTTAAGCAACGTTCAATGCACGTTGACTTAGTTATATAGTAATTTTTGTGGTTCATTAAATAATTAAATGATGTTAATGGTTTTAATGTAATTGATAAATAAATTACACATTGTGATATATTAATTTTAAACTTGAATAGGTGTTAAATTCTAAATTAAACTGTATAAGTTTGTGTTTTATACTATTATATAAAATTAAAAAAAAAATTTTTGGTATTTAATCATGAACGTTTTATACATAAATAAAATAATTAGATAACATTATAAATACAAACTAATAAAATAAATATTTTTTTCTCATGAGTTCAATATTACCCTTACAAAATAAACTATTAGCATTGTTAAATGATATTATCCACATCCATTTTTTTTGTTTCATTTTTTAGGAGTGGGGGGTTTGCCGGTTGACTAAAATGTAGCAGTACAAATTTTTTTGCATTTTCCATGCATTTATTAATAATGTTCCAAAATGCGAATGCGTTGCGAGATGTCGTTGTTGAGAATCAAGAATCATAAATTTAGGCATGTCAATACGAAGGATAAGCGTCATAATACGTTTCGTATTTTTTAATATATTTTAATTATTTTTAAGACATAAATATATTTTTATTTTAAAAAATATTTGTTTCTATAATTATAAAAAAAAAAAGAGATTTTTTACTATATTCAAAAATTCATCTAATATTTAAAAAAATAATACTTACAAACATTTTTAATCTTAATACTATAATATTGCAAATTAGCTCCGTAGTGTTAGGAGAATTTAATTTTTTTTTATTAATTACGGAACTAAACATGAGCATTAATCATATGAATTTATACGAAAAAGATTGGGATTTGATAATTTCGTATTTGAAAATGGAGATGAAGATTTTGATTCACAATCGAGAATGATTCCGACATGAAGTTTGTGGAAAAATTCATACTAGGAGGTCGAATCGAATGCAATAAATACATACAAAATAATTTAAAGTAAATCTCTCTTTACTAATTAGATTTATATATATCATACAATTAGTTCCCCAAAACACTAAAAATTAAAAATAAATATGTTAAAAAAGTTTACTTTGTTAAATTAAAATCATTTTAAACTTTATAGAAAATACTATCTAACATTAATATATTACTAATCAAGTGTAATTTAAATTAAATTTGAAAATAAAATAAAATGAAAAAAGATGAAAGTGAATATTACAATTTAATTAGTTGTAATTCAAAATCAAAATTAGGCAATTAGAATACATTTTAAAAAATAAAAAAAAAAAAAAAAAATTTTAACAATTTTTTTTGTCACTATCCCACATTGAAAAAATTTATATAAAACTAATTGGGAGTCTTAAGAGCATATATAAAATGCACAATCCCACATTGAAAGTTTATGAAACCTTTGTAGAGAAGTGTATCTATAACATGAGCATGACATCCAATACTTCTACATGGGCTTTGGAATTGTAAATTTTGAAGCCCAATATGGAGTTAAATGATTTTAAATTAAAAAAAATCTGTTTTTTTTTTTTTTTTTTTTTTTTTTTTTTTTTTTTTTTTTTTTTTTTTAAACCAAACAAATTCCGTTAAATTAAACATTTTACTATATTATACTTAGGGTTTTAAAGCAACGTGCAATGCAGTTTGCTTAGTTAGTATATAATTTTTTTTGGTTCATTAACAAATAATTAAATGATGTTAATGTTTATGTATTGAGAAATAATTACACATTGTGATATAATAATTTTAATTTGAAATAGTGTTAAATTCTAAATTAAAAAAATGTATAAGCAAATTGAAATTGGTAAAATAAAAAAAAATAATTAAAATTTTGTAAATTTAATCATGAATTTTATACATAAGAAAACAATAGATAACATTATAATACAAAACTAAAATAAATAACAATATTTTATTACTCCAAAAAAAAAAAAAAAAAATTTCCAAAATAAAAAAATATTAGCATTTTAAATTGATAATATCCAAAATCTTTTTTTTTTGTTTTCATTTTTTCCTAGTGTCTAAAATATAGTAGTACAAAATTTTTTGCATTTTCCATTCATTTATTAATAATGTTTAAAAAGCGTAATGCGTTGCGAGATGTCGAGGTTGAGAATCAAGAATCACAAGTTTAGGGGTGTCAATACGAAGAATAAGCGTCAAAATACGTTTCGTATTTTTAATTAGTATTTTAATTATTTTTAAGGGGACATTAAATAGATTTTTATTTTAAAAAATAGTTTTTTTCTATATTATAAAAAAAAAATAGGATTTTTTTAATATATCCATAAAATCATTCTAATATGTTAAAAATAATTTTTTTTTTTTTTTTTTTTTTAATTAATACTATAATATTGCCAAATAGTGTTAGGAGGAATCTAATTTTTTTATTAAGTAAGGAACTAAAACATGAGCAATTAATCATAGATTTATACGGAAAAGTTTGCAGATTTGATAATTCCGATATCTGAAAAATGGGAGATGAAGGGAGTTTGTTGGCACAAATCGAGAATAATTCCGACGTGAAGTTTGTGGGAATTCAACTGGGGTCAAACCGAATGCAATAATACATAAAAATAATTTAAAGTAAATCTATCTTATTAATTAAATTCCTTATTATATTGGCATAAAAATAAGAAATAAATATGTTAACACTTTAATAAATAAAAAATTTTGTTAAATTAAAATATTTTAAAAACTTTTATAGAAAATAAATATTCTAAATATTAATATATTAATAAATAAAGTGCAAATTTAAAATTAAATTTGGAAAATTAAATAAATGAAAGTTTTTTTTTTTTTTTTAATATTACAATTAAATTAGTTGTAATTCAAAATCAAATTATTTTTTTTTTTTTTTTTTTTTTTTAAAATAATTTGATGAGTTTTAACATTTTTTTTTTTTGTCACATTTTTTTTTTTTTTTTTAATTTTATAAAAATATTGGAGTTAAGAGCATATAAAAAATGCACAATCCCACATTGGAAGTTTTATGAAACCTTTGGAAAGAAGTGTATCTATAAAATGGAGAATGGACATCCAAATACTTCTACAGGGTTTAGAATTGTAACTTTTTGAAGCCCAAGTATGGAGTTAAAAAGATTTTAAATTAAAAAAAAATTCCGTTAGTTTTCCGTTAAACCTCAAGAAATTCTTTTAGTTTTTCCGTTAAAACCAACAAATTGAAAATACACCATTTATATATATAACTAGGTTTAAAGGCAACGTGCAAATGCAGTTTGGTTAGGTATATATAATTTTTTTTGGTTCATTAAATAAATTAAATGATGTAATTATTTATGTAATTGATAAAATAATTACACATTGTGATATATTAATTTTAACTTGAATAGTGTTTAATTCTAAATTAAAAATGTATAAGTTTGGATTTGTATACTTATATATTTATTAAGTTTTGTATTTAATCATAAATACTTTTTATACCTAATAAAATAATAGATAACATTTTTTTTTTTTTTAAAACTAAATAATATAAATATTTTTCTTCATGAGTTCAATGTACATTACCAAATAAATATTTAGCATTTTTTTTTTTTTTTTTTTAAAATCCATTTTTTTTTAGTTTCATTTTGTCCTAGTGACTAAAATGTAGTAGTACAAATTCTTTTTGCATTTTTTCCATTCATTTATTAATAATGTTCTAAAAAAGGCGTTAATGCGGTGCGAGGGGATGTCGTTGTTGAGAATCAAGAATTCACAAGTTTAGGCGGCTATTACGTAATATGACAGGTAAGCCGTCATAATACGGTTTCTTTATTTTAAATATTATTTTAATTATTTTAAGAATTAAATATATTTTTATTTAAAAAAATATTTTTTTTTTTCTATATTATAAAAAAAAAAAAAAAGATTTTTTACTAATCATAAAAAATCATCTAAATATTTAAAAATAGATACTTACTAAAACATTTAAATATAATACTATAATATTGTCAAATAGGGTTTAGGAGAATTTTAATTTCTATATTTATTAGGAACAACTACAACATGAGCCAATTAATCATAGGGGATTTATATGAAAAAGTTTTGCGGATTTTGATAATTCCGATATCCATGAAAAAATGGAGTGAAGGATTTTGAATTCACAAATCGGGAATGGATTTTTTTCCCGACATGAAGTTTGGGAAATTCACACTGCGGTCGAAACCGGAATGCAATAAAATACATAAAAATAATTTAACGTTAAAGTCTATATTCTTTACTAATTAGATGTATTATTATATCCCTACAATTAGTCCCAACCATAAAAAATTAAAAATAAATATGTTAAAAAAAAAAAAAAATTTTGTAAATTAAAATATTGTTAAAATTTTTTTTTTTTTTTTTTTTTTTAACATTAATATATAATTAATCAAGTGTAATTTAAAATTAAAATTTGAAAATTAAATAAATGAAAGAATGAAAGTGAATATTACAATTTAATTAGTTGTAATTCAAAAATCAAATTAGTCAATAGACAGACATTTTAAAAATGATTTTGATGCAGTATTTTAACATCGTTAGTTTTTCCGTTAAATCAAGAAATTCCGTTAGTTTTTCCGTTAAACCAACAAATTTCGTTAAATACACACTTTATATATATACTAGGTTTAAGCAACGTGCAATGCACGTTTGGTTAGTTATATATAATTTTTTTGGTTCATTAAATAATTAATGATGTAATATTTATGTAATTGATAAATAATTACACATTGTGATATATTAATTTTAACTTGAATAGTGTTTAATTCTAAATTAAAATGTATAAGTTTGTATTTCGTACTATTATATTATATTAAATTTTGTATTTAATCATGAACTTTTATACATAATAAAATAATAGATAACATTATAATACAAAACTAAATAAATAAATATTTTTTCTTCATTGAGTTCAATGTACCTTACCAAATAAATTATTAGCATTTTTAAATTGATAATATCCACATCCATTTTTTTTAGTTTCATTTTTTCCTAGTGACTAAAATGTAGTAGTACAAATTTTTTTGCATTTTCCATTCATTTATTAATAATGTTCTAAAAGGCGTAATGCGTTGCGAGATGTCGTTGTTGAGAATCAAGAATCACAAGTTTAGGCGTGTCAATATGAAGGATAAGCGTCATAATACGTTTCGTATTTTTAATATTATTTTAATTATTTTTAAGATATTAAATATATTTTTATTTTAAAAAAATATTTTTTTCTATATTATAAAAAAAAAAAAAAAGATTTTTTACTATATCATAAAATCATCTAATATTTAAAAATAATACTTACTAAACATTTAATATAATACTATAATATTGTCAAATAGTGTTAGGAGAATTTTAATTTTATTTATTTATTAAGGAACTAAACATGAGCATTAATCATAGGATTTATATGAAAAGTTTGCGGATTTGATAATTCCGATATCTGAAAATGGAGATGAAGGATTTTGATTCACAATCGAGAATGATTCCGACATGAAGTTTGTGGAAATTCAACTGCGGTCGAACCGAATGCAATAAATACATAAAAATAATTTAAAGTAAATATATCTTTACTAATTAGATTTATTATATATCCTACAATTAGTCCCAACACTAAAAATTAAAAATAAATATGTTAAAATAGTTTACTTTGTTAAATTAAAATATTTTAAACTTATAGAAAATAATATCTAACATTAATATATTAATAATCAAGTGTAATTTAAATTAAATTTGAAAATTAAATAAATGAAAGAATGAAAGTGAATATTACAATTTAATTAGTTGTAATTCAAAATCAAATTAGTCAATTAGACATATATTTTAAAATGATTTTGATGAGTATTTTAACATTTTTTTTTTGTCACTATCCCACATTGGAAATTTATAAAACTATTGTAGTTAAGAGCATATATAAAATGCATAATCCCACATTGAAAGTTTATGAAACCTTTGGAGAGAAATGTATCTATAAAATGAGCATGACATCCAATACTTCTACATGGGCTTTAGAATTGTAAATTTTGAAGCCCAATTATGGAGTTAAATGATTTTTAAATTAAAACAATTCCGTTAGTTTTTCCGTTAAATCAAGAAATTCCGTTAGTTTTTCCGTTAAACCAACAAATTCCGTTAAATACACACTTTTTATATATAGAAGATATATATATATAAAGAATGATTAAACAAATTGATGAATTATTACATGCGGTATCATGGCGCAAGACTCATATAATTATATAAAAGAAGAAGAAATTAGGTATAGGTTTGTGGTGTGATTATAATGAGATGTGATTAATTAAAAGTATTTTAATCCTAATTATGTAATTTTAGTTAAGGCTATTTAAGTAAAATAAAAAATAAAACAATATGGTGTAATTAATAATTTTTGCGGTGGTAATATAATTACCCGTTTGGGTAAAAATCTGAATCTTTATCAAACAAGAATTAACCCCTTCTTTTTCCTTTTATTATATTTACTTTCACCCTTAGAGTCTAAAGGAAACCCTTTTAAAGCATTCCTTCGACAAATCCAAAAGTAACAGGCGTGAAGGCAGTCTTATCTTGAACAATTAGTCTGCTGGGATTGAAATTCTATACGAGAAAGGTGCTTCTCACACAGTTTTTCTTGATGAAAACGGAAGAAAGACCCGATTTACCTACTAGATTTTTCAAGATTATTTTGCCCTCAGTTGATAGCTATCGAAAACTGGTAATTTTCTGACCAAGAAATAATGAATCTTTTAATGAGTATTTATATTTTCCTGATGTTTTCTTGAATTGGGTTGGGCATACATCGTTCATAGGAACTGAGTGTCGAATGTTGTTGTGCTTGGTGTGTTATATTAATCTCTTTTTTCTTTTTCTGTTCTCAAAAAGCTATCTTAATTAGTTTTTAGAAACTAATTTCCAAAGAGTTTTTTCCCTTTTGGAAGAGCTTAAAAGGAAGCTATGTTCGACGTTCTTCCTCTAACAGCTCTTATATATAGAAGAAGCATCTGTATAAAATTAACTAAACGGGCCCTACAGGAGCTTTTGAGTCCTTTTGCCTCATCAAAAGCCATGCCAAACGGCCTGAAGTATGCTAAGATGATTCAGATTCTTGTATTGAGTGACAGCCCAAACTCAGTTTCTTTTAACATAATTTTGTAATGCTGTTAAGAAGTTTAACTACGTTGAATAAGTTGGCAATGTGCTTGAATTTAGTAATAATGCATTTCAGTTGCTTTGGATTTTATCAGTCATGGGATATTTTTATTAAGTTCATAATCACAGAATGGCAGCCAGGATATTCATATGAAAATTCTTTGCATATCTAGTCGAATTTCTGCCTTTCATGAAGGAGATCATTGTTAGGTGAAATCCCGCCAGCGTACAGAATCGTTTGTTTAACTAATAGTATCGTCCTAATTATATCTAAAATTGTATTATAACTGTATATGAGAAAGATGTGATGAGACTCTGAATCCACCTATTGTTCCCCCATTTTAACTCTCGACCTATGTTATCTGGTATA
This sequence comes from Fraxinus excelsior, assembly GCA_019097785.1. Taxonomy (NCBI): domain Eukaryota; kingdom Viridiplantae; phylum Streptophyta; class Magnoliopsida; order Lamiales; family Oleaceae; genus Fraxinus; species Fraxinus excelsior. The sequence continues at coordinate 30,569,715 of CM032633.1, forward strand.
ATTTATGTATCATTGACAACATATAATTCAATTTTATCCAACTATTTCTTCTGAGGTAAGCCAAACTTATTCCTAAACACGATCCGATAATAACCCTATCTCGAATTCATATGTGAAGTAATGCATTCATCTACACGATTACCTATGAGATTGCACGAGTCAAACTATTGTTCTTAACGTTTATTGAGCCTTGTGTTGATATTAATGTTCTAGACTTATTTCGAACCTCCCGAAAATAAAACAAAAACTAATTATCTAAATGGTGATCGTACATTCAAATAATTTAACGAGCATGTAATATCAATCAACAATACAAATTAACTAAATAAACGGTTTTTAAATTAAATTGGTAAAACAAAAGTTTTCATCTTCATTCCAACCCAAGATTGTTTGTCCTAGCATCTCTACAATGAAAATACAACAAAAGAACTAAAAATTCATTACCCGGAATGTATAAAAGCAAGAAAAATATGTGAAATCAATTTCTTGCTTTGAATCTTCAATTTCAAACATTGAATCTTCAATCTCTTGATGTCGTTTTGCCTTTAATCCTTTGCTAGTCTTGTTCTTCACGATATAATATGAAGAATGTCGAAATTGGAGGCTCCCAATAGGTTAAAATGTCACCTAAATTACTTTTCAAAAGGTGGACAAAACTGAAAAGGAAAGAAATCCTTTCCCCAGATTTGTACCGTGCATTTGTACCACGCAGATCAATCGCATGGTAAAAATGGACGTGATAGTATGGTACAAATATTTTGGCTTCTGCTTCTATGAAAATGGCTCTTACGACTGCACTTATTTTGTGTCATGTGATTGCATGGCACATTGCATTTTCTTCTTTTTGCACTTTGGTCGTAGAATTCAACTTCCTATCCAGCTTATGTCCCTCATAATTGCAACTAAGGTCCTATGTCTTATGATCATACTTATTTTGCATTTTCCTCTTTTTGCTTTTTGGTCCAAGAATTCAACTTCTTATCCAGCTTATGTCCCTTATAATTGCAACTAAGGTCCTATATCTTCTAAACTGTATTACATTGATCTCCATTCTCAAAACAATGAACCAAATACATCCTTTTTGCCCAGTTTTCATTCATTTTCTCCAAAAGCTTGTCTAACATTGAGTTTTATCCAAACAAACAATATTTACACGAGATTAAGCAATAATTCCGGAAAAGTACTCCCCACTATCTGTGTTTAATAGCCTAGATAAGTGCATAAAATATATTTAATCAATCATTCTCTTAGTTTAATACGCAGATAAATCAAAGTTGTTATCTTGTTTCTTTTACAAAATTTATGTAATATGCCATCAAATTACACACTCGCATTGGTGGTGGAGAGATTCTTCAAATTTGAAATTAACTCTTCACAGGCATGAAGCACCGAGGAGATTCTTAAGTTGTTTGCAGTTTCCCAAATTCATGACATTATATGTAATACTCGTCAATGGTCCTTCGTTTGTAGTGGTCATTATAGCTCATCACTTTGCCGAGGAGATGTATGGAATGCCAAAGGAACTATTTCAAGCTTCTTTTCTTGAAAGATTAACTCCTTACCAGAGCCAGCAGTTTTTCATTAAAAAGGCACGAGAGTCTTCAATTGCAGAAAAGTAGTGCGGAGAACTAGTAAGAATTGTGCCTGCCATCTAATTCGTGATGCATGGCGAGATTCCTCTGTCAGCTTTCTTGCCCTGCAAATATATATATATATATTTTTTTTGAAGCAATTAAAGACAGATATTTAGTGTTGCATGTGAGTTATAAAGAAGGAAAATCTATTCATCTTGATTTGTAGTTGAACCTTGTTGATACCTCAGAATGTGTGAATTGGGTTATAGTCATTATCTGTAGAACTAGGTCAATCATCACATGAATTGTCTCTGTAATTATTTGTTCATGAGATTTTTACATGTTCAGTCCCTTTTTTCATTGTTTCATTTAGAATATAAGATTCATGTCATACATGGATTAACTGTGGAATAAAGGCTCTGTAAAGGGATATCTTACCTAGGAGAATAATCAGCCAACTTGATGAGGCAAATGTCATTAGGAACTTGCGTGATTTTTTCTTTCCAGTTGCGTTGTTTGCGTGTAGTTGATCAACATAAAATTTTGCCATCTTGACTACAAGTACTATTAAACACCTCTTTTCTTGACTTCAGTGATAACTAAAATAGCATTTTAACGTGTATTTGTGCAGAGGATCCCCGATAAATTTGTTGAAAAATATGGGCAAGAACTCTCTGATGTTGTCAAACTTATAGATCCTACCAGTGCTGTTTCCTATGTCAGATTGGAAAAGATGGAAAAGACACTCTGGCTTCACGATGGCTGGGAAAAGTTTGTGGACGACCACTCCATCAGTTATGGGTACTTTTTACTCTTCAAATACGAAGGGAACTCAACCTTCAATGTAAATATATTTGACTTGACAGCCACTGAGGTTGACTATTCACTTAATAATAATCGTAATTTTGAAAGAACCAATCACAGTACTCGGAATTCTATTTCTGAAAAGGAAGAGAATAGTGATGATGAATCTGATGAAGTTTTAGCTTTATTCCCTGGCAAACCAAATGAATGTAGGGCAAAAAATAATAAAAGACATTATCACCAGACTACGCATGATTTGTCTTTTTCGTCAGAAGAACTTGCCATTGAAGTCAAAAAAGGTAAGAGTGATGCTGCCGAGAGGTCAAAATCCCACCGTTGCTATCGTACACGAAGCAGATGTAAAATAGAAGATGAGGGAATTAAAACACAGAGCAAAAAACCTAAGAATATCACTATCAAGAATGTTCAAGAGGCAGTTCCATGTACCGAAGGCAATCGGCAATCTAGTTCAAGTAAGTTCTTTACCGTAAATTTTGTTTGATATCTGTTTTCGTGAGCCAGATTTATTTTTGAAATGTTTACCTTATATGTGATTTGGTGAAATATAGATGAAAGCCTATCGTCCTCGTGTATTGAAAGTCACTCGGGAATGAAGGCCATAGATGCTGCGGCAAAATATTTGCCTATAAATCCTTCATTTACCGTCAAATTGAAACGAAACAATCTGTCTCCACAGTTTTGGATGGTAAGCTCTTGAGGTTTACGTGACGGGGGTTGATATATCATGTTGATTTCTTGACTCTCCGAAATTGAGTTTACTATGTTCTATTATACATATATGTGGCATTCTAACATGGTGCAATTTTTCGTGTTTCTGAAGTACGTGCCAGTCGCATTTTCTCAGTATCTGCCAAGTGCTTCAGGGCTTATTGTACTTGTTGATTCAGATGGCCAGAAGTGGCCGGTCCGCGTCATGCAAAAAAAGGGGGGTAAGGACAGATATCTATCAAAAGGATGGAAGGCATTTGCGAAGCTAAAAAATCTCAAAGTTGGTAATACTTGTGTCTTTGAGCTAATCGACATCAATAAACGCATGCTAAAAGTGGAAACCTTCAGCAACACGAGCATAGTCCGAAATTGACTTCAATTGATCTGAATCGAGCAGCAGACAAGTTGAACGGTTTATGAATTGTCACAATTTTTTTTATTTTTTTATTTTTTTCTTCTTTGGCGAGGCATTTGAACTTGGGACCCCTGTTTATATTAAGTGCAATAGGATTCTCGAGTTACCAAACCTTCAATGGATTCAAGATTTTTGTACTTTCATTTACTTTGAAAATACTAGCAATATTTTTATTGTACTTTTATTTGATTTATTGCATGAGGAAGTTAAATAGAATTGAAGATAATAAAAAAGTAGCTGTAAAAGAGCTTATTAAAGGGAAAATTACCAAGAACCCTTCATCTCAAGTTTAAAGGGGAATTAATTTTAGATTCACTAATTAGTTGGTAAATAAGGTGATGAAATGCATAAGGAGTTAGAGTTCATGATGACGTGGGATCGCAAAAGAAAAAAATGATTTCACGATAACTTCGGGTTTGTCCGTTTGTGGTGAATTACTACCCTAATTCGATTGGAAACGGGGCCAACGATCACAACTCATCGTCCTTGGTCATGACGTACGTCGGATTTTGGACAGATTTCATCATTTAGGCCATCGATTAAGCGTTTTTGCCTTTTATGGTAATTTTTATTTTGGTAATATTTCATTCAATAAAATTCGGATTTGTATTCCGTTTGTTGGAAGACAATCCTGAATCTTAGGAGTTTCTATTTAAGTTGTTAGCTCGAATTTTTCTATTTACAGAAAAATATCTTTTTTTTTTATTATTTATTTTCCGAATTTTGCTAGAGTTTTATTATTTAAAGTCTTGTAAACCCTTTGAAGCAAATTATTATTGAGTTTAATAAAATTTTCGTGAGTTTTCTCTCACTTTGTGTGCATTTTCATCTTTCTTGTAATCTTCCACTACGTCATAAGGCCACAGGAGGCAGGCAGTTTGAAAAAAACCTGTTTGGGCTGTAGGCAAGTTTTGTGAATATTGGCCAACAAAATTCAAAAAATTATGAATATTTTGCCAAATATGATAATATTCAGCTGCAGGCAGACTTTAGAAATTGCTGGAATTGTGTTAAAAACAGCTAGACAAATTCAAAATTTCCAAGGGGGGAATGAAAATTTGAAATCTATACCCAAAACAGGTAAACATCTGCTAGTAAAACTTGAATGTTGCAAGAACAAAACTTGAACTTCTGGCCGGATTCAACCGTCCAACCTGCCGGCAGATTATAAATCTTCCAAGAAGATGTTACTAAATCGTAGGTTATACCAGGGTGTAGATGTGTCATGTTCCTACTTGCTTCTTAGTGTTTTCTTCTGCACTACAAGGGACACTAAACCATGGAAGAATTGCATTGTTTTTTGAAATGCATCATTGGTTAATCCCCTTGTAACAATTTTTTGCATGATCTTACTGGAAATGCACCAAATTTTTGAAATATGAGACTTAAGCAACCAATGCAAAGTCTATTACTAAATGCTCAAGCATTTATATATTTCTAATTAATACTCTTGTAATTTTAACAACGCTGCTTATGATTTTCATAGCCACTTCCAAAATTAAGAAAAATGACTTGCAATATGTTCACAGCAATCATAAACTAGACTATCAATTCAAACAACAAAACACCATAAATCAAAACTTCACAAAACAGTATACCAACAAACTGCCAATTCATAAACTGGACTATTCGGCCATTCAATTACAAACTGCAATTTAAAAACTACAACAACATCTACATCCCCACACTAATAACACTCCAAACATCCTAACATCCCCACACCTATATCCCTACATCTTTACACTAACATTATGCCCAAAAAAAAAAAAAAAAAAGCACTACTATTCAAAAATCGCATCAAGAACAACACATATGTCCAGAGCTGGCCTTGAGATTTTTGGTGCCCTGTGCGAGATTTTAAAATGGTGCCCCTTTCAAGTAATTAAAACATATTTAAAAAAATCAATAATATTATTTCGTCACAAAAATATGATATTTAAATATCTATTTTTTTTTTACATATCATGAATAAGAAAAATATAAATAAATCTCAAAAGCATCTCTCGAACTTCATCAAAATTCATGTCATCATCAAATAACCATCCAAGCCACTAGTCTCTTCATGCAATTTCATATAAGCAAACATTGAAAAAAAAAAAATCACGTGTAAATCTTGAAATGCAACAAATCATGTAAAAATATTTCTTCTTGCATTTTTAGAAGCAAACTCAGTAATTAAACTTTCGTAATCAATATTTTCTAGAAAATCTTGCTTAATAGATATCAAAGCTAATACATTCAATCGTTCTTGTAACATGGTTGATCGCAAATAAGATTTTAACAAATTCTTGCAAAGCGAATTCAAATCCTCAGTCCTCACGTTCAGTTCAGACAAAGTGAATTCAAATTTTAACAAGTTCTTGCAAAGCGAATTCAAATCAATGAAATCACAAAAGATAATAGAGAAAAATAATGGACAATTCAGATTTTCAACGAGTGTTTAATTAAAAAAAATGAATCGTCAATCACCGCGTAATGAAAGAGAGAATTCCCATATTGAAGACGCTTTTCTCCAAAAAAAAGACAGTATGTTTCCTTCGCCTTTGCTCCATTTTTCATTTCTCTGGCTGGCTAGATCCCCTTTGCCCTTTTCCTCTTAAGAATATTATATTAAAAATACTATTATATTTAAGAATATCATTTAAGAATATTATACTTAAGGTAGGAATACTATTTAAAAATATTATATTCAATAAAATTAGAAAATTATAATTAGTTAGTACCAATATTCTTAATTTTAATATTTTATGCATAATAATGAAGATTTTATATTTTAAAATTAACATATATTTTAAATATTTAATTATAAATGAATATACAACTGTAACAAATTTATTTTTGGTGCCGCTACTAGGGATGAACGTGATCCGGTTCGGTTCTCTTCAGAACCGAATCGACTCAAAATTTTCGGGTATTTAATAAATGGAACCGTCGGATCCAAATATAATTATGGAACCGTTCGGGTTCGGTTCCGTTCGATTTTGTTTGGTTCTATTCGGTTCCGTATCATAATTAATTTTTAAAACATTTACAACAATACTACATAAATATAACAAATAACATGTCCATTCATAACTATTGCAAATTAACGTAGCATAATTTAAAACCATATAAATAACAAGCTGTCCAATAAGATTAACTTAATATATACAAATACAAAAAATTAAATTTAACTAATTAATTTGCTATTTTGTTTAGAAAAAAATTAAAAAAATTAATTAATTTAATATAAAAAATTTATTTAGATTCGGTTCTTGGCTTAGAACCGAGAGCTGAACCAAATCTATCGGTTCTCGATTCAGATACCCGTTCGAGTATTTAATTTTCGAAGAACCGCTCGGTTCGGTTCGGTTCGAGAACTTTTGTCAAGCCCTAGACGCTACAATTTTTGACGCCCTATGTGGAGCGCCCTCGGGGCCGCCTCTGCATATGCCCCTGCAACTTCCAGGCAGCACCACCAACCTACCACCTAGAAACAACCATAGTTGTTCTTCAAATGTGAATTTTAAATGCCAGACTTTTTGGAAATACTACAATGAGGATGTAACTGTCCATTTCCCAATTGTAGAAATTGATTTGGAGAAAAAACCTAGGGTTCACGCTGATTTGGGACGAGTGAATTGCAGAAATTTCTATTAATTGGGAATGTAGATGTTGAACTTCTTGGATGTGGATATGAAGTAATTTGTTTGCGGAAAAACCCTAGGAGTTGGGATGATTTGGGGATTAATTTGATTTCAATTTGTAGGTTTGATGAGAGAATTTTTTATTTTGATTGAAGACGTCGTGTTTCAAATTGGAGAAGTCGTGTTTATCTATAACAATTTACAAGATTAACTGATTCTGTGTGCCACGTGGAATTTTATTTTATTTTTGCCTATTGTATAAACGGGAAATGACCATGGTGATCAATGGGTAATTTGATGAATAGTTAGTGAGCATTAGATAACTTTGTCAGCGAGCAAGTATAAACTTTAGTGCCACTCATTTAATTAACTCAATAATAATTTGAATTGAGGGGGCGATTTTCACCTAATAGCTTGCTCGTGTTGAAAGATTAAGCGTAAAGAAACACAATTGGAACACAGGCCCGATTCACCAGCAAGATTCTTCAAGGTAATTTGCCCCCAAAATCATTTTTTTGTAGCATATTTTATTGGATTATTCTGCTAAAAAGTTGAAATACGTTATGAAATTTGATATGGGTAGCGTATCAATTGGTACTTGAAGGGAATTTCAGCTTCTTCCATGTTTAATTTGAGCAACTTTCTTGAATTTTGATGACAATATGAGGGTATGAGTTTGGGGTTGTGCTGTGGAAAATGGCAATGCAATCTATCGTGGGATTGTCCAGTTCATTAAAATGCATCTCATCACAAATCTAATGAGTAAAAACTTTCATTGGTCACTAAACTTATAACTTCACCATGTTTTGGTAATTCAACTTCACTTTCACTCTCACAGGTCACTGAACTTACAAGCCAACCCCTCCATCCATCACCTTCCGGCCTCTCCGTTTCAAACTGTCCGACGTGGCTTCACGGTCGTCGATGAGGCAGTCGACGGCGTCAACTTCGCCCACGTTGGACGCGATTTCAGGCTGTTAAAATGCCATTTCCCCCCTTCAACACCCTCCTCCAAATCGAACCTGAGCCCTAAATCGATTGCCCTAAAATCCGTCCCCAAATCAATTCCCCAAGGTGACGCAATTAAGAACGCGAGCCCTAAATCGCCCACCTGGAACGCGAATCAATTCAGCCACTTCATAAGATTGTTTTCAACCTATAATGAGTCCAAACATGGAGGAAGATGACGGAGGTAAAGCCCAACTTTCATTTGATTTTTTTGTTTCCATTTTTTCGGTGAACTTGGATACAGATTTCAGTTACTTAGCAATAGCTTGGCTTGGCTTTTTCGTGTGGGATTTAACCTTTAGAGTAACTGACCAATTAAAGGTTCAACCTTGCTTAATTAGTTATTCTGTTCTTCATGCAAATATAGGTCATCTGATGTCGTGAAGTTGCTGTAAATATAAGTTTCAACTTGTTGGTTGTTCTGTTGAGTGTGTTACCTACTTTGGTTACATTTTTGTTCTTTTGTTGACATGGTCTGGACCGAATCATGTTATATGTGTGTTGTATTTCTTCTAAGACATTGTAAATAATTTCATTGTTTTCATTTTGTTGATAGAGGAAGACTCGGATTTCGTGGATTCCGAGGTGGACATGGCTTCTGAGGAAGATGATTTGTTGTACGACCACAATGTCACGGATGGCATCGAAATTGGATCGGGGATGAATGAAGCAAGAAACAAAGGAGCAGTGATGAGTTTAGGGAAGGTAGGAAACGATGAATTGGAGTACCCATCTTCTGAGGAGTTATTATTGGCTTGCTTATCGGACGAAGATGTTGGTTATCGCTTCCCAGAATTTTTTGCTGAGACGGATATGAGGAATCCACAGTTTGAGGTTGGACAACTCTTTTGGTCAATGGAAGAGTTTCGGGCTGCAGTGAGGAACTACAGTGTTCTCGATGGTTACAATGTGAAGTTCAAGTGTAATGATAGAAAACGAGCTCAAGGAGTTTGCAAATTGGGGTGTAATTGGAGGATATGGGCCTCGAAGTTGAGTAGGATAGAGGAAGTACAAGTGAAGTCTTACACTTCCGAACACACATGCACACGGAGCCAACACAATAGACATTGCAACTACATCTTCTTGACAAGTAGATACATTGAACAGTTCAAGGCAGACCCTGATTGGAAAACAAATTCAATTTTGGCGACTGTGAAGGATGATTTGAAAACGGAGATAGTAGTAGAAGTGTGGCAAACAAGATGAGGTAGTATGCTAAGGAATTGTTGTTTGGAACAATGGAAGAACAATTCGGAATGTTGAGGAGATATGCTACAGTGGTACATCAGGATCAACAGTGATTATATCCTTACATGAACAATTATTCAAAGGTATCTATATATGCTTCAGTTCCTACAAGGTCGGGTTTAAAATTGGATGTAGGAAAGTGGTGGGTGTTGATGGCTACCATTTGAGAGGTTATTTCGGGGGAATTATGTTAACAGCAGTGGGACAGGATGTTAATGATTGTATATACCCTGTGGCGTATGCTATTGTTGAGAAGGAAAATACAGACACTTGGAGATGGTTCTTGAAATACCTTCAAGAGGACATTGAAATGAACAACGGAATGGGTTAGACATTGGAAAACAGATCCGATTTACCAGCAAGATTCTTCAAGCCTATTTTGCCTTCAACCAGTTTCCTCAGCAAATTGGTAACTTGCTTTTTTTTCTTTGTATTTCTGTAGAGTACGTCTTATGTGACCAAGTAAAGAAATAAATCTATGCAAATATATATTTTTTTCCCTTTAATTAATATTGTTTAACAAGAATTGAGTATTGCATCTTGATATGCTTGGTGTGTTATGTAGATGTCCTTCTTTTATAAGTATCAAAATATGCTAAGATTGAGATTCTTGTATCGATTGAAGTCCAAATTCACTTTCTTTTAGCATAAATTCGTTGAGTACTTGAAGGAAAATTCGGCATTTTTCTTGCGTAAGTTGAGCAATGTTCTTGAATTCTGTTGGGGAAGGAAAAACATTGGAACGGGCATAAATGTTTTAAGAAGCAAGGTGATACAACGAGAAAGAACGACAAACATGAGATCAACAGTCTCATTATTCTTCAATTCCTAAGAATAATGAGAAGGGATCTACGGACTACAAATTTGAAGAAAATCCAATATTTTTATAAATTCAATTCAATTCAAAACAAAAATCAACAGTGTTGTAGTTGTGCCTTTAAAACCTAATACCAACTCTTAGTCCCAGCACTTCTAACAAATTATAAATTTGATCATAATTAATTAAAATGACACAATTAAAGAAATATGAATAATAAAGTCATCCGCAACCCCTAGAATTTTTGAATCTTGGACTCCACACTAGGTCTTTTTAGTTTATGTTCTTTATGTATAGTACATATCATGCCAAGTGAAAATGGGTTATGTTACATCAACATAACCCTTTACATAATGTGTGCCTCCATGTGGCCATTATGGCACACATTATGTACAAATAGATTTACCCAGTGAAAATATAGTATCTTTGACTAAGAATATCGAAGTTTCTAATCATGTAAAGGGTGGAATTTTATGATCATTGAGGTTAATGAAGGAGATTGTTTTCTTAGTTCACTTGACAAATAAATCAAAATTGCAATCTTTCAATTTTATAGAACTTGCGCAATATGCACCCTCAAATTATACCCTCGGATTGGTGGTTGTTTGCATGGTTTCTCGATGTCAGAACTTCAATGTAATTTGATAAAATTGTGAATTCAGCTTTCTTTCTGTGAACAATTTTATTTTCCCACTATCTCTTTTTTTTTTTTTGTGGAAGTCAATCTTATGAAAGGTTATAAAACGAGCTTATATCTGCTTCTTGTTAGGTACAGGTACCTGATTTAATTATTCAATTGTGTTGTTGGCTTATAGCTGATGAACATATAATTTTCTGTCTTGACAAAAAGTACCATACTGCACCGTTTTTCTTGACTTCACTTGTAACTGAAATATAGTTTTTTAATATACTATGTATTTGTGCAGAGGTTCCCTGACAAATTTTCTGGAAAATATGGGCATGAACTCTCTGATGTTCTCGAGCTTACCAATTCTACTGCCGGTGTTTGGTCTGTCAGATTGGAAAAGGCAAAAAGCACTCTTTCTTTATGATGGATGGGAAAAGTTTGTCGAGGACCACTCCATCACATACGGGTACTTTTTACTCTTCAAATACAAAGGAAATTCAAACTTCATTGTAGTGTATTTGATTTGACCACCACCGAGGTTGACTATCCCAACAGTAGCCATAAGTTTGAAGGATCCAACCACAGTACTTCCGAAATGGAAGAAGATAGTGATGACTACTCTATCACACTTCTAGCTTCCTTCCCCTGTAAACCAGTGACATGCTCTTCGAGAATAGGTACTCCAAATGAATGTGGATCTCAGACAAAACATGGTAGAAAACATGATCAATGAAGCATTCATGATTTGTCCTATTCTTCCACTGAATCTTCACATGGAGTCAAAAGAGGTATGAGTGATGGAGCTGAGAGCTCAAAATCCCAGCGATGCTATCCAACACCAAGAAAATGTAATATAGAAGATCGGGGACGAGAAAATAAAACGAAGAACTTGAATACATCAGGTCGTGGCATGTCAAAAGACTTCAGATTAATGAGAGCAAACCTAAGAATTTCATTATCAAGAATGTTCAAGAGGTAATTCCATGTACTACAGGCAATCAGAAACCTAGATCAAGTAAGTTCTTTACAGTAATATTTGTTTAATATCTGTTTGGATCAGTAAGATTGCTTTCAGAAATTATTTCCTTGTATGTGAATTGGTGAAGTATAGATGAAAAAAGATCACCCTTTGTGATACCTAGATCAAGTAAGTTCTTTACAGTAATATTTGTTTAATATCTGTTTGGATCAGTAAGATTGCTTTCAGAAATTATTTCCTTGTATGTGAATTGGTGAAGTATAGATGAAAAAAGATCACCCTTTGTGATCGAAAGTTGTTTGAGAAAGAAGGCCGTACCTGCTGCGGGAAAACTTTTGGCCAAGAATCCTTCTTTTACAGTCATATTGAAACCACGCAGTCTGACCCCAAATTTTTTTCTGCTAAGCTCTTTCGTTTTATGTTAGTGGATGATTCGTTGTAGCAAATTTTATTGCTCTGTAGGGTTTCTCGAAATGATGTTCACTATGTTCTGTGTATAGTCTTCATTTTACTCAGATATGGTGCAATTTTTACTAGTTTCTGAAGAACGTCCTAGCCGCATTTGCTAGGGAGCATATGTCAAGTGGTCCAGGGCCTATTGAACTTCATGATTGTGATGGTAAAAAGTGGCTGGTCCATGCCAGTGCAAGATGTGGTCTGGTGCACGTTATAGCCAGAGGATGGCAGGCATTTGTAACGAAAAATAAAAAACCTCAAAGTTGGAGATACATGTGTCTTCGAGCTGATACACCATCAATCAGCGTATTCTAAAGGTTTCCTCATTTCACAACACTGGCAGGGTCCCTAAGTGATATCAACTCATTTGATCAAGCAGTAGAGAATTTAGGGAAAATTGCCACCACCCTTATTGTGTTATTGAGAGAAAAATAAATAAATTTGATTAAGCAAACATTCTTTAGAATGGCATTGAACTTCAGTTGCAGGAGTTTGAATAATCTTCCTCGTGCTTCACTGGTTTGGTGATCTTACAGTATTAATTATGTTTTGGATTAAGCTCCAAAGACCAGTTTTATCAATTTATGTGTTTTTCTTGGAGAAAATTATATCTTCGATGAATTAAAAAGGCAAGAAAACCATCTCTTATTCGTTTGTAAGTATCTTTTGTGCAGGAAAGAGTCGTAATTGAATGAGCAGTGTAAAACAGCTCCATAAGTAAATTTTTTGTCCATCTTCGCTAGTGATGGTCATGATTCGGTCTGATTAGGTTGCTAAGAGAATTGGACAGCAAAATGGAAATTCTATCACGGAACTGAATGGTTCTACCTTTTGTGGAAGTGGTGGGACACAGTTGGACAAGAACTGATCAATTCTAGTTCAATTTGATACGGTTAAATCTTTTGTTATATTAGAATAGAAATTTATGTTTCTGCTTTACTTTCAAGTTTTCAACACTGTCAATAACTACCAGAATTTCTCAAGGATGTGAACTAAAGCTACATAAGATAAACTGCATGTTTAGCTAACTTTTAATAAGTAAATAAGTGAACACTAAAATAAATATTTATTATTAGTCAAAAGTTAGAGATCATCAAGTTCTTCATTAAAAAAAAAAAAAAAAAAGATTAGTAATAGGCATAATCGGACCAGCAAAGCCTTAGCCGATGGAAACTAGGTGCTGTGCGTGTTTATTTATTTGAATTGGATCTTCGCATGCCATCTCATGTGCTGCTGGCTCGACCAGGTGACGGAAAAACTTGAACAAGAAAAGGGATGTTTTCGTGCTCAGTTAACCACCTAGTCTAAACGAGACGACACTGTGAAAGGTTAACCACCATACTCTTGCACACAGAAAAGGGGATTGAATGCTAAATAAATTTCTTCATTAAATGACTGGACAGTACAGAACAGAAGCGGAAGGTGACGCCTTACTAAAAATGTAATATTATTGACAGTGACTTGAGTGGGCCATGACTGCAATTATGAAGAGAAATGGTGAATTTTACTTGTTTTTGTGTGTGGTCTACGTCTATGTTTGCAATGGAATTGTATTCTCCTACGTTAAAATTTGGAAAGATTGCACTGTATAGCACGTTATAATTTTTCTTTTTCCTTTTTCATATAGAGTTTCTATGTGTCGTATCACATTTTCAGTTTCTGTTTCGGTGCAACCTAACTCGCTTCAGCTGGCGCCCACTACAGGCAAGACGGAAGATGGAGGAGGGTACACAAATCTTTACGCTGCACATGGGATTAAATGTTACATGGTTGGGCATGACCTTGGAAATATTAATCCCTATCTTGACTGTACAGAAAAGGAGTGGTTGTAAAGAGAAGAATATGTCTCTGTCTACTGTCTTCATAAGCTTTAAGGTCTTAAATGAGTTTCTGAATGTAGTTAAAAGCAAGAACCTTGTTTGAAAAACTAACCTTACCTTCAAAAGCATTTTATTTCTTTTGCTTTAATATCTCATGTGCTGCTGGCTCGACCAGGTGACGGCAAAACTTGAACAAGAAAAGGGATGTTTTCGTGCTTAGTTAACCAACGAGAGTCCGAGACGACACTGTGAAAGGTTAACCGCCATACTCTTGCACACAGAAAATGGGATTGAATGCTAAACATATTTCTTCATTAAATGACTGGACAGTACAGAACAGAAGCGGAAGGTGACGCCTTACTAAAAATGTAATATTATTGACAGTGACTTGAGTGGTCCATGAATGCAATTATGAAGAGAAATGGTGAATTTTACTTGTTTTTGTGTGTTGTCTACGTCTATGTTTGCAATGGAATTGTATTCTCCTACGTTAAAATTTGGAAAGATTGCACTGTATAGCACGTTATAAAGAGAAGAAGAATTAAGAGCCAATCGCCAATCGCTTTCTCACAAAGAATAAATGAAGAATCATAGTACAATGAACTGACATCCAAAGCAGGCTTTCTTCTTCTTCTTCTTAAAAACTTGCATATTGGAATTGAAATATCTGATAAAGAGAGATTTAATAATCTTTTTGAAAGCTAAAACGTCAAAAAAACAACAATGGAGGGAAGACCAGATTTGCCAACAAGATTTTTCAAAGTCATTTTGCCCTCAACCACTATCAAACACAAACTCGTAAGTTTTGCCTTTCTTTTCTCTGTGTTGCTGTGTGATATGGGTTATTATTTTTCAAGATTAGCTCTAATGTGAAATGAAAAGATAGTTATGATTCGGGTGCTCTGATAAGTTTGTGATTGAGTTTAATCTTGGGGAAGGACTGTGCAGAGAAAGGTAGTCGTCCCAAACAAGCCCGTCCTAGTTTCCTCCTTAACATTTGAAGAATCAGTAGGGTTGAGGTTGTATAGGGGAGGATTCTTGTGGGCTTTTGTGGATGCTGCCCCCATTAAAGTTTGTTTCTTGATCTCTGCTGTGGGATTTTGGGGCAGTGATGTCTCGTTTTGATTGATGCGATTGTTGTTCTCATTAGATGGTAGAGCTGATGAAGACGTGGTGGTACGTTTATGGGTTTCTTGCTATGAATCTTGAATTTGGTGTTGGACAAGAATAGAGGTGGACGAGTAAAAAAGATCAAGACTTGAACTTTATTGTATTTTCATCATTCTCATGTGGTCTTTCATACTAGACCTCATGGGACATTTCATTTGTATATGATACATGTCAAATTATTTCTTTGGTAAGAGATGGGGACATTGGATAAATATGCTTTTTGAAGCAGCAGCGCAAGGAAATGTGGATACTTTGAAGAAGCTGCTGGAATATCCAATAATTTTTGATAGATATAGTTAATAGTTTCTCCCAAACTCCTTCGCAATTAGCATCAGGAAGATCCATTATAAATCTCACTTACTATATTTAGCTTTGCCTTTTTAAGAATTTTTAGATTGTTTATATAGGTTCATCACAATGCTAGTAGATTTCCCTTGATTATTATTTCCCTTCTTCTTTTATAGCCCAACCATTGAGAAGTAAAGATTGTTCTGGTAGGATTCACGATGAGAATACTCGAGGAGTATACAAATGGATAAGAGGCTGGGAAAATGGGGAAGGGGTTGGGGAGGAAGAGACTTCTTTTTTTCTTTTTGTTTTGAATTTATCAAAGAGGAAAACCAAGACACTATTTTTTGGCACCGGACCCCTTTAGTCTCCTTGGCACAGCGGATGACCTCTTGCATGTGATTCTAACCCTCTATATTCCGTATATCCAGAAATCCTTTTTTTGCCTCTCTCTTTTATAACGAGTTCAGCCTCACCTTAAGTTAAGGGTAGGAGCGAAAGAAGCTCTTACAAGCCTTAGTCAACATTTTTTGACTAATATCTTCTCTCACTCAAGGCTCTATTAGAATCGAGCACACTCTTTTTTATATTTTATTTGTGCAAGATTTACTAGTCTTCTAATTAAACTTTTTAAGCTTAGACAAACAAGCTCATAGTTTTGTAAAGGAAATAAAAACTTTTAATTGATTACAATTAGAAATAAGTTTTGTACTTGCAAGCCATACGATATTAGCTTAACTAGATGCACTGCAACAGGCCCTTTGTTCTCTACACCAACTTGTGTTGATTCTAGGCTTTAATTCTTTTGAAATCATGAACAAATGATCTTCTTTTTGTTGTTCGTCCTTAAAATGGGATGTTTGAATTTGATGATTGCCTTGGCCTCGTAAATTTCCTCAGTTTTTGTTCGATTTTGATAGCCTTTGAATGTAGCCATTTTTTTTACAAAAATGATATTATGATTTTGTGCCAACAGTCTTCCATGTGATTTGTTCTATTACAAACACTACGAGGTCGAACTTTTCCCTCCTCTTTGGTGAACTCTGTTTTTTCCTGTTTGATTCTCTACCCAAGTTGAAGGCTCATAACCCTTATTTTTACTGTTTCCTGTGGATCATACTCCATCAAGATAGCTTTCGTTTTTACTGCCTGGAATCATAATTTTCCCCCGTAAAAAAAGGAGGTACAGGTAAAGAAAAGAGGGGTTGATGAGAATCACATAGCAATTGCAGCTACGCAACCCACAATAAGATTAGAACCAACCCAAAAAACCAATTAATCTAGGCTTTGAATTCGACCTAAGATTAATGAACCAAGCAACTAAAACAATTGCCGACAATACGTTAACCTCTTGATTACACGCGTAATTAATCTAACCCAAATGTTTGAACGCCACAAGAATACGGTTTTTGATAAGTTCAAAATTACTCAATGAATTACAAGGTTGAAAGCTTAAAGCCTCACAAGATTTTAATCTCAATAATAATAATGGTCTTTACAATGAAAAGAAAATAACTATTTATACTAAACCCTAGAATCTAGTAAAAACCGAAATTATCTTGCCAAAATTACAAAATAACGCAATAAAATAGAATTCTAGTGAAATAAGGAAATTCGCGGAAAAAGGAAAAATCCGCCTAGATTTTATACCATGCGGTCACATGGAAGGACCAGGTGAGCCTCTATGGCTCGCGGTATCAAACCATGCGGCCGCCTGGGCTCCGTCTTCGCTTGCCTCAACACATTGATTCAAGTGTTTTCCGACCTCGACCCCAACATGAAACTTGCCCCATTCTTCGTCACGATCGTCATATCATCAACCGTATCTTGAACGAGCAATGTCATAGCCTCTTTCACCGCTTTGTTCTCGATCGCGTCATCAGCCCTTCCCGGACTTGTCCTCGTTGCAACGGCACCTTCGATCACATCAGGGGTTGTTGCCATATTCTATGTTCAAAACATCTCTAACAAAACTGTTAGTTTTGAAAATACAAGATTTACTGCATTCCATTTTTTTATTTGGCAGAAACATTTGATGCATAACAGATAAACTTGCGTGTTTTACATCTAGTAACGTAGAAAGCATTCATTGTTTGTACTAAAACATATTATGTATTTGTGCAGAGTCTCCCGGATGCTTTTGTGGAAGCATACAAACACGAACTCTCCAGTGTTGTCAAACTCACTGATAGTGTTGGTGGTGTTTGGCATGTGAGATTGGTGGAGGAAAAGAAACTTTGGCTTGATCGTGGCTGGGATAAGTTTTTTCAGGACCACTCCATTGAACATTGGGATTGGATAGTCTTTAAATACATAGGGAACTCAAGCTTCAAAGTTCATATATTTGACATGACAGCCATGGAGCTTCACTATCCATTTAATAACAGTCGTAATTTTAAAGAAACCAATTATCATCCGAGGAATTCTATACCTGAAAGAGAAGAGCAACGTGATGACGACTCTGTTACAATTCTAGATTCCCTCCCTACAGAACTAGTGGCCTCCCCTTTGAGAAGTGTTGCTCCAAATGGACGTGTGGTTCAGTTAAGACGAGGTAAAGGACACAATCATGAAAATATTCACTCTTCTTTTTTCAACTGAAATCGCCAAAATTCCAGCAAGTTTTGTTTATTTTCGTATGTTTCTTGAAATGATTTCCTTGTATGTGAATTGCTGATTTTAGAGGAAAAGCGATCATATCGTGGTAGAAAAAGGGACTTGGGAAAGAAGGCCATACACAATGCAGGAACAAGTCTGCTTACATATCCTTCTTTCACAGTCGAAATGAAACCTTACCTGACTCCACAGTGGGTATTGGTATGCTCTTGAGCTTTACATTGCTTGTTTTTATTAATTGTAATAGTAAATTTTGTTGTTTTCTTGACTTCGTGATTTAGCTATAACTTCGTCAGACCCCTAACATGGCGCAACATTTTTTTGTTTCTGAAGTACGTGCCAGCTCAATTTGCTAAGGAGCATCTGCCAAATTTTTCGGGACATATTGAACTTCACGATTCTAATGGTAAGAAGTGGCCAGTTGATGTCAGTATGAGACATGGTTTGGTGCGTTACTTATCTTGGGCGGCATTTGCAAAAGCTAAAAAAATCAAGGTCGGAGACGTGTGTGTGTTCGAACTAATTCACAGCAATGGACCTGCTGTGCTGAAGGTCTCAAAACTTTGCAAGACAAGCGGAGTGCGGAAACAAATATGAATCATCAGCTTGGGAGTGATTTTCAACTAGGAACAAATTAGTTTTACTTTGATTAATCCCCCATCCCCTTCCCTTTTTGTGCTTTGAGAGAAGCAAACTTTGTGACTAATAAAAAATTGTAAAGACTTGAAGACAATTATAATTCACTTGGAAGGGATGTTTGTTATGGCTCTACTCTTCTACATGTTTTTTTAAATTAAGCTTCAAAAAATGGCAGTAGTATAGTTTGAATCTCAATGTCTTGCATGATTCATACGTAATATTCGACCTCGTGTCTGGACTCCAAATTTTTTTTTCTTTCGAAGAATTAAAATGAGTATTTGAGTTGATCGACTCAATAAACCTATGCTAAAGGTTTCAATATTCTGGAATACGAGCACAGGCCAGAAGTTCTGGGTTGAGATTGTATAATCAAAACGTGGTAGAAAACTGTTGGTGCAGAACTAAGAAACGGCCAGTTGGGAGCTTTGATTCGGCTACCCTTTGATCATAGGGTGGTACAGATCATATTCTGCATTTGCTGAAAATGAATGTCAATGACATAGGTGCGGTATGCGAGGCAATAAAGTTTGTTATTGAATAAACTGCTCCTTTTTTTTTATTTTTTTGGTGGTGGGGGGCTAGAATTTTAGGCCAAGGTGGAAGCCACCACCTCACCCCTACCGTTCCCATTTTGTACACAGTACACATTTCAAAAATCGACAGTACAAGAGATGCTTCGTGTCCTAATTTTTTTTTTCTTCCCTTTTTCATATAGAGTTTCTATGTGTCGTATCAAATTTTCAGTTTCCGTTTCGGTGCAACCTAACTCGCTTCAGCTGGCTCCCACTACAGGCAAGACGGAAGATGGAGGAAGGGACACAAATCTTTACACTGGACATGGGATTAAATGCTACATGGTTGGGCATGGCCTTGGAAATATTAATCTCTTTCTTGACTGTACAGAACAGGACTGGTTGTAAAGAGAAGAATATATCTTTGTCTTCAAAAGCTTTAGGTCTTAAATGAGTTTCTGAATGTAGTTAAAAGCAAGAACCTTGCTTGAAAAACTAACCTTACCTTCAAAAACATTTTATTTCTTTTGCTTTAATATCTCAATATCAGCAGAACTATAATCAATACACTATTTATTCTGTTATTTTATATATACAGAAACCTCACCAACACCAAGAGCCATAGAGAGCGTTCTTATTTCATTGCTTTTGCGGGCTTTGAAAGGAGAGAATTATACTTAAAACAGGTCTATGACCGTATTAATGTCTATTTTTCTTATAAGTTCGAAAATATGCTTAGATGAAAGGCCCAGATAATATAGTTTCAAAAACAAGATTCCATAAAACTCAAACGATCAGATCAGAAAGCAAACTTGCAAAAAATAAAGATTGAATACAAGTGATTTATTTCGGCCTAAGACCTGAAGGTTTGGTGACCACTTCTAACACCTACATCCCCCATTGAACATCCAAAAATTGGATATTCGTTCGGTTGCACTATATAGCCCAAAAAATGGCAACAAAGGTCACAGATCATTTCTTCCAACACAAGAGAGAAGTACAAGATACTTATCTCTTCAATAATAAATGCAGATCTACAAAGAATCGCTCAAAAAACTTCAACTCGCCTACTGAAGATCACAACCATAAGAAACCCCTTATTCTTACAGTAATCACTCAGAAAATACACAGATTCAGAGGCTAAAGTGTAATGGTCTCTGTTTTACAAGTTCATCAAGAGAGATGAAAACCCACATATCAAACCTAGTTGTAAGAAGAAGAAAGGGAAAAATATTATCTCAGAAGAACCTAGAAGTCAGAAGAAGAAAAACTACTAATCGTAAATGGTATTGTGCGTGTATATGTATCTCTCATCAATAATGCCAAAATCAAGGGCCATGATTGCCATCTCATAAAAAAAATGTTATGACTTATAAAAACAAGTTCAGCAAAATACAACTTTGGCCAAATTCTGGGAGTACATCACAGATCACATGTTCGAACCTCAACAATCTTCATCTTGCTACCAAAAATTTTGGACAATAAGTGTAGCCAGAAGCAAATATCAGCAATTTGATCTTCATTTGCTCCAAGTATCCATCTATGCATCACAAAGTATCAAATAGATAATAGCTTCAAACAATTATGAAATTTGTTTAAAATTATTATTTTAGTTCCCATGTGTGGAGGATTAAGTTGGATAGAAACCTTACCAATTTTCAGAATTTCTTTTGATATAATATCTCTAATAAAATAATATTTAATATCTATGTGTTTAGTCATATCATGAAATATGAGATTTTTACTCAAATGTATAGCACTGTGGTAATTTGAGTACATAGTTGCATTTTCATTAACAAAACCAAGTTCACTCAACAGTCTACTTAACCAAATTCCCTATTTAATAACATCAGAAGCAGGAACGTATTCTGCCTCAGTTGAAGACAAAGCCACAACTTTTTACAATTGAGATTTCCAACTTATTGCAGTATCACAAAGAGTAAAGGAAATAAGTTATTGTATACATTAGAAATTTGAGAGAATTGTTTATATTTAAATTCTAGTTTTTTTTTTTTTTTGGTTCTTGATCAAATACTTTATTATTTTGTCATATAACTTCAATATCTCAATCCGATGATTAGTGTCACAACAAGTGGTATCAATTCTAACAGTGACGATCATGTCAATTTAAAACCAGCGTGTCATATAATGCGTACTTTAAGCACGGGATGGTCAGCATTTGTGAAGGCAATATAAATCTGCTATGAAAGTTTCAATATTTCACAACACTATCGGATTTATGATCGTAGAGAAGCAAAAATTGCGATTAAGATAAAAGATTATGGATCAAGCTATATGTATCTAATTTTCTACATAATGGATTGCCGAATCGACAAGTGGGCTGCCCCCTTGTCAATTCGGTAATCCATTAGGGGGCAGCCCACTTGTCGATTTAGTAATCCATTATGTAGAAAATTATGTACAACAAGAATAATTCAAAGATTATTAAAAAAGGCAGACAACCTCAATTCAGTTGGAGGAAAATCAGTGCTTCTACTCTTTCAGATACCTTACTGGATTGGTGATATCATGGTGCACATTTTCTTGGATTAAGCTTCAAATGTCAGCTTTAAGAAATTTATCTGTTTTTAATCATTTTCTATTAGAAAATAATAATATCTTAGTATATCTTATTTTAACAAAGTTTAATCAATTCTATCATTAGAAACACGCAAACTCTTATTACTTAAATCCAAATAAACACTAGTACTTCAAAGTAGGAGTTTCTTCAATTACGTATTTAATTATTTCATTACATCTTTGTCTAATTCGTACAATTTTCTTTTCACAGGCTGTGAGTAACTTGGCAATGACAACAGCCTCGACTGTGATCTCTCCAGCAACATTTCTGGCTGCAGCCCAGCCTCATTATCCCGTAGAAGGATTAAAGTAAACTATGTTAGTGGATTGAGGTCATTTTGGAATCAAAGCAAATAACAGTGTGGTATGGTATCTTTAGGTCTTCCAGTTTTCACTGAGCATTCATTTGCTAAGATCGTTAGGTCATTCAGACAGCCACCAAAGTGTGGTGGAAGAAGTGGCGGAGCTCTTTCTTCCACCTGCAGCGCAGTGGAGGAGATTTTCAAGATTGCTCCCATCATTCCAGGATTGGTTCTTGTTGGAGTAGCAGTTGGCTTTGTTCTTCTTCGAATTGAAGCTTTTGTGGAGGAATCTGAATGAGGAAATTGGAATGTTTCTGCTACTTTTGATCAATAACACTCTTTATTGATTTTTTTCTTAAATGAAGAATTTAATGTTTTTTCTTTTATATTTTATGTATTGTTCTGTATTAGGCAGAGTTCTAGTGAAAATGCAGAGGTTAAATGGTGTATAGTTTCTTGAATCTATTATCCAATATTCACTCTAATATCGTCCATACTTCCTATAATTGAATCAAAATTCGTACTCGGAGGCAGATTTGCATGAAGAATCTTATATCAGAATAATAACATGAGGAATATAGTAAAGCGGACAATGCCGGTGGACGTAGGGCGAGTGATGAACTCAAATAAAAGTACATTTTTACACTGCCAAATTTGCTCGATCAACATAAGTTAAACTCAAATAATAGACACACCGAAGGCTAGATAAAAGACACAACACAATAGCAGATGGATTTCAAATTATTGGTAGTTGTTAGATATAAATTACGTAGTTAATGTTGAGAATCTACTTAATTATGCGCAGCGGAAATAAAATAATTTCGATTCCCAAACAAGGATCTGTTTTACGTTTAGATATAAATTGTGATAGAAATGATACATTTGATGAATTCTGCAAACTCCTTTGATGATTCTCGAACTCGAATAATCACGATCTACAATTCAAGCTGTCCAATTGTCCAGCCTCCAATGATGATCCATACAGAAAACAAGAATGATGGCTAGGGTTTACCTTTCTCGAGCTAGCAAGAATAATGAAAATTCTCTCAATTTTTTCAAACCCTAGTAGCCTATTAATACAAGTCTAAGTTGGTTCGGCCCATTTCTTAAACTTAACCCAGTTCAATAGTTAATTAATCAAATTAATTAAATCCGGTCCATGAATTAATTAATCCAATTAATTAATTTGTGCAATTATCCAATATTTGTCAATTAATTAATTGGTATATATCATTCTTTTGGTTCTCTTTTCTGTGTGACTCATTAGATTCTCAATTACGATCGTTGCTGCTTCCGAGTTGTGGGACCGTTGCTTTGCGAGCAGCGCATTCCCGCCTCCATGGCTCGGTGGTGTCGCCGCTGGGTCCGGGGAGCCCCCTTTGCCGCCAATGTTTTTCGGATCCAAAATTTAACAAAATTATTTTCTTTTCAAAAATAGATTTTTGAATATAAAATCAATTTTGTAAATTGCTAGATTCAAGAAAAATGATAACAATCAACTTTTGATTGTTATAACATGCAAGAACAATTTCTAACAAATACAAAGTAAGCTCTGATACCACTGTTGGGAATCTACTTAATCATGCGTAGTGGAAATAAAACCATTTCGATTCCCAAATAAGGATCTGATTTATGTTTAGATAGAAATTGTGATAGAAATAATATATTTGATGAATTCTACAAACTCCTTTACTGATTCTCAACTCGAATTATCGCAATCTACAATTCAAGTTGTCCAATTGTCCAGTCTCTAATGGTGATCCACACAGAAAACAAGAATGACGTCTATGATTTACTTTTATCGTGTTAGCAAGAATAATGAAAATTCTCTCAATTTTTCCAAATCCTAGTAGCCTATTAATACAAGTCTAAGTTGGCTCGGCACACTCTTAAACTTAACCCGATCCAATATTTAATTAATCAAATTAATTAAATTCGGTCCATGAATTAATTAATCCAATTAATTAATTCGGGTCTATTAATAAACAACCCAATTAATTAATTATCCAACACTTGTAAATTAATTAATTGATAAATATCATTCCTCTAGTTCTCTTTTGTGTGTGACTCATTAGGTTCTCAATCACGATATCTAACGACGTAAATTATTATTTTGATCTAATCAAAGTCGATAAATTAAGACGCCCCTTTTAATTTATCATTAATTCACATTCGTCATTCCAGATTGACATTTAGCAATGTGTCAGGGCAATACATGTGATGGAAAATGTCACGTGGTATGACAAAATCAAATTTGTTCGTTTACTGTGAAACTATAATCCTTTCGTCAATATGATCCGAACAATTACGAGATATGGATATGTGTTAATCTCAATCTCAATCATCGATCATATCTTTTATTCCATTGTTAAGTCAATGTAAGTCGAAAACTCCTTTTCGACTTATGAGTTCACATTGACCAATGATTTCATTATCAACTTAACTAGATCAAAATGTAGATCATAATCTCTTACTATCTAAGAATGACGAAACATCTATTGAACATTCACAACCTTCGTATGATTCTTGACATACACGAACGATACTGTATTAGCGACTCTTGGTAGAGTAAAATCCAATATCATCAAAGTATGATTATCCTCATATAAGGCATTATGATGACCCCAAGTCAAATGACCAATTCTACTACAGAACGTTAGAGATTAACCCACTGACACTCGGATAGTTATTCATGTGAAATCTCTCAGCGGGTCTCCAATGTTTTGTTTTATAACAAAATATCAACATGTTCATTCAAGTGTCACCACGCTTTAACTTATGGGATCAGCTACTTACTTCATAAGTAAGAAACGACATACGTGATAGTCTAGTCGTAATAACGATATTTGTATCTCGTTATTACATATGACCACACACGATTTAAGATTCAGTTATATGTAATTTGTATTTCACAATCACAACTCCTTATGATTAACAAATCACTATGACTTGAATCTACGGATTCTATTATTTAATTTATTAGAATATTAATTCAATTAAATAATAGAAATTGTCATAAACATGCATCGATTATATATATATTAAAAATGTTTATGTTCAAAGTTGATTGGACTTAGGGCATAACACTTACAGTTAATTAGCCAACTTACAGTTGGATTTGCATGAATCCAACGTCATGCAATCGGGTACTATTAAGTTTCTCGTACTCAGGCGACATCCTCGGTGGCATATGCTGTCTATCAAAAACCAAAGAAATACATGACACAATCATCAAAATTGCTGCAAGTATCCAACTAAACTGCAAGTTGGCCATTGCTCTTGCTCTCAAATCCGCCTCGACTGTTTCACATAAAACGGCCCCTAGCATGATACCGTTGCTAGCATTACTCAACTGAACAGTGCATCCACGTGGGATGAACTTACGAACCCACAACACGAATCCCATGTTAATGAGCCAGCAACCTTGGAAAACGACAGATACTGTAAGAATAAGTGCCACAGGAAAGCTAGTAGGGAAACAAGTTGCAAATATTGCTGCCGCAAGAGAAATGCAAACTATAAGCTGCAGCAGCCAGTGGTAATGCCCTTCAAGTCCAACATGATCAGTTGAATGAAAATGAAGTAGGAAAAGTTCTTGTCCGAAAACTGAGGCTGCAAGAATTCCCGACACACCTACCGGGGTATCAGTTGAACTTTTGAACTCCGAGAATAGAATGTAACCTGCAAATATAACTACGTGGAGAAACATAGTTGCATGTTCAAAATTGTCTAGCTTGAAGGAGAATTGAATGTATGGGAAGTCTATGATAGAAAATATATTAAGGATTATTGATCTAAAACAATCAATAATCAACCTTGTAATCGTCCATGTTGAAATTAACGAGAATATCAAAATGAAAACAGAAGCGTACCTTGAACCATAGATCCATAGGTGTCTGATTCTTCGCCGGAATTGGTTATGATCTTCCAATTGATTGGTGATCTCCTTATCAAATTTGCTCTCCATTGATGGGGATGTAGAGAAGCTTGAAGAACACTAACAATTGGGGACCATGACCCCTCTAATAGGAATAAGATAATGAATGGCCATTATCTTTCATTTGCTTCAAATCAGCCCCTCATCAATTTGAAACAAATATCCGGTCTCTACACTTTCATTCCATGAAATTTAATACCCATTAGTCAAAATTCATCTTTGGTAGATCACTTTAACTGACTAATAAACTTTGAATAATAGCACACACATTTTAATACGTTACGTGTGGCCCCAATTATGTTAGATTTTCCAACAATCTCCCACTGGGCCAAACGTGTAACATTTCAAATGTGCACAACCTTATGAGCTCAAAATTTTGCTATTATTATTATTATGGGTATTGCAAACAATCTCGTCCATCAGTCATATTGATATAGGATCAAAGCGATTTTCGTCACATTTAACGTGACTAAATCCATCAATGGTCACGTACACCCATATAACCAAATGACATAGATCAATCATGGAAGTGTAGCATGGAAATTACATGTTATGTGATCCACCATGTCTATTTCCAACTGGTCCAACCTTATTTCTTAAGTGAGATCAACCATAAACTTTAATCAGAGTGGAACTGAACTGAATACTTTATTTCTGAAATTAACCGAATATCCATGGATAAAATGTGTCTAAAACAGACAACATCCAAATACAAACTCCCACTAGACCGGCATATCATCAAAAGATGAATCACCCATGTGAGCAATATACTCATGAAAGACCTTGAGTGGTATCCATTTAGTAAATGGATTCATTATTATGGAGTTTGTCCTTATATGCTTTATAGAAATCTAACCACTCTGATTTCTTTCCTTAACAACTAGGAACTTAATATCTTTAGACTTTGACATCATCATGTTCCCGTTGGAATACAAGACTGCTATTGTCACATAATAACTTCACTTAAATGGCCTTTCAATTCCATCCAAAATATGCAGCCCAGTGACAATATTTTGCAGTCAATTCCATGATCATAATCAGATTATCCAACGATCTCCAATTGGTCTGATTTTCCTGAATGTGATCATGTAATCCTTAGTTCTCTATGAACACTGAATAACCTTATAGCTGCTTTCCAAATTTACATCCCGAAATTTAGTTAAAAATATGTCTAGCATTCCATGAATGCTATATCCGGATGTGTATAAACTTGAGTATACATTAAATTCTCAATTGCTGAAGCATATAGAATTTTACGTATTTCCTTTTCTTTAAATTTATCATTGAAACTTTAATTGAGACTAAACTTGTCTCCCTTATCAATAGGGGTGTCACCTGATTTACAGTCCTGCATGCCAAACCTTTTAAATGCTTTATCGATATAGCTCTTTTGTAACAATCCAAGAATACCTCGAAAGTAATCCCGATGTATTCAAATCCTTAATACAAAAGAGACGTCACCAAAAATTTTCATCTCAAAATTCCTTGATGAAAATTTCTTAGTTTCGTGCAACTATCATTAATGGCAAGCAGTATGTCATCAACATACAAAATCAGGAATATATGTTTACTCCCACTGAACTTGTGATACACACAATCACCAACAACATTCATCTCGAAACCAAATGAGATAATTACTTGATGAAACTTGTGGTACCATTAACGGGAAACTCACTTAAGCCCATAGATGGATTTCTTTAATTTTCAAACCATATTCTTTGGG
Source organism: Fraxinus excelsior (assembly GCA_019097785.1). Classification (NCBI taxonomy): domain Eukaryota; kingdom Viridiplantae; phylum Streptophyta; class Magnoliopsida; order Lamiales; family Oleaceae; genus Fraxinus; species Fraxinus excelsior. Next base: position 30,597,586 of record CM032633.1, read on the forward strand.
TCTCCTGACACAAAGTTTTCGGTTGTACCATATAGATCGTTTCATCAATGTTACCATTGAAAAACGTCGTCTTAACATCCATCTGTTGTAGCTCAAGATCAAAATGTGCAACAAGTGCCATAATTGTCCTGAAAGAGTCTTTCATTGAAACCGGAAAGAAAGCCTCTTTGTAGTCAATGCCTTCCTTTTGAATAAAGTCTCTAACCACAAGACAAGCCTTATATCTTTTCATATTACCATTCGAATCCCTTTTGGTTTTAAATATCCATTTGCAACCAACGGGTTTCGCACCTTCTGGTAATGGGACAAGATCCCAAACTTTATTGTCTTGTAAAGACTTATACTCCTTATTCATGACATCAATCCACTTTTGAGAGTTATAACTTTGCATTATTTGATGAAAGTTGATTGATCAGATCTTCTTTCACCAATACATGTCATCCTTATTTTATTGGAGAGAGACTATAAAAATATCCAGAATTGTCTTTCTCCCTTTTATAGTGGATTTCCTTAATGATGTTTGTTCTTGAGGTTGTTGAGTTTGAATTTCTGGAACAATCTCTTGATTGTGTATAGGGGATTTTGTAATGAAGTCTTGATCCGAAATCGCTTCTTGAACAAGATCTGGAGCAAGAATTTGTCCTTGAACCTGATCATTGTCAATTGCAACAGAAGAAATATATACACATACTTCATTCAAGACAAAATCATTACCCTTACAACTTTATCTCCCCCCGCAAACTCTACATCATCAAGGAACCGAACATTTCCCGTTTGAAAATTGACTTGATAGTGGGATCTTTAAAAATATTGTAACCCCTTAAATATTGCTTTATTTGGAACTGTGTTCAGAATTTAAGCTGCAGTCTTTACTGATCTTTACTAGAAAGATCCTGATGTACTGTGGAATGATTTCACATTCCTCTAGAAATTTTAGCAAAAGGCAATGGACGTTGTTCTCTTGATTCATCATATCTATCATAGTATTCACCACTATGGTAAGATCTGACTTAATGAATTCTTTTACTGAGTTGATTTTCAATCTCAGTCTTGTATGCCTTGAACATGTCCAATGTTTGGGATTCCTCATAAATGAGATATAGGTAGCCATATTGAGAAAATTCGTCTATGAACTTAATAAATGACTGTTGACCATTCCAAGAAACCCGAAAGAAATGGTCCACAGATAACCGTATGAATTAGTTCTAAGACGACCGAAGTCATATGGCACTTAATCTCCTTATGTTTGTTTATTTTTTCCTTAATGCAATTGATATAGACACTTAAGTCTGAAAAATAAGGAAATCAAGAATTCCTTCTAACACAAGATTTTTCATTCTCTTTTGAGAGAAGTGACCTTATTGCTTGTGCCAAAACAAAGCAGAATTCTCATTGGTTAATTTATGTTCAATACCATGCGGATTCATATACAAGATTTCTTTATAAAAGGCAACTGCTGATATAGGTTATCATTACCGGATAAAGAACTGGTGCCCACAAGATTTGAGGTAAGAAAGAGAACATCCTGACTATTTCAAATTGAACAAGGGTAACCAAAGTTGTCCAATGTAGAAATAGAAACCAAATTTCGTCCAAAAGACGGTACCGCAAATGTCTCTTTCAAATTCAAATAATAACAGGCCTTTAATGATAACCTAAAGTCCATATAGCCTCAACCTTAACTGATTACCATCACCCCACATAGATGAATCTTTCAGCATCAATTGGTTTGGCAGATCAGACAACCCCGTATATACACACTTATTTGAATAGTAGTACCGAAATATATTCAACAAGTGTGTCTAGGTATTGACATTAAATTTACCTCAAAAATAAACCAAAAATGAGAAGTGTACTTTTCTTCACACGCTAAACGTGATATTTAGTACAGTCTCTCTTTATATATCCCAGATTTTCACAAAAGTTATAGCTTAATTTATCATTTTCAGACTCTTGCTGTTTATTTTAAACCGAACCGAATGCAGCTTTGTTATTCATTATTATCCTTAGAAGTACTTGCCAAGTGAGTAATGCCAATTTTATTTTGCTTTGGTATTTCTTCTTCTTGCACATAATACGGAAATGAGCTCATTAAGAGTCCACTTTCCACTTTTAACAGTTGTAACTGCCCTTAACCAGCAAAATTGTGCAAGAAGCGGAATCAATACCAAATGTAAGAGCAAGTCATCAGACAGCTCGAGCTTTAGTGCTTTAAGCTTAGAAGCGATGTGAGACATCTTCATGATGTACTCCCTTATATTTCCTTTGCCTTTATACTTTATTGAAATCAAGCTTTGCAAAAGCGTGCTTGTTTCAGCCTTATCGTTTTTCGCAAAACGTTTCTCATTTCGACAAGAAATCACTGGCATTAGTTACTTCTTCAGATACTGTGCCTCCAAAGGCTTCCGGAATGCCGCGCTTAATGATCATTAGACTCATGCGATTTGAGCGATCTCACTTCTCAAAGTTCCCTTTTCCATCAGATGAACTTTCTTCCGTAAGAGAAGCGGGTTGCTCAATCCGGAGCGCATGATCTAGATCTTTGCAGCCAAGAACAATTAATATGTTCTCTTTCCAATACTTGAAGTTTGTTCTGTTTAGCACTGGAATGGAGTTGATGTTGACAGATATAGCAGAAGTGGATGGATTAACTGAATAGAGAACTTGTTCTCAATTAACATGTTCACATTGGAATCCGTATAAACAATTAAGTTATTCAAATAATGGTACGTCCCATCTCAAGATACCTAGCACATCATTAATATCAAGTCTTTGGACAGTAATATTAACTGTAAGTGGTACTCTTGATGTAGTGATCAAACATTGACAATAAATCCTGTCAAATAATAAACCCATCTTTGGATTGATTTATTATTCACATGGAAACCTTATAATTGTCACACATTTACCACCACAAGTGTGCATACAATTCGACCAAATATTAACCTTCCTTTGGGCCGGCTAATATCCGCATGAACAAGCATACACACGAATTCCTTCTAATATTCTAAGTTAATTAATTTCCACAAGAGAGGTTGCTTTGGCAACATATTGCTTCAATCAATTCACTTTTGAATGTTATATATACTCAAATGAGTCTTTATACCAAAATTTGAAAAGCGGAATACTTAATTGTATTTATCTTGAAACTTTAAGGGCCTAAGGGTTAATAATTCAATACTTTATGAATCAAAATTAATTAATTCAAAACTTTAGTGGTCAAAATTAATTAATTGAAAACTTAAGGGACCAATAATTGATTATTGAAAACTTTAGAGACCCAAAACTTAATAGTTCAAAACTTTATGGGTCAATAAATAAATATTGGAAAGTTTAGAAGTCAAAAATCAATTATTAGAAACTTTAGGGGCCAATTTAAACCAATTATGAACATTCAGGGGCTTAATTATAAAATTCAGAACTTAAATGGCCCAAATTAATTAATTTCAGAACTTCAGGAGGCTGAATTATTAAACCCAGAACTTTAAAAGGCCCAATAGGAAGAACTTTAAACTTTAGGGGTTGAGTTATTAAAGCCCATAACCTTAAGGCCCAACTTGAATTAACTTAAAACCTTAGGGGCTAAAACATAAATTTTAACCCTAATCCTTAAATTGCAAGAAGGGACCTCAAAACTTCAAATTTACACAACAAGCCCCCGCCCCCAAAACTTCCCAAATCGAAAATGGAAGAAGCCTTTTCATCTCCCCATAACTGAAACCTTAATGGAGACCCTTTCATCTCCCTTCCCGGCGCCGCCAAGAACCGTCGCGAAGGGGGGCAGGCGGTGCCCCCTTCCCCCTTCCAGCAGCCGTTTCGCTGCTGGAAGTTCCAGCAGCGAAACGCTGCTGTTCCCAGCAGCGTGCTCAAGCACGCTGCTGCGCTGGAACACGCTGCTGTTCCAGCAACGACTGCTGCTGGAACAGCAGCAACAGAGCTGCCGCCGGCGCTGGAGCCGGCGGCGGTAAAAAAAAAATATATAATTTTTTTTTTTTCTTAAACTTTAAATCCTTAATTATAGATCCAAAAATCCAACAGATCCAAAATCCAGTCTTTATTTCAAATCCGAATTTCCTTGATAAAAACAAAAAAAAAAAAACCTTAATATTATCAAGATCCACATAATTTCATGCTAGATTCATATACCAATAAATCCAAATTGCATAAAATAATAGGAAAATCATATAATCCATAAAATTCAGAATTTTAAAATTCAATTTCTCACTAATTCAACAATGGATCGTCTCTGATACCACTTGATAGAAAATATATTAAGGATTATTGATCTAAAACAATCAATAATCAACCTTGTAATCGTCCATGTTGAAATTAACGAGAATATCAAAATGAAAACAGAAGCGTACCTTGAACCATAGATCCATAGGTGTCTGATTCTTCGCCGGAATTGGTTATGATCTTCCAATTGATTGGTGATCTCCTTATCAAATTTGCTCTCCATTGATGGGGATGTAGAGAAGCTTGAAGAACACTAACAATTGGGGACCATGACCCCTCTAATAGGAATAAGATAATGAATGGCCATTATCTTTCATTTGCTTCAAATCAGCCCCTCATCAATTTGAAACAAATATCCGGTCTCTACACTTTCATTCCATGAAATTTAATACCCATTAGTCAAAATTCATCTTTGGTAGATCACTTTAATTAACTAATAAACTTTGAATAATAGCACACACATTTTAATACGTTACGTGTGGCCCCAATTATGTTAGATTTTCCAACAGTCTATGATTTGCATTAAAATCGCAAATACTGAAAATGACAAGACAAGAATGAGTTCGGTGTGTTCTAGTTTGCAAAGAGGAGTCTTCAATGGATACCAAAATCTTAACATAAACTTAGTTGGGCCTTTTATGTAATAAGCTCCAATGGTGTTTACAGTATGCCATATACCAAGGAAGGCAAGAGCCAAACCTAGTACAAGATGGCCAAGAAAAGTTCCCATTGAAGTTTATGATTCAGAGATGAAGATTGTGTCCACTCCATGGTGAATACCTGCTTAAATACTAGATTGTCGTGCCGCGAACCTTTTTTAGGGGCATATTAGGTATTCCATTTATGTATATAGGAGAAGAAAAGTACAAATGTTTCTTGGATTAAATTACTTGTACACACACTTCAAATATTGTCAAAATCTGTATCATTGATTGTTTGAAGTGTTGTAAAGATTGATGTCTAAAAAAATGCTACCTCACAAGAATAGTAATGACATTTATTCCCAGTGAGGGTATGACATTAGTTTAGATGGTTACACTTAATAAGTCCAATAAAATAAATCACGCGACAATGCCTTTACGTTGATATATCATTTAATGTCATGTAGTTACCACCTATACTTGTATTTAGCTCAAGTGAGGATGAATATCATTACTCCCACAAGAATGTCAAACTTATTGTATATGTTGCTTGATTGAAATTCTTTTTTACAACAATTTTTTAGACAACATATTAGGGGCATGTTTGAGTCGGATTAAAATCTGATTTTAATTTAAGTCAAAGTCAAATAATCAATATTAACAACATCTTTTATGGGTCCCACACATTTCAAAACTTCTATCACAATCCACTTAAAATCTGATTTTAATCTACACCAAACACCCTCTAGGTATTCCATTTATGTCACCTAAAAAGAATTGTTGTGGAAAAATAAATGTGCGCTCCTTCCATATTGAGAAAATAATGTTATTTACCACTAATGGTATTATCTATGTAACATTAAACAAGAGCACAATTATATTAATAACATAATTTTACATTTAATTGTGTCTATTGTAGTTTAGATAGAGATGACAACGGTGCGAGTCGGGGACGAGGAATTTCCCCGCCCTGTTACCCATTTAAGGCGAGGCAGGTCGAGGGGTGGGTCGGGGGGCAGGTAGGAGCCTTTGCCCCGTTTACCGCTCCGTTTAATTTTTTTTAAAATTTTTGATAATTTATATTATTTCCCTCGTTCATGAGATTGAGATAAATAATTTTAGTTTCTATTTTCTATTAAAACTAATAAAATTTTCTATTTAAAGTATTGAATTCTTAAAAAAAAAAAAGTAAGAAAAAGATTAAACGGGACGGGGCGCCCATTACCCGTCCCCATCCCCGCCTCGAATACCCGATTAAGAGGGTAACCCTCACCCCGTTCGGGGCGGGGCCCCGTGGGTATTGGGTTTTTTTGTCATTCTTAAACTTAGATTAGTATTATAATAGCGGTGGTGCTTGATAACAGTATTCATAATGAAAACTTATCTTGACAAGTATGCATAACTCTCACATTAAGCATGATATTAATACTATAAATCTTTGTGTTTGATTTATTTGTTTCCAATTTTATTTTATTTTTATTTCAAACTATCAATGGCGCAAATGTTATTTTTATGCATAATTCATTTCATGTGACGTGTTTATTGCCATCTTATCAATTATTTGGTGCATTGTGCATGTGTTTTCCACAAACTAATATATCTATTCATAGCCCTTTTGTTTTGTTACCAACAACTTTACCTATGGCGTTTCAATGTTATTTAAATAAAAGAAAAGCACGAGAAAGGTAAATGCCCCTTGGTGAAATGTAGGGGATGCCAACAAAGCAAAAGAACTAAATCGAAATTATTCATTGACAACAATTATTTTGTCTATTAGGTTTTCTGATTTAAAACAATTAAATTCTTAACAACTACAAGAAATCGTGTTAATTTGATGAATAATAATATTTATCATTATGATGATAGAACGTCGATGATGTGACAGTCTATGTGGAATAATGTAATTAAACCATTCAATGTTTATGAAAAGGAAGGAGGGAGGGAGGTAAAGAGAGAGAGAGAGATAGAGAGGTGATGAATAATGGATTACTATATCATTAATATTCTGTCGATAATAAATAACATTATTTTCGTTCTACCACAAAACACTTCTTCTAACTGGTTCTAGTGAGAATTAGATCGAATCTCGTATAAACAATGACCTCTTCAAGACTTCAAGTTCACAAAAATTAAGTCAATTACTTAATTCATGTCCACGGGTCGCCACCGCCACTTATAAAAAAAGAAGCAAAGACAACAGTGGACCACCAATCAATCACTTTGAACAGGTCAGATGTCCATGATTGATTGGAAACTGAATAATTATTGGTAATCTGTACATCCCTTCGAGGAAGAAAGATGCATCTACAGAAGATATCAGAGACCCAAAAAACCAAAAATACATGGCATATGGACCCTACTAGCATGTAGTGGAGAATGATACATCTCCAAATAACCAATGAAGAAAACAACACATTCCTACCTTTTCAAGATAATGTGTTAAAACTTCAGTATTCAAATGAGATAATTCCAGGAATATTACCTTAGCTCACTATGCTGCAGATGGTTAGTCCAAAGTAACCAATCACTAAGGTTGTGTTTGACACAAATCTTGAAGAATTTGATTTGGAATAGTGATTGATGGAAGAATGTTTGGTTAAAAAGTAAGAAGAGTTTTTAGGTTTGTGTAATATTATTTTATTGATAGAATGAGTGGTTGAAATGAAAAAAGAAAAAAAAATGAAAATGAGAATGAAAAGGAGAAAAAAATGGATATCAAACAATGTAAGTTTACAGAAAGTTACCTTGAAAGGGACAAAATTAGGCCTACCCAAGTAGAATTTGTATCAGTCGTGAGCTTGCGTGTGTTAAAATTGTAAAAATTTGTTCAAGTTTGGCCCCCATTAACAGAAGTAGATGGATTCATAAACAGGTAAAATAGATTTGAAACAGTCTATGAATTAGCTAGAGGAGCAAAGAGATGAACATGCTAGAGAATGAACTAGAGTCTGATTAGGTAGTTGTTAAGACAAAAACTAATAATCAGTAGCTATATCTAGAAGATGGATGAGCCACAATGGAACCAAGACACGGCCCAAGCTCTTCAAAAGTCGAGACTGGGGAGTTTTCTACAATGCTGTGCGGAGGCTAGAAGGCTTATGGGTCACAAGAATCAATGATAATATTTGAAGATCAAATATACTAGCCGCCTCAACAAGACAAAATATGCAAGCCTTATCTAGAAAATTGGTTATAAACCATCTATAGGTGGTGTTTTAAGTTCACAATCAAATCCCACGACTTAGCCTTGGACAGGTGGGCGAAACTACGATTTTTAAATATATTGCATCATGTGCACATATTTGATTTTGCAAAAATTGATTGCAGAGAAGTAACTATCACACATCTTGAAAGTACACTAGATGTAATTCTTCTAGGAGTATGATGCAGATGTAAAACAATCAGATTTTTTTTTTTTTTTTTTTTTACTCGAGGAGCAGAAGTTACAGAAATCATACAATAATAGATAACTTATGCTAACAGTAGATCTTAATCCAGAACACATTTAGACTCCGGAGATGCGAATAAATACTTTTCAACTTGCAAGTATCTCTACAATTTTAGCAAACCTATGGGAAAATAATTGAATATGAAACTATCATTGAAATTTTATTGAGCATCCATTGAAAATAAGAGCCCCTGTAGAGGCAGAAGCAATAAAGTAAAATACTTCCTAATCGACCAAAAATTAGACATGAAAATCTGTACTTTACATTGCTACCCCTATTCTCAAGGATTTTTTGGTTTAAGTTACAGACGCAACGTTCTAAAAATACTGCCTTCGGTAAATGAATTTCAGGCTTCAGCCTCCTACCCCATCACATTTCACGGAAATACTAACAAAACACTGCCTTCGGGTTTCTAAATTTTCATAGAAACTCAATTTCAAACTCATTTTCAACCAAAACTTTCACAAGACCTTCAACTTTTCAACCATGCATTTCATGAACTTTTATCAAAATTTATAAAAATCTGATTTTTAGCTAAACAAAATAGGGGCCAATAAAACTGCTTTAAAGCTACAATTATAAAGTAATGCCATGTACATTCAAAGTTGATTGGTTAACAGAATTCTCTTCTAAGCAAATGCAAACTTACGAATGTTCGAACAATAGATTTTGACACTAATGATTTGTCAACATGATATGTGCAAAGTCATAAAAATAAATGTATAACATGTCTAGTTATCATCTCAAATTAATGTCCTGATTTATTCAGGCACAGAGACAGATAGCAATTTATGCACATTTCACAGCAAACGAGTCAGTTAAAAGAAAGAAAAACTTCAAGCATGAAACCATATGACTACTCAAAATCGAGATTTTGCTATCACATTAGAACAGGGGATGACAAGTTCAGCATGTTGCAGTGTGGAATGTAATGCAGAAGAAATACCCCACGAGTTGAGCAAGTCCCTTAAATATCTTCCAGAACATCCAAAATAATTCTTAACAATCACTTCATGAATTACATAAGCAACTTCAGCAATGAACACATCATCCTGCTCAGTCACAAATCTCTTGTTAATTTAACCACATATTTGAAAAAGGTTAAAAAGAAAAAAGAAAAAAAAGGCGTTTGTTTATCTTCTCACTACTGTAAATATGATCTCGGAAATATTGCAGACAAATTATTATTATTATTTTTTTTGATAAGTAATATTGCAGACAAATTATTAGGTGAAATAAAATTTCAATTTTGCAATATCTAATCCCACGCTATTAAAGAAAAAACCCTAGATAGACCATTTACTCCCCAATTGATATTCTCTCTCTAAATAATACAAAAAATTCCAAACACAATCTATGAAAATCTCGTCTTTTTTAAGATTATATTCCTCGCTCCGACATATAAAATTATGACAAAATTATACCCAGCAAATTTTCAAGCTACGGCTACGGGCTGCTGCTTCTCGGGCTCAATTTTTTTCTTGGACTCCTGAAAGTCCTCGAGATTGTAGATGACTGTGATATACAAAGAACAGCTAGGGCACCGCGCAATTTCCTCACCGATCCGCAAATCCTCTTCGGTTATCTGGAAAAGGTCGCCGCAAGGGCATGGGTATGTAAAAGCTTGCAATCCCTCGTTCCACTCCATGTCCTCAATCTCCACGTCGTCGTACGACATCGTTCTGAGAACTCCAAGGCCTTTTTCCTTCCTTTTTTTCCCTCCCGGCCTGGATTGGGGACTAGGGTTTTGCTGGTTAGGTCAAATTACAGATCAACGATATATTGACTGAGAAATCCGAAGAAGGTCGTGTGTATATCTTTTCTTTGCTTAAAAACAAAGCTTTTTCAGTTGCTACCTTTTACTTATTCAAGATTCAATTAATATTACTTTTGCTATAATATACAATTTATATCTTTTAAAACTTAATTAAAATATTAAAAAATAAAAAATCTCAAAAGAAAAAAATTAAAAAAGAAAAAGAAAAATGGTCATTTTTTCTGCAATGGTAGCTAGGGATGGAAAAAAAATCGACAAATCTGATACTCAGGCCCTCGCCTTAAACAAGGCGGGGATTACTCGCTTAATCGGGTATTTGGATCGGGAACGGGGCGGGTACGTGTAACATGTACCCCGCCCCATCCCGTTTGATTTTTTTATTTTAGTTTTTAATATTTTTTTAAACTTCAATATTTTAAATGAAAAATTTCACGAAATTTCATTACTTCTAATAGAAAATGACAATTAAGATTATTTAAAAAATATGACAAAAAACAAAAATTTTAGTTTACCAAATATATTGGAATAATTTAACTTTTAAAAATAAATTAAAAAATAAAAAATATATTATATCTCACTTTAATGAATGTGAGCAATAAAATGAATCATAAAAAAATTTAAAAAACTAAATAAAACGAACGGGAAAGTAAACGGGACGGGAAATTATCTGACGGGGCGAGAGGCGAGGGATTTGCCCCAACCCCAACCCGCCCCCTTAGCGTCCCTAGCCACCGCCAACATCCTCCTATTTATCGGAACTACCACCAAGTCACTACTACCACGCTATTATTATTACATCTTTGTTGATCGTTACATAATCTTTTTCATCACTTGCATCATAAATTGGTTAATAAAAACTAAAAAAGAACTCAATTCATAAATTAATTAATCTTGTTGGAATTGAACAAAAACTATAATAACAAAAATGATTTAGGATTTTATGAGCAATTCAAACTCAAAATCAACGCAACCACACAATGTAAGTAATAGAACAACCCTATATTTTTCGATCGAAGTCCTAAAGATTTTGTGATTGCTTATTACACTTAATCCACGTTGAGCATCCACTAACGGGTATAGCTCGAAATCACTCGACACAAAGACAAACGTTATATGGCCATCAAAATCACATATACACTCAAGTCTAAAAAACCACCACGACACGCTTAAAATTCACTTTTACAACATAGTTGTTGTTCCCATATCATCACTCAAACCTAATATTTGGATGGGGATATTTCTTTTTTTCTTTTTTTGACAAGATGACATGGTCAACAAATCATGGCCCCACTCATGTCCACGCGTATAGCTTTTGCACATTTGGACAAATCGTTAGAAGCATGTAATCTCTTATGGTGGTAAGGGAGGTAATCGTGAACACTTTGATTATCGAGACAATCAATTTGTATATGTATATTTAGGGGTGGGATGGATGGAAGACGTGAGCCACGAATATGTACAGATATTGCAAGTAAAGAGAAAGCAATAATATTGTGGGGGTGTAAAATTACATTACCTTCTGATGGTACTAACTGAGCTTTTATAGTAGAAGAGATAGAATAGTCACCATATGTTGAAAAAACATGTGGCCTCATCTTAACGATTGAGTTTTCTCCTAGGTAATTACTCCATCAATCCTAAGTTCGATGACATTTAATGATTCTGAAAAGTAGTCACCCTATAATCTAGATCTGACATTTGAAAAGTAGACTGATAATATGACTGTGGGGCATCTGTTGCAAATATGCCGCATTAATCAATCATTGAGAAAGATCTTGTACGGATGGATCTCTTGGAAAAGTGAAGTAAGAAGATGCCTTCTCATATTAAAGGGCTAATAACCTCGAATTAACTTTGCATCAGGTTGTGGTTCTCCGTTTAGATCATGGAGGATCAGCCTCTACCTAGTATATCCAATAAAGTCATGCATCACTTTGACAACTTATGTTTTATAGCCTCTGTTGGGCCAAACAAGAAAGTGACATGGAGTGCGAGTATAATTAGGTTTGCTAGTGGTTGCTACATGGTCGGTGCTGGAGCCTCGTCGGATGAGAAAGTCGTTGCATGTCTTCAAGAAATCTAGTTGGGACTTTGCCTGCTTCCAAGTCACGGTTCTCCTAGGTCATAAATGGCAATGATGACCTACGGCTGCGTGTTCAAGTCCACGTGCTTATATGAGCACTTGAGTTACACCACTTCATCTAGGCCTTTGATTAATGACGACTTTTCGATTTAACTACTCACGTGTGCTTGAGGGATGGATGGCCAGGATCATTCTTGTTTTAATCCAACGGTTGAGGTACGTTGCATCGACCTATAAAGGCGGCTTTCTCTTCACTTACAAGTTTTTACTATTGAAATTCAAAGACGTGTAGTTACTTTGTCTCTCTACAATTTCGACGATAATTTTTTGCTTTAAAAGAAACATTCGAGCGTTCCACGTGAGCCTTTCTCAAGAAAAGTCACTCTTTAGGTAAACTCCATTCAGCTTTTCATTTTTTCTATCTTTTTTCCATTCTGGGAATGAGAATGTCACGAACGATACGAATGAAGTTACAAATGATACGCTGGGAGGAGATGATGTAAACGTGCCGGAGGTGGGTATGATGCTCAATGATGAAAAAGAAGTTTTCGACTTCTACAAGTGATATGCTTTTCAAGTGGATTTTCCAGTTAGGTAAAGGAATTCAAAAAAGGAGACCGATGGAGTTATGAGATACATAACGACAGAAGAAGTTATGGTTCAAGCAATTCTTTGAAGTAACAACCAATAAGCCAAACAGATTGTAAAGCAAAGTTCTTGGCGTCTTTATTAAGTAATGGACAATGGAGAGTAAACATAGCCCAACTGGAGCACAATCATTAAACGAGTCCTTCGAAATCAAGGTTGTATAGATGCAATCGAGAATTAAATGCAAATGTCAAACGAAAGCTTAAAGTGAATGATATGGCAGGAATTCTATCGTACAAAAGTTACAACCCTATGGTGGTTATGAGACTATAACTTTCGTGGAGAGGGATTGTCGAAATTATATTGAACAAATTAGACGATTACGACTCGGAGAAGGAGATGCTCCGCAATACAATCATATTTTTTGGATATGCAAGCACGGTGCATAGGATTTTACTTCAATATGGATTTAGACGAGGACTCCCAGCTTAAGAATGTATTTTGGGCAGACAATACTTGTAGACAAGCGTACAAGGAGTTCAGTGATGTTGTTACCTTTGATACGACATATCTCACCAATAAGTATGACATGTCATTTGCCCCATTTGTTGGCATTAATCGTCATGGACAATCGACACTGCTTGGTTGTGGCTTGGTACTAATAAGGACACTAGTACATCTGTTTGGCTATTTGGGACATGACTTCAGTGCATGCACGGTCAAGCACTGCATGGAATAATTACTGATCAAGACAGGACAATGCAGAATGCAATTCAAATTGTATTTCTGCACATGAAGCATAGGTGGTGTTTGTGAGATATCTTAAAGAAGTTGCCCGAGAAGTTTGGCTATCATGATAAGGCTTCCAACTTTTTGACTATCCATGGATTAGTACATGATTCACAGATTGCTTAAGAATTCGATGAAGGTTGGAATGCAATGATTAATACGTACAAGTTGTACGATAATGAGTGGTTGATAGGATTGTTTGAAAATAGAGGCCGTTGGTACCACATTCTAGGCCAGAATGTCCACAACACAACGAAGTGAGAGTGTGAATGCATTCTTCGATATGTGCATTCAAGACCTCTTTGAAGCAATTTGTTGAACAATATGAAAGAGCATTGAGAAATAAAATCAAGGAGTTTCAGGTGGACTTCAAATCATACTCGCAAATGGTATCATGCGTAACAAATTACGATATGTAAAAGAAATTTCAAAAAGTGTACACCATTTCGAAGTTCAGAGAAGTCTTGGACGAGTTCATTGGGAAGGTTGATTGTGACATCGTATCTGTTTCAGAGGAACATTCAGGGATGATTCACGAGATTCGAGAGGATGTCCGACTGTGTGGAGATCATCGGATGAAGAGGAATTTTTTTGTTTCCTTTTTGAGGGACAAGTGTAACATTGTATGCAGTTGCCACTTATTTGAGTTCCGAGGGGGATACTTTGTAGGTACGCAGTCACAGTTTTGATCTATAATGATGTCACGTTACTGCCTGATAAGTTTATACTGCGGAGATGGAGGCGGGATGTTAGTAGAGCACACACGAGGGTCGCATTGAATTACGATGGGTTGGTCAGTACTCCTGCACAGTTGAGGTACTATGATATGTGTCGGGCATTTTCGGAGGTGACTAACCTTGGTGCGGATGATGAAGTGCAGGTTCGTTCAATAATGGAGTGGATCAGTGTTCAACAGAAGGAGTTTACGTTGACAAAGTCGAGTTGTGGTATTATCCCAATCGTACCATCTCGCATGGGTCGGAATCTCGAATCCGTTCCGACGTTAACGTACTAGATCTAATATCATCAAAGAGGAAGGGTGTGCTAAGAAAACTTCGACGAGGAGGCTTGTTAGAGTCGTCTTCGAAGAAAACAAATGTAGGTTTTATGTTCACCTACTAATTGAAATGGAGTTCGATTCCATATTCTCATATAATTCTCGATTTACATGCAGGCAAATTCGGCGTTAGGAAAAGGCAAGAGATCGAGAGGTAGACATAGTACCGTGGAAGGGGCTGTGCCCAAGGTTGAGGCATCTAAACATTGTTCCTTGTTGACACCGATGTCTAGTTCGCAAGTCTTTTTGGTATGACTTTTTTTATTGCTTGATATCTGTATTTCAAGTTACTTCATTCAATTTGATCTGAGTCGTATGTGGGATGTTACGTAATGCAGGGTGAGAGTGGCAGCCAACAACACTTATAATGACAAGCTTGTTGACTTCTCTTTTGAGAAGCACGACGGTGTACGCATCAAATGTTCCACTTATTTGGAAAAGAATCACGTTTCTCTTTTTAATTGTAGATGGTTTCTTGTAACCTGGTTTATTGGCACTGGTTTCTTCATTTGATTGGAATATAAAATAGCTCTGTGGAGTTTAATGGGATGTTTGTAACGTGGTTTCTTGGCACTGGTTTCTTATTTATTCATACTCTATTCTTGGTTTATTAGTTGCTAGTGCAATGTATAAGTTGCTGGTGATTATGGAGTAGTTGCTGGTGCACAATTTATAGTCTAAAACTTAGCAGCAACTTCATTAATGTCTTATTCTTTTCCCACCTATCCTTTGAAGTTCATTCCATTCTCACAAGTAACAATTGACAGCAACTTCATAATCATGAAAATTGCATCAAAATAGATATCTTCATACAATTGGAAATAGTTTTTGATATGATAACCATTTTCCAATAGTATGTACAAAACGAACACAATACAAATAACTATTCAACAACTAACTACTAAACATGTCGACCAACAACAATTTCCTCTTCTATACTACTCCACATATCCTTTTCCTTTGTGAAATGTCACGTTCACTGAAATCTCGACGTCCCGTTTGTCAGCTATTTGAGCAAGAGAGTCAAACATTCTGGGCAAACTTCGGTTTCCTCATTGGCCACAACATTCACTGCTTCATTAACGATACTCGATTCACCGGTTGATTCTTCATTTTTTACACAGTCAAAGTAGCCACAGTCGTCACTACAAGTTTTGAACAGTCGTCCCTTGTTACCAGTGTTCCTTTCAACCTAAAAACACTTTTGAATTCCAAACTAATTTCACACATATATGGCAATTAGGACAAACTAATTCCACTATTACACCTATTAACTCCACTAATTACAGACATATATGGAAATGAGGACAAACTGTGTAACAACCCGAGATTGATAACAATAGAATTGCAGACAGATATGACAGTGAGGACAAACTAATTCCACCATTACACACCTACAACTCCACCATTACAGACAGATATGGCAACATTTCCACCATTACCGACCTCTACTACTACTAACTCAATTGGCAACAGAAGGGACAAATGAACAACATTGAACAAAATCGAGAAGAACATTGAACAAAATCGAACTCATTATGCTCATTTCTAGGTTCAACCAAATTTGGATTCAACAAAACCGAACTCAAACATGAACAAAACTGAAAAAAGAACTCAAAAATGAACAAATTTGAACAAAACTAAACTCATAAATGAACAAAATTGAATAGAACCCAACAAAACCAAACGCACTAATTACACTGTTACACGAGATTCAAACTCAAAAATGAAAACAATTGAACACCGAACTTTTTGAGTCACTTTGGAAAAAAAATGTTTGGGTAAAAGCCGGGAAAAAAATGTACATAGTTTGCTTACCCACGGTGGTTCAAAACTCTGGTCGGGGGTGTGTTGTTCAGTGGTGGTTTCAAGCACTCGCCAACGGAGGAGCAGTGTTCAAGGTCAATTTCGAAAATGGTCGCCGGACAACAAGCTTTCACAAGCCTGAGGTCAACTCCAAAGAATGGCCTCTCGTCGATTTCAACAAAATGCTTCGGTCGGAGATATGAACGCAATCGCAGTCATCGTCACTGTCCCGTCACCGATAGTATCCAATTCCCACGAGAGAGTTGATGCGAGAGGGAATAGAAATGATTTTGAAAAATTAGGTTTCCACCCATCTTAATTTCACACGTTTCACCTCTTTTCATTCTCTTTTATTTTATTTTTTTGTTTATCAACTGCCACGTCATCAAATTTTAAAATCCTATAACATGCCTGTGAAATGCCTCTTGTACTCCTAGCACCACCGTTGTACTCTACCAAGTTTTGGGTACATACCACTTCCTGTTTGAGCCACATTTAAATTTTTCGTTCTCATTATTCTACTCATTTTCAACCACACATTTTTTAATAAAATAATATTTTTCATCACATCAATAATTTTTTCTTCTTTTTCAACCACACATTCTCCATCACTTTACTATTTCAAAATATATTTTTTCAAAATAATGTGACTCAAACACATCCTAGACCTCGAATAAAATCGAATTTTTGTTTTGCTTTGGGGAATTTGAAGTTTGATGGTGGAGTCGGTGTTTGGGATGGGGTGGGAAAGGGATATGTGAGGGAGATAGAGCCATTTATTTAATTTGTTTAATATAATATTTATTGTATTTTATATTAATTGTAAAGTTATTAATTTACATTTTAAAAAAATTGGTCAAAGTTTATTATTATAAACAACTAACGATTAAGTGGATATTTTACATCCTTATGGACTCTAGGTGCTAATTTTGAAAGATTTGATATCGTAAATGGTATAATTAAAAACAATATTACTTCGTGTACAGAGGTAGAAGCTATAGAAGACCAACAGAAACACGGTGGGGGCCGCACATTTTTTTTAAAAAACACAAGGTGCCCACATTGTGAGTGTTGAGCAATGTTAGAGGTACATAATTTATATACATAATGGTGTACTTAACTCTCACATAGAATGGGACCCACCCGTGTGGAAGTTATACACACCATTATGTACAATAAGAATAATTCGTGAGTATTCTAGTGGCTCTCTGTCAAAACCATTCCTATACAAATGGTTTTATTGAATTAAAAAAGTGAACATGATAAGGATACTTCTTGAATTCATCTAAACTAACGAAAGTGGGCCACACTTGGCAACACTTCAGACCATGGATTCTGGAAAGGGAAATACCACTGGCAACCTACTGTCTTGGAATCTGTTGTCTCTATAGGCACACAGAATATACACACTAATCTATCAACCATCATAAACCACCTTATCCATCATCACCCCCACCACGTTATATATATTGACCGTTCTATGCAATACTCCATATCTCAAACTCAAGTATTATCACCAAATTATCCAAATCTTGAAAGAATATATTTTTTGTGAATTATATACGCAGAACAGAAGACAAAAAATGTCTGGGCTTGTGGACATGTGGAATAGCCAGCTAGCCAAGCTGCGGAACAAGGGTCAAGCTGGCTCGGTCAAAACAAGTCATGAAAGGGAAGCTAGCCCAGTAGTTGATGCAGCAGACGAAAAGAGCTCAACTCTCTGGCAGTCATCCAGCTTGGCTAAAGTCATGCAAGTTAAAATGCAGCTAGGTTTGAAGTGTTCCGAGGCTTCAGTTTCTATGCTTGTAGAAAGTTTTTGTCCTTGAATCTTTTGGTATCTTAATTTTTATCTTTTCAATTAAAACTTGCATGTATGTATGTAGCATGAAGTAGAAAATGTAAGGTTTGTTTTCATCAAATCGCACTTTAAATTCAAGTTTAGTAGGAATTTTCGAAAAATCAAAAAAGAATGGAGGTGCGGGGAATCGAACCCCGTGCCTCTCGCATGCGAAGCGAGCGCTCTACCATATGAGCTACACCCCCTTACGTGTAGCAGGAGACGTTTTATCAATTTAAAAGCATAAAATGACCCAAGAACCAAGCCAAACGACCCAAACCTTTTTTCAGAATATAGACATTTCACCTTGTTACTTGTACATTTTAACTTTGACGTCATGGATGACATTCTCATGAGTTTTGCAATTTTTATATATTGATTTTATCGATACTTTAAGACACAAATTTTGACGATTCACATAATGTCAAATAACTATGTCATCTAAGAATGTACATCTAGATTAATTATTTTACCTTTCATTTTTATGTTTTTGGGTTCGTTAAAATATAAAACTTCTCCTCATATATCCTTCCAAGTTCAAATTCTTAAAAACAAAATTGTAATTTTGTTTCATCGTCTATCGTCGATCCGTAACTGGAGATAGGTTACATGACAAGCCGCTACTGATTGAATACACCAATAGTCGCATTGAGTAGTAAGCTATAATTTTCTTTAAGATTTACCCAAAACATTCGAGGAAACAGTATGGTCGAAAAAGGGGCAGAGCAAAGTGTCACTTTGAGAATTAGATTAACTGTGTTGCACTATGGCCAGTGTAAGTGTTGTTATAATATTCAAACGAATATAACAATAAATGACTAAGCATTCTTCTCAATAAACCGAAGGGATGTGTATACGATGCCCTTCTTTTTTTTCTTTTTTTTTTTGTGGCCAATCTACACGAATTCATATACATCTATGCATGTAAAATCTACCAAAAATGAAACAAACTATAAAGATGTGCTAGGTTCCATACTCTCGCTAGATTCATTCACACTGAACGTACGTCTCTCTTCGTCCCACCTCAGAACCTCCCTGCCATAATGAAGAGCTTTATCCACACTCTCAGCCTCCAACCCTGTTGCCGGTGAAACGAACAACTTACGCCCCGTGATTGAAGTGAACAGCCTTTTGTACTTCACGGCAATGTAGTGGAAAGCGCGTTGAGCCAAAGACGGGTTGTTCCTGCTGTTATTGTTCGGATGAAGACTGATCACTGGATTAAAATCCTGGAACCAGTCACATTGAGTTAGAGGAACATGTTCGATCTTTTCCTCCAAAAGATCAAACTTGTTGAGTATAAGAAGAAAATCTTTCTCTACAAATGTTGGATGAGTAACAATGTTCGTGAACAGTTTCTTGCTCGCCAACATCTTGTTTGTGCTGACTCCGTTAATATCTTCGTAGAATTCGTCGTAATCTATCAAGGAAACACAATACAAGACTAGGTCGACATCTTCGAACATCTCCAACCACTTGCAGTTTTCTCCAAGGCTGTCGGCATGAACTCTAATGAGTTGATACCTGCATAGACAAGCACTTTTCCATTTCATCCAACCTGCTCTAATTCTTTTAGCATTTTATATCTTATCAAGTAGATCAATTACGTCCCATAAAGCCTCCGTTTGACAAATTTATAAATAGTTTATAAAGAGGAATAACGATGAGTTCTACGAAATATGTGGATAATAATAAGTAATAGTTATGAATATATAAAAAAAAAAATTAATGTTTGACTTTGACTGAGTTTTATATTATTTATAAATAGCTGTCCTGTTCAACCTTCCGTACTGAATATGCCTATAGGGCAAGTTTGGTATATCGTGTTGGATTAGGGAGGATATAAAGGGGATTTATTAAGGTGGATTTGGCAGGATTATTCTAATATGGCATTTGGTGCTACACCAAAGATAGTGCAAGTAATGACAAATTATGACAATAAAAAGAATTTATTAAATTTAAAAGTGAATTTTATAGGCAAATTTTTTTACATACAAGTTAATTTTTTAAGTGATTTTTTTTTACCTTGATATTATAAGTGATTTTTCTACTTATATAAGCATTTTTATAACTTCTAAATTGATTTTTACTCATTCACAAATTCTTATATAATTTTTTTTACTTATAAGTAAATTTATGTAATTCAATTTAACTAAAATTTTCTTGATTCATAAATTGGTGAACATATAATACAATCTAAACCCACCCCTACATTGAGTATTTAATTTAATACAGAAAGTTCTTCTCACACCACAATGCTAGCTTGTCTTCTGATAAGTTGTTAGAAAACAGAGGCACAAGTACTCAGTATTGTTAGATTAGAGAACTGACCTTGTTAAGGAATCATTGTGATCAACAGCAGGTTCCATGTAACTATTCCGAGACGACGAATTCGGAAAAGAGAAATCCATGGACGCAACCCCATTGGAAGAAGTGATACCCTCAGCATACAAGATATCCATATCAGAAGGCTCATAGTCCATTCTCGCAATTTCAACACCCTTCAAATTATACAAATTTCCATATTAACATTGATTCAGATCGTTTAGATAACCAAACAAAGCATTATTAACTTACCCGATTTAAGAAATAATTAGCAACTCTAGGTAACATATGCAGTTCATTTCGCCTCAGGTAAGTGGCTTGAAATGCTTTATCCTTCCACAACTCCTCAACTAACGGTGCGTACTCACGAGTAGCAGCTGGGAAAATGGCCTCCAAGTTACCTGACATCATAATTTGGAGAAGCCAACTGGAGAATGCTTTCAGTCTCGGACTAATGGAGTAAATGTTTTTTTCATCCACTTGGTTGGCACTCGCTGAAATTCCATTTAAGAGCGAGTGAATTCTTCAAATGGTGTAATTTACTCGGATAAATAATTAAAGAAATTATTTATTTGTACCAGAAGAACTCGGTTGATCAATACGTTGTCTCCTCATTTCAACCAAATAATCCTGTTCAAATTGCTCACGCCCCTCGAGCAAGACACCAATATAGCTATACAAATTTCTTTGGATCACGACTTTGATATTTTCCCTCTCATCTTCTGAGAAAGGAACATTATACAGAATTTTGGCCTGGAATTAAACAAGGGTTAAATAGATTCATTAATATGCTACACAAGTGAAACAGTTTCATTATCCGTATCCAATATGCTACAAAGTACCTGCTTAAATATGGTACTTGTTCCTGATTGATCACTACCGACTAGGAGAAGTTTATTCGTTGTTTTCTGATCTAGGTTTTTCGAGTTAATCTTATCTGTGTCATTATCGACTTCTTCACCACCGGGATTGGCAGTACTAGAAGGAAATGGCAAGGACAAAGCAGTGCACACTATCTTGACTCTTTTCTGGAATAGAAAAGTTAAACAGTATAACTTATTTATTATTATAAACCATATGATGGATTAACGGGAAAACTACAAAGAAAAAGAAGGATTGTCAGCAAAATTTGGACTCACCTTACCCCATAATTTCCCCATCACATTATTCATACCTTCATGCTGACAGAAACCATCTGCAGTGACCCAAAAGGTAGGGTTTCCTTCGCAGCATATTCCGGCTGCCTGCAAAGAATCAACAAAATACTGAGAATCAAATGCTTACAAATACAAATAAAACCTCCTAATGTAAAGCACAATAACCTGCAACATCCACAGTTCGGGTTTAGTAATCTCCCTATTATTTATCTGTACATTGGTGTTTCCATTGCTAGCGTCCTGCTTAATTTGATAACCA
This sequence comes from Fraxinus excelsior, assembly GCA_019097785.1. Lineage (NCBI taxonomy): Eukaryota > Viridiplantae > Streptophyta > Magnoliopsida > Lamiales > Oleaceae > Fraxinus > Fraxinus excelsior. The sequence goes on from CM032633.1 coordinate 30,619,590, forward strand.
ACACCAAGTTGGGGGCTGATAATCTGGCACGGTTTCTCCCCGTCCTGTTTATTGAGCAAAAACCACTTCTTCATTTAAAAAACTCATTGCATGTTTGGTATAAAGTCCTATACAGAATTGAAAAGTATAACGAACAATATTCTTCCTGAGTATTGTTGAGACAATTCTCACCTTCCCCCAGAAACCAGAAACCTTATCGTACCAATACTTTCCCGGTTTTAGCTTCTTTGGTGGATTCGGGCAGCGTTGCAACAAAACCAACTCATCCATAGAAAGAGGCTTGTCATTTACACAGATAAGATGAGGGGGCAGCTGATTCACTTCACATAATACCTCAGAACTCATAATCTGCTTAATTACATCATCCGTAAGGAGTTTCTTAAGCATTCGGGAACATTTCCCCAAGGTTCCCCTCCTCGACTCATCAATCCGAAAACCAATGCAAGGAATACATTTTCTCCCTTGTGGCATTGACCCCATTGCTCTTAGCACACACTTACTACAATACTTAGCACCACAAACAATGCAAACTTCCTTCTCACCAAACCGATTCCTTTTATGACACCTATAACACGTCCCTTTCCTCGTGTCATCTAAACCACAGGCCTCTCGGGGAAGACTACCGCCCCATCATCATCTTCTTCAGAGGCTACATCACTTGATGTACAGTCACGAAAAGTCACAACTGGCATTCTACTGCCTTGACGGGGAGCTTCATCCGCACAATCTTCCAACTCTCCTGATCTACTTTTTGATTTGGTGGCGTTTGAGCAATTTCCAGACCCTAGATCCTCCTTGTATTCGTCGTCTAAATCCTCAACTTCCGACCTTGCTGATAACAGATTCGAATCAGCATGACCATCAGAAAACCCCAATCCACCAGAACTACTGGAACCTCTATATAATTCAGTAGATTCACCTGTTGTCGAACCTAATGCTCCTTCTCTATGAACACCGTCCTCTGGATTCCCCAATAAATCTTCATCAAAACTCCCAATTTTACCTAAATATGCATCAGAAACAGGAGATTCAGAGCCTAATTTTATGCCAATTGACAATTTCTTTTCAGAATAACCACTCCTTACAATTGGCTTAATAACTGGTAGTGATAAATTATTCAACGTGGAAAGCCTAGCAACCATGGCCGCAGTCGGAATCCTCCTAACATCCACCGGAACAACCTCCGGAATATCCCGACTGACCGGAGGGCCATTGTACTCCATGGCAAACGAATATTCCGAATTATAGTCATCTTCTTCATTATCCACCCTTTTCGAGGGCAAAATACTCCTCAAAACACTAGTCATACTGCTAATTCAAACCCCAATATCAAAAATTGCTGATAACATAATCTTTTTCTTGGATTTTTCAAACCCCTCCTACTGGAAAACAACACACGGGCCTCGACAAGTGATTCATCTGATGAGCCCCTTTGTGTATATGGGTATAAATTACAGAAGTCTTTATCATGGAAGCTTGATCTGATGAATCGAAATGAGTGAAATTACAGAAGATTTTCTAATTAGGATGATGGGTTTTTTGGTTCTGCCGTTCTGGTGCCAGCGAAATAGACTTTGAAACTAGTGATGGAGAGAGAAGGGAAAGACTTGAAATTTGAAAGAGTCACTGTAGAAGTCGAACGAGAAAATTTGAACTGTAAACAGATCCATTATTCTACGTCAACGCGTATGCAAGAAATTTCCCTCGAGAGTTTGGTGGGAACGAAAGAAGCGTAAATGGTTTGAAGATTCATATATAATTCGTGTACGTAGACATGTACATACGTGTATTATATACATTCGTACAAATAAGTCGTTTCGCCCCATTATTTGAAGGATTTTAATAGAATTTAAAAAATTTTAAGCCATAAATATCTTCTATATATCTTCTATATATAAAAAGTGTGTATTTAACGGAATTTGTTGGTTTAACGGAAAAACTAACGGAATTTCTTGATTTAACGGAAAAACTAACGGAATTTTTTTAATTTAAAAATCATTTAACTCCATAATTGGGCTTCAAAATTTACAATTCTAAAGCCCATGTAGAAGTATTGGATGTCATGCTCATTTTATAGATACACTTCTCTCCAAAGGTTTCATAAACTTCCAATGTGGGATTGTTCATTTTATATATGCTCTTAACTCCAATAGTTTTATAAATTTCCAATGTGGGATAGTGAAAAAAAATGTTAAAATGCTCATCAAAATCATTTTAAAATGTATGTATAATTGACTAATTTGATTTTGAATTACAACTAATTAAATTGTAATATTCACTTTCATTCTTTTAATTTTCAAATTTAACTTAAATTGCATTTGATTATTAATATATTAATGTTAGATATTATTTTCTATAAGTTTAAAATATTTTAATTTAACAAAGTAAACTATTTTAACATATTTATTTTTAATTTTTAGTGTTGGGACTAATTGTAGGATATATAATGAATCTAATTAGTAAAAATAGATTTACTTTAAATTATTTTTATGTATTTATTGCATTCGGTTCGACCGCAGTTGAATTTCCACAAACTTCATGTCGGAATCATTCTCGATTGTGAATCAAAATCCTTCATCTCCATTTTCAAATATCGGAATTATCAAATCCTCAAACTTTTCGCATAAATCCTATGATTAATGCTCATGTTTAGTTCCTTAATTAATAAAAAAAATTAAAATTCTCCTAACACTATTTGACAATATTATAGTATTATATTAAATGTTTAGTAAGTATTATTTTTAAATATTAGATGATTTTATGATATAGTAAAAAATCTTTTTTTTTTTATAATATAGAAAAAAAATATTTTTTAAAATAAAAATATATTTAATGTCTTAAAAATAATTAAAATAATATTAAAAATACGAAACGTATTATGACGCTTATCCTTCGTATTCACACACCTAAACTTGTGATTCTTGATTCTCAACATCGACATCTCGCAACGCATTACGCCTTTTAGAATATTATTAATAAATGAATGGAAAATGCAAAAAAAATTGTACTACTACATTTTAGTCACTAGGAAAAAATGAAACTAAAAAAAATGGATGTGGATATTATCAATTCAAAAATGCTAATAGTTTATTTGGTAAGGTACATTGAACTTAATGAAGAAAAAATATTTATTTATTTAGTTTTGTATTATAATGTTATCTATTATTTTATTATGTATAAAAGTTCATGATTAAATACAAAATTTAATATAATATAATAGTACGAAACACAAACTTATACATTTTAATTTAGAATTTAACACTACTCAAGTTAAAATTAATATATCACAAAGTGTAATTATTTATCAATTACATAAACATTATATCATTAATTATTTAATGAACCAAAAAAATTATATGTAACTAAGCAAACGTGCATTGCACGTTGCTTAGACCTAGTATATATAAAAAGTGTGTATTTAACGGAATTTGTTGGTTTAACGGAAAAACTAACGGAATTTCTTAATTTAACGGAAAAACTAACGGAATTTTTTTAATTTAAAAATCATTTAACTCCATAATTGGGCTTCAAAATTTACAATTCTAAAGCCCATGTAGAAGTATTGGATGTCATGCTCATTTTATAGATACATTTCTCTCCAAAGGTTTCATAAACTTTCAATGTGAGATTGTGCATTTTATATATGCTTTTAACTCCAATAGTTTTATAAACTTTCAATGTGGGATAGTGACAACAAAAAAATGTTAAAATGCTCATCAAAATCATTTTCAAATGTATGTCTAATTGACTAATTTGATTTTGAATTACAACTAATTAAATTGTAATATTCACTTTCATTCTTTCATTTATTTAATTTTCAAATTTAATTTAAATTAAACTTGATTATTAATATATTAATGTTAGATATTATTTTCTATAAGTTTAAAATATTTTAATTTAACAAAGTAAACTATTTTAACATATTTATTTTAAATTTTTAGTGTTGGGACTAATTGTAGGATATATAATAAATCTAATTAGTAAAGACAGATTTACTTTAAATTATTTTTATGTATTTATTGCATTCGATTCGACCGCAGTTGAATTTCCACAAACTTCACGTCGGAATCATTCTCGATTGTGAGTCAAAATCCTTCATCTCCATTTTCAGATATCGGAATTATCAAATCCGCGAACTTTTCGTATAAATCCTATGATTAATGCTCATGTTTAGTTCCTTAATTAATAAAAAAAATTAAAATTCTCCTAACACTATTTAGCAATATTATAGTTTATTATAATTAAATGTTAGTAAGTTTATTTTATAATATTAGATGATTTATGATAAAGTAAATAATCTTTTTTTTTTTTATAATTTTAGAAAAATAAATATTTTTTAAAATAAAAATTTAATAAATAATATTATAAATATCGAAAGTATTATGAACGCTTTATCTCTGTATTGGACAGCCTCGCTAAACTTTAGTGTTTCTTGAATCTTCAAACATCGAATCTGAACGCATTACGCCTTTAGTAAACATTATTAAATAAATGACTGGTAAATGCAAGAAAAATTGTATATACTTTTTAGTCAACTATGGAAAAATGTGAAACTAAAAAAATGGACGTGGATATTATCAAATTTAAAAAATGTTATAGTACATTTGGTAGGTACCTTGAATTCAATGGAAGAAAAATATTTATTTATTTAGTTTTTGTATTTATATGTTATCTATTTTTTTATTATGTATACAGTATGATTTAAATACAAAATTTAATATAATATAATAGTACGAAACACAAACTTATACATTTTAATTTAGAATTTAACACTATTCAAGTTAAAATTAATATATCATAATGTATAATTATTTATCAATTACATAAACATTACATCATTAATTATTTAATGAACCAAAAAAATTATATATAACTAAGCAAACGTGCATTGCACGTTGCTTAAACCTAGTATGTGTGTATATATATATATATATATATAATTTTTTAAGAAGGTGTGGTTAATAAAAATTGGTTTAGGTATAATATTATTTTATTAAAAAATGTGTGATTGATAAGAAGAAAGAAAAATGAATTATAATCTTAAGAGGACTAAATATGAAATTAATAGCTTGTTTGATACACATTATTTATGAATAATGCATTTTAGAATAATAAATTGATAGATAATATGTGGTTAAAAAATAAGAAAAAATTTTGAATTTGCATATAATATTATTTTATTGAAAAATGTGTGGTTGAAAAGAAGAAAAAAATAAATTTTGAAAACAATATATATCAAACATGGGCTAAGGGCAATATTTTTAAAATTTATTTTCCATCACACAAAATAATTTTATACTTGAATTCATAACTTTTTTTCCTTTTTACTATATATATATATATATATATATATATATATATATATATATATATATATTCTAAATAATATCAATTTTCGCAAAATATATTCTAAAAATATCTACATCAAATAAGCTGTAAAACGAAAACCTCATTTGGAGGGTGATATTATGAATGTCGTATGTTCGTAAGATTCCGCAAGTGTACGGATCATAACAAGTAATAAAGTGAATTTATAAAGTTCGAATATCTTCCTACATAAACTACTATCTACTATATAGTTTTAAATTATCCTAACTTCAATTTAAATTAAAATGGTAACTAATGAGCAAATCAAATTGTGTTTTCTAAACGAAATACTAATAAATAAAATAACAAACTCAAATTAAAACTGTAGATAAGATTATGTAATTGGATAGTTAGGATTTCTAATTTCACTTATATTATTTAATATACATTTAATTTCAATTCATTCAGTCGTCTTTTCTTACGTGCTAACGATCGAGTTAACGTGATATAGTTAGTGATCTCTCTCGAGCAATACTAATCATATTCATATGTCCGAACTTACTATATCCATATGTAAATTCACACACATATGAATGTATTTATCTATAAGAATTCAACATAATCTCATATCCTATAATTATCTATCGATCTCTTATAGTGTCTATATTAATTATTGTATAAGCTAGAATTATACATTACCTCTCGATATCGATATTGTCTATATTAATCATTGTTACGTGGACAATTGAAGCATTAAAACACATAATAACAATAAAATATATAATAAAAACGTTAAGCTATATCATTCATCCTAACAATAAAAATATTTAGTCACTAATAACGTTGAAATTAAACACGTAAAAGTGGAACAACGTCATCAAAAATTAACGAAACGTGATTGATTTTTCCAATTATTGCTCCGACTTCAGCCGGCAATTTCTTCTCTCCCTGCGTGTATGCATTCTGCTTCTGCCTTATGTGGGTATCTATATAATATTTTGTCCAATTTTCCCCAGCTTTCTCTGCTTCGGTCTCTTTCCTCCACTTTGTTGTGCGTGTATACGTTTAAACAACAAGTCATGCTACACTATTCAAGTTGAGTTACAAAAAGGGAGTGCTCAAGTGATATGGCACCTCACTATTGAAAGGGACGGCTGGTGGGCCAACCGCCCCTTCCAATAGGGGGTGCCAAATCACTTGGGCACTCCCACTTTTGTCACGCAATTTGAGCAAAGTAGTATAACTCTTAAACAATTGCAATCTCCCTTTCTCCCGAAAGCTTCCAATTTGTTTCTTTGGGTTTTGATAGCTGTAAACGACATGCTTTATAGCATGGTGTACAGTCCCCTCACAATAGGAGGGGGCCCGTTTCCTAAAAAAAAAATGCGAACCCCTCTACTATTGTGATGAGACTATCAAACTTGGTGTACACTTTGAGTGCATACCAAGTTTAATCCTTTTTTCTTCTGCTCAAGCTGTTGACTTTTTTTTTTTTCTTCTTCTTCGTCCGTGTAGGTGTATATATATATAATATAACAAGGCAGTAGGGCCTCTCTTCTCAATTTCAGTCCAATGTTCTCTTTGTCTACATATTTAATTTCAAGTCGCCGAATTTTGTATCTAATTAGAATTTCAAATTGAGACTCAATTAATTTAATACTTGCTTCCAAGTCCTCATATTATGAGTTTTTCTATTTTTATTCTATTTTGCATTCTTTTCTTTAGTTATTCATTAAACATAAGATTTCACCTACAAAGCACATTATAACATAAATTATGTATAATTTTATTTGAAAAATAATAAAATGTCATGATTTAGAGTTTCGAATAAGTGTAAAAACTACACTTATCATCGTATTAAACCACAATCAAATACATATCATTTGTACAATTTAATCAGAAGTACGTACATTTTACCTTCACAATTGCAGACACCTTTCTTTTAATTTGAAGCCAAACTTCAATTGAAATGGAAATCTTCAACCATTTTAACACTTGAATTTCTCACTCTCTTCTTAGATTCTTAGTTCTATTTATTTTTTGTGTGCAACTTATTAGCCATGACGTGTTGTTTAGAGTGATTGGTTGGCATGTTGGAGTGAAAAGAGAATATTTTATGTTAGCCATAAAATGTAATGTAAACGATCGGTTTTTTATTTTATTTTATGTTTTTTTGGAGCTTAGATTGGAAAGAAAAAATTAGATGCTAGCACCAACCCCAAATTTTCGTCCATTTTTGTTTTTAGAAAAATTCAGAATCTAAAAAAATCCCTGAATTTTTATTTATTTATGTAGGCCCCGTTTGATTGGCAAAGTTTTTCAAGGAAGTAGGAAATTTTTTTCCCTTTTCCAACTTTTGTAATGTTTGATTGGCGAAATTTTCCCGGGAAAATATTTTCTAACTTTCTAAATTTTCCATATTTTTGAAGAAAATAAATTCTTTATGTTTTGGTGAGAAAATATTTTTCAACTTTTCAATTTTTATTTATTTATTTATTTATTTTTTTGCACTTGGAAAAAATTCTAGACACGATGGTAAAAAAAATTCACTTTTATTGACAATTTTCATGTAAAACAAAGTCAAATGAATGATATTCAGTATAATTATTTTTTTCAATTTTTTTTTTATAATTGGAACAAATTCTAGATCCAATTGTAAAAAATATTATCACTTTAATGGACAATTTTTATAAAAAATGAAATCAAACAGACGCCAAACTTTCAATATTTTCCATGAAAAATTATACCAATCAAACACAATTAATTACAATTCCCAACAAAACAATATTTGGGAAAATCTTTTTACTGTAAAACATTTTCTTTCCACCCATTTTCCATCTTTCTATCAAACGAACCCTTATTTATTTTATGGGATTGTGACTGATTTCTCAAGTTTTAATTTAAATCGTTATAGTACCATTTTTTTCCAATTTACATTCTACTTAAAATCCACTACGTCGAAATATCTCTCTTTACAACTTTCTTATTTTTTTCAAAAATAATGATGAGAGATTCAAACATAAAAGTAACTATGCGCTAAAGAATTGATTCTTCATAAGAATAGAAGTTGTCAATAGTTGATGTGCATGTGCATGTGTGACGATATTGTTATTGTCGTGAATAAATTAGAATTAAATTTCAAATAGATTGGATGCATTCAGAGATGGCAAACGGGCCGAGCGACTCGTCCGCTCGAGCCCGTCAATGGCGAGCCTAAGTCCAAGCCGAGCCATTCATGAGCTCGCGAGCTCATGAAAATTTTAAGAAAAAAGGTGAAAAAATATTAAATTTTTTTTTTTTCAAAAAGCTTGTGGCTAACGGCTCGACTCGTGAGCTCACGAGCTCGAGCCGAGCCATCACTGGATGCATTTTCCACTTTATCTAACGGGCTTGGAATATTTTGTTTTACGTGCATGTGAATGACTGTCGGGGTGTACAGTGTACATAGGGTAATAATTGATAATTGGATTATATTTAAAAATTGTTTCATAATATTAAGTAGACTTTAAATTAATTTAAAATCAAGATTATTGAATATGAATTTTAGATGACGTGGGACGGAGATTGGTATTTACATTTTAAAAACTACGTTGAATGGTAACGAGTCGTAATAAAGAAGAGTGCCGTATCAAGAAATTCATTATATATTAATTTATAGTATATTGTATTGTATAATTCAATAAACCGACCAAAAATTGACTTTTGAAGGCATATGAACTAAGAATTTGACGAATTCAGGGGATTAGTAATACACTTTGGTGAAACATTATCCAAAAATTTAATCAATGCTTGTGTTCCAACTTCCAATTGTGACATTTATCATGAATTTTCCCATTGGCTTTTATTATGATTGTTGTGTATTAAAAGTTGTAACCAATTTTTAGTTTGTATATACCATACTGATGTATTGGGGGCGGACCAACCTAAATCCAATTGTATGGCCTTTTTTTTTTTTAGTCATCTTTCAATAATAATCTGTCAAATGTCCATCTGTATAATTTATGTAAAAAGATTTTTCTACCTATAATATTGTAGTATGTTATATAGGGTTCTTGAGGAACTCAAGTTTTGAGCAAATTGAAAAGGGCTGGTTCTGTGATTTTGGAGGCTCGAGGCGAACTTCATAAATTAAGCCTCTAAAATTGTATTATGCATCTTGGTTCGTACTCTCACAGGCTATTTCTTTGCCAATCTAGAATTTGAAATCTATAAGGGTCCGTTTGATTGCAAATGTGGAAAATGGGTAGAAAGAAAATGAGTTCTAATGAATTGAATTGCTTAGAAATTGTTTTATTGGAAATTGTAATTAATTGTGTTTGATTGGTATAATTTTCGGTCTGAAAAATGTTGAAAATTTGGTATTCGCTTGACTTTATTTTTTATGAAAATTATTCATGAAAGTGATAATTTTTTCTACCATTGGATTTAGAATTTGTTCAAATGACAAAAAAAAAAAAAAAAATTATCATAGCGAATATCATTCGTTTGGCTTTGTTTTGCATGAAAATTGTCCATTAAAGGGAAACTTTTTTTTACCATTATTGATAGAATTTTTTCTAATTGTCAAAAAAAAAAAACCCCCTAGAAAATCAAAACCAACCAAAACAACAAGAAATCTTTTTCCTCCAAAAGCTCATGTGGAAAGGTGGAAAAAAATTCAGAGAAAATTTTTTGTTGTCAAACAGTGCAAAACTTCCAAGTTCCATGGAAAATGTTTACTATCAAACATGGCCTAAGTGTATTATAAAACCAATTGTTAACTTATTAACTTAAAATTTAACAGTAAAACAACAAACAAAATGTATTATATAAAGGATTTTTATTATAATAAAATAACAAAGTCTACAATATTTCAAACATACTATCCGTCTTGCGGTTTTAGAGACAAAAATATTAATCAAATTTGAATAATCTAACTGTTTAACCATTTCTTCTTATTAAGAAATTGAAATGATAGAACTGGAAATAGAAAATGGATAAACCTGTTTAAATGGCAGGGAAGAAGATGAACATTTCATTCATTTAACTTAGAGAAATTACAATACAAACTATTCTATTTATAGAGAAAAACAGCTAACAAACTAACTACATAAGAAGAATCTAGAATAAGCTGCAAGTGGTGGTGAATTAAGAAGGATCTGGAAGCAGGTGAGCTGGAGAAGGGAGAAGCTGTTGAACGTGAACTGAAAAATCTGGATTGTATATTCTAACACTTCTTGTGTTGATAACATAATCAATTCATTCAACCTATCTTATGACATAGTTGATCAAAGATAAGTCTTGGTTTAATTTTTTTTTTCCATTAGATAATTTAATTTGATATATGATTACTGTTCAATTCCACCGTCACACCTCAAAATCATGAAATCAAAATTAATGCATCATCTTTTGTTTTTTTCATTTAAAGAATTTAAGTAATAAAAAGGGATATTTTTTGAAAAATAAAGGGAAAAACTAAAATTAAAATTTATTAAATTAAAACCTACAACACTTAAGAGAGAAATCCAGAGAGCAAACACGCACTAAAAAAAAGCTAATGTTTTCAAAATAACTTTTCCTAGTTTAATCAAAATCCAACAAGGACTATAATTTCTTCAATCATGTTACCAATATTTATTTATATAAATATCCAGAAAGGGGAGAAAAACGATTAATTGATCAAATAAAGAAAAACTCATTGAAGATTACACAATTTGACTAATTTTAAGCCGCTAAATGAAATAAAAAGGGGTAGTAAAACTCCATCATTAGATAATCAACTAAAAATGACAAAAATAAAATATACACTTTAAAAATAAAATTCAAAGATGACTCTAAAATCTAAAAATACAGAATGTCAGAATCCAAGCAATCCAAAATTGGAATTTAGATGTTTCAAGATTGTATCAATATATATATGTATAGAGATGGCAGTGGGACGGGTTCGGGGAGGGCCCCCTCCCCTTTTTTTCAAAGATTTCGAGTTAAAATAAAAATTCAAAATTTTAAAATTCAAAGCAAATAATGTTCAAACTAACTACATCAATATTTAAAGCAAGCACTGGAAATAAACAATGTCCAAAATTAAATATTTGCAAGTAGAATTACATTGTAACAAAACTTCATTGTAATTTGTAGTTATTTTTTTTAAGTCCTCACGGGGCGGGATCGGGTCGGGGCATCTTCGCCCCGACCCGACTGGACCCGAGACGGGGCGAAGATCCTCGCCCCGCCCTGTCAACCAGTCGAAGCGGATTTTTTCACCCCATTTGAGTAGAGGCGAATTTTTTTGCCATCTACGAGGCTTTGAATTGATTTTTTCAATTTTAAATTTTTTTCAAAAAAAATTTGAGGGCCCTATAATTTTTGGGCCTGAGGCATGGCTCACTTGCTTTTGCCCAAAATCGGGATTGGACCCAAATAGTCTCTCGCGTAGTATGTAATCAATTATAAGAAGTTATTGTTTTTTGTTGGATTGTAGTTCTTTTTATGCATCAGAAAAAATTGGGAAACTTTTTGGGAAATTTTACCCACGATATCCAAACATTAAAGTTTTTATTCACATTTAAGTTACTAAACTGTTTTTTTCTGTGCTAATGTGAGTACAACTTTCAACTTTCTTTCAAATATTCATTTGAAAGAATGGGATCTTAGGTTATCGATAGACAAAAATACCAAATAAAGGGTGATGTACCTTTCAAGTGATTGTTTAATGGAAAGTTGAAATATTTCAATCAATTTTTCCTTGTATACCAACAGTGACAGTTTGGGACCCACAAAAAAAAAAAAAAAGAGTGAGGACCCCACACAAGACGTGGTATTGTTTGGGGACTGTGGTCGAGAATTTTTCTAAATTTTTAAATCAACCATTTTGTTATAGAACCGAGCTTGATTACCAGGACCATTTTACCAGGCCTTTTACAGGTCATCTCACATACATGGGGTAGGTATTTTTGGTGGGTTTTTCTAATGAGGTGGGTCCGCATCGGACCCACCTCATTGTGAGGGGGCTACTGTGCTAGGCCTTTTACAAACTTGGCACAGCAGAATAATTCTTTGTTATATGTGGAAATAAAATTGATTGTTTTAAATACACATTTAGTCACCAATTAAAATATATAATATTTAACACATTTAGTCAACTTAGCGATTGGTATAATTTAGAGATAATTAAAATATATAATATAAGAGGGAAATTAAAATTGGACCTTCATTGAGTCAATAGTACCCGCATTAGTTTCATTGAATCCAATGTTTAGTCAATGGTACTCGTGAACTTCTATGCAAGACTATTCCAAGTGATGATGATGTCAGATTAAAATGAATCCAACCGCACCTAAGTAGCTCCCTCAAGGTAGATGGGAATAGCCTCAAACAAATTTTTGCAACTAGGGTTGGACAAAAGTCCCGAATCGAATCGAATCAGAACTTGAATCGAATCGAGCGGTTCTTCATAAATTAAATACTCGAACGGGTACCCGAGTTGAGAACCGAACGGTTTGGATCGGATCTCGGGTCTAGACGAAGAATCGAAGAACCGAATAAGACCTGAATCTAAATAAATTTTTTTATTTTTTATATTGGATTAATTAAAATTTTTAAATTTTTTAAAAACAAATTAACACATTAATCTAGCCAAATTTATTTTTTATAATATATTTATTTACTAGGCTGTTCAAGCCCATTTGAAAATTTATTTACAAAACTCAATTTGCTATTTAGTAGCATGTTCAAGCCCATTTTAAAAAATTGAAACCCAAGTTGTCATTTATCTTTATATTTCGTTTTCTTTATGCAGGCTGTTTGAAGTAAATGAATTATTAATGTGGATCATCGATATTTTAATATTAGTATCTACTTTTTCGTATTTATGTTAATTGAATTAATCTTATTGAACATCTTGTTATTTATGTGTTTTTAAATTATGCTACGTTAATTTGTAAAAGTTACGAATGAAAATGTCATTAGTTGTATTTATGTAGTGTTGTTGTAAACTTGTTCGCTAGAAATATGCAAGTGTCCAATATTATAGCAAAACACGTAAGTAAAAGTAAGATATCGTTCCCATAAGTTTTGAGTATCAAGAAAATTGACAACACTTATTTAAACAGACGAACAATGTTCCTATTTCAATTAGAAATCTCTTTTAAGCAATACTAAACGTATCCTCATATATGAACCTATTATATCTTTATGAAAATCGAGAATGTGTGAAAATGCATTTTGGATCATAGATGTATATCTCTATTCTTTATTGAACTTTACAACGATCGTCATCATGTGCTACATTCCGTATTTCTTCTCAGAACTAAAATGAGTCATTATAAATTCAATTATGGATCAAATAATTGAAATCATTAATTATAACAATCATTCAAACTATACTTGTATTTAACGTCAAAATCTTGAAATTAAAATTAAAGCATCACAAGTCCTCCTAATGTATATAAAATTAGTTGAGCGTCATAAAAAAAAAAAAGTTTTGGAATATTGAAACATCTCTTGAATTTCAATTGGAGAAAGAAAAGGATACTTAGTCTTGAACTCTTGAATGTCTTCTATAATTCTTGAACAATCTTCTTTTATCTTCTTATTCTTCGCTCAAAATCCAAGCAATGATCTTTAATTTGTGTTACGGATGTATGATTTCATCATTAACCATGTCAACGAGATGAGCTGAAACTCAAGGCTCGAGTAAAACAGGTCGGAGCTTTTTTAGGCCTAAGTCGAGCAAAAGTTCGACAAAAAAAATGAGGTTTGACTTGAGCTTTCGGCTTGAGCCTTAGAGGGTCAAGCCGGCTCATGTTTTTTTAAAATTCGTTATAAATCCATAATTTTTTTATAATATTTTTAAAATTTGTGTATTTTATACATATTAAAATGGGGCATGGCCTGAGCCTCGGCTAGGCCCTACCGAGCCAAGAGCCGGCCTAGCTCGGACTTTTTCGGACCGAGTCCTGACAGCCGAACTTTTTTGACATCACTAACTTCATCTCAAAGCTTTGTTTATTCTATGATGAATGATAAGATATTTGTCAGCCCCAATAATTAGGTTAAAGACGAGCCTAAGTTGTATTCCATGTAAAAGTTGAGATCGCATGGTAGTGTTACTTGTGATCGCATGGTAGGCCCCTTGCGATTGTAAGGTATGCATTTTTGCTCTTCGTTGATCTTGGTCCTTGTATTCCTTAGTTGATGAATCTCGATCTACATGAAGCTTGAGTTATTATAGATGAATTTATTTCTATTCAAGTATCTAGGAATTTGAAATGAGTGTTTAAATTTATGTATTAACAATTAATTGAAGAATTGAATTCATTAATCTTTCAGTGATTAGTCCACCTTTAAATTTGGGAGAAGAAGAGAGAGTTTGGGATAATCGTTATATCGTTAAGAATTTTAAGCGATTTAAATATTTTAAATCGTACAGTTAATTTGATCGAGTAAATCGTCATATCGATTTGAGTAAAGATCTACTTCGTCTTATTAATTCCCGAACCTCTTGAAGAACATGTTTGTTAAGGAGTGTTAAACATGATGTCAAACAATATATTTAATGGTTAGTCTCTAGAGCTTGACTAATTAATAACCGAAGGAAATTTTCTTTAATCTTCCAACGATCAGACCACCTATAAATTCACCTATAAACAATATATTACTTTTCCATCACTTATAAAGTATTTTAGAATAACGTGCAATGCACGTACAACTCTGACTAATTAAAATAAAATTTACTCTCTATACAGTACTTCATTTATTATTACACAAATTCTATTCATTCTTTGGTTTCTGCATAAGGAGGGAAAAGGATTAACAATAATTTCTAATGGAAAAATGCAGAATAATGAATGAATGAACATAGAGAATGTTATTAGAGTCGTGACTCTTTATTTTTTCAAAAAATTCTTAATATGCTATTTATGTGATAGAAGACGCTCTTTAAAATAAAGAGCGCTATTGGAGACACCCTTTAACTCTTTACTTAAAGAGCCAAATCTTAGAATTAGGTTCCGAGAAGTTCGTTAACTTTTTAAAATAGACAGTGAGTTTGACTACTTACATTTGGGGAGCCAAACTCACCTTATTTGCATTCACTCAATTTTATTTAAATAGTCAAACTCACTATTTTATCAAATTGATAAAAAATTGAGCCAAACTCACCTTATTTGCTTGTCTGGCTGAGCTTTTTGGCAAATTTTAATCATTTTTTCACCCGTTAATCATCCACTCGGCCCACAACATTTGACTTCTCACGGTTAGAAATAAACGGTAAAAAAATCAATTAAAAGAGCCAAAGAAAGCTGAGCCAGACAACCTCTCAGTATTTTATCAATTTTTTAAAAATAAAATTGCAATTTTCACTATTTAGGCTCTGTTTGAGCCAAATTATTGTAGAATGAGAATGAAAAATATAGTCTTTATTGAGCCCACACAAGAAATAGAAATTTTGAATTTAAATGTTAATGTGATGGATAACGGTCATATTTTTTATTTTAATGAGATAATAATGCGACTTAAATTATTCAAATTATATTGAATATTTTAACTATTGACATCTGAAAAAGTATAAATTAATTTAAAATTGAGGAAAAAATAACAAACGAGTGACAGAAAAAGTAAAATAAAGAGTAAAGATAAAAAAAAAATAAAAATTGTTAGAATGTATATAAAAGTTTATTCTCTAAATTTAAATATAATATCTATCATGATCAAGATGATTTTTAAAAATAAAGAATTTGTTGACCCCAAAAAATGGTCAAACAGAAGAGAAGAGTTACAAGTGTTTCTTTAGTTGTAGTGTGATTATCTCTATGGTAAAAGGGGGTCGGCCCGAGAAATAAATCTTTTCAGTAGAGAGAACGCCAAAGCTTTCTATGTGTGTATAAATTTGCATTACCCTTTACAATGTTAAGTGTGTGATTTTATAGTGAGATACAATAGTGGAGAGCCGTTAGATGATGGAACACGTGGCCTCATCCGCATAGCCGAGACCTCATATAGTAGCCATCAATCAATCATTCATAGGCCATTTCGTATTTAATGCTTGTGACGGCTTGGTAGCTCTATGCCTGATATGTAGGACTAGACTTGACTTGTTTCATTAAGTGAAGCTACATGTATAGTGAGTTGTCACATCACTCACTTGATACAAGATCTAGTATGAATCTAGTATGAGATCTTCTCCAATACGCTTCCACATGTTTCGTGTCATCCATTGGGGCCCAGCTCTTCATAAGGGTTCGACTAATAGTGGTTCGGCCGAAAGAGGTTCCGGCGGGATAGGGGTTCGGCCAACAGTGGCTCGGCCAAATTTCTCCATGGGCAGAATGATGTGGGACGGATCTAGGTTCACTTGCTGTGTAGTTTGTCGCTTGGCTATATTTAGGGTTTCGTTGGAACTTGTCCACTTGTCACGTGTATTTAGTGTACAATTATTTATATGAGTAACAGAATTCCTTCAATATATTCTTAAATTATAAAACCAATTTAGTCTGCATTCAATGCAGTCACGTGATATTAAATGCCCAAATGCCATTAGAGTTAATTGACCATTTATTTCATCCAGCCTGTTTCACCACCTTCAGGTTCAGGTTCAGCATAATCCCAATCTCATATTGGTCCCATAATGAATATGAAAAGTAATTTTAGGTTCATTGCATACACATTAAAGGATCTTATGCTTATGCTTGGCTAAAGTTTTTATCTTCTACTTATTTCAACAAATATTGTTTAGGGTGATTATATTTTATAAATACATCACATTTAATGTATAATTCATTGTAATATTTGCATCCATAATTATTTATTTATTATTATTTTTTAACATATTCTTATCTTAAACCTTTTATTAACTAGCAAATCTTGTCTTTAATCAAGGTTTCCATCCAAAAATACCGTTTGCATGTTTTAAAACGAGGGATAAATGTTTATTCTTGATTTCGTATTTATTATTTGGCTTACTTAAAAATACGAGGGGCAAATGATATACCATTTGGATGCAAATTTATAAATAAATGATAAATTCGACCAAAGTTAGATATTAATTTCAATTTCACATAAATAATTACTAATTATCCACTACCATCTTCGTACTATTTCTCTTGATAAATCTTGTATAAATTCGCCAAACGCAAGCTGAGTTTTTATTTGATCTTAGCGAAATTTTTGGTCAAAAACTATCACTAGGGACAGGTCGTATAAATTTGAGAATATAAATGTGTTGACGATGAATCTTTTATGCAATTAAAATGTATAATTATAAAAAATAAAAAATGTATGGTGTGAATATATTTAATCCATATAACTGCAGACTTGAAAAGGAATAATTGCACAAAGGATATCAAACCTTTTGTGGGTAAGAGTAGAAATCTCAGTATTTTTAAAACTTTAGGGAATTAACATGTCAAGTGGCCTATTAGCTCAGTTGGTTAGAGCGTCGTGCTAATAACGCGAAGGTCGCAGGTTCGAGACCTGCATGGGCCAAATTGTTTTCACAATTTTTTTCTTCGGGAACGTGAAAAACGGCTTTGCCAGACTGAAAGTATATTGGGGTTGTCGGAAATGGGGGAAAAACTCCGGAATCATGACCAATTTTAAGGCGAAATTGTGAGAAAATTTTATTATTTATTAAAATTTGAATGTCTATAACAAAATGCATTGAAGAATTATGAGGTATTTTAATTTTCGGTTGGACTACATATTCATAATAATTCACATATATATGATATAGTAAGATATGATTTTATCATGTTCGCAAATTCAATTAAAATTGAAAATATGGTCGTTATTGGATCTCACTCGTGTAATAAAAGTCAACCATAACGGCTAGTTTTTCAATTTTAATCCCTACAGAACACGCAATTTCTTCAACCAAATTAGGAAAAAAAAAACTTATCAACTCTTTTTTTGATACTTTATCTGTATGTTAATTATCAATAAAACGAAATATTTAACAGAATGTGTACCGATACTGACGTGACAAAATATGATTGGACCGTACTTTTAACTTTTTTTCCATCTTCCAATGATGCCGCACTATGTTTTGTATGTAAGGATTTTCTGTCAAAAAATTATGTACTTATAGCATGATTGATAAATTATTTTGTAACTTCTTATTTACAAATAACATTATTCTTTAATTTTATACATTACGATATATGAAAGTTTTACATTAATCGCTGGTAAGAAATTTGTTCAAACTTTAACCTTCATTCTCCCAACAAGAACTTCTAGCACGTTACGGCGAAAATAAATCTCAAGTCGAGCAAGTTTTGTACATCGATTTACGCATTTTGCATATACAATCATGCCATTCATATCGACTATACATGTCTTTTTTTTTTCTTCATCACTATGCTTGTCTTTTTAGATACTGACATTCTTTTGCAACCACCATTGAATTGGAAATAACTTAATAATAACTTATTTAAACATTAATTAAAATTTCAAACTTGTAATAGATAGATTTGAAATAATTGCATGAAATAATTTGATTTGTACCTTTGAATGGTTGATAAAAAAATTGATCTCCAAAAGTTGTAAAGCATCAAGTAAGGCAGAGCACATAACAATCTTCAATGTATAACCCCTATCAAGTTGAACAAATTCACCATTTCCTCTTCTATTACAAGCATCACACCATCTTCAAAAACCCCAAAGAAATCACCACACACACTGCAAGAAAATAGTGAAAATGAAAAACCCTCTCCTCTACTAAGAAAACTTCGCATTCCGCACGAAACTACATTAAGAGTGTGTTTGAGCCACATTTTTTGAAAATGGGAATGAAAAATATAGCTGTTATTGGGGCCCACACAAGAGATAGAAAATTTGAATTTAAATATTGATGTGATGGATAACGGTCATATTTTTCATTTTAGTGAGCAAAAAATATGGCTCAAACGGGGCATAAGAGTGTGTTTGGGAGGAATTTTAATCAAAATTCTAGTCGTTATAGTCAACCTATGGACGTCATCTGTGAGAGGGAAAGTAAAAAATATTGGTTGATTTGATAGTTAACGGCTAGAATTTTGATTAAAATTCGGATTAAAATCCCTCCCAAACACACTCTAAGTAAGGAAAATTTTGGGTTATATCTCGTCCGAATATGTTCGGTATACTTGTACAATATTTTTTATCAATATAATTTACATTTATCGATTTAAAAAAAAAAACATGAACACAGAGACAGAGAAACCAACTGCACAAACCTCTTTAAATGCCCCATTGCAGCCTTCGCCATTTCTCACCATCCTACCATTAAATGCGAGCAGCAGATAGTTAATTTCCCGCCGTTTACGGTTCCCCCCATGATACGCATTAATTTCATGTCCACGTGTCACCATTCTTCACCGTCTGTTAAATCTCTCCGGTGATAACAGCGCCTCTGGATCACCGCTCCTTAGCCGGCTTGATGAAAAATGCCCAGCCGCTGTGGCTGATGATCTCATGAACATTGGACTTGCAAATGACTTGCTTCTTCTCGACGAGCTACCTCCTCCGCTGGATAAGCCGAACCGCACGCTAGACTCGGACAATGGGAAAAACCCGCCGCTCCGGCGACGGAAGAATGGAGATTTCATTCCTCTGTAGTATCGGAATGAGAAAACCCTAGGTTTTGTTAATGAAGTGAATGGTGAAGGGCGTTTATTCCAGAAACTTCCTCCGCCGCCTCTTCTGTACCGCCACGGTGAAGTGGTTGCCGGTTCTAATACCAATCTCTCTGATCCTAAATTTCTTTCGAATCCAAAAGAATAAGATCTTTTTAACAAAAAATCGCGACCGTTGAATCGGTCCTCGGATTGGTTGTTCAAACGCGGCGAAGGTTCCTGGGTGATTTCGCCGACGCTAGTTGAGTCAGGTTCCATGGGTAACTCGGTTAGAGGCTCTAGGATTGTGCTCTCGATGATCATATCTTCGAGGCTAGGGCGAATTCTCGCAGCCATCAGTGGTGTGAACGGAGATTCAGAACGGAATATTCCGGCTCGACACAGAGGGCAATTGGCGTGCGACCGTAGCCATATATCTATGCAATCCACGTGAAAGGAGTGAGAACACACCGGAAGAGTACGAATATAATCATTTTCTTCGAATTCTAATAAACAAACAGCGCAATCATGAATTCCTCTCTTTCGTGTGTAGACCGATAGAGGAATGGTTTTGATGATCGATTCGTCGAGTCCATACGGAGAGAGAACGTGGAAAGCAGCGTCAATAGGATCGAAGGAGTAAGTTGGCGACTCGATGTCCCCAGCGGAGGTTGAGGGAACGTACCGTCGGCGACGGCGGCGCCACCTCTGGTATCGGCGATAGAGCTGGTGAAAGTGGCGGGAGAGGAGCCGCGAGTAAGTTACGATGACAAAAGCAGTGGCTATAATAACCACCATCGCAATCAACGGCGGACTAAAGTCCACCGGAAGCTTCGACGGAGGCGGTGATAACCCTGCCGTTGATGGCTGTGGAAAAGTTTCCGGCGATGGCGAATGAGATGGGGGCAACTTAGCATAGTTCCTTTCATGAGGCGTCGGCGCCGATGAAGGCTCTAGAGCAGGTGGTAAGAGTATGTGGTGGCGTTTGATCATAGCGGTTGTAAACGTTGGAGCCTGGAGTGAATGGGCTGAGAGCGGTGGTGGGTGGTGGTGGTAAACGAGGGTTTAATGGAAAATTTGAATGTGCTGTGTTATTTAGTTGACTTGTGTTGTTGGAACTGGTGGGCAATTGACACGTCACTTTTGCTGAAATTAATGTCACGAGGTTAGTTTTAATTACGATGTAGTACAGATTCGTCTACAGTGAGTGAATTTTACTATGTGTACAGTGCGAAGTTTTGGGTGGGGGATATTCACGTGGTCTGCACGTGATTGTTGAATTGTAATGACATGGGATTATATGATTGGTCAAATGGTCAAATGATTTTGACTGTGGATCTAGAAGTGTTGACCAAGGAGTGTTTTGGGAACCACTAATTTCCTTGGTGCAATAGCCGTATTATCATAGCGACATGATTTCGTTAGAAAATTCCACAACGTTGAAAGTACTTTTGATGTTTTAGGTGGTTTAATAATTCTATTCCTACATAATTATTTACCAAATTTTTTATCGAATTGATAAATGGCAGCCCCCTATTGGGGGGCACATTTGTTAGGTGGTTTATGTTTTTAAAAAATAAGATTCAATTTTGAAGTTATTTATTTCGAGTTATTTTTCCGTTCAAATAAGGTCAATATAATTCGATGCAATCTAATCTTGAGGTAGTTTTACTTTTGAAGTTTTAATTTCTGATTCATCGAACTTCATTCTGGACAAATAAATATATGGATTCAATATTCTCACGGAAAATAACAAAAATCTACTTTGATATTTCAAAAATAAGAAAAATGTTATGTGACAATAACACCATTTTCGTTATTGAAACTATTTTTAACTTTTTAAATAAATTGAACAATACAAATTACAATAGCTAGTAAACCTGTAAATCTCCTATCTTAGCTAGTATTGACTTCTTTTAAACTTGAACATAGCAAGGAATTTTTGATAAAAATCTATATATATTTTGACAGCAAAATATCCAAATTTAATTGCAAGAAGCCGTTGTGAATTTAATGTAGATTACTATCTTATTTATTTGACGACTAAATAAAGTAGTTATGTGATTTGATAATGCGTGTATAACTCTCAAGTTGTTTTTCACTTCAATAGATAAATGAATTTACATAAATTTTAGGAAGAACTGTAGTTACGGTATCAAACTTTTCGTTTTGTTATAGACTTGACCCTAATATTTCATTTGTCACCTATGGTATCAAATCTTTCAAAAATTCTCACCTAGAGTTTCAATCGATGAACCTTAGTTGACTGAAATATTAGAATTTGACCAAATGTAATGAGAGTAAAATAGTAACTTTAATCTAATATAAAATATTTAAAAAATGAAAGAAAAAATAAAATAAAAGGGATGTCTCTTTCAAAAACCTCAACCCCACCCCTGAAAATCAATCACAACCACCGTCACCCAACACCAGCATGGCTGTTGATCGACACCTCAAACACATACACAAAGATAAACACCATCCAAGTTGCTGATTTGACCGTTTAATAATTTTTGGCTTGGTTTTTCTCTATATGTTTATCTCCGTATATGTGTTTGAGCTACCGACATTGGTGTCGACGTTGGGCGGCGCCGGCTAATTTTCAGGGTTGGGATGGGAAAGGGGGTGGGGTTTTTGAAGGGGACAACCCTTTCATTTTCTTTTATTATTTTTCCATTTTTTCAAAATATTTTATATTAAACTATAAAGTTATTATATTGCCCTTATTACATTTTTTCAAATTTTATTATTCTAGTCAACTAACGGTAAAATCCATTTAGATTCAAAGTGCGAATTTTTGAAAGGTTTATCATGGTGACACAAATAAAAGGTTCCTGTCAAATTTGCAAACAAAATAAAAATATTGATACTGTGGCTGCAATTGTTTCTAAATTTTATATGCATTGTGGTTTTTACTTCATTGTTCCTAGTCAATATTAATAATATATATAACTAGAAGACATAAAACATCAAGAAGCTGGAATAGCTCAGTTGGTTAGAGCGTGTGGCTGTTAACCACAAGGTCGGAGGTTCAAGCCCTCCTTCTAGCGTTTTTTATTTTTCCCATCCCTTTCCTTTTATTTTTCCCCCTGTTATAATCGCTAGTCTTTTCTATTTTTCTGTGGTCAAACGTCAAAAAAATATTTCTTTTCCAAAAGGATATCGTTTGGATAAATTTAGTCACAATAATAATAACAAAAAAGTCTCTAACTAAATGATTTTTTTTGTTATATTGCATTCAATTCATTGTGAAATGTAGACTAATAGAGTCAATGGCAACTAGAACATATGTTAACTTCAGACAACAATAGCATTCGATTCATTGTTAAATCTACAAAAAATCTAGACAACAAATAAATCTTTATTGCTTAAAACTGAGACCATGGAATCCTAAAAAGGAATTAGATTCCCTCTCCTTTTACAGGTGATGCTCCTAGTTCAACATCGATCAGGCACAAAGGCATAGGGCGATGGAGAGAGAAACTTTCATCGTCAAGGGACGGTGTATTGGTGTATTTATAACACAACTACATAGATTCGTCGTGGTACATAGAGTTGAACAATAAATGGTTATTGATTCATCTGCTGACTTGTATATATAGAGTAATATAATACAGACAACTAATTTATGCCATTCTGGGATGAAGCACTAATCTATGCCAACTGTAATATATCTTCGTGCTTGATGTCAAAAACCTTGACGAGGACATCTTCAACAACCTGGCCAACACCATTTAGCACAGATGAAATGGTCGGTACGAATAAAGAACGCTCAAATTTACAGAAGTTCACCTTCATTGTAAAGTTACAGAACTGAATAGGCAAGAAGTTTACAATTGAAGTCTCGCGCCTGTCTTTTATTCATCACACAATGAAAAAAGTCCTCCTAAGATACCTTATATATAGTGTAGGAAGCTTTGTGATCTAATATGGAGAGATGAGTGTCCAATATATTCCTATTAGGCTCAACAGAATTCAATATTAAAATCTTAAGCTGCTAGATGAATTATTATGATCATAGAAATTTTATAATGGCTACTAAGTCATAAAACAACTGTCGATAAGAAGCCGTTCTTAAAATCATGTTCTTGAGTAAGAATGTGTGTGTGTGTACGTGTACGCCCATGCACATGCAACTAATGTGGGACAAAGGAGAGGAGCCAAAAATGTTCGAAGTCCCTATGAAGTGCTGGATATTTTTGAGGGAAAAGGTGAAGACTGAATGGAGACAGTTACCTTATCAGGGGTGGATGCACCGGATGTTACACCTACTGTGATAGGGCCATCTGGTAGCCAGTTCTCTTTCTCGACCAACTCACCATGCTGGTAAGTTCAACAAGTGAAAAATCAGAAATTGACCCGGGGTTAGTCACGAGAATAGACTGGTTTCAGTGTACTTACCATCAACTTGTAACTTATTTTGTTTCCAGGGCCTATTCTCTTCTCACTGTCGATCCAATATGATGGAATTCCACGAGCCTCTGCTATTTCTTGTAGGTGCGAAGTATTGCTCGAGTTCCACCCACCAACAACTAGCATGAGATCCATATGTTGATCTACCAGCTTATACATGGCATCTTGCCGTTCCTGAACATAAGAATAATGGGATAAATAAGAGAGACACGTCAAACTCAAACTCAAAATTAGCCGATAGCAAAATTCAAAGCCACCCCATAAGCAGAAATTAAAACAATGTCATTTTCTGTACCTGCCAAAAGAGAAATTTAAGCATCTACTAAGAAGGTATTTCCGAGAACAAAAGTCCTAAAAAGGGCTCAAAGTAGGTTTGTTGAATTCAACAAGTGTAGGAAACAAAGACATGCCGTGGTCTATAGAATGGGAAAATACTTTACTGTCTCAAATACTACTGCATCACTTAATGAATACATATTTGTGATGTACTTAGCCTTTTGGCACGCTTCATGTTTCCAATGTGTCCCACAAAATGGTTTCATATATATATAAAACCACTAACAATTTTGAAACTGCAATAAACAAGACCTAAGCCCTCTTCAAAAGCACCCCATTTTCATAAGCATGCTCAGTGGAAAATCCTAAGCAATTATTCAAGTGGTTAGTAAACATGTAAGATCAGGTGCTATAGAAACTCATTCCATGACAAAGTGAAATGGATATAAAACAAAGTTTCATACGGTGGAACTTCAGTGTTTTACAAAATATATCAAGAAACATCATTGCAAGCAAAACTAAAAGATGTTGTTTGAAGAGATGAAGGAATTTACTTGAGTTGCATCGCAAATAGTGTTGAAACTTATGAAGTGGTTGTTAATATTTTCCACCCCATACTTGCGCATCAGGGTTCTCTCAACCAATTTTCCTGAAGAGTAAAGTAGTAATATCATATCACTACTTGTGTATTGCAACAAAGCAGAGGAAAGAAAGTGCAGGTAGAAACTAACCAATCTCCTCTGTTTCCCCTTTCAACATGGTTGTTTGGTTCGCAATACCAACTTTTACAAGATCTATGTCTGGATCAAACCCTTCAGACACTGCAAATTTGAACTTCTGCAAATAAACAAATAGCTTGAATCACAAATGCAAAGCATTAAGTCTTTAAAACTAGACAAATTAAGCTAATTAGCCTGCACCTCCAGAAATGCCTCTTTGGTCGAGCTGGATCCATCAAGCTCCCCACCCATAATGTAGTCACACACGTACGTTGCCTAAATTCAAGTATAGAACTTTGCAGAATGAGAATTAAGCATTAAAGAATGCTTGCTTATTCATTTACTGAAAACAATCTAAATGATTATTATGTAACACAAAAACTTCAAAGAAAATGAAGCAGCAAATCGGAGATACCTCTGCCATGTTCTTCACAATGATGTACTTCCCTGCAAAAGAAGCAGTTGCTACAGTCTCTTCATGAGAATATTTTCCGTGGATGATTGAAGTATACTCTCCCTTCTTGTGCTTTTCAACAGTATTCCAGACCTTTAGGCAAGATTAGAAGAAATGCAAACATAGATCAGAGAAGGGGAATACAACTTGTATATAGTTACATACAGGAGATAGTGTTTCAAAAAACTGTTAGGAGAAAAATACCTTAGATACCCATGGGCATGTTGTATCAACTATTTGCACATTCTTTTCACTCAAAGTTAACATCTCATCCACAGCAGCTCCAAAAGCAGGCAATACCACAACATCACCCATGTTAACAGCATCAAATTGTTTATTCCCATCCTCAATGGGAATATTTTTAACTTCCATGTCTTCAAGCCGCTGAAGAGAGAAAAGTCAAATTATTTAGTTAGTATAGCTCTTTTTTTTTTTTTTTCCACACTCATTTTTAATTGCACATTCTCCAATAATAATAATAATAATAATAATAAATTCATTTTTCACATTTCCCCTTTACTTTTCTTTATAACCAAACATTCACGCACAGGGGAAAAACTTTTTAGAGAATCACACTTCTCCGAAAATCTTTATCAAACAAGCGACATAATAAGTCTCGAACTAGGGACCTATCTTAAAAGAACCACCCCCTCTAAAAGCTTAAATTGTTAGAAAATGAAAAATTCATTTATCCAAGTTTAGTCTCCAACGGTTTGTTTATTCCATAATTGGTGAAATACTGTTGGTTCGGTAGTACATGTAGATGGTTGTTCAATACAAGGAAATATTCAAGTTTAATTTGCATGAGCTTAATTAAACTTTAAAGAAAGAAAACAAGAAGAAGAAAACAAAAGGAAAAATGAAATCCGAGGCAAGTGAAAACACTTTCTCCTTAAGGCAATATTGTCCCGCAATGGTGCTAACGGACTATGACACTTGTCTCTGATGATACAACATATACAACTTGTGGTAGAAGCACTTCAAACTACAAGCAACAACGAATTTAGAACGAAATTTCTCTCTACACGAAAACAATTTTACAATAACTTTTGGAGAGTATTTTGCAAGAGTTTTTGATGTTATATTCAATGCAAATGATATGAGATGCATAATGGGCGTCTAAAGGGCTCCTTTATATAGAAAAGGAAAGGTTGTGAGTGAAATACAGTGCCCTAAACTCAACAACCTTTGCTAAAGGTCACAACATTTGTTGTCGCTAGCCTGATCTCTCGCTCGAGTGACAATGACACCTTTTTATTTAAGCTTCTCTCTCTAGCCTGTCGCTCGAGCAATAGGCAAGCGATGGAGATAATCATTTTCCAGCCGTGCATCCTCTTTTCTATCTAACTTTGGACCGCAATTTCTCATTCACCTGGAATTAGTTTTGAGATTCTAAATATATCACGATGATCTACTCGATGAATAGAATAAGTTAGTCTATTTATATTCATAATTTGACTATCGGATCGAGCCTGAATATTTGGTCGAAGTTGACACAAAAATCACTTTTCCATACTCAATTTCATTCTGTAAACAAAATTCCAACAAGTATTAGCACTGTTTGTATCTTCCCCTATATATAGATCCTGCTGCCAATGACAAGAAGATCATATATTTAATACAAGTAAAAAAGTTCTTTATTCCTTCTAGAAGATCAACCTAAATACAAACATATATAGAGACAGAAAAAAAGAACAATAATTTGAACTCTTCCATTGCCTATCATTTATTTCCTAGTATAATTGCCGTTTGACTTGATCAAAAGACAAGTGATGAGGTCGAGCAAAAACCTGATTAACAGTGGGGTTGTGAATAATTTCATTGGTGATCCAAATCTTCTCAGTTGGGAATTGTTTTCTCGCCTCGTAAGCAATCTGGACTGCCCTCTCGACCCCCCAACAAAATCCATATGATTCTGCAAGCTTAACTGTTACATTTCCCCATGTGTACTCATTCTCATTCTCCTTCAATTTCTTTATAATGTCACCTGTAATTTTCCCAAAATTTGACTAGGATTAAACTCCAAAATATCAAAAAATTAAAAAGATAACACAAGAATTCACAGTAAAGGCACAGCTAGCAAGCTGCACAATAAGAAACTATAAAAAAGGTACCGATCAAATACACATAAGCGTGCATTCACATATTATATGCAACTGAAGAGAAAATTATGATAGCTTGAGACTGATAATTTTGAAGAAATTTTGAAATAAATCTCATGAAAAACAATCCGAAGAACAAAAGCTGAAAGACAACAAAACTCGACAAAATTATTTCTATAAAATCAAGATCTCCTGTAAACGTACTGTCAATTTTCAACTGATCCTCTTTTTAAGCATAGACAATGAAAAAATTACACGCAATTGTAAAATTCGTCATAGATAAACATACTAGTATACTCGCTGTTCATGAGCTCAAGAGTCTCCTCTTTGTGACCAAACCCCTTGCGATTGTAATTCTTGCTCCTTGTCAAGTTGTGGCGGAACACCTTAGCATCAAACTCCGACTCCACAGTGGACGACGACGGAGATGCAGTAGCTTCTCCGGCGGCGGAGCATCGCAGAAAGGAAGACTTCCGGCACCGGAACATTCTGGTCTCCGGTAATGATAGCTCCGTCCGGACCGAGAAACGCGAGAATTGCATAGAGATCGCCATGTGCATGGAGTCAATGCAGTAAGCAGGTAGCCAAATGCGCACTTTAGTGAGTTGTATTTCGGGGTGATGGCGTGTACCCTGTCCACTGCGCAATTTATATCCACCGGCGCTCGTGATCCATGTTTTACATTTATTATTCTTATTTTCGTGTTTTTCATTTTCATTAATTATATTTTTATTGGATTTGGCTTTTTGCTAGATAGTATCTGTAAATGATTTTTGTCTGAATCTAATTTGTATATCCGTTTGCTTGGTAATAATATTTAGATTTTTGTTTATCTTAATTAATATTTATTTCCTACTAAAAATCAATTTAATAATTTATAATCGATTTTATTAATAAATGATTTAGAGGACATTGATCCGATAAAAAAGTTCATAATCTTTACTCATTGTTGCACTTATGTTCCTCACTTTTTCAGTACGAGCACTTTTCAATTCATATTCTGTTCACGCCCACGAGCCGAGCCTGCTCGGCTCATACTATTCACGAGCTGCTCGGCGAGCTCGTTGGCTCGTTATTTTAAGGAGCCACGAACCGTTCGGCTCCTTGCTCGTTAAAAAAAAAAAAAAAAAATTAATGTAAATTCAGTTACCAGAACGGTCACTGAATTAAATTTAGTGACCGTTTGGTCCTTATTTTTTTCCCCAATTTTATTTTTTTTCCTCTATAAATACTCACCATAGTCAACATTTTTTTCTCACCAATATCAATCTCTCATTATTTACTATACTATACTCTTTACAATTTACATTCTCCCATCTTCATTTATCAACAATATCATTCATTCATTCTATAATCATTTTCTACATTTTTTACATTATTTCTTGTTATTTTACAATTCATTTCATACACTACTACATAATTTTCATTCACTTCTCAATTCTACATTTCTACATTCAATTTTTATTATTCATAACAAATGAATTCACGATCATTTATTCAAAACTTGTTCAGTATGAAGAACGAAACACAAACACCTGCAGAAAATCAATTTGAGAATTAATTTTCCAATCTCAATGAATAACCAATTCTTGAAAATATTGAAGATTTCGATGTTCATGAGAGTCATCTAATTGATTTGGATGACGTTGATGTTGCAGCTAGTGTTCCAATTGATTTGGAATAAGATGAAATACATATATTAAATATTCCCGATGCAAGAGAGAAGAGAAAGGGGAAGAAGCAGGCAAAATGTTGGGACCATTTCAAATTGGTTCCCACTGGTCGTGTGGTTGATGGACTTCCAGAAACCAAAACAGTATGTAAATACTTCCAACAACAACTGACATGGCAAAAAGGCATTGGAACCACCCACCTCAACCGTCACTACAAGTCATGTACGGCCAAACATGACTTCTTCCAGATGGTCAAACGCAACTACAATTTGATACTCCAGAAGCTGGTGTTGCAACTATTACGCCACTTTCTACATGGATGTATTCGGAGGAGGAAACTCGAACGGGAATGGTGAAGTTCGTTGCCGCGGCGGAGTTGCCACTAGCAATAGCGGACAACCAACATTTCGTAAACTACGTCAAAAAATATCTTTAACCGAGGTACCAAGAGGTAAGTCGAAATACTTTTCGTTCTGATACAATTACATATTTTCTTAATGCAAAGCAACTATTGATTTCAGATTTAGAAAAATATGGGGTGTGATATCTTTAACTTCATATATGTGGGAAGAGATTAATAAGAGATGTTATATGGTTGCAACTGCACACTATATAAACCCACTTTAGGTCATGCATAAAAAAATTATTGCTTTAAAATTGTTGAGTATTCGCACAAAGCTCAAACTATATTTAATGCTATTATGTTAATAATTAGAGAATATAAATGCGAGATTAAAATTCGTTCTTTTACGCTCGACAACGCTACTGTAAATAAGGTTGTTATCGATAAATTGTATAGAGTATTTCAACCCGATTTTGGTGGCTATTTATTTCATCGTATGCCATATTTTTAATTTAATAGTACAAGACGGTTTAAAATATGTTAACGATGAAATTAACCGAATTAGGAATACACTTATGTATATTACAGTTACACCTAGTAGAAAATAAGGATTTGAAGATTTTTGTGTAGAATCTGGGATGACAACGAAAACTTTTATTACTGATGTTGATCATAGATGGAACTCAACGTACTTATTACTAAAATCATGTGAATGTTATGAAGCGTAAATTACTGAATTTTTTAACAATAGGTATGTTAAAGACAAAGACGATACTATCTTGAGTGAATTCAATGAGAATATAGTTTTTTATAATAAATTTTTTTTGACAAGTTTTTATGAGTACAAATATATTGTCTGGTGTTTATTATCTCACTAGTTGTATGGTTCTTGAATATCTTTATATAATTGTTAGAGTTTTTGCGAGATTTCAAAATAACCTCGATTTTCATGCTGTTATATATTCCATGGAATTGAAATTTAGAAAATATTGGAAATAATTACATATGTTATTTCCTTTAGCATGTGTTATGGACCCCCGATATAATTTATCGGGTACTAAATTTATAATTGATCAAATTTCAAATACTTTAACTTTTAATATACCTGTTACTTATAGGAATTTGAAAACGACGTTCCGTGAAATGTATGAATTATATGCTACATAGATGGGTACACATATTAATCGTGTACCTACACATACTCCTCCAACTAATATAACAGATGACGTCGCTGAAATTTTGAATTTATTTGAAAGTATGAACTCGTATAGATTTGATGCAACTTTATATGCATGTGGTTCCTCTAGTAGTAGTAATTTAGTTTCCACTGCATGTACTCAAACTTCCGGTCGTAGTCCAAATCCAAATGCGTTGCCATATGAATTAATTGATTACTTTAGTCAAACTTTGTCTAGTAACAAAGCAGTTAGTAAAAGTTCAGAAGATATCCTTGAATTCTGGCAAAATAACGAACGTCGATAGTCAGTAGTTTCTGCAATGACAAAAGATCTACTTACATCTCCGGTTAGCACCATAGCTTCGGAGTTTGCTTTTAGTGCAGAGAAGATGGTTCTCTCTGAAGTTAGGAGTCGACTAAAAGAAAATATTTTAAAAGCGTTAATGTGTGTGAAGGATTGTAAAGACGCTAATTATCGAATTTAAGATAAATATGTCGAAATTGATATTATAAAGAATATTTTAACTATTTACATCCACGCATGTTGAAAGAAAAAAATGTTTGTTGGAGTATATTAAATATTATATTACTTTCTAATTTAAAAAATCTCTTTAATTATGATCAACATATATTTTAAAAACAAAGTTTCTTTGAAATGCCCCTTAGGTCGTTAGAGAATAATTATATACCTATTATAAAAAGTCAAAAGAGTCAAACTTACTCCTTTTACAAGATTATTAAGGACGAATTTGCTACTAGACAATAGGTTAAGGACCAATGGTACAAAGTTTCTTCAAAATAACTAATCAGTTATCCTGTGCTTCTTTAAATTTATCTTTTAGAAAATATCTAAGATGATTATGTCACCTTTTGTCAAACCTTTGCTTCTTCAACAAAGGTGGCTAGCCCCACAACACAAGGAAATCGTGTTTTGAATCTTGATCATTACCTGTCATAACAAAATCAATTTATTTCAACATATTTAATTTGAATGTAATGACAAATTGGCAAAGATAGATTAAGACCTCTAGGTGTAATACTATTCAGAGTGAGAATTATCAACAACCGCTTTACATAATATACATGTGATAGTTTGTTATTTGATACATATGACAATAAAAAATTACCTCATTAATGCATCAAATAACGAATCGCCACATATATGTCACGTAAGGCAACTTTCGGTAGTCCTCACCATGAATAACATTATTCTTTTAACTAGCACTAAATTAAATTAATGTAATCCTCAACTTAATAACTAAATAGTCTTAAAAATAAAATAAAAAAGTTTAAATTTCAAATCCAGTCTTAAGCTTTACTTTTACAAATCTTTTATCCGTAAATACATAAATGAATGGAGCATATAAACATGCAATTTCTTTTTCTTTTTACTGCACGCAAGAAAGAGCTCTCTTTTTTCCACTTTCCCTATTTGGGAGGTAGAAAAAACATAGCCATATACTCCAGAAATGGAAAATGATTTAATACATAGTACATGTAAGCTGGATTAACTGAATTTTGTTCAACAAGAAAACCACAAGTTCACTCAAATTTGGGGATTCAACTCTGCTTTGCCACAAGTTCAATATCAGCTCCAACTTCAGCAATCTTGGCATCTTTAGATGATTTTGCTGCTTTAGCGATGTTCTCAACATCAAAGTCCAATGCTACTCTTCTCACAAGACCTTCACGCATCTGTGTTTCGAAACAGAATAAGAAAAGATAAGAACTAAATAGGTTGAAAATGCAAGCGGGTTGCAAAAAATTTGATTCCATGATGTGAAGGCAGATGACTTTTTGAGCATCAAGCTTAAAAAGCTCATTTATAAGTATAAAAAAAGTTTTAGAATAAATAATCTTTTTGATTGGTTAAAGTTGGAAATAAGTTACTTTCAAAGGAAACTTTCAACTCTTTTTTTTAAGCTTAGCCAAACATGCTTTTACTATGAAGTAATTACTTCAAGGTAACCATAGTCCAAGAACTGATCATGTAAAGCAGACTTACCAGTGATCCAATGGCCACCAGAGCCCGGAATCTTGAATCAGTTTCAACACTTTCCTCTTCAGCAATCTGTGGATACAAAAAATAAGCCCCGCATACGAAATACTAACAATTTAAAGCCCTACAAAGTTCTGCTAGATGCCGTGATACTATGCCCCTGTTTGGCGACCTTAAAATTTTAAAAAAACATAGTTTTGAATAATATTTTTACGAAAGTGTGGTTAAAAATTAAGGAAAAGTTTTGGATTTTCGTGTAGAATATTTTTATTGTGTAAATGTGTGGTTGAAAATGAGTATGAGACATGTAGCGACCGCGAACTTTTATTTATAAAAATTAGTTTTCTCGAAAAACGTGTCGCTAAAACGTTAACCCTAATTTTCTAGAGAAGCGCGTTCGTCTAGCCGTTATAAAATTTAATTCAAATCTATTCGATCGAACCCGAACCCGATCCCGAATAATAATTTTATTATCAATTTCGAATTATTTTGTTTAAATCCAATTTTTATTAAATTCAAGCCCAATTATTTAAAATCCAACATTTATGGTCCAATTTCATAAGCCCGATTTAATTTTAATTCTTTTAGCCCAATTCTTTTAAGTCCATTCAATTGAGTCCAAAACCGGAATCTATTTAGTCTAGCCCAATTAGAAAACCCTAAAGCCCAAACAAATTGGCCCAATTACCCGTCTAGGGTTTTGTGCCCTAATTCTACCACTATTCATACCCCACTCCACCCCACTCACACTCACACAATATCCACTTGGTAAGAATTGTCCATTCTCTCCAACTCTCTCTCCATTTCAATGTGTCCAATGTGAGACACCATTGATGCTAGAAAATCTATTTCTAGCATCAACACTGAACTCAAACAATGAACAATGCAGTTCACATTTCACCATTAGCAACATTGCACTCACCAACTCACTGCAAAACAAACTCTGTTCACTCACTGTAACACCACACTACAAGCTCCAACACGATGACCTCCAAAACCGAGACCACCAACCACCATTCATCATCAACACTCACTGCAGCCGAGACCAAACCACCACCACCACCAACCTCCAGCAAGCAGTCATCCACCACATCCAAGAAACACCAATTTCAAATCAAAGAAAGAAATCAAGATAACCAAAAACACCCCAAAACCCGAGACCAACGAACACCCATTCACGATTTTCACCCCCAAGAACCACCATAAAACTGCAGCCCAACTCGATGACCACCCAAACCAAGTCCCCAAACCCGAAAGCAAACCACCAATCCTCAAGTCCCCAAAACCGAAACCAAAAACCCAAAACAAGAAATGGAAACCCCCAAGTCGAGCCAAACCGAGACCTCAAACACCAAAAATTGAAACTACCACACAAATAAATACAACCCATGACTTACCTCATCCTCCAAACCATCTCGACGCCAAGAAAGTCACGAAACCCGAACCCTAGCCTCGTTTTCCATTCTCGGTCGGCCCCTAAACCTCGCCCAAAGTCCCAAATAAAACATCCCCCCACCCTTACCGGCGCCACCACGATGGTGGCGCTGCCACCGCCGGCAGGGAGGAAGCCCTCCCTCCCGACGTCTCTCCTCTCGGTCGAGAGAGAGAGAGAGATTTGTTTTTTTATTTTGATTGTTTAGTTTTGTTTTATGTTAGTTAGTTAGTATATATATGTTTATTTCAATTTTAGAAATGGTTAATTTAAGCCCCAAGTTTTAAGTTCATTTAATTTAGTCCCTAATCTATATAAGTCATTATTTTAGTTATTTAATTTTATTTTCAGCTTTATTATTATTACTGTTTAGTCCCTAATCTATATAAGTTATTATTTCAGCCATTTAATTTTATTTTCAACTTTAATATATTTACAGCTTAGTCCTTAAACTATTAAAAGTTATTATTTCAGTTTTCAGCTTTATCATATTTACAGTTTAGTCCTTAAACTTATAAAAGTTATTATTTCAGTTTTCAGCTTTTATTTTCAGCTTTATTATATTTACAGTTTAGTCCCTAACTTTCAAAAATTACTATTTTAGCCCTTAAACTTTTATTTTCAGATTTAATAAGTTTCCAATTTAGCCCCTAAACTTTATTTTATCATTTTAAGCCATTTATTTCAATTCCAATAATTTTCAATTAAGCCCTTAAACTTAATTTCAACACTTTAAAACTTTAAAGTTCGAAATACTAATTCAAACTTATTTTCTATTGGCTAGACGAAACGTACGGACAATTAAGAGATTGAAGTTACTTCTCGCACCATTTTCACGAAACTCGAGATTTTGAGGTAGACTCGCCACCATTAATTAGTTTAAATTATAATTGCATGCTTTATGTGAATTACGTGATCTATATGCTTTAATGCATGAGATGAAAATTTATCATATGCGATATTATGATATTGTTATGCTTGCCATAACTTATATGCTTAATTGCATGAGAAAGAAGAGAATCTCTTATGAGATAAGAAGAGAATGTTATGCATAACTTATGTGCTTCATACGCACAAGAAAGAAAGACTACCCACACCCCATGATTTTAAAGAGCCTATGATTTTCAAGAAAATGAGCCAAAGATGATATCACATTGTATATTGCATAAGTGTGTATTCAATTATTCTATAAATTAATTATCGGCGATGAGTCTACTAAGTATTTCTTCGAAATACTCACTCTGCTATTTTAACAATATTTGCAGACTTCGGAGGCGATCGTGATTGATTCGGCAGTGGTGGCATAGAAAAATTTGACTATCGAAATTATTATCTCTTTGAAGTTTTTGTATTCGAATATTGATAACATTTTGTCATTTTCCGCTATTTCTAAAATATGATATTTAAATTTTAAATTTCCTATGAGTTTACTTGTCGACGAAGTTTTCAATTACAAATATGATTTCAAAATTAGGTTATTTCCACGATTTTGATTTATGAAATTGGGGCAAAAGACGATGACGTGGCAATCCGGGTTATCAGAACTCGGGACGCTACAAGACAAATTAAAGTGAAGTAAAGGGAATCAAACAAGGGCAATATATGCATGCATGTCTTTCTGGAATAAGAAAATATGAAAGATACCTCTAAGGCTGCCGATAGAACTTGGGATTGACCTTCTTCATCCTTCTTCTCAATCAAAAGAACAGCATAACTGCAGAACTCAAAGAAAATAACAATTCAAGCCATTAAATCAAGAGGAAAAAAAGAGATTATTCGTTTCGCTACTTACTTAAGTATCAATGTTGCATAGGACAATTGCACATTTTTATTTGAAGATGAGTAAAAACTCGAGAAGGCGTCGAGAATCTACAAGATCAGTAAATAAAGAACTCCACAATGAGTATACAAAAAGCAGTGTAATGTAACATGAGTGCATGATAAGTTATAGGCTATGAATTTATAATCTAAACATTCTATTCTGCCTACATTTTCTCTAGCACTTAAAAGATCTCAAAATAACAGACCTCCATGCGATGGAGTTGTAACCATTCATGAAAGAACGAGCTTTTGAAAAGATTCGTCACAGCACGGAGGCTGGTCAGAAGATTTGGGGGAAGTGGAGGACTTGCGGTGACCTTCTTGATCAACTCCATAATAGTATCTGGTGAAAACCAGTTACAGAAAGTAAGAACCACAGTGGGATGAAATACAAATTGGGAAAAATAAGTAAAATAGAAATTGTATGAAAGCAAAAGTGAAAGAGGTTAGATGCAAATCTAGATTAGGTACCATTTTCATCCTTCACATGCTGGAGCAGCTTAATTGCCCCATCTGGGTGCAATACAATCATCCTCATTACATCGACAACTGCAATCAATAAATATACAGTAAATCTATTCTGCAAGATTTTCACAAAGGGCACTTGGGTGATTGACAAAATACTTGCAAGTAGAATTAATAATCATTGTGTGAGGGGTGGGTAGGGTGGTGATGGGCGACATTTTATCCGATTACGGTCCACTGATAGACCCTAGAAGTGTTTATTATTTAAAAATGGTGGTTCTGATGGTGAGCACATAAATGTCAGATTTTAATAGGGTAAGAATCACCTTGATTCCATCATACATATTGGGATCAAGTTATTCTTAAAAAGAACCCCCCCCACCCACCCCCCAAACACCTTTTTTTAAACTCATTTATATCTAATCTATTTTTTCTAGCTTGCCTAGGTGGGGGAATGTGGGATAGCCTAGCCATTCCCCTTTATTTATGATACCAATCCGAGCAATTCCCCTACACATACTTACATAGGAAAGACAATTATGCACCCAAGTACAAACTTCAGATAAACGAGCAATGTTACCTGGAAATATCATCGTAAGTGGCCATGTTTTCAACAACTTCACCATTAACGCAACATCTAAGTCTGAAAATCTACTGCTATGATAGTGTGATGTATCCTTTAAAATTTTAATGATGGTGCCCAGTTTCGACAAATCACCCTCGGTCAGTGATAAATTTTGTTTCTCCTGCAGGATGTGTTGAGAAGATCAAAGTCAGGCATACAAAGTGAAAAGAAACTATCAAGAAATAGTACGACACAATCAACAATTAACATGATGGTGATTGTGATTGCAAACTTCTCAAAGCTAATCAAATTAGTATACAATGACAGAGAAAAGGGAAAAAGTGGAAGTATAGGAAGAGCAATAATCAAATGCTGAAGCAAAAAGTTTACCGGGTCAGAAAGTAGTGCGTTGTTGAACTCTGAAACTTTTTTGAGGATCCCATCAAACTGAGCCACGTCGAATACCAGCATTCCTTTCTGGAGACACAATTAATATTATAGTTACATTAGATTTCAAAGTACTTGCAAGGAGGCGAGACAAGTAATAGGATTCTATGGTCTATTACAACTTGCTATAAAACTTTGATCTTTATAATGCAGTAAATTGGAGATCATTATTGTTGCTAGTTCTTTTTCACCATAGAACTATATAAAACCCAGCACAAATAAGTAAACATACGGCAAAACAGAAATTCATTGAACAAAATGTTCTTTGAATTCTCAAGAGAGTTAAATTGGACACATGCTCAAATATTCATATATAAAAGAAACATAATTATTCGTAATGGAGACGAGGTGTGAAACCCCTGTATTAAATGTCATAATATAAAATGAAAAAGAAAA
Organism: Fraxinus excelsior; assembly: GCA_019097785.1. Taxonomy (NCBI): domain Eukaryota; kingdom Viridiplantae; phylum Streptophyta; class Magnoliopsida; order Lamiales; family Oleaceae; genus Fraxinus; species Fraxinus excelsior. The sequence continues at coordinate 30,657,746 of CM032633.1, forward strand.
TAGAGATTAATGGAAGTCAGAGATCCTCACTTTAGGAATGTGCTTGTAAGTAGGCTTGGATACCCCTGGAGTTATTCAATAAACAAATCACAATCTCTACATAATGACACAAGTAATGGAAAGAAGGAAAACAACATCGACAGTGAAAAATTACCTGACGATTTGGAAGGTGCTCCAGGTATATAAGCACTAGCTGAAAAATTGAAATTAAAAAGAGAAATAATTAAGGTGAATGAAGCATCAAAACAAATTCCAATATGTTGTCCAAAAAAAGAAAAAAAACTTACAGCCTGTGTAAGGGTCTCGAAATGATGGATCTGGGGTGAAATTTTTCTGTCCTGTATTTTGCAGAATAAACTCCACAATTTGTTCACGAAAAGAAAGTGGCAGGTTTTCCTTGAGTAGCCACTTATCAGCCACGTCATATGGGTTATCTATAAAAAGGTCAGCACTTACAAAATCATCAACAATAAAAGAATAAAACAATGCAAAAGTGTTATGTTCACTCTATATGTGCTAATGAGATGTCCTATGGAAAAGTAAAATGATAATAATAAAAAAAAGAGATGACGGTAGATCTAAAGTAAAGGTGCAGGAGATAGTAACATGAATACTCTAACACATACATGTCTAGTCTTCATATAAAGATACTTCTAAGAAAATTCACTGAAACTATAGCCTCAAATATTGTGACGTGCAAATTTATTTTTCATCATGGGCACAAGCGTCAGTAGTAACAACTGCAAATTGTCTGTGATTTTCTCACCGCCTCTCTAATTAATTGCTTCCATTTATGTACTTCTTAAGCCTTAAAAGTAAATGAAGATTTAACAGTAGGGCGTGCACTTGAGCAAATCAACTGGGCTGTGTTTATTAATATACTAGGACATAAAATAACCAGATAATAATTTTTACTAATTATATATCTGGGGGCCACACAATGCTTAAAAGTGAAATCGGGTACTTAGGCCTTTTTCCTTCGTGAGACAAGGCATAAGCCTCGAGGGGTTTTTAGGCGTAACCAAAAAAAAACAGTAAAAAAGTACAAAAAAGAACATAATATATAAAATTTCCATAACAAAAGAACAACTTAAAGTATGTGTTTGAACTTATAATGCACTTTTATCTATGGCATATTAGCCCATATTTAAGCCCCCCCATTTTTTAAAACTCGTTTTTTTCTCAAACTCACTTTCAACCACACATTCTTCTAATAAAATAATTTTATATGTAAACACAAAACATTTTCTTACTTTTTAACTACACATTCTCCAAAAAATAACTATAACAAAATTTATTTTCCCAGAAAAATGGGGCTCAAACAAACACTTAATTATAATCAAAGAAATTAATTAGATTTTGAAATATAATGGATTTACAAAGATAATTTATGGCTAATAATCAATGAGGTCTGGTAAGTTATATTAAATTTAGTAGATTCCCTAGGCAATTTTAATATATATTGCATTTCCGATGAAGTCAACCAATGAAAGATGAGAACTTTAAAGAAAAATTGGTTCTCAAGATAATTAAGCAGAGTTGCACAGATCACTCTCTTTTAGGGATGTGCCGCAAGGCTTGGCCTCAGTAATTAACGGCGTAAGCATAATTTCCCCTTAAATATTTGCACCCCAGTACTATTTTTCACCGCCTCAGACTGAGGCGCCTCAGCCATGCCCTTTTAAACCATGGGGCCTCATAATATGGTTTAGCCCAAAATAAGAGAGAGCAAATGGATGAAAAAGTGAGTTGATTGTGAATACAAGTTTGGGAAAAGAGAGAACAAAAGAAAACAGATCAAGCATTTCCCTATCCATTCTATCAAACATTTCCTATCCAAAAATAAACATAAAACATTTCTCCCCTACCTTAAATCATTGAATTTCAATCCCTCACAAACATCACCCCACAAGTTGCAAAAGATAATTATTTCCTTTTCCTGCCAAGAGTTGGAACATATTTGGCTGAGCTTATAAGGTTCTTAAAAGCTGATCCAAACATGCACTTAGTTCAGCTTCCCAAATAATAATATACTTTTACTAAAGGTATGAGATAAAATATTGGAAACAGACATCAAAATTTCGTGATCCTACCTAAAACAGTTCTAATAAATACAATAGCAACATAACAATCAGCACCAGCAATTAGAAAGTAATCGGTAAGCACAATTATGATAAAACAAAAGATCCTGAAACAGGAGCGTACCAGAACGATTGCATGGCAATTTGCGTGTGGGCTGACCATCTCCGATATCAACATCGAATACTGACAAACATATGGATTGTCATTGAAAAGTAAAGGAACACTGCACATGCATGAAAAGGTAAATTAAACTAGACTGGGCTAACCATAATCATACTGAACTCCATCGAGCACAGGATGCTTCATATTATCATCAGGACCATCGACAACTTCTCCAATCTAAATGGAGAAAAAGGATCAAAAATCAAATTCCCCATCCTTAAGTTCTTTTGCATAATTTTTCTAAATTTAGTTTTTGTGTCATCAAATACCTAGCTATATACCATTATTGAAAGAAGCTCAAGTAATCAAACATTCACTACCAAAATCTATAATAAAATAAAATTAGTTTGATAAAATTTGATTACTGAGATAAAGAAAACTAAATTCTTATGAGCAACAATTTGACCACTACTGCAGTTGAGCCAAATGCAGGTTTGTGCAAGCAATCATATTATGAAGGGGAATGGAAATTAATTATACTTCAATAAGTTTCCTTCTATACAAGTGTTAAAGGGACCATATGTGAATGAATACTCGTAGCCCTTCCTAATAGTTTAAGGTTTAGATAAGGCAGTTAGCAACAAGTATTGCGAAACCGTGAGCTAGACAATCAATTTTCGTAAGAGTGATTGATGGGGAATGAGGATATGCGAAAAAAAATAAAAAAATAGTAGATTAGGAATAAAGATAGTTTGGTTTGTATTAGCTTATTTCAGTTATTATAGGGTTATAGTTTGAATTAAATTAGGTTTTATTTCCTTGGTTCCCTACTTAAATTAGGTTTGTTTAAACTCTATATAAAGAGGATCTTTGCATAAACTCAGACTTTCTCCCCTCTAATTCTCTCTTTCTCCACCTCCTCTTTTCCACTCTCGTTCTCTTAATTTCTTCTCAAGTCTCACAAATTGCTGGCTGATTGTGAATCTTTGTTTATGAGCTTTCTATATCAGTGATATTTTGGCCATGGAAGCATGTAAGCGTAAGCAACAAATTTAGACACGAAACTTCCATAGATATTAACAATGAAAACATCATCACCTTATCCCACTTCTGTTCACTCATATTCCACGAGTAGGCCACACCATCGTCTCCTTCTCGAACTACCTTTGTCTGCCCATCACTAGTTCCTGATTATTGCAACAATAAATGTGTAAATTAACGAAACAGGAGTTCTCCAACTGCAATTGAAAAGTTGAATATATTTCATTTGTGAAATCAGCAAATAAGAATACAACCTATGCTTTCTACTTATTATAGACCTTTGCTTATGGTAAGCAAAACTTCTGAGAACATATCCTTGCTCTCATATTAATTAATTAATTTATTTTTATTTTTTTTCATATCCACCAATCAACTTAGATCATATCACATTAGGTGACTAAATAAGAAAATGAAAACAAGAATACTCTGCATTATGCACAACTAGGATTGTACCAGCAGTTTGCAGTGCCTCAAGACCAGGCAAATCTTCCAACTTCAGCCCTCCAACTCTCTTCCTAATGCAATGAAACACGGATGGCCATTAGGTCAAGATGTAACCAAAGAAATTTAAAAAAAAAAAAAAAAAGGTAAAGTGGAAAATCATGATGATCAAACTCAAATAGCAGTTTTCTGGTGCCTATTACTACTCAGGTTATAAATAAGAAGATTAGGTGCCATCTCCTGATCTGAGGAATTTTTTTTTGAACAAAGAAGAAATCAACAACAACAAAGCCTTATTACAATAAGCTTGTGTTTGACACCCATTTTGGGGAAAGAATAAATTCTGGAATAGTGATTTGGTTAAAAAGTAAGGAGAATTTTTGGGTTTATGTGTGATATTATTTTATTGATAGAATGTGTGGTTAAAATGAAGAAAGAGAATAAATTCTGGAATAGTGATTTGGTTAAAAAGTAAGGAGAATTTTTGGGTTTATGTGTGATATTATTTTATTGATAGAATGTGGTTAAAATGAAGAAAGAGAGAGAAAAATGAGAAATAGAATGGGTGTCAAACAAGGGCTAAATATGGTGTTGGCAGAAAAAAGAAGAAATCAAGAAAGAAAATGTTCCACAATGTATATGCTTTTCTAAAATAAATCTCAGCCATCCTGCAAATGCTTAACAGTTATTGCTCATAAAAGTATACCTTATACTATCATTGACCTTAAAAGAGTCACAATAAACAATGTAACTTTGAAAACAAATGAAACCAAAAAAAATTGAAAAACGACAAGGGTGGATGCGATACCGACTGCACTTGTACTGAGAAAGTTGACTGGCAAATGAATCAAGTTCAACTGCATCAGCAACCTTATCATGACATGCGGTCCAAATACGTACAATGCTATCAGAGCAAGCTGTCACAATGTCGCCATTTTCCAAAAATTTGGCATCCCATACACAACCAGGGTGCTCTATGCTTTGAACACAAACTCCATCTGCAACATAAGATGATATTCCAGGTAATGGGGGAAGAAGTTCAAACCGGAATATCAGAGCTATCCAACAAAATAAAAAAGACATTACACCAGCAACCAGCAGCCCCAGAGCCTAGGTGCTTTCTAGACTTAAAAATAGCAACCAGCAACATTTTCCATTATTCTTGAATCAACACAGAAATTATCAAAAGAAAAAAGAGAAGATTTGCACACAAACATTCTCATTGTTCTTATTAAAAAGAAGTTTCATTCCCTTTTAAATCTTTAAAAATGAATGAGTTTCAGGTGGAGAATCTCTGCCAAATTTCAGTTAAGTTTGATAGATGTGGGCAACCAATAATAGATTACAATTGTGCAAACTATTTTTAATTCTAAAAGCAAACTTGACCTCAGCAAATTTCAGCTAATTAACTAGACAAGAAGATTACAAACATAAACAAGTAGGACAATCTAATCTCAAATATATACAATTCAACCAAAAGGTGCATAATTGAACCAGGCCAAAAGCTGAAGCCATTTTTACATAGTTCATAAAGAAAACAACCTTTCCATATCTTTGCAAAACAATCCTCGCTACCACTAATTATAAGCCCAGAGGCGTGAGCATCTACAGAATAGACAATTGAAGTGTGACCAACCATCTCCATTAGATGTTCTCCACTAAGTGTCCATAGCCTAATAGAACTGCATTTGAACAAAAAAGAATTAGAAAATGCTGAAGAATCATATATAGGTATTATATTTGTAACTTGCTGTTCAAAATAACAGATATGTTTTAGTTGGAAGAATTTGAAATCCACGTGGAAATATATTGTATACAGCAATATCCTCATAACTGAAGCTAAATTTTGGAACCTTAAATGATTTCATGACCCTAAATATTCCACTCTACAAGAGAACATAACTATTTGATTTCATGACCATAATATATACGAGGTTGAAATTCAAAAAAAGTATATGTATTATATGAGGCTGACTAGTTGCTATTTTTATTTTGTAAATTAATTGTCAATGTAATATATATCGTCTAGGCAATGTAAACAAAAACTGAAAACCCATAAAGAGGGGAGGGGAGGAAATAATGCATACGCAAATGCTTAATTGAGCATAGCATTAAAATTGAAGCCCAGTGTTCGCCAAGTAGTTCAGGTTTTAACCCATCCACGTCATTGTAGGTCCAAGTATTGTGAGGAGCTAGGTGAAGGAGATATCCCCCATTATGCAGATCAGATGAGGATCACCCAAAAAAAAAAAAAAATAATAATAATAAAAAAGCATAAGAATTTCACAAAATCATTACTACTTTAAAATGCGTTATCTGACAAGTAATGGTACCCATCCAACTGCAAAAAATTCAGTACGATACAAATGATTATTTTTACTGCGCTCGATAATAGTAGCGGCATAGCCACTAATCTCAAACTTCAAAGAGACAAGAGGCTCATGTTCTAGATCCATGTGCATTATCATAATTGTGGTTCAACATGTCTACATTACAAATGTTAAAATCTTACCCATCATGTGATGCAGAAAGGATTCCTAAACCAGGCATCACAGCCAACCCTCGAACAGTATCTGCAAAATGCTATAAAAATTACACGAACAAACAAATATATCGCATATATTTGCATGAGAAGAAAGAATACACACTTCTTTCAGTCTACAAATGGTCATATTCCTGTAAATTTATCGAAGGAGCCTTAATAATATGGCTCCTCAGTTGATGTTAGGATCAGCCAGTTCATTGTTGGAATTCAAAAACAAAACATTATAAATATGAGATAATCCTAAATCTCAGTTTGTTTGTTTTGGAAATAGACAAATCTTATCAAGTGCGAACCATCCAAACAATTTATCTTCGTTTTTTTCACATTTAAAATTGAACATTTTGGGTACAGTTAAATTATATCCAAACAGATACAAGTTCACATATATCGGTAAGCCCTCCACCTTGATTGGACTCCTTGAAGTATTAATTTTAACTCTACGTAGGCAGAACATGCATATCCAATATGTCAATCTCCATAAACATTCAATAACATCAAGGTCAGACTGTTAGAAAGTATGGATGCTATCACCAAATTTTCAAAATTAGTTGCATGACAACAATACACTTCAACAAAATTCAAGATTGTGCTCCTGTGACAAGCTGGAGGTCTTTTGGTTAAAAGGAAAATGTCCCTGGTGATTTAAAGGCTTTAACATGATTTTTTTAGCGTATTGATAAGATACATGCAGCCACCAATCTACCAAATTATCTTGACCTACCTTTTAGTTGTCGTGAGCCAGGACATTCTTATTTATCAATTTCAAATTGGCTGGCAGAGCTGCAGCCTACCTATTTATGGTCAATAGAATGACGAGGAAGAGGAGGAAGTCATCTTGACTTCTTGTTACCAGTTTTGGAAGGAAACCTCATTGTTGCAGTGTTGTGACAGTTGAGAGTAAAGAAAGATGTCCAAGGTAATTCTTGACAGCAGTAGGAAAATATTGTTGCTACAAATGGCTGAAAATAGGAAATTGCCAGTAGAAGACATACTTGTCCCGAGAAGTTGCATGGTTCAGAAAGGGAGATGAATTTCCTGTTAGAAATTTAGGATGGGTTATAACAATAATGTTGAGGTTTGGTAGGATCAATGGCGGATCTAGGATTGGAGGTAGGCTAGGATGGTCGTTGACCGCTGATCATTGAAGTCAACAGTCAAAGACTATGATAGCGAAGTCGTTTATTAATATTTAATTAAATAATATTAAAAATTATTCCATCCATACGTAAATTCACTAAAATGTAAAATTAAATGTAAATCACAGATTACACTATCACCAAGTTTAAATTTCCAATTTCCAACAACAATGATTAGCAGTTAATGGCCGCCTTAGATGATTTCAATAACACATTTTTCAACTTCTGAAAACCACAATTTCCTTCAAAAAAATTAGTTTATAAAAAAGCTATTCTAATTTTTTTTACATCAAACAGAGTCTTAATTAGTTTTTTGAAGCCAAATTGATTCGTAAAACCGTAGAGGATGAATTTTGGAGCAAACCCAACTTGGATCGTTAAATGTGCTAACTTAAATTAGTCCGTTGGAAGATGAAAACTGTTTGGTATCATTAGATCTAAATCGGCCCCTCTAGAATGCCTACTTGGGCTTACACATTGGAAGGTGAAAAATGTTAAATGGGCTCAGTTAAATTACTCATCTTCTTCCCTCTCTAAATGAAGCTTCCCGTCTTGCAACATTGGCGACTGGCAGACTGCCCTCCAGCGGAGCCAGCACATGTGACTGTGCTACCTCTCTGGGTGCTGGCTCCGTCACTGGTTAGGATGGTAATAATTATAATGACAAGGATTGGATTTTCCCTATACATCCATCTCTAAATTCCAGATGTGGTGTGCCTATCCCCATTCAACCCCACAACAAATCCCATCACCCGGCACCGTGTTCCCAAAAAAGACTGTTTTAAGAACCGTTCACAGTTGGACAAATCCCATTTCACCTTAAAACTCATTTGTAAAATTCATAATCAATACCAACTGGTTATGGAAGTTTCTGGTCATCATTTTGAAATAAAACTCATCACAATTTTGGGTTTATTGAAGCTGTTTAACATCAGAGTGTAATAAGCATAGGGGAGTACATAATTCATCAAAAAATACTTTCGCAAGCATGCCTCCTATTTTTTAATCTAAAGGAGGTGAAATATATTGTCTGTTTCACTAGTGCTTCATTCTTTTTTTTCTTAAGGTATTCATCTTCGGAAGTTCAGAGACAACATTGACATGCTGCTAATCTAGGAGAGGAAGCTTTTGACATTTTGTCTCTAAATTTATGGTGTTACAGAGCAATACAGAAGAATATGCACAACATAAATCCACCAATGAATATTGATATGTAACAATATGAAAAGTGAAAGAGACTAATATGATATCAGCATTATATTCAAGGATATATATGACCCAGGGCAGTGAAAAGGCAGAAGGAACACCTGTATGTCCAAGGAAAGTCTGGATGCACGACTTTCCTTTCCAAAGCTTTAAAGTCAAGTCACTTGAACCTGTATAACCATCAGAACCAATTGTCCATTAAATGTCACATCAAAAGCTCCACGGGGTCTTTGCTTTTTGAGAAAAATCCAGATTCATTCGTGGTGGCAATAAGTATAATATAAGATATTCAAATCGAATTTATGGTTCAGAACGTGCTACAAAAGGAAGAATAAAACTTGAGTCGGGTAAAAATAGCGAAGAAGAGAAGTTAACTGTAGAGAACCAAAGAAAAATAATGCTTAAATTAAAGAATGCACCTGTAACAAGCTCTCCAGAAGGCAACCTAATAATTGCTTGAATTGCGGCTTTATGAGCTTCCCATTCCTCGACCTGTTGGTCTTTCCTCCAGCGTCTTAATGTACTAAGGTGAAGCAACATGTAAATGGAGAATTACAAAATGTACTGGAGCAGCAAAGTTCCAAAATAAATTAACGAACAAATTCTTAAATTAATGGACAAACAACAGTGAATAACATTATTGGAAATAAGGTGCAAGCTGTATGCACTTTTTTTTTTTTTGGATAACCGTGGATATCCGAGCTAACTTGCACATATCTCGACTAATCCCACGAGACTCTGAAGTTTACGGTCGGGTACTCACCTCAGTGGCCCTGAGGGGATTCGAACTGCTGATCATTGAGGAGCAAACCCAAGGCCTGACCAATTGAGCAACCCCTCAGAGTTTGTATGCACTTTTAACTCAATATAACTCCACTATTTACTAAATTTCCACCTTTCACAATCACGAGTGCAAAGACATAACCAATGCCATTTTAGCTTTCCAATACCAGTTAAATGCAATAAATCCAGCATTCATATTATTTGATATGCAAAAAGAAAGATTTAACATTTCACTATGAAATAATCGTGTACTATATCTGTTCAATCCCATCGTTCAACTACCATGGACAGTAAAGAGGGCAACTAGGTATTATCACCAATCACTGTGCTGGGACAATATAAAACATACTAGAAACAAATATCATGATTAGAAGAAACAAAAGGCAATATACCAATCCATAGATGTCGATACGATATCTGACCCATCCAATGCAATGCCCGTTACTTGCAATTTATGACCTTTCAGCGTCTGAACCTTTTCTCCACTAGCCAAATTCCATACAAGAACAAGAGTGTCCCTCCCTCCAGAAACGATCCCACCTTCAGGAAACTCCTCATTGGGTGGGACCCAAGCCAACGGCCCAACAAAACTAGTGTGCCCCAGCAATATTTTTGACAAGTGGTAATCACGCTTGTTGGATTCATCTAAAGTCCAGAATCTAATGGTCCTGTCTCTTGATGAAGTAGCTATACCGGCGTTGTCACATATGCATATTCCACGAACCTAATGATCACAAAATTCAGCACATCCTTCATTAAACTTAGTAGTATTAAGTTATCGGCTAAAGATTACAGTTCTTTACATTTCATTTCTGGTCCGGTTGTCTTGACCAATAAATTAAACAATTAAGTCGAATATAGATAAAATAATTTGGATTTCCAAAATTTAAACTGCATTCGCGTTTGTAAACCAATAATACAGATAACAAAATACGAAAAAATATATTTATATCAAGTAAAATTGGGTGGAAATCGTACATCGTCTTCGTGGCCTCGGAGTTGGGAACTCAATTGATACTCTGCAAAGTCAATTTCCATAATCCTGATTTATGAGAACAAAATTAGGGTTTTTGTGAGAGAAATTTTCCCCGAGAATGATGGGTAAAATCTGGAGAGAGATTTGTATGAATTTGATTCTTTGAAATATATAAAATGAGTAACGAAAATAAGCAGATACTTTGCTTAAAAGTAAAAACAAGTACTAACCTGAGTAAAAAGTTTCTTTAGTAATCACACCGTTATAGTCACTGAACTTTCTTTTGCTACTGAACGGTCACTGAACTTACAAAATCCGCCACTCCATCCATCACTCAGCAACTCAGCCGTTTGAAGATGTCCTATGTGGCATGACGAAACTCCATGTGGCAACGGACGACGTCAACAATGACCACAGTGGACACGATTTCAAGTTAAAAACACAATCTCCTTCAGTAAATACACAATTGAATAACATTTCCCCCAAATCACACTCGCAGGAACCCTAGAATCGATTTCATTCAAAAGCTCTCCCTCTATTAGGGGTGAGCAAAAACCCGCCCAACCCGCCCGACCCGACCCGACCCAACTCGACTGGGTTGGGTCGATTTTTGCCATTTTTTTTTCTTGAATTGGATTGGTTTGCAAGGTTAAGTTGGTCGGGTTATGGGTTAACCCATCCAACCCGACAAAACCCACCCAACCCGAACCGCTAATTAAAAAATTAAAAAACTTTGTCAAATTAAAACAAAATAAAAGTGAGAGACCCGGTCAAAAAAAAAGTGAGAGACAAAAAAAAATCTAACATATCTTCCATCATCTCTCTCACGTGGCGGGCGTCGTCTCACCAATCATCAACATTGGTTGTGATTTTGGATGAGATCTCTATTTAATGCAATATATTAATGTTGCTTTAAATTTAGTACTTTGGTGACTTTAATGATTGTTGATAGGTCGTCCCAACTCCCCAACCCGAACAACCCAACCCGACCGACATTTGGTTGGGTTGGGTTTCAATTTTTACATGGGTTGGGTTGAGTTGAATTTATGCCAAACCGACCATGTTTGGTTGGGTATGGGTTGGGGGAAAAACCGATCCGACCCAACCCAACCACGCCCACCCCTACCCTCTATTCGTCTTCCAAGCAACGGTCCACGTAGGTTTCTTTCATCTTCCAAGCAACGGTCAACCCATAAACTGATGTTAGCATCTGGACCCGTCCTTGAACCGCGAACCTAATCGCGATTGCTAGACTTGAAGGATCCCATTTCCACACATGGACGAAAAAGGTGAAAGTAAATAATTTATTCAGCGTTGTTTATTCCATTTGGAAGATTGGCTCAATTGGGAATTGTTTTCTCCATAATTGGAAAAATTGTGATAGGAAAAGGGGCTTTGGTATAGTTGAAATTGAACCTCTTTTCTTTGTCAACATTGTCTTCTTCATTGCTCACTGTCGAGAATCCTGGCATTGGAAAATCTGTGACTGATGATGAAGAAGCATAAATGTAACGTACATGGTTTATGAAACTAAGGATAAATTAATATACTTCCACATAATATTTTTTGATTATTGGGAAAGTTGTCATTTATTTTGAAGAGTTCTTTTTCGACTTGATCTATGATTTTTTCTAAATCTGCTAGAGGTGAATTAGTTTTTTCATGGATTTTTACAGGTTATAAGGAAGACTCTAACTTCGTTCAATCGGATGTTGATATGGCTTCCAATGAAGATGATATGTTGTACGATCATAATGTGACGGATGACATTGAAATTGGTATGTATGACGTGAACACGGTGGGACAAGATGGAGTAGTAATGCTTGGAGGGGAGATGGATGATGGGAACACAGTCGATGACTTGGAGTATACATCCTCTGAAGAGCTAAATTTGGAATGTTCATTGGACGAAGAGGGTGGGTACCGCTTTCCCGAAATTTTTGCTGAGACAAATATGAGGAATCCACAGTTAGAAGTCGGTCAACTCTTTCGATCAATGCAAGAGTTTAGATGCACAATGAGAAATTACAGTCCTCTGAACGGCTATGATGTGAAGTTGAGGTGTAATGATAGGAAAAGAGCTCAAGGAGTTTGCAAATTGGCATGTACTTGGAAGATTTGGGCTTCGAAGTTGAACGAGATTGAGACAGTGCAAGTGAAGTCTTACACTGCTGAACACACATGCACACGGAGCCAACACAATAGACATTGCAACTACATCTTCTTGACATATTGATATATTGAACAATTTAATGCAGATCCTGACTGGAAGACAAAGTCCATTTTGGCAACTGTGAAGGATGATTTGAAGACGAAGATTAGTAGAAATGTTGCTTGTAAGACGAGGCAATATGCCAAGGAAGTGTTGTTCGGTACCTTACATGAGCAATTTGGCCTTTTGAGGATATATGCTACGGAAGTTCATAGAACAAACCCAGGATCAATTATATTGATCACCCTGAATGAACAAGTATTCCATGGAATATATATATATATATATATATATATATATATATATATATATATATATATATATATATGCTTCACCGCCTGCAAAGCTGGGTTCATGGATGGTTGTAGGAAAGTGATTGGTGTTGATATGTGCCATTTGCGGGGATATTTCGGTTGTGTCATGTTAACAATAGTTGGACATGATGCTAATAATGGTATTTACCCGGTGGCATATGCTGTTGTGGAAAAAGAGAATACATAAGCGTGGGGATGGTTCATGGACGCGCGTGGACATTGATGACGGATAGGCAAAAAGGACTTCAAAATGTATGTGACGAATTGTTCCTGGAGGCTGAACATCGATTTTGTGTATGACACATGTACACAAACTTTTTCAACGCGGGATTCAAGAGCAAAATTCTTAAGGATTTTCTTTGGTGGGCGGCAAAGTTGACTACCGTCACCAAATTTAAAATGTGGATGCAAAAAATTCGTGCAATGAGTGATGCTGCATATGATTGGCTGATAAAGAGGCACCCTCAGGAGTGGAGTCAATCACATTTTGCAGTTCATTTGAAGAGCGATATTTTATTTAACAACGTATATGAAGTGTTTAATAAGACGTTGCATCTTCACCACCACAATGAGAATCTAATGATGCGATCCAAAAGTGGAATGTCATATTTCATGGTTGTCATCAAGAACAAAAGACCTCTAACAAATGAAACCAAAGCTCTAATACCATTTGTTAGGGTGGAACGAGGTAATATGACAAGATATGAAGTATTGATCATGACAACAAGAGTACAAGAAACAAGAATTTAATTTGTTAGAGGAACGTGAGATTTTATTTAATAATAATGGAGAAATAAATTACATCAATATTGCATGCCTATGCAATTCTAACTTACAGTAATTATGAGGTAAAACCTGTTCTAACTATGAAGAGAAGCCAACTATATATAGTGGTACGTGTCAAACTCTAACAATAGCCTTAAAGATGAAAACTAGGTAAAAAAGTGTGGCATAAACAAAACAGGGAAAACTCGGAATGGTGCGGTGCTCAAGTGCCAAGCGAGTGGTATGTGGGCGATAGGCTAGCCCCGTCGATTAATTTTTCCTCCATCAACCCTATTTAGATGTCTTCAAGATTTAGATTTGCCATTAGAAATAGACAAAAGATCATGATCACTCAAATAGTCCTCTATGACATCGGCTTTACCTAAAGTATTTGATTGCCTTCCTTTCTAATTTGCAGTCAACTTATCTTTATTCTGCAACATGTTGTAATCCCTCTTGATGTGTCCTTTCTTCTTATAATAAAAATAAAGTTGATTACTGAAATTAGATTTTGACTTGCCCCTTTTGTGACCATCATGAACAAAAATACATTCTCCATCTCTAGCCTTCGATCCAACTAGATGTTTCATCTTCATATTCTCCTTTGAAAACAAAGCATCCTACGCATATTCAATGATGAGAGTATCATGACTATATAAAATCATGTCTCTAAACGTTGTAAACGAAGCTGGTGATGAACAAAAAAGAATTAATGACAAATCTTTTTCATCATACTTTACCTCTAAAGTTTCCAAATCAACGACGATTTCTTTAAAAAATAGCCAGGTGATTTTTCAAAGTTTCGCCTTCGGTCATGCGATGAGAATACAAACACTATTTGAAGTGCAATTTGCTAGTTAGACTCCTAGTCGTGTACAATTAATCCAACTTCAATCAGTACGCAGTTGCAATCCTTTCCTTCAAAACATCCTGAAGAATATTATTTAAAAGATGAAGATACATTTTTGAAAGTGCCTTCCGATCCTACGTTGTTTCTCCTCCGTAATCCAAGTTGTGGGCATCTTATCAACTTTTAACAATGCATCATCGAAATTTATCTGAGCAAGTACAGTGAGAATCTAGTGTTGTGGTTCAAAAGCTGAATGTCATACTTTGTGGTTGCCATCAAGAACAAAAAACCTCGAACAAATGAAACCAAAGCTTTGATACCACTTGTTAGGGAGAAATGAGGTTGTATGGCTTGATATGAAGTATTGATCACGACAACAAGAACATCACAAACAAGAATTTAATTTAAAAAAGGAATGGGGGACTTGATTCACTAATAATTGAGAGATAAATTACATCAATATTGTGTTCATACACAATTCTAACTTATAGTAATTATCAGGTAAATGTGAAAGAACTCAACTATATATAGGGTATATGTCAAACCCTAATAATAGTTCTACAGATGGAAATTAGGTCGAAAAACGAGTGGAATAAACAAAACAAGGAAAATTCGGAATGGTGCGGCCCTCGTGCGCTAGGCGAGTGGTATCTCGATGCTGAAAATTTCATATCGCCGCTCGAGCGTCCATTTAGCGGTAGCTAGTGCCGTCAATCCTTTTTTTTCCTTCGTGGACCCTGTTTAGGCGTTTTCAATGTCCAATGCATCAAACTACACAAACTCTAGATGAATTTGGGTCACAAACCCAACACATCAAGTGGAGATGGATACACGATTGACTGAGGTTCATAGGCACTATAAATTATAATGCAAGCCTGTATATCACACATGGTGCAAAGTTCGTTCACCTTGTTCAATATTCCCTTCTTTCTCTTTTTAAACGATGCCCTTCTCTTTGCATCATTTGCGATATACTCCAGCTTTATTCTTCCTCTAGTCATATTTTGGGACGATTGTTGGAGGGTGTAAAGACGTTGTATACATTATTTTTATTGCTAGAAGATGGCATTTACAGATAAAAAGATTGGATTATTGATTGAATAGCAATCGTTTATTTTCCATTTTTAAATTCCATCATTTAATTTTCGCACAGTAAGAAATATATAAAATCACATGGATAAACATTTCTTGGCCTTTTTGGAAACTGGCAACTGTTTTGTACAATTGAAATAAAAAAATTGGTCAATAAAAAATTAAAATTAGGAAAATATTTGCACAAGAAAAATAGTAGAGTAACACGAAAAAGGTGTCTTTGGTATTAAATTAATGCATCGACATTACTATTAGATATACATTCAAACATTTACAGTGTAATGTAATGAATTGAAAATAAATAAATAATTTCATCACCTACATACTTAAAAAATCTCAGTTCGTAGTTTTCAATCTAAGTTCACGTGTGCATTAGATGTGCATTTGATGAACATAAAAATGAGCAATATAAAATTAACTAAAAATTTTTAGAGAAAGCAAAAAAAAAAAAAAAAAAAAGGTACAATTTTTGTAGGCAATACAGTATCCAAAATAATTAAAAATTAAGAAAATCAGAAGCGCAACAAAAAAAATGTGTATTTGGTATTAACTTATTGTGTCAACATCAATATTAGATATACCTTCAAACATTTACGATGTAATGTAATGTATTGAAATGAAAATAAATAAATAAATAATTTCATCACCTATATGCTTAAAAAATCTCAATTCCTCGTTTTCATCAATCTACTTTCACATGTGCATTAAATGTGCACTTCATGAACATATTTCGAAAAAAATGAGAAATATAATTTTAACTAACTTGGTTAATTGTTGTAGATGTGATCAACATTAATTTAACACATATTGTTCGTACGTCATTTACGTTATGTTCAAGGCTTCAATGGCAAATATGAATTACATTGTAAATTCGTGACATACTTTGTTAAAATATAAATAAAAGTTCCATGAAATACCTTGGAAACACATTCGTGATCACTCCTACACAAATTATTAGAAGAGAATTGATAAACAATGGTAAATTTAAGACGCCTAAATGATATGTTGGAACAATGGAGAATCAGGTCGATACACACCTTAGGCTCTTATGGTCATCAAAGGGTAATAAAAAGAACCGTTGATAGCCTACACTCGAATTAGGGCCGGACGAAACTCTCAAATTGAACCACACCGAATCTACTCAACCGAATTGAACCGAGAGATTTTTCATAAGTTAAATACCTCAACGGGTATCTGAATAAAGAACCAATGAGTTTGGTTTGATAGAGAATCGAATCTAAATAATTTTTTTTAAACAAATTAACTAATTTAGTGATTAATGCTCCAACTCCCAAGCCAAGTCCATGCCTAGCTAGCCCAGTCCAACCCAATTTCTAAATTTAATTTTTTTGTTTTAGGATTTGTTTAATTGGTAAGGTGAAAAATAGGTAGAAAGAAAATGAATTTCATGGAAAATAATTGCCTAGAACTTGTTTTCCAAGAAATTGTTAATTAAGTGTGTTTGATTGGTATAATTTTTCATCTGAAAATTTTTAAAATTTTGAATCTTTTTATTCACGTTTGATTTTATTTTACATGGAAATTGTTCATTAAAACGAATATTTTTTTTTACAATTAGCTATAAAATTTGTTACCATTGCCAAAAAGTTAAAAAAAAAAAATTTGCTCGTTTTTCATCAAAATTTAGTGTTTGTTTGACTTCGTTTTACATGAAAAAATGATTTTTTCTTTTACAATTAGTTATAAAATTTATTTCCATTACAAAATAAAAAAATGAGGCTAGAAACCTGGAATTCATTTTCCCACCAAAATTCCCACAAAACAAGGAAAAGGGACGCGCGGGTGGGGGGTGGGAAAAAACTTTCCATGGAAATTTTTCTATCAAATTTTTTGTCCCAAGATTTAGGTCTTTTAAAGTTTTTATCCTTCATTTTCCAATTTCATACTGATATGATCTAAGGTGTCGTTGCAACAAGGACAAGTTTGGGAAATGATTCATTGATCGTCGAAAAAGGGCCGATGACGCGATTGAAAACAAAGTGGGTGAAAGAGGTTATGGCATTGCTCATTCAAGCTACGGTTGATGATATGGCGATCATGACGAAGAATGTGGCAAGTTTCATGTTGGGGTCGAGGTCGGAAAATACTTGGATCAATGTGTTAAAGGCAAGTGAAGACATTATTATTATTATTGAAATCAATTATGAGGCTTTTATGCTTTCAAACCCTTTGTTCTTCATTGAGCAATCTTGAACTTATCAAGAATCGAATTCTTGTGGCGTTCAAACTATCGGGTTAGATTCATTACACGTGTGATCAAGAGGTCAACATATTGTTGACGATTGTGTTGGTTGCTTAGTTCATAAATCTAGGGCCGAATCTAAAACCTAGATTAGTTGGCTTTCTTGGGTTAGTTCTAATCTCGTTGTGGGCTACGTAGCTACAATTGCTACGTGGTTCTCATCAGTTGGTATCGGAGCGAGACCCCAATAATCAAGGTTCTATCTTTTCTTGTTTTTTGAGTCTTTTTTTCTTTAGTTCTTCACCTTCTTCGAGTCAGTCCGTATTTCTTGACTTTTGCTAAAAAAAAGAGTCAACTTTGTTTTTCGGGCTATTTACAAGTCTGAATTCATTTCGTTTGTTTTGTTGGATTTAATCACATTTTCGAATAAAAAACAAATTCACTGTTCATCCATACTGTACAAAAAAAGCATTATTATTATTACCAAAAATTTTTTAGCAGTTCGATTTCATTCTTGAGTAAAAAAAAGTGTCAAAGTCAATTCAAGAACCACTCGCTTGAATTAAAAATAGTTTTCACTTTTACTTATCCAATTCTTTGTAATCTTTTCGTCCCATAGATCTCTTAAGTACACGTCGATCATAACTAGGTTTGAATTCTTCAAGAGTAAGATTTGGTTCAGTTCGATATTGACTTTGAAGCACTTGGATGAAAGCATTGAGTGAAAAAAGACAAAGTGATGAGACTAATAGAGGGAAAAAGCCATAGTAAGTGATACACGAGTGAAACACGCGAGGCATATAAAAATATTACAATTAAGATGTTTGACTGAGATTATTCTACATAAAGCAGGAATCAAGATCAAACTGGGATGGTGAATGACATATATCAGCGTTTTGAAAGATTGTTTTGTGACATGAGGGACAAGATAGATAGACATGATGCAATACTTACTGACTTACGTAGGGATTGCTCTAGGGAGATTCCTAATGCAAGGAGGCAAGGTATGCAAGGGCGTATGATGAATCTTGAGGATGAAATTGAAGTGGGAAGTGGAATGGATAAGGATGTATTAGCGGATGTTAACTTCGGAAAAATACGGGGTAGAGTAGATGGGTATGGAAGAAGGGATCATGATCGTGATGGAGATGGAAATGTGGGCAACATCACGATGAGGATGACTATTCCAACATTCAAGGCAAAAGTGATCTAGAGGCGTATTTGGAGTAGGAAAAGAAGATTGAATTGATCTTCGATTGCCACAATTATTTGGTGGAAAAGAAGGTAAAAATTATAGTTCTTGAATTTACTAATTATGCTATTATTTGGTGGGATCAAATAGTAACTTCAAGGAAGAGGAATAGAGAGCAGCTTGTTAGTACCCGAGGAGAATTGAAAAACATCATGAGGAAGATGTTTGTGCCTAGTCATTACTATATGGAGCTTCATCAAAAGTTGCAAGGCCTTTATCAAGGGTCTTGGAGTGTGGAAGACTATCACAAGGAGATGGAGGTCTTTATTATTAGGGCAAATATTGAAGAACATGGGGAGGCTACCATAGCTCGATTTATGAATGGGTTGAATAAAGAGATAGTGAATGTAGTGGAATTACAAAACTTGAATAAAGAGATAGCGAATGTAGTGGAATTACAAAACTATGTGGAGATGGAGGAACTACTATATTGGCTATGAATGTGGAAAAATAATTGAAGAATGGGATAGCTAGGTATTCATTAGGTTCCAATCCTTTATGAAAACTGAGGTGGGATAACAAAGGTGATGAGGCTGTTCAAAATGGGAGAGTTGAGTTTCAAAAGGGGAAAGCTGAATTCCCAAAGGGTAAAGAAAAGAATACTAACAAGGCTCCAATCAAGGCGGGAGCCCAACCAATGAGGAATAGAGACATCCAATGCTTTAGGTGTTTGGAATTGGGGAACATTGCTTTTCAATGTCCAAACAAAAGGATAATAGTGGTGCACAATGGAGAGGTGGTGTGCGAAAGTGAAAGTGATTATGAAGACATGCAAGAGTTGGATGAAGTTAGCATTGAAGCAAAAATGGAGTATGCCGTGGTGAGTTATTGGTCACAAGGCGAGCTCTTAGTGCCCAAATCAAGACGGATGACTTGGAGCACCAATGAGAGAACATATTCCACATGAGATGTCACGTCAACAAAACGATATGTAGTGTTATTATAGATGGGGGTAGTTGCACTAATGTAGCTAGCACCACACTTGTAGAGAAGTTAGGATTTGCATTGATGAAACATCCCAAACTATATTGATTGCAATTGTTGAATGATAGTGGTGATATTAGAGTGAATCGGAAGGTCTTAATTAGCCTTTCTAGTGGGAGTTACCAAGATGATGTTATATGTGATGTAGTTCCTATGCATGCTGGGCATATATTATTGGAAAGACATGACAATATGATAGGAAGGCAATACATGATGGGTATAAAAATAGTTACAACTTTAGAAAGAATGGGAAATCAATTACTCTTGCACAATTGACACCACAACAAGTGTTTGAGTATCAAATTAAGTCAAAAGTGAGGAGGAGAGAAGAGTGAAAGGAAAAGAACATAAGAGAAAAAATGGTGATGTGGCTAGTGGAGAGAAAAAAAGATTGGAGCCACATAAGGGGAAAAACAATGAGATTGAGAGAAAAGAAAAAGAGATGAGAGAAAAAACAAGAGAAAATTTCTTTGCAAAAGGAAGTGAGTTGAAAAGAGCAATAGTTGATAGGCAACCAATGATTCTTTTAGTCTACAAGGAATCACTCCTCAAATGTGAGGAGCCTAACATATATCTCCCTAGTTTGGCTATTTTTTTGTTGTAGGAATTTCAAGATGTTTTCCCAAAGGATGTGTTAAGTGGGTTACCACCCGTTCAAGGCATCGAACATCAAATTTATTTTGTACCTAGAGCTGTCATTCCAAACTAACCAGCATACCGTAGTAATCCCGACGAGACTAAGGAGCTACAAAAGCAGGTGGATGAGTTGCTAAGCAAAGGGTATATGTGAGAAAGAATGAGTCCATGTATAGTGCCGATGTTACTTGTACCGAAGAAGGATGGAACCTAAAGGATGTGTACAGATTGCAGAGCCATCAACAACATTACGGTAAAGTATCGACATCCTATCCCTAGGTTAGATGACATGTTAGATGAATTACACAATGCATGCATATTTTCTAAAATTGATCTTAAAAGCGGTTATCGTCAAATTAGAATGCGAGAAAGGGATGAATGGAAAACTGCTTTTAAAACCAAATATGGGTTATATGAATGGTTGGTTATGCCATTTGGTCTTACTAATGTATCTAGTACTTTCACGCATTTAATGAATCATGTTTGCGTGCTTTCATAGGTAAATTCGTGGTAGTATACTTCGATGATATCTTGATTTATTGTAAGGACTTGAATGAGCATGTAGAACATTTAAAGTGTGTGCTTGTGGTTTTAAGAAAAGAAAAATTTTATGCTAACTTCAAAAAGTGTACATTTTGCATGGAAAAAATTGTCTTTCTTGGATATGCTGTTAGTGTTAAGGGAATAGAAGTGGATGAAGATAAAATCAAAGTTACTAAAGAATGCCCTACACCTAGAAACATAACTGAGGTTAGGAGTTGTTTGGCTAGTTTTTATAGGCGATTTGTTAAAAACTTTAGCAGACTTGCCATACCATTCATAAAAGTTGTTAAAAAGAGTGTAGGATTTGAATGGGGCGTAGAACAAGTACTTGCATTTAAGGCTATTAAGGATAAGTTGTGTAAAACACCTGTTTTGACATTACATAACTTTGATAAAGCTTTTGAAATTGAATGTGATGCATTGGGAATAGGTATTGGTGCTATTTTGATGTAGGATAGAAGACCTATTGCATACTTCAGTGAGAAGCTAAGCGGGGCAGCACTCAACTATCCTACATATGACAAGGAGTTGTATGCGCTTGTTTGAGCTTTGGAGACTTATCAACATTATCTATGGCCGAAGAACTTGTGATCCACACTGACCATGAATCCTTGAAGCATTTAAAGGGATAATGGAAGCTAAACAAGAGACATGTATGTTGGATGGAATTCATTGAGACATCTCCATATGTTATCCGGTACAAACAAGGTAAAGAGAATGTAGTCGCGGATGCATTGTCACAAAGGTATGTGTTTCTTACTTCTCTGAGTGCGAAATTGCTTAAATTTGAATATGTGAAGGATATGTATGTGAATGATGTTGATTTTTCTGATATATATGAGTCATGTAGTAAGGGGGTTGTTGACAAGTTCTTTAGACATGATGATTATTTATTTCAGGAAAATAGATTGTGTGTTCCTAGATGTTCAATGAGGGAGTGGTTGGTCATAAAGTCACATAGTGGAGGTTTGATGAGTCGTTTTGAGGTCAAGAAGACTTTAGAGATATTGGGAGAACATTTTTATTGGTCTAAGATAAAAAGTGATGTAGAAATGATATGTAATCGATGTATAACATGTAAACAAGCTAAATCTAAAGTTTTACCACAAGGACTATATACACCATTACCCGTGCCTAGTGAACATTGGGTTGATATTTCTAGGGTCTTTGTTTTGGGTTTACCTAGGACAAAGAGGGGACGTGATTCAATATTTGTAGTGGTAGATAGATTTAGTAAAATGACAAACTTCATTCCTTGCTATAAGACTAATGATGCTACAAATATTGCAGACTTATTCTTTAAGGAAATAGTATGTTTACATAGGGGTTCCTAAGAGTATTGCATCAGATAGTGACGTTAAGTTCCTTAGTCATTTATGGAGGGTTTTGTAGAATAAGTTAGGAACTAAACTATTATTTTCTACAACTTGTCACCCACAGACTGATGGATAGACCGAAGTAGTTAATAGGACTATGATCCAACTGCTATGCACGGTGATTAATAAGAACTTGAAGAGTTGTGCATAATGTTTACCTTTCATTGAGTTTGCATATAATAGGGTCATACATTCTACTACTTCATTTTTCCATTTGAAATTATTTATGGTTTTAATCTACTAACACCATTGGATTTGATTCATTTGCTTGTTAATAACGTGGTAGTCTAGATTGGGAAAAGAAGGCGAAAATGATAAAGACATTACATGAAAAGGTAAAGTTTCAAATTGAGCAGAAGAATAAGCACTATGCTTCACAAGCAAACAAATGGCAGAAGAGTATTACATTGAATCTGGTGATTGGGTTTGGTTACATTTAAGAAATGAACGCTTTCCAGAACATTGTAAATCAAAGTTGCAGCCGCGGGGAGATGATCCTTTTAAAGTCATTGAAAGGATCAATGATAATGCTTACAAGTTGGATCTTCCTGGTGCGTATAATGTTTCAGCTACCTTTAATGTATTTGATCTCTCTTTGTTTGATGCAGGTTCCGATTTGAGGACGAATATTTTTGAAGAGGGAGGATATGATGTGATCTAAGATGCTGTTGCAATGAAGACAAGTCCAGGAAAGGATCCGTTGATCGTCAAAGAAAGGTCGATGACACGATTGAGAACAAAGCGGGTAAAAGAGGCTATGACATTGCTTGTTCAAGCTACGGTTGATGATATGGCGATCATGACGAAGAATGGGGCAAGTTTTGTGTTGGGGTCGAGGTCAGAAAACACTTGGATCAATGTGTTAGAGGCAAGTGAAGACATTATTATTATTGAAATCAATTGTGAGGCTTTTATGCTTTCAAACCATTTGTTCTTCATTGAGCAATCTAGAACTTATCAAGAATCGAATTCTTGTGGCGTTCAAACTACCGAGCTAGATTCATTACGCGTTTGATCAAGAGGTCAACATATTTTTTATGATTGTGTTGGTTGCTTAGTTCATAAATCTTGGGTCAAATCCAAAACCTAGATTAGTTGGTTTTCTTGGGTTGGTTCTAATCTCGTTGTGGGTTGTATTGCTATAATTGCTATATGGTTCTCATTAGTTTCATACTTTCATAATTTCATTTGGTAAGCATAGGTCCACTAATCGTCTAACCCCAAATCATTTGATGAATTGAAAACCTACATCTACATGTCCAAATTGAAATCGCTGCATGTCGAGTCCAATTTCTCCTCTCCTTCTGCCTATCGAAGCGACGACCACTGATTGTTGAACATTAGAAAGCCGTGAATGAATATGTCATTAGTTGATATGGATCACCAATATTTTAGTATTAGTATCTATTTTTTGATATTAGTATAAAATGAATTAATTTTATTGGACAACTTGTTATTTATGTGTTTTAAATTGGGCTACATTAATTTGTAAAAGCTACGAATGAACATGTCATTAGTTTCATTTATGTAGTGTTGCTACAAATGTTAAAAAAATTAATTATTGTACAGAACCGAACCGAGGCTTGAATGCACATGATTTGCTGATAGTTTTTGGTGATTTGAAATCAGGGTCGATAAAACAATGACATTACCCTTTATAAAGTGAAACGTTAGAAAACACAATAAAACATCTGATCAAGAAATCATGGATTTCTATGAATACTAATTTGGGTAGAAAACGAAAGCATCATAGAAATGTTGTGGATTTCATAGTATAAAGAAAGTTCGGTGGCATGTAACACATTGGAAAATTTTATCTAATACTACTAAAAATTTAAATATTCCTTTAAATAAAGAAATAGCTGTTTAAAATTATTATTGTCATGGACAACAGATCTTTAAAGAAGAAAGTACTACACTTATATATATAGACACCTTTCCCTTTCACATATTCAGAATCACAAGTTCTGTGTTGTAAAACAAACAAGATACTAGAATCACTTTGATACCACTTGTTGTGAAACAAACAAGATATCAGAATCGCTTTGATACCACTTGTTATGTAAATTATGCACAGAATCTCTGATACCAATTGTTGAAAATTCAAGGATCACGTATCACTTGATACCACTTGATATAAAACCAACCACCGGATTGAGAAGCTGAAGTTATATAGCAAAATATGAATTATTTGATCACAAGATAAAAAATAATGAAAGAAGAAGAAAATATGGCAAGGAATTAGAAGATTTTATTGACACATAAATAGTAATTGATCCTAAAAGCTAGTAATTATTTTTCCCAGGCTACAAAATTGTATAGAAGAGCCTAATATGGAATATATAGGGGACGTCCAAACCCTCATGATGGAGTTGTTGATGAAGTAGGGTGCCAAAAAATCGACCAAAATGAAAAATAAGAGAAAAACTCGGAAATTTCGAAACAGGTCAGCGGCGCTACAGCCAAGCGCCGTAGCGCCAGGCATTTTGCCCAAAAAATATTTTTTTTTTGTTCCAAGTTGTTTTCTCCACCTAAACTCTTCTTCAAATCTAATACAAATTTCTAGCATTTCAAACTAAATTCTTTCTGACGTGTACTTCAATTGGAATTTTTCAATTATGTCAACAAGGAATTCGGGTAATACTGAAATTCTAACAAGCTCCACATTGACATGAATTCCACTGTAATGAACACAACTCCAAAATATTCTCTACTTGGAGAAGAAAACCCGTTTACAAGGAATGTACTCACTATTCAACAATAATCAAAACTGATTTTTCCAATCAAATACAAATACTACACTTCTTCCAACGAATCCAAGCACTACTCTGCAAAATTAACTCAGATTCCCAAAAAATCATAATGATTTTAAAATTCAACAAACTAGACTGTAACACACCCCAAAGTAGAATGAAACTCAAATGCTATTAAAGAAGACCCCTTGCTAGATTGCACACTTTCTACTACATTGAAAGTATGCTCAACAAAATCAGTATCCACATATCTTTTTCCATTGGGTCTGTCCCTAGCAATAGAATATAATGGCGCCACAAGTGATGTGGCTGAGCAGCATTATCCATATTTCCTGAACTCCACTGAGCAGTATTATTTAAATCTGACCTTTACGAGCTCTTAAATGTATTGTACCAAACTGAATGTCTACCACAATGCTGAACCTAGACTAATTAACTCCTCTAGATTTTGCACGACCCTGCAAGTTACTAAGACATTTTTTGCCCCTCTAATACAACTGGGCACCCTTACAAACTTTCTAAACTCCGCCGTTACCAAAGAACTCATAACCATTCTTCAAATTCGGAACATGTTGAATCTGGTCAAGTGTTCTAATTGTCCTATCCAATAGTTTCAATCTAACCGTACCAATTTTAGCAACCCGACAAGGTGTGTAGTTTCATATGTAGTAAACAAATCCTTATTAAGACACATATGAAATACATACGCTGGATTCAGAATCCAATCTTCCTTTGGTTTAGACTCGATGTCAAAAATATCCAAGAGATCTCTCTCACTTATAATGTCCTCTACGAGATCTGCTTCACCTGAAGTATCTGATTGCTTTCCATATCGACTCACAGCCAACCTTTCTTTATTCTGCAATTTGTAGCAACTCTTCTTCAATGCCCCTTCTTCTTGCAAAAGTTGCAAATTTGATTACTGAACTTAGACTTTGATCCCTTCCAGAACCACCATGAATGAAGGCCTTCTCCATCTCTGACCTCTGAAACCAGATGCTTCATTTTTTCTTTTGAAAATAAAGCATCATAGACCTCTTCTATAGTGAGAGTATCATGACTACACAAGATTGCGTATCTAAATAAAGAAAAATGAAGTGGGCAATGAACACAATAGGATCAAGGCCAAATCTTGTTTATCATACTTTACTTCCAAAGTTACCAAATTAGCGATGATCTCTTTAAATACAGCTAGGTGATCTTCTAATGATCCTACTTCTACCATTCGATAAGAGTATAAACGATGTTTGACATGCAACTTGCTTGTAAGACTTTTAGTCATCTACAATTGCTCCAAATTCAACCATAAAGTAGTTGATGAACCCTCCTTCAAAATATCATGAAGCATTGTATTCGATAGATGAAGATGAATGTGAGAAACTGCTTTCTTATCATTCCGTAATTTCTCATCCGCGGTCAAAGTAGCGAGCATCTTATCAATTCTCAAAACGCACAATCTAAATCTTGTTGTATGAGTATTGTACGCATCTTAACCTGCCCTAGTGAAAAACTAGTACTTCGATCCAAAAGCGAAATTCATACTTCATGGAAGCCATCACGAACAAAAAATCTCAAATAAATCAAACCCTACGATCTTGTGGAATTGCTGAACCTAGACTTTGATACCACTTGCTATGAAACAAATAAGATACCAGAATAGCTTCGATACCACTTGTTGTGTTAATCAGGCCCAGAGTCTCTGATACCAATTGTTGAGAATTCAAGGATCACATATTGCTTGATACCACTTGATATGAAACCAATCACCGGATTGAGAAGTTGAAGTTATATGTCAAAATATGAAGTATTTGATCACAAGCAAAAGAATAAAAGAAGAAAAGAAAATATGACAGAAGAATTAGGAGATTTTATTGAATCATGAACAATAATAGAGAAATATACAATTGATCTTAAAAGTTAGTAATCACTTTTCTCATGCTACAAAATTGTATATAAGAGCCTAATATTTATAGAGAACACGCAGATGATGTCTAAACTCTCATAGTGGAGTTGTTGATGAAGTAGGATGCAAAAAAAAAAAAAAAAATAAGTCCAAAACGAAAAATGAGAGAAAAACGCGAAAAACCCGACGGCGCGGCGATGTTGGGCGTTCTGCCTGAAATATATATATTTTTATTCCAAATTGTTTTCTCCATCCCAAACTCTTCTTTAAATCCAATACCAATTTTCAACTCCCAATTGGTTTTTTAAAATAGAACTTCAATTTGATATATGACTCCAATAGTATTCCAGATTGAATTCTTCTTGATGTGCACTTCAATTACTTCAATAGGGAATTTGAGTCACACCCAAATTCTAAAATTCCGCATCAAGCATAAGGTATTGAAAAGATAATAAATAATTTTGACAAGTGCATACCGAGTGCATAGAATGTGCAGACCAAGTATGCACAAGGTGCTTGTTTTGTTTTCTTTCTTTAATTTGAAATAATATCTAAATTATGGTAAAATATTTCAGATTTAGTATTATCCAATCACACGAAGATCAGGTGAGGAAAATTAAATTTAACGAATGAATTTAACAGAGATGTTTTTTCCACTGAAAGTATTTAAGTTATCCATGAATCTCTATATTTTTCATGAATTACTTACAGAGGTTTATTGCAAATGAAATTATGTTCATGATATATTTCAAGTTAACCTTTAGTATGCCATTTCTTTTAAGTAAATGTCTCATGGTGAATGAATAATGGGTTACTGGCATGCCAATAAGAAATATGACCACAACCACTGTTCCATGTTATTGAAGTGATCCGGATCAACGAATGAAGTTTACGAATGATGAAAAATTATGATGATATGCCCGATAATGAAGAATCATAGTTTATGTTTTACTGATAGAAATGGCATACTAAAATAAATTTCATGGCAAAAAATATATCACATGAGCATGCCTCCACTCAATGAATTATTATTCACATTTTTCTCTCCAAAAAAGTTTAGGAGATGGAGCACAAATATTTAATGACAAGCATTGAGGGTTAGACTATTAATCTCGATCAGTTTGAAGTATGTTGGGTTACTATTTGTAACTTATGATCCTATGAAGTGATTGCACCCGACAATTGTACTTGGGAGAGTTGTTTGGTCCAAGTGGTAGCATATGACTCGCGTACCTGATTATTGAAGAGTATTCGTACATATTATGAGTACAATGAGTATCATCGCTATTACCACTTTTAAATTGATATAATCATCAGCCTTTGACAATAATATATATGTAATAGACTTTTGACTATAATAAGTGATATATATTGAATTTTTCAATTATTTATACCATTGAGTCACTCATGACATACACTAGTATGTGTGTTACTTTTTTTACAATCCCATAAATATTTAAAATGCCGATTTAATTTGAAGCTATAGGCCTTAGATTAAAAATAGAGAGAATCTTTCGTAATAAGCAAAAATAATGGAAAAATATTATAGTTAAAGAAATTATAAAATATTTAAATATCGTATCACAATGGTTGATGGGAAAAAGAATTCTAAGAAAAAGTGCAGCTAACAAATATAACAAAATGAGTCAAATCCAACAATTTCTACCTTGACCCAAGTTTTCTTAATCACAACACATTCGCAAACCTTTACTAGTAGATGTCATTATTTCTAGATCAATTAATCTATAATTAAGTCTACATAAAAAACAACAATTTTATTATTTAGAATATGCAGAAAATTGTTTCATTGTGAAAATTTGATGTCAATTATGAAAATGTATTATATATACTACTCCAACTTCAAATATTTAATTTATTTATTTTTTTTTATCGCAAATTCTTTCTATAACAATCATTTGAAAATGCATTTAATAAGAATTAAATTTCACGTCTTTAGTTATATCCGGAAATTAACGAACTCTCATTGACTATAGTTGAACAACAATAATTGAAATTGTAATTAATTTGTGAAGGGTTCTACATTTAGAACTTAAAATCATTCAAAAATTTAATGAATTTAATATTTTATAATAACAGACACGATAGCCAAAACAAAATCATAGGAAGAATTAAAAAAAAAACCACTGCAATTAATCCAAAAATAAGACAATCACATATGAAAGAAAAAGGTTATGATTTACTAAAGACACCTAATTCCTAGAGCTGGGTCCAGGGGCATCATTCCCAGGAGGACTGGAGCCAGTTCCAGCATCATTATTCCCAGGTGCGGTGCTAAAACTTAGTCCCGCAACTCTTGTGTTGTCGAAATTAGGGTTCACCATTTGTACATTAGTAGACCCGTTCTTTTCAAGATCATCCATTTGGGCCATGAAGTCCCGCATTTTTTGCTCTGCCAGACGTCCCATTTCTGTTATATAACTTGGAGGGACATTTTGCAGACTCGACAAACCAGCCATGCACTGGTGCATCAGAATTTCCATATCCGTTAATCTGTTAATCCTCTGAAGTTTTTCGGCTTGCTTATGAGACTTTTGAATCCTTTGAATCGTGTAGGATTCCTGGTTGAACAATCTTTCAGTCTGTTCCATTTCAGGAAGTTCCCGAAATCTGGAAATAATTTGCTGAGCATCAAGTGGAGATGGCCAAACTGTTGGCTGAGGTTCATAGGCACTATAAATTATAATGCAAGCCTGTATATCACACAGTGTGCAAAGTTCGTTCATCTTGTTCAATATTCCTTTCTTTCTCTTTTTAAATGATGCCCTTCGCTCTGCATCATTGGCAATATACTCCAGCTTTATTTTTCCTCTAGTCATGTTTAGGGACGATTCTTGGAGGGTGAAAAGGTGTTGTATACATTATTTTTATTGCCAGAAGATGATATTTATAGATAAAAAAAGATCGGATTATTGATTGAATAGCAATTGTTTATTTTCCTTTTTTTTTTTTTTTAAATTCCAGCATTTAATTTTGTACAATAAGAAACTAAATCACATGGATAAACATTTCTTGGCTTCTTTGGAAAATAGCAACAGTCTTGTACAAGTGAAATAAAAATTTGTCAATATGGCATTATCAATATTCCAATTTAGCTACGGAAATAAAGGAAAATAATCCATTAATATTAAGTGCAAAGAGATGGCTAATATAGAAAGTAAAAAAGTATAATTTTTGTAGCAATACGGTGTATCCAAGATAATTTAAAATTAGGAAAATAATTACACAAGAAAATAAGAAGAGTATTAAATCGACATCAATATTTCATATACATTGAAACATTCCCAACGAAATGAAAATAAATAAACAATAAATAGTTCCATCACCTAAATGCTTAAAAAACTTCAATTCCTAGTTTTCAATCTATGCACATCTGTGCATTAGATGTGCATTTGAGGAACATGTTTCGAAAAAATGAGCAATATTAATTTAACTAACTGGGTTAATTGGTGTGGATGTGATCAATATCTAGCAACAATAATTTTAATGCAATTGTTCATAGGTCATTTATGTTGTGCTCAAGACTTGAATAATAAATATGAGTTATTGTATAAGTTCATGAGATACTTTTTCAAAATAAAAAAGGTCATGAAGTACAACGGCACCATATTTGTGATCACCCTCCACATAAATTATTATAAAAGAATTGTATAAATAGTAGAAAATTTAAGGACACTTTATATTGATATGTTGGAACATCGTGAAGAATCAGGTCGATACATGTCTCATGCTTTTATGATCATCTAAGGGTACTAAGAAGAACTATTGGTTACAAACCCTCAAATGCACATGATTTCAAGAGAGTTTTTGATGATTTGAAATCAGGACCGGTTAAACAATCGCGTAGCCTTTATAAAGCGACATGTAAGAAAACACAATAAAATATGTGATCAACAAATCATCAATTCCTATATATGAATACTGATTGGATCGAAAAATTGAAATCGTGATAGAAATGTTGAGGGATCTGTAGAACAATGAAAGTTTGGCGGCATCTATGAAAAAATCTCATATTTTCATTCAAAATTCATATAGAAAATGATGAAGTTGTAATAACAGTTTAAATAGCAAGTGTACAAAGTAAAACCTGGACTTTCAAAAGACGTAATTGTTCTTAGATAACTAAACTAATTCTTCTCCATATCACAACGCAATACTACTTTCCTATGCAGAACAAGAACCCTTTGACAACTCGAAACCTCACTTCTACAAATGAACTATCATTAGAATCCCAAATAACAGATCCATGTCTAGTAGGGCGATAGGTCGTAGTGGTGGAGTTTATAGTGGTAATGGAATGCGGTGGTGATTGTGTATTTTTATGCTAGTAGTGGTTCAGCTTTGGATGTGGCTTTGAGGTGAGTTGTGTAGTGTTCCTGTGAAACCAGCAAGTGAAGAGATTACTGTCAAGTAATAATGTAATGAGTAGAGTATCGTTGCAAGATAAATAAATCCTAAATTGAATTCTATTAAATCGTTATCAAATTCGAATATAAATTTTTTTTTTTAAAAAAAAAAGATTTAAGTTTATATCTAAATTATTCTACTAGTTATCTAAGATTATTTTTAACTAAAATATGCAAATGAATATGTTGGAATTCCAAATCCACCTATTATTATCATATTTTCAAATCCCGTCCTATGTAATTTAGAGTGATTTGTGTATTCATGACAATAGATAATCCAATTTTATTTAACTATGTCTCGTGAGGTAAGTTAAATATGTTCTAAGTTCGACCTAGTCATATTTCTATTTCGAACTTGTATGCAAAGTAACATAGTCAATTGCAGGATTATCTATATCATTGTACACTCCACACATGTTATTCTTAACATTTATTGTCCATGTGTTGAAATTGCATAGTTTTAAACCTATTGTGAACATGTCAACACTACAACAAGAAACTAATTATCTCACTCATGATGATCAAGCTATTAAATAATTCAACAAAACATATAAGATCAATCAAGTACACAAATTAACTAAACTACTTAGTCTTTGAACCAAAAATGAACAAT
Source organism: Fraxinus excelsior (assembly GCA_019097785.1). Taxonomy (NCBI): domain Eukaryota; kingdom Viridiplantae; phylum Streptophyta; class Magnoliopsida; order Lamiales; family Oleaceae; genus Fraxinus; species Fraxinus excelsior. The sequence continues at coordinate 30,689,978 of CM032633.1, forward strand.
AATGAGATTCATCTTCATCCCAACCTATATGTATAAGAAGTAGATGTCGAATATATTTCTAGTTCTCGACTTTCAATTCAACATTTGATTCTTTAAGTTCTTGATATTTATAGATTTAATCTTTGTTAGAGTTGATTTTTCTTCTTCAACTTATGATGATTTGACCTCTCGTTCTTGAAAGATTTTATGATTGAAGGGATAGAGAGGCGAGAAAAACATATTTTGCTTGTAAACGAAGCAAACAATGAACACAAAAGAATTAAGGATACTTTACCTCTAAAGTCCCCGAATCAGCGGCGATTTCTTTAAAAATAGCTTGTTGATTTTCCAAAGATCCACCTTCTCTCATGAGATGAGAATACAAACACTTCTTCATGTGCAATTTGTTAGTTAAACTATTAGTCATCCACAATTGTTCCAACTTCAATCATAACGCAGCTGCAATTTTCTCTTTCAAAACATCTTGAAAAATATTATTTGAAAGATGAAGATAAATTTGTGAAAGTACCTTCCGATCCATACGTTGTTTCTTCTCCACAGTCCAAGTTATCGGCAACTTGTCAACTCTCAACAATGCATCATCAGAATCCATTTGAGCGAGTACTACTTCCATCTTCACCTTTCACAACGAGAATCCAATACTGCGATCCAAAAGTTGAATGTCATACTTCATTGTTGCCATTAAGAACAAAAATAATCTCTAACAAATGAAACCAAAGCTCTAATACCACTTGTTAGGGTGGAATGAGGTTATATGATAAGGTATAAAGTATTGATCACGACAGCAATATCATAAGAAACAAGAATTTAATTTGACTGAAGAATTATAAATCTTATTTACTAATAATGGAGGATTAAATTATAACAATATTGTGTTCCTACGCAATTCTAATTTACAGTAATTATGAGGTAAAACCCATTCTAACTATGAAGAGAAGCCAACTATATATAGTGGTACATGTCAAAATCTAACAATAGCCTTAAAGATGGAAACTAGGTAAAAAAGTGTGGCATAAACAAAACAAGGAAAACTCGGAATGGGGCGGTGCTCAAGTGCCAAGCAAGTCGATCGAGCACCAGGTGAGCGGTATGAGGGCGGTAGGCTAGCCCTGTCAATCATTGTTTCCTCCATCAACCCTATTTAGATGTCTTCTAGGTTTAGATTCGCCGTCAGAAATAGACAAAAGATCATGATCACTCAAATAGTCCTCTAGACATCAGCTTTACCTAAAGTATTTGATTGCCTTCCCTTTTGATTTGCAGCCAACTTATCTTTATTCTGCAACATGTTGTAATCCCTCCTTATGTGTCCTTTCTTCTTGTAATAAAAATGAACTTGATTACTGAAATTAGATTTTGACATGTCCCCTTTTGTCACCATCATGAACAAAAAGGCATTCTCCATCTCTAGCTTTAGATCCAACTAGCTGTTCCATCTTCATCTTCATCTTCTCCTTTGAAAACAAATTATCCTACACATCTTCAATGGAGGATTTGATTCACTAATAATGGGGAGAAAAATTACAACAATATCGTGTTCATACACAATTCTAACTTGCAGTAATTATGAGGTAAATGTGAAAGAAGCCAACTATATATAAGGGTATATATCAAACCCTAATAATAGCCTTAAAGATGGAAATTAGGTAAAAAAAAAATAAGGAAAACCAGAATGGTGCAGCCCTCGAGCGGTAGGCGGGCGACAGCTCGCTGCTACAAATTTTGTCTCGCTACTCGAGCGTCCATTTAGCGGTAGCTAGCGCCTTCAATCCCTTTTTTCTTGCATGGATCCTGTTTAGATGTTTTCAATGTCCAATACATCAAACCACTCAAACTCTAGAAGAATTTGGGTCACAGACCCAACACATCAAGTGGAGATGGCTACACTATTGGCTGAGGTTCATAGGCACTATAAATTATAATGCAAGCCTGTATATAACACACGGTGCAAAGTTCGTTCACCTTGTTCATTCCCTTCTTTCTCTTTTTAAATGATGTCCTTCTCTTTGCATCATTCGCAATATACTCGAACTTTATTTTTCCCTTGTCATATTTAGAGACGATTGTTGGAGGGTGTAATGGCGGTGTATACATTATTTTTATTGCTAGAAGATGGTATTTACAGATAAAAAGATCGGATTATTGATTGAATAGTAATTGTTCATTTTCCATTTTTTAATTCCAGCATTTAATTTTCATACAGTAAGAAATAAAATCACATAGACAAACAATGAAATAAAAAAAAAATGGTCAATAGGGATTATCAACGTTGCAATTTAGCATTGATAAAAAATGGAAAATATTCCATTAATACTAAGTACATAGAGATGGCTAGATTATAGGAATAAAAAAGTGCAATTTTTGTAGGCAATACAGTGAATCCAAAATAATTTAAAATTAGGAAAATATTTGCACAAGAAAATTAGAAGAGTAACACGAAAAAGGTGTCTTTGGTATTAAATTATTGCATCGACATTAATATTAGACATACATTCAAACATTTACAGTGTAATGTAATGTAGTGAATTGAAAATAAATAAATAATAAATAATTTCATCGCCTACATACTTAAAAAATCTCAGCTCCTAGTTTTCAATCTAAGTTGATGTGTGCATTAGATGTGCAATTGATGAACAAAAAAATGAGAAATATAAATTTAACTAATTTAATCAATCGTTGTAGATGTGATCAACATTAATTAAAAAAAAAAAAAAATTAGAGAATGCCAAAAAAAAAAAAAAAAAAAAAAAGGTACAATATTTGTAGGCAATACAGTATATAAAATAATTTAAAATTAGGAAAATATTTACTGAAGAAAATTAGAAGCGTAACACAAAAAATGTGTATTTGGTATTAACTTATTGCATCAGCGTCAACATTAGATATACCTTCAAACATTTACAATGGAATGAAAATAAATAAATAATAAATAATTTCATCACCTACATGCTTAGAAAATCCCAATTCCTAGTTTTCAATCTACGTTCACTTGTGCATTAGATGTGCATTTGATGAACATATTTCAAAAAAAAAAAAAAAATGAGCAATATAAATTTAACTAAATTGGTTAATCGTTGTAGATGTGATCAGCATTAATTTAAAAGATTACAGGGAACGCAAAAAAGGTACAATTTTTGTAGGCAATACAGTGTGTCCAAAATAATTAAAAATTACGAAAATATTTACTGAAGAGAATTAGAAGCGTAACACAAAAACGGTTTCTTTGGTATTAACTTATTGCATCGACATCAATATTAGATATACCTTCAAACATTTACAATGTAATGTAATGTATTGAAATGAAAATAAATAAATAAATAATTTCATCACCTATATGCTTAAAAGATCTCAGTTCCTAGCTTTCGTCATTCTACTTTCACATGTGCATTAGTTGTGCATTTCATGAACATATTTCGAAAAAAATGAGCAATATAATTTTAACTAACTTGGTTAATCGTTGTGGCTGTGATCAACATTAATTTAATGCATATGGTTCGTACGTCATTTATGTTATGTTCAAGGCTTCAATTATACTCGAAAGATATTATTGGATAAGTAAGAAACATTGATTATTCAACCAATTCATCGTGTTATCGAATTGTGAAATAGAGGTTAAAAGTGAGCTTGTTTGGTGATTCGGGATCCTAGTGCACTTTTTATTCATTAACTTCATCAAACTTTTACATTCAACATAATTTTGCATTCATTTAGTCATATTAACTTAAATTGCATTTTAGTCATAGTTTAGTCGTAAAACTTAAATAACCAACCATCTTGAGTTTAATAGATTCGACTAATGTCTTGATAATAGAAATCAAATCAAGTCAATCATCGTGGGACGATACTCGAAATTTTACAATATCCACTTTATTACTTGTTAACGAACCGTGCACTTGCGGTGATTTATAAAGCGAACATATTTTTGTGAACAAATTTTTGACGACGTTGGCGAGAATTGAGTTTTAATTTAATTTTTGTTATTTAGACACTAATTAGAACTTGTTTTTTTTTTTTTTTTTAGTTTACATTTTATTTTTTATTAAGTTTAACCACTTAGGCTGAGCTAGGTGCTACTATTTTTCGCTTCTTCAGGTCTTGAATGCGAAGATCAGTTGGCGGTGAATTACTTCCAACTGATATGGAGATTGAATGAACTTTTCATTGAAGATAGAAGATAGCGAGAGCAGCACATCAGTTCAATCAAAGACAAATACAATGGCTGAACAACAACTAGAACCGATTGTAGAACCTACAGCTCCAGCCAACGCAGAAGCACAATATGATGGGAACACTTTGCTTGGGGATTTTTCGTCACCGTTCGTTATTCAAAGTCAATCCAGCATCGTTTACCCAGCATCCGGATAGCCAAATTTTCACCTGAAGACAAATGTCATCCAACTCTTTCATAATGGACATCAATTCTACGGAATGGCCAACGAGAATCCACATACACATATATCCCGTTTCTTGGATATGTGTCAACACTTCAAATACCAGGGGATATCAGAAGATGCAATCAGACAGAGGTTGTTTCCGTACACTCTTCGGGATAAAACACTTGAGTAGCTTGATTCACTCCCGGTGTCAAGTATAACTACTTGGAACGACTTGACTCATAAATTCTACACCAAATTCTTCTCGCTCGCCAAAGTGCAAGACTAAGGTATGAAATATCAACATCCAGCCAAACTAAAACTGAATCCTTTGATGAGGCGTGGAACATGTTCAAAAATATGCTACGAAAGTGTCCTCAACACGGGTTTGACAAGACAACACAAATCAGATTTTTTTATATGGGGTTGCTTCCAACTTTCAGGAGCATGGTGGACTCGTCATCCAATTGATCCCTAACCACCAGAACAATTGATGGAGCTTGGGAATTGTTCGAGAAAATTGCTAATACTTCAGCCATGTGGTCTTCAGATTGAGGAGGTCCAAAGAAAGCATATAAAGTGTATGAGGTAGATACTTACTCTGCATTGTCTATAAAGATTGACTCCTTATTTCGCAAGATAGAGATCATAACACAGACGGTAAATTCAGTACTAGTCAAGAAGTTAATTTGTGAAGAGAGTGGAGCAGAACATGCCACAGCTGAATGTCATATCCTTACACAAGGAATAGAACGTGTGAACTTTGTTCAATGGGATCAACGTCAGCACAACAACCCTCATTCCAAAACATACAACTTGGAATGGAGAAACCATCCAAACTTCTATTGGGGTGGAAACCAAAATCACAATCAAAATCACAACCAAGCTCCAGGGTAGTTTCAGCAGGAGAAGAAATCTCCATTGGAAAACATGTTTGCAAAACTCATGGAGAAGACCGATACATATATGGAAACCACAAATAAATCCATGAGGAAGAGTGAAACAAACTTCCAAAATCAAGGCACAGCTATTAAGAATCTGGAGACTCAAATGGGATAGTTAACTATTTCTACGACAGTAAGAGTGCCCGGTGCATTGCCGAGCAACACAGAAGTAAATGCTAGGGAGCATGTTCAAGCTATTACTACACGAAGTGGAGTTTAGCTACTTGAGATATATGTCAAGAGATCGGGTACAAATAAAGAACAAGTGGAGTCTTCTGAAGAAGAGAATGAGAAGCAGGTTGACAACACCAAGAAGACATCGGTAAGAGAAAATCTAGAAAAATCACGGCAAATATCAATTGGAAACGCCAGTACCTTTAATGCTTTATGTGATACTGTTGCTAGCATTAACTTGATACCATAGCCTGTTTTCAGGAAACTTGGTTTTGGAGAGGCTAAAGCAACAACGGTGACTTTACAACTAGCTGATCGGTCACTTATCTACCCAAGAAGGATTATAGAAGATTTGCTGATTAAAGTGAAAAAATTCATCTTCCTAGCCGACTTCCTCATGCTAGACATAGAAAAAGATAGAAATATTCCAATAATCCTAGGGAGACCATTCTTAACAACGAGTCGAACGTTGATTAATATGGAGAAATGAAAGCTAATCTTGAGGGTAGATGAGGAGCAATAATGTTTAAATTATATAATCCACCTCAACAACCGTCAACCATCAACGAATATAAATGTATCATTGAAGATGAACTCTCCCTTCAACAAAATTGTTAGAAGAGAAAATTGAAATTTGGAGGATTTCTTGGTAGAGACGAGAGCGGATAATTCAAAGTTTGGAGAGCTAAAAGAGGATACAAAGCTGAAAATTGCAGGGAGTGCACTGGTGAAATCTTTCGATTTGAACCACCAGGAGCTGCCCGAAGTAAAGTCGAGCTATAGACAATAACTTATCACTGGTTGGGAGGCGACCCAACAATTGTTCCCTTTTATCTATCTTATTTTATGCATTAGATTAGGAATTTCTTTTTCAAGTTTTTTTTATAATTTCTTATAATATTGGTTATTCATCATCTTTACATGACACAATGAGTCTATGCATGGTACATACTTCTTTTACTCCATCATCTTCAAATTCACATCTACATTGGTCACGGAAGTATCTCCAGCCCCTTCTTCTTTATCTTTTGTGAAATTGTCCTTAGTGTTATGTATTATTAAGTTACATTTTGTCATTCTTTAAACATTGAGGACAATGTTCTATTTAAGTTTGGGGATGAAAATATTTCATTCATTATGTTACTGCAGTTTTTGTATGATTGTGTGAAAAAAACTAATTTTATGTGCAATTTTTCATTAGTTATTTTTAGTTTAGTTGTTTATTTACTAACATTAATTTATAATTTTTTGTGCTTGTATGGGTTTGACAATTCTGTCTACCATGATGGTTAATATTGAACTATGTATGGACCGTGAATGGTGAAAACTATGCATTGTTAGATTGATCAATACATGTTTATGTGAGACTTGATTTATTTTGCGTACAACACGCATGCATGCATATTGGGCTAATGATTTGACTCATTGCTTAGAAATACTTGAACATAGAGAATATACCCGAATAACTTCTTTTATACTAACCATTGTCCATTTTTAGAATAGTTTAGAGGTGGTTGAGCTGTTGTAAGAGAACATTGAGATGAGTAGGAGTCCCATACATGAAATTTTCTTGTATGTATTATTTTAAACCAATGAGACGATGACGCGGTAAAAATCCTAAGTTAGGGGTTAGTTTTAGAAATTGAATGTCTAAAAGAAAAGAGGCATTCACTAATCTATGTGTAAAAAAAATTCGAGTCTGTATAACTCGAGTGATTAAATCTACAAGGGTTTAAAACCTGGTATCCTATGGTCATCTGGCTTGGGAGTCATCGGTCTGAACCTCGCTACATTAGTTATATAGAAAGCAAATGAGGAAATGTTTGATTGAAAAGAAATATATATATTTGGAGAAAACATGAGTAATGAAAAAAAAAGGAAAAAAAACTAAGCAATTACATTGGTTAAGCCCATACATTCGGTCAATACAACTATATCTCTAACAAGAGGTAATTTGCTTATTGTAGTCTCAAATGTTGAAATAATCAAAAATAGAAGAATCTTTACTTGTTGAAGTGTGAACTTGTGATAATAAGATAGAGAGGGTAAGAAATAGAATTGAATAAGTTCAACTTAGAATGCACCCTGGGAAAATAAAGTGAAAAGAATAAGTTTGAGGTGTGTGCATCTCTCGAGCGAAGTAAGGAAATATTCGACTATACTCTAAGTCGGATGTTGAGCTAATCATGATCATAATATGTTTGCATGAGTTTTCACACACATACACGTCAAGTTATGTATATAACATGTGGAGATTGATTTGATTATGCACTGTTGTAGTTGTTCATTTTGTTTAGTACTAATGATTTGATTATGCACTATTGTAGTTGTTCATTTTATTTAGTACTAAGTTCCAATCTTGAGACACGGTAGGTTGTCTAACCATGTTTTATGTGGAATAAAGTTATAGCTGTTTGAGGATAAATAATAATTCAAGTTTGGGGGAGTTGATAAGTGCATTTTTACACACTTATTGTAGGTCCAAACATGAGTAATTGTTAATAAATATGTGAAATATAGCTTAATTCGATATAATTTGTGTTTTGCAGGACATCAATGATGAACGTAATGAAAATTCGAAAAAACAAGCGAAAAATAAATAAAATGAAGTACAATCAAACTTTGAGGACTGAAGTGCAATTACTAAAAAGTTGTGTCGATCTCACAATGAAGATTTGAGAGTGTTGGGCATCAATTGGATGAAGAAATAAGCCAAATGGATGAAATATAGTGGAAGTACTATCACATATCAACTTCTAACCGAAAAGATTATGCTTCAAATTTTCATTCTTAGTTTGAGACCCATTTTTGGTATATAATATGTTCAAATTTGAAGATTTATATGTATGGAAGATTTGTATCCCTTTAAGTAAGCCTTTTAACGCAATTTAAATCACCTCCATCGAATATCGAGAGAAAAATATATGACCAACATATTGAAGGTTGTCCGATGGGAAAGTCACTATACCATGCGGCCGCATGCATCATTCCAAGGAGTCAGAGCAGGAAAATTGTTGTTCCATGCGGCTGCATGGAATATTACCATGCCGCCACATGGTTGATTTTCTAGTTTCCTTTTCTCGTTCAACCTCTTATGGAAAAGAATTTTGGGCAACTATAAAAGCCAAAAGTCATTCAGAAACGAGAGTTACACATTCTTAGAGAGAAAAGCAACATTGAAGAGCAAGGAAGACAGCTAGAACAAGGTATTTCACTCAAGATTCAAGATTTCAAGTATAATTTCTAATTTTTGGATGATGTCTTCTCTTTATTATTTTTATTGTTCTTTTATTTTATCCATACTAGGCTAGACTTTTTATGTACTAGGTGAACGATGAACCTCTCAATGTAGCCTTTTAATTTTCTATTTTGCAATTTGATATTCAAACAGGGTTGATGGATGTTGAATGATTTATATACACTTTCTTTCCTCCATAGTTAAATACATGTGATTATGTCAATTTGGGTGATCTATTTTATGCATTCGAAAGAAGGGAAATAGATTATACACGGTATAAATCATTGTATTGTCCGATAGGAGATAGAAATATACTGTTATACTTTACGTGAATCTCTAAGTATTTACAAAACATCATGTATTCTTGTATATTACATTTGTCATAGAAATATAATCAAATGGTATGTGAGAATAGGTTCAATTTTACTCGAAAGAGATTATTAGATAAGTTCAAAATATTGATTCTTCAACCAATTCATCGTGTTATCGAATTGTGAAATTGAGGTTAAAAGTGAGCTTGTTTGGTGATTTAGGATCCTAATGTGCTTTTCATTCATTAACTTCATCAAACTTTTACATTCAACATAATTTTGTATTCATTTAGTTATATTAGCTTAAATTGCAATTTAGTCATAGTTTAATCATAAAATCCAAATAACCAACTATCTTGAGTTTAATATAATTGGTTAAGGTCTTAATAATAGAAATCAAATCAATTCTCGTAGGACGATACTCGAAATTTTAAAATTTCCACTTTATTATTTGTTAACGAATCGTACACTTGCAGTGATTTACAAAGCGAACATATTTTCGTGAACAGTAACACACACACACAAAAAAATAAAAATAAAAATTAAGGTGTCCTTGGTATTAACTTAATGCACCCACATCAATATTACACCTGCATTCAAACATTTACAATGAAATGAAAATAAATAAATAATAAATAGTTCCATCACCTACATGCTTAAAAAATCTCGATTCCTAGTTTTTTAATCTACGTTCACTTGTGCATTAGATGTGCATTTGATGAGCATGTTTCAAAAAAATGAGCAATATTAATTTAATTAACTGGGTTAATCCTTGTGGATGTGATCAATATCAAGCAACAACAATTTAATGCCATGGTTCATACATCATTTATGTTGTGCTCAAGACGTTAGCACTAAATATGAGTTATAGTATAAATTCATAAGATACTTTGTCAAAATAAAATAAAAGGTCATGAAATACCATGATAACATAACCAGTTACCAGAGCATCCTTCGTTACGGGAGATGGGAGAGGGAGAGAGAGGAAAGTGAGAAGGAACTGTGTTTTCCGTGTTTTGGCAAATGACCGTGTTTTGTGGTTTTAGGCATTTTCCGTTTTCAGTGTATTTATTTTTTCATTTTCAAAAACGCATTTTCGAAAATAGGTTTAGAAAATTGAAAACAAAAAACGATTTTACAAGCCCTAAGAAAGCAGAGCTCAAATGGGGACTTAATAAATTTTGTGCAAGTAACTCCAAGGTAGCACGTTGGTATAAGAAATGTGAAATTTTAATCTATTTAACTTCCATACATCAATTTTACATACATCCTCTATAGAGTCTATTATGCATTTTTTTGGCTAAATTATGATGACGTGCACGATATTTGTTGTTTCTTATTCACACTAACCCTGATTTTGTTCAGGTAATAGAAGCTTTAATTGTGGAGTAGATGTGAAGAAAAGTCTGTGCAATAGCAAATTATGAAAGAGTAAAATGCACAAACTTCTAAGGATACTTCGTGTCTTTTATGAAATAGGGAAAACCCTATCCAGCAGACAAATAAATACGCTTTTCCAATTTTGTCTTTTAATCATTTAGCTAAATTCAAAATGACTACATTTTATTATTTTAATTTTATTTAGTTAAGTACATTATTTTATTAAACGAGGTTGTGTTTCTTTCTTTCTTTTTAACATGCTTTCGTCTCAATAAGGGATTTTGTTAAAACGAACATTTTTAAGTTTAAAATGAACAAAAATGATTCAGTGTTATAATAAGTGCACACAAATAAATATAAAGCTTAGCCTTACACAATACCAACTTTCATGCATTTTCAACAACTAGGTGCTAGCAACGTGCAATGCACGTTTGCTTAGTTTATATTTAATAGTTTTGTTTAAGAATTAATTTATTATTAATAAAGATGTAATTTTTTTGGTTAATTAAATAATTAATGATGTAATGTTTATGTAATTGATAAATAATTAAATAAAATGCTTTTCTCTGTCGTCTCCAACCCAAAATCACAAACATAAAACTCAAAGTTCATATGATGCACAATAATATTATACTATATTTTAAAAACAAATGACAAGAAAAAGATGCCCCCAAATGGAAATACATTTTGAACATCCAATGACATTAACATCTATCAGGCAAACTTCAGTTAGCTTCGTATTCTTATTTGTGTCTATATGTCAAAAAAGTCACAATCATTATTTATTTCACCTCACTTACATTGAGGAAGTACCTCTCTCTGAGTTTTTCACCTCCAAATACACATATGAAGTCGGTACAACTTGTCATAGAACTATAGTCTATAGAGGGTATGTGGGATCGCGAGGTGTAATCTTTGTTCTTAGTAAGCTCATCTATTACATTGTGCTCGAGATGGAGGAATCTGAGGTGGGTGGGAACTGCAAGTGAGAAATGGGAGAAATAGGCTATTTCCTTCCTCTTTGCCCTATTTTGAAACGACTTCTATCTATTTTCTCCCTAATCGGGTTATTTTTTTATTTTCTGTAAGGCTTCTGTGAAACAGTAGCCTGTAAGTCCAGCATTTCTCATGAATTGATTGCAGGATTTGAATGGATTAAATTGAATGTCTCCATATATTGCTTGTGCGAGAGAAAAAGATGATTATTGCGCCCATGATTAATCCAACTAAGATGATGGGCAAGCATAGCCGCCCCCAACCTCCGGCCACTACGGTTTCTTGGGGGCCTCGGCCATGAAAAGAGGGGAAGAGCTTCTCCATTAAGGTTTTTCTAGTGTTTTGAAAACTGACCCGGTCATCAACCCGGAAAATGTGAAGGGTCAAGGGTCAAAATGTTCAATCGGAGTTGAATCGGATGCAATAATATATATTTTTTAAAATTTTCATATTAATAATTCAAAGTAAATATATTTTTACTAATTAGATTCATTAACCTACAATTAGTCTCAATACTAAAAATTAAAAATCAATATGTTAAAATAGTTTACTTTGTTAAATTAAAATAATTTAAACTTATAGAAAATGATAGCTAACATTAATATATTAATAATCAAGTGTAATTTAAGTTAAATTTGAAAATTAAATAAATGAAAGAATGAAGGTGAATATTACAATTTAATTAGTTATTAAAAATCAAATTAGCCAAACATACATTTGAAAATGATTTTGATGTATATTTTAACATTTTTTGGTTATATATCACTATCCCACATTGGAAGTTTATAAAATTATTAGAGTTAAGAGCATGTATAAAAGGCACAATCCCACATTGGAAGTTTATGAAACATTTGGAGAGAAATGCATCTATAAAATGAGTATGAGATCCATTACTTCTCCATGGGCCTTAGAATTCTAAATAAATTTTGAAGCCCATTTATGAAGTTAAAAATTTTTAAACCAAAAAAAAATTGAAAATTGGGACCGGTTTGACGGGTTTTAACCGGTTTTGAAAATAATAAAAAATCGGACATGATTTGGCCCGATTTTGGGCCCCGTTCCCGATTTTCCCGGTCGAACCGACCGGGCCGGGTCGGGTTTGACAACATTGAATTTTTCAGTCATGGAAGATTAAAAGTTTTTTTTTCGATTTTTGGGAGTTGAGGAGGTGGGGAATTCTTGTGTAAATTTGATATGTTAAGGTCCTTGGCTGCAATTTAAGGATTAAGGTTAAATTTTAAGTTTTTAGTCCCTATGGTTTTAAATAAATTCAAGTTGGACCCTAAAGTCATAGGTTTTCCATTAAAACAAGAAATTCCCTTAGTTTTTCTGTTAAAACAAGAAATTCCGTTAGTTTTTCCGTTAAAACAAGAAATTCCGTTTCATAGCCACTTTTTATATATAGAAAGATATAATGATTGTATATAATTTTATATAGTGAACATATTACGATTATAAAGAAAAAATATAAATTCTTAAAATAACTTAATGATTCTATTTTTAAAAGTCACATAAATATTTAAAAGCCGATTAACTTTAATTTGAAGGTATAAGCTTTGATAAGTGCGATTTACACACTTATTTAGGTCACAAAATATGGATAATTATTGATAAATATATTGGAATATGACTTAATTCTGTATAAATTATGTTTTGTAGGATAACATTGATGAACATGGTGGGATTGAGGAAAAATAAGCGGAAAAATGACTAAATGGAGTAAAGTCTAAAGTTTGAGAACCAAATTGTAAATATTCAATAGTTGATTCGAATCACAAGACGATACTTTGAAGACTACTAGAAGACAATTCGATGAAACTAGAACTCAAAAAGGAATGGAATATGATCAAAGATTTATCAAAATTAATTTCCAATTATATTCCAGATTTTTAGCTGAAAATTTAGACCCATTTTTGGCGTAGTAAACTTTCGAATTGAAACTTTTCTATTTCTATAACAACTGTGGACCATTGAGTTATCTTTTCAACGTACTTTTAAATAACTCAATCGGATATCAGTAAAGAAAGTTATAGTCAAAATACTGACTATACAAGGAAAAATCTGCACGGGGACCCAACTTTCCTTATTTGATTAGAACTTTTTTGGAAATCAATTTGGACGTGATTTTCAACCAATTTTCTGCTTCTACAAATACCTAACAGCAAAATACATATGGGAGACCTCTCATATCCATTTCATACTTTAATATACACCAATTATTATCATCAAATAAGGAAAATTCATAATTTTTGTAAGATAATTGAAGGGGACCACGCATTATAAAATACTTTGAAGAGCTTTTGGAGCAAAGAAGAAGTCAAGAACACGAAGATAAAATCTACGAACACGCATAATCAATTTAAGAATTATTTGGATGATCTCGATTCTTCAATATTCCTTTCTTCATAACATGTTAGGTTAGTTTCCTTTGTACAAGAGAGCGATGAACCATGTGATATCAGTTTTAATCTTTAGTTTTATTTGTTTGACATTAAAAATATGTATTTGAATATTGAATGATTTATATGATTTTCTTTTTCTTTACACTTATTGTGCACGGTACTTATGTGAATATGATGACTTATTTTATGCATTCGAAAGAAAGAATATAGGTTCGACATATAAAAATTGTCATAGAGTTCGATAAGGGATAGAAATATACCGCTATATCTTATATGAATCTTTAAGTGTTCATAAAAATTCATGCACTTTTATATGTTTGCACCCATCATAAAAATATATATAGTTGAGTCGTGTATAAAAGTAGGTTTAACATTACTCGAGAGAGATTGTTAAATAAAATAGGAACATGATTTGTCAAAATTCAATCTTGTTTTCAACGTGTAAAACTAGGGTTAAAACTGATTATTGAATGACAATTCGGGATCCTAGTATATTTGTCATCTATTAAATACATCAATCTGCATTTAGAATAATTTGCATACAAGTTATTTAAGTTACAAACCATTGCATAAGTGGATTATTTTATTCATAAATTGGTCACAAACAAACACATTACATTATTCTTGTTTCGGTTAAAGTCGGGATAATTAAAATTGAACTAAATCAATATATGTGGGACGATATTTGGACCCAAAATCTACTTTATTCTTTGTTAACGAACCGTACACTTGCGGTAGTTTTAATTTGAAATATATTTTAGTGAACAAGTTTTTGGCACCGCTGTCGGGAATTGTATTTGAGTTTAATTTCATTTATCATGGCACTAATTTGAACTTCTACTTGTATTATTGTATTTTTATTTATTTATTTTAGTTTCTTTTAGTTTCTCTTTTTCAGGATATAAAATAAAAGATAAAAAATAACAGGATAAAGGATTAATGTGATTGATTTCAACAAAATGCTCGTATGTTATTTCATCATAAGACAACAATAATTTACAACTCAAAAAATTGATGAGGGAGATTTTATTATAGGACATCGACTATAAGATATAAAAGTGGAATGTGAACCTCATGAAATTTTTCTAGGTGACTTGCATGTTTCATTATTTCTCTTACAAAAATTTAACGTGGGTGATTTTCCAATGGAACTAATTCTTCCATAGATTATTAATATACTTCAATTAAGAGAATCAGATCCACCGAACTTCCAACAAATACAACAAGAGGAGGAGACTTTCCATGAAAATGTCATTGTCCCTTTACAAAAAGTTTTGGATACAAAAGTTGAAATCGAGAAAGTTTCAATTAAAGAAGAACGTGAAAAGATCGAGAAATTAATCATAACGGGACAAAAAGAATCAGTAGCATTCAAAGAAGATGAAATTAGCATGTAGTCCCCGACTTTATCGTTTGCTCAAAAATTGAATTTGTGATTAAACCATGTGAGGAGATTGAGGCGTACATTGTTGAGTTCAGAACGAGTGATGAGGAGAAGTCATACTACTTGGAGCACAGAAGATTTGGAGGAAAGTTGTAATATGGAACAAAGTCCAATTAAGCAAGCTAACTAGGACCTCCAAAGCCATATTTAAAGTGCCATGAAACACTTGTGCAAAAGTCGAGCTTGTGACTATAAATCAAGCGCTTAATGGGAAACAACCCATTCTTCTATCATTTTTTCCTTCTTTTGATTAACTATTGCATTACAAGTAGTTTTAGGGATTGCATTAATTTAGAAATTCATGCATTTAAACAATCTTTAAGACATTTTAAGGCAGTACTTTAAGACTTACATTAGTGACTTAGGCGTGTTTTGCATTCATTTTATTTCGGCTCATCGTTAACATCCTAGCATTATATTGAGCTTATATTAATGTGATATGCATTCTTAAGGTTGCACCTAGATTTCAATCTTCTTAATGTCAGAAAATTAGAATTTTTCTTGGTGAGGATACATTACAAATATTTAAACCTTATTAGCTATCATTAATATTTATTTTAAATTCTTGAAATAGAAAATCGAAGTCCAGCAATAGAGAAAAGTGACGGTTGTCATAATGATTTTGAATATTGGAATAAGTATGAACTATAAATGGTGGAAATATTGTATGATTAGATTAGCCAATACTTGTTTTATGTAAAACTTGACATTCTTTATGCATGACACTCATGTTTACATATTAAGTTGGTGATTTGGCTCATTACTTAGAGAAGACTTGAACATATAAGTTAGACCCGAATAACCTCCATTGTATTCATCCAAATCAATTTATAGAGGAGATTGTAGGTTGGTTAGCTATTACAAGGGAACGTTGAGGTGAGTAGGGATTTCGTGCATGAAATTTTTCGTGTGGATTGTGTAAAACCAATTAGACGAAGATGATGTGAAAGTCTTAGGTTAGGAGTTGGTTTTAGAGGCTGAATGTCTAAAAAGAAAAGGGGCATAACACAAGTTTATGTGTGAATAAAATCATCGAAAATCTTTTCGAGTCTATAACTCGAGTGAATAAGTCTATAAGAGTTTAAAGTCTGGTGCCGTATGGTCATTTGACTTGAAAGTGTGTTTCTTTCTTCAACTACCATATAGAGATGCCACCATAGCCTTTTTAAAAATCCATCTCCACCAAATCGAGCAGCTTACTGTCATTGTTCGGCGCCACTAGATCTTCACTTCTATTCATCTCATCTAAATCTACCTTACACCACATACCCAACGTGACCTATTAGTTGCCATCATTAAAAAACTATATTTCAAAGAAAAATAAATCTAGCTGTGCTCTTCCTTCTCCCTTGCATTTCCTCCCTAAGATCCTTCTTCCAGCACCGTGACTCTTCTTGTTCTCCTCCATATCACACCACGATACTACTTTCCTATGCAAAACAAGAGCCCTGTGACTACTCGAAACCTCACTTCCACAAATGAACTATCATTAGAATCCCAAATACCAGATCCATGTCTAGCAGGGCGATGGGTCGTATTGCTAGAGCTTATAGTGGTAATGGAATGCGGTGGTGGTTGTGTATTTTTATGGTAGTATCCAATGGTGGTGGTTGAGCTTTGGATGTGGTGTTGAGTTGAGTTGTGTTGTGTTGTGTTGTGTTGTGTACTGTAGTGTACTGTATTATAGTGTTCATACGAAACCTGCAAGCGTATGAGATTGTTGTCAAGTAATAATATAATGAGTAGATTATCATCACACAAGAGTAAATCTTAAATTGAATTCTATTAATTCGTTATCAAATTCGAACATAAATTTAATAAAAGAGATTTATGTTTATATCTTAGTTATTCTACTAGTTATCTAAGATTATTTTTTAACTAAATGTGAAAATAAATATGTTGGAATTCGAATCCACCTATTATCATCCTATTTTCAATTCGCGTCCTATGTAATTTAGTGTAATTTGTACATTCATGACAATCGATAATACAGTTTTATTTAACTATCACTCTTAAGGTAAGTTAAACATTCTAAGCTCAACCCGATCATATTTATATTCTGAATTTATATGCAAAGGAACATATTCAATGAAGGATTATCTATATGATTGCACACTCCATACACAATATCTTAATATCTATTAACCATGTGTTGAAATTGCAAAGTTCTAAATCTATTGTGAATCTCCGAACACTACAATAAGTAATTAATTATCTAATTGGTAACCATGCTATTAAATAATTCAACAAAACGTACACGATCTATCAAGTACAAAAATTAACTAAACTGCTTGGTCTTTGAATTAAAAATGAACAATAATATGATTCATCTTCATCCCAACGCAAAAGAAATCTACCCTAGCATATTTCTAATGATAAAACAACAAGAAGTCACCCGAAATCTATACGTATATGAAGGAGATGTGGGATATATTTCTAGTTCTTGATCTTCAATTCAAGATTTGATTCTTCAAGTTCTTGATATTTCTAGATTCAATCTTTGTTAGATTTGATATTTCTTCTCTAACTTATGATTAATTGGCTTCTCATTCCTGAAAGCTTTTATGATTGATAGAGAGGTGAGAAAGAGATATTCCGCCCTTTTTGTATATATAGTGGCAAATTAGGTGGGGAAAAAAAAAACGCATCAAAAGATGGTTCCCATAAATGTTTATATCAGAAAAGGGAACTGAATCTCGTATTATCGGAAAGTCATACACAGGCATGGTATAAACCATTACGAACTCATGGTTCAACACTTTCACCCTTAATTTCTACAAATTTTGGTAATTCTTTAAAAGTTGGTTCCCATAAGTAATTGTATCAGTGAAGGAAATTGAATCTCGTCTGTCCAGAAAGCAATGTACACACATGGTTCAATAGTTTTCATCCTCAGTTTATGTAGATTTTGGGTTGCCATGCGCACGCATGACTTTGGCAACTGGTCCTTAAACTTCTTCAAAGGTTAATTCGATCATTTTTATGTAAAGTTTTAGTCCTTAGTATTATATTGTCCAATTGATCTTGTGTAATTTTCAATCATCAGTTTGTGATTCGAATTAACTATTGAATATTTACAATTTGGTCTCCAAACCTTGAAAACATCACTTTTCGTCGATTTTTCGTTTCTTCGAATCTCAATTTTAATAATTGAGTTCTACCTAACAAACAATAAATACACAAAATTAAGCTATAATTTAATGGCATGTATAAGTGTATACAGGTCAGACCCTAGGCCCAAGCCACCTAGGCAAGGGCCTCAAAATTATGGTTGTGTTTGGGGGGAAAATTTTTGATGGGCCTCCAAATTATACATAAACAATAAAAGGGGTTTATCACGAGGGAAAAAATCATATTTTAGGTGTATGGTTTACACCAATTCACAATTCAAAACTCAAGTATTAGGTAATTAATTAAAAATATTTATTAATTAGATCACAATTATACAATTAATGGTCACATATATATAATTATAGGTCACAATTTATTTATTGATCACTTATTATCAAATTAATTAGTCACGAATGATTTCGAGGTCACAAATTCAAAAAACTATAGGTCACAATTAATTTCATTAGTCACAAATTATTTTTCGGTCATATATTGTCAAATTTTAAAGTCACACTTAAATACTTGGTCACCGATAACCAAATACTTGGTCACATATCACCGGTACTACCACTTCAGCCACTTTTGACCACCCTCACCCCGCCGCTCTATAACCACCACGACCACAACATCACCACCAACAAACCCACCACCACCGCATCCAACCACACACTATTACCAACACCATCAACCAGATTCGAACCCACAACACACCACATCTGCACCACGCCGTTATCACTGATAAGTGTAGTTTTTATATTTATTCGCGACCCTAAATCATGATATTTTATTATCTTTTGAATAAAATTCTAACTAATTTATGTTAAATTCTAATTTGTAGGTAATATTTTATGTTTAATGAAGAATTAGATAAAATATGTAAAATATCGGAAGAATTGCAAGATTTAAAGTGCGAGAACTAAAGTGCATTATTTAGAAAGAATGATGATTTAAAGACAAACACAACAATAATGGGCTTTAACTTGGGCTTTTATGGCTGCTATATATATATATATATATATATATATATATATATATATATATATACTAGGTTTAAGCAACGTGCAATGCACGTTTGCTTAGTTATATATAATGTTTTTGGTTCATTAAATAATTAATGATGTAATGTTTATGTAATTGATAAATAATTACACATTGTGATATATTAATTTTAATTTGAATACTGTTAAATTCTAAATTAAAATGTATAAGTTTGTGTTTCGTACTATTATATTATATTATATTACATTTTGTATTTAATCATGAACTTTTTATACATAATAAAATAATAGATAACATTATAATACAAAACTAAATAAATAAATATTTTTTCTTCATTGAGTTCAATGTACCTTACCATATAAATTATTAGCATTTTTAAATTGATAATTTCCACATTCATTTTTTTTTTAGTTTCATTTTTTCTAGTGACTAAAATGTAGTAGTACAAAGCTTTTTGCATTTTCCATTCATTTATTAATAATGTTCTAAAAGACGTAATGCGTTGCGAGACGTCGATGTTGAGTATCAAGAATCACAAGTTTAGGCGTGTCAATACGAAGAATAAGCGTCATAATACGTTTCGTATTTTTAATATTATTTTAATTATTTTTAAGACGTTAAATATATTTTTATTTTAAAAAATAGTTTTTTTCTATATTATAAAAAAAAATAGATTTTTTACTATATCATAAAATCATCTAATATTTAAAAATAATACTTACTAAACATTTAATATAATACTATAATATTGCCAAATAGTGTTAGGAGAATTTTAATTTTTTTTATTAATTAAGGAACTAAACATGAGCATTAATCATAGGATTTATACGAAAAGTTTGCGGATTTGATAATTCCGATATCTGAAAATGGAGATGAAGGATTTTGATTCACAATCGAGAATGATTCTGACGTGAAGTTTGTGGGAATTCAACTGGGGTCAAACCGAATGCAATAAATACATAAAAATAATTTAAAGTAAATCTATCTTTACTAATTAGATTCATTATATATCCTACAATTAGTCCCAACACTAAAAATTAAAAATAAATATGTTAAAATAGTTTACTTTGTTAAATTAAAATATTTTAAACTTATAGAAAATAATATCTAACATTAATATATTAATAATCAAGTGCAATTTAAATTAAATTTGAAAATTAAATAAATGAAAGAATGAAAGTGAATATTACAATTTAATTAGTTGTAATTCAAAATCAAATTAGTCAATTAGACATACATTTTAAAATAATTTTGATGAGTATTTTAACATTTTTTTTTTGTTACTATCCCACATTGGAAATTTATAAAACTATTGGAGTTAAGAGCATATATAAAATGCACAATCCCACATTGGAAGTTTATGAAACCTTTGGAGAGAAGTGTATCTATAAAATGAGCATGACATCCAATACTTCTACATGGGCTTTAGAATTGTAAATTTTGAAGCCCAATTATGGAGTTAAAAGATTTTTAAATTAAAAAAATTCCGTTAGTTTTTCCGTTAAATCAAGAAATTCCGTTAGTTTTTCCGTTAAACCAACAAATTCCGTAAATACACACTTTCTATATATATATATATATATTATATATATATATATATATATATATATATATATATATATATATATATATATATACTAGTTTTTGCCCGTGCATTGCACGGGTTTTGTATTGTTGAGGATATATTAGTGTTGCATGCGCGTTACCTTTTTTTTTGTTTTAACAATTCTTTGAAGTTAAAAATTATTAGATGTTAATTTATTCAGTTTGCTCTAATTTAAAATCAAAACAACCATTGGACCCGAAAATCAAGTGACCAATGTGAAGTATTAAATTATTAATTGGGTTACATTTTATCTACCGATGAGTGATAAATAATTACTTCAATAAGTTTTGTTATAAATTATTTAAATTTGAAATTTATATATATATTTTTTGAAACTTTAAAAAATATAAGTTTCTATAAATTTGATTTAAATGTTTAGTAAATACGATTTTTAATTGATTAAAAATTAAAATAAGAAAACGCATTTTTAAGCTTTTTTATGCATATGTTTCGGATTCCACGCAACACCGTGCATTACGCCTTTTAAGCCTTTTAGAACCTTGACTACAAATATGTAAATGTGTTAATAAATTATTCAGTTTCAGTTTGAAAAAAGAAAGAATGTAAGTTTATTGAATTGTTAAATTTTTTACAAAATTGTAAATGATCGGTACAGAAATGGAATAAATCAATGGTGTGACCAAATACGAAATGGACGATTGAGGTGGTGAAAGCTGAATTTATATCTATACAAAATACACAAAACATAAAAAATAATTAGACGTTAAACAAATATAAGTATTGCTATTGAGATCAAAAGATTTAGCCCCCGCTTCACACTCATTAATTTCTCTTTTTCATTCTTATCCTCATTCTTATTTTTTATTTCAACCATACATTCTCTCAATATAATAATATTACACACAAATCAAAAACTTTTCATCGCTTTTCCATCACACATTCTTACATGAAATACTATTCCAAAATTTCTATTATTCTTAAAATGGGTTTCAAACAGAGGCTTAACAAATGAAAAAAGAATTTTGTGTATGCCGATTTAAAGCTAAATCAGGATATGACCATAGTTGGCTTATTTTGATTTCTGTGGACTGTAATGGATATAGAACTATAGTCAGTTCGCAAAACATGTTCTTGAGTGAAGAATGTTGGAGTTAGATTATAGACAACAGTTTAAAGTTATAAGAACGTTGGAATTAGATTATAGACAATAGTTTAGAATCATGTTACATAAAATGTTTACTTCTAAGCAATTCTCATTCAAGAAGAGGGAAACAAATATGATATCAAATGTTTTACAAGAAAGTATATCTAGGTAAACAAAACAATTAGAATTGTGTGGAAATTATTATTTATTTGTGATTATATTTACCTCAAATTAATTAATTGGACAGGTAGATTGAAATTAGCAACTGTGAATCGATTCTTGAACTTCTAGTTACAACTGTAATTATAGAAAGTTGATATGTTAAAACAGCAGCGACACCATCAGACCAGATAGAAGTTTCAAAATTTGACATAGAAGTCAATTTCAAAGATATCATTACGATATTTGAAGTTGTCTTCAATGTTAAATTATCGAACGTCTGTCTAGTCAATGGTGTCGCTGCAGTTTTTAATATCAAGTTTTTATAGTTGCAGCCGTGTTCGAAAAATTACCTGCAAATGATTTGTAAGGTTAAGAAGTGCCGGTGGAATTTTTACAGCTAGAAAACAAGCAGTGTAGCATCATTTAGAAAGCTAATTTTACACTTACTCGAGTAGGGTATTGGGAAAGAAAGTATGCAAACTGAATATATATTCATTTCGATAGATGATTATATTTATAGGAAGATTTTGAATAAAATATAAGAGATATGGGGTTGAACCACAGTCAATTAGAAGTGAAATAATTGAATGCATTTACAAGTGGAAGGTGTTGAGGCTAGTGGGATGATAGTTGAGAAGTGAGTAGGTGGAAATTAGTTGGCAGGTGAATGATGAATTCTATATTAGATTGATTTTATGAAACGATTGGCTTTGGAGGTAGGTAAGAAATGAGTAGGTGAAAATTAAAAGATAAATTAGGGAATAAAACACACAAGTGATTCTGTAAAAATTCTAAGCGAAAAAGTTAAAATTTCTTTGCAAAGGAGAATATGAAAAGCATTTCGTACGGATTTTTGCAATTGTAGACCGACACAAATGAATGGAACAAAGAATACATAGTTTATATGGATAAATTATTGGGTGTTAATCTACCGTGCAAATGGAAGAATTGAACTTAAACAGAGTACTAAAAAATAATTTTCCATTCAAAAGCAACAAATATAGATAGGAAGAGGAAAGGAATACTTCTTTGAATTGATTGAAATATATATATATTTCTTCTTCTCCCCGTGAGCGCACGGGGAGTTTCACTCCGATACGATACGATAGCTATTAATTTTAGAGGCATATTTTATTGAACGGAAAAATATATTGCCGTATATAATTATTAAAAAATCATCCCTATGGCAGACGATTTAAATAACGTAGATTTTTTTTGATACATTGGCTATTAAATTATAATTACAATGTGTGACATTCCAACTAAAATTGCTCAGCTTAATAATATATTAATACAATCTGTTAAATAAATAAGCTTCTCAAATTTAATAATGTAATAAATATTTTGTATTTACATATTGAATTAATAATTTCATTGATTGAATTGTTGAATGCATTATTATATGTTTATTATTGTTTTTATATTTAACTTACCAATTTAAGGTAGTAAAGTAAGTTTGTTTTGAATTTTAATTAAAAACGAAATATTTAAATATCGAGAATATGTCATTTTAAAAAATATATTAAATAATATATACTTACCAATTATTATACGGGACAATTTTTTTTATTTTTTTGTAATTGTAAATCAAACATAAAATAGGAAAAATGTATGCTGTTTAAATTAAAATTATCAACCATAGTAATTTTGTTACTATATGTTTAAAGATTATATACTATTTGTCAAGTAAATACACTGTTGAAATATCCTATAATAAATATTTTATATTGAGGTACTGAATTAGTATTTTGATTAATTGAATTGCATCAAGTTATAAAAATAAGACAAAAAAAAAATTAAAACTTTTCTTCTTCCCGTGCACTCACGGGGAAACTGATTCTCCCCGTGCGCGCACGGGGAGAAAGCAACTCCCCGTGCGTGCACGAGGAGTTTCCCTCTCCCCGTACACGCACAAGGAGGATCACTCTCCCCTTGCACGCATGGGGACAATTCCATTTTTTTTTTATGGTAAATATCAACTTAATTCAATCAATTCAAATATTAATACAATTTGTAAATACAAATTATTTATTGTGTATTTATTTAGCAGATAGTATATAAATTTAAAAAAATCATATTGTTATTCTAAACAATTTTAATTTAATCATGACATGAACTTTTTTGATACGGTAGCTATTAATTTTAGAGGCATATTTTATTCGACGGAAAAATATATTGTGCCGTATATAATTATTAAAAAATCATCCTTATACCAGACAATTTTAATCTAAATAAGGCAGATTTTTTTTGATGCATTAGCTATTAAATAATAATTAAAATGTGCGACATTCTAACTAAAATTACTTGGCTTAATGATATATTAATACAATCTGTCAAATAAATAAACTTCTCAAATTTAATAATGTAATAAATATGTTGTATTTACATATTGAATTAATATTTTCATTGATTGAATTGTTGGATGAATTATTATATGCTTATTATTGTTTTTATATTTAACTTACCAATTTAAGGTAATAAAGTAAGTTTGTTTTGAATCTTAACTAAAAACGAAATATTTAAATATCACAAATATGTATTTTAAAAAATATATTAATTAATATATACTTGCCAATTATTATACGAAATATTTAAATATCGAGAGAATCTGTCATTTTAAAAAATATATTAAATAATATATAGTTACCGGTTATTATACGGGACAATAGCTTTTTTTTTTTTTTGTTTGTAATTATAAACGAAACATGAAATAGGAAAAGTGTATGCTATTTAGATTCAAATTATCTGTGACATAATAATTATGATGATGATTTTTAAAGATTATATACTATTTGTTAAGTAAATAGACTATTGAAATTTCCTACAATAAATATTGTATATTGACATATTGAATTAATATTTTGATTAATTGAATAGCGTCACTCTCCCCGTGTGCGCACCCCAAAGGGAACTCCCCGTGCACGCACGGGGAGTTTCATTCTTCCCGTGCGCGCACGGGACAATTCCATATGTAATTTTTTTTTATTTTTTATTTTTTTGTATTCTAAATATCAACTTAATTCAAGCAACTCAAATATCAATACAATTTGTAAATACAAATTATTTATTGTGTATTTATTTAGCGTACAGTATATAAATTTGTAAAAATCATAATCTTATTCCAAACAATTATAATTTAATGAGGACATTAACTTTTCCAATACGGTAGGTATTATACTACTTTTCCGATAGGGTATCTTTTATCCAACTGAAAAATATATTGTCTCGTATATAATTATTAAAGAAATCATCGTCATGCCAAACAATTTTAATTTAAATAGCGCAGATTTTTTTGATAAGTTGGCTATTAAATAATAATTAAATTTGAAAAATGTCATAATTCAACAATGTCATAATTTAACATACAACGAGCATTTCAAACCAAAAAAAACTGAAGTTTTTCCGCTAGATCAAGCTAGACTAAGCAAAAACCAGCTGGAAATATGCTTAAAACTACGGTACAAATGATAGCCAGAAATGGAATATAGTCGAAGATGGCAGAAATCAGGGGAAAAAACATATCGAGCAAGATCTATAGCTTTTGAAGTAGATCGAATTAAATAAAGCGTAACCCAACAACATTTTTACATCTTAGACGAGAAGAAGGGGAAAAACCCTTAGGTAAAACTACAAAGAAGTAAGAATCAAGCAAGAACTGAAGTTTCTCAGCTACATCGAGCTAAATAAACAAAACATTGAAAAATAGGACGAGAACGCACTATAAAATGAGAATATACGTTTGAACACAGAAGCTTGAATGGACATACCAATCTCTGCGCAGCGCAGGAATTTTTTTTTTCCTCAGTGGACAAGCGTCGGCGATGTGCGGACATCACGTCTTCGTAATGCTCGGAGACCCGTGTCATGGGTCTCCCTGTCTCAATTATTTCACAGCAAACCTTTTTCTTCCTTTTCTCGCCACTGTCAGCTATATGTTCTTCATCTCAACTTCATAATACATAGTGGAATTTCCAGGAACAGCAGCCAGTTCTTGTGGAGATTTAGATGGACCAAATGAATACTCTGGCTGGACAGTTAAAAGTGCAATTTCCCCTTTCTTCAGTGTCTTCACAGCTCTATCAAGGCACTCAATAACTTGTTCTGTAGAATAAGTTCATAATTAAATAAGGGTTATCTTTTCCAATAATTAATTGGAAGAACAATCTCAAGAAGAAGACCATATGATCTTTAAAGATCTTAGCTAACTATAGTCTCATCGAAATGAAAATATTACCTTCATCTACTTTAAATTCAAAAGGAGGCTCCTCATCGTATCTCTTTTTTCACCAAAAACAGTTCCATCTTGCAGCTTCCCGATCAAATTCACTGACCAATAGCAAGAAACAATGAAGTGATGAACTTACACAATACATAAACTGAAAATGCAATGATTCTTTAGGAATTTTTGATTATCTTTTAACATAAGAGTTTACATTGCACAATGGCGTCATCATTAGGTATTTCATAACCCGCTCTTTCCTTAAGTATTTTTTTCAAAACCTTTTTGTCGCTCGTAATCTCTGAAACTGTTTTCCACGAAACCAATTCCAAATTTATATGAATGGTAGCATTGGCGGCACATCACATTCATCACCAGTAGCCTCCCTGCCATTCTCTCCAAAACCATCTGCAACGAATCATAGTAAACATATTGGATATGAAGCTTAATCACATTGTATACATATTCCCTCGACAACAAATCAACTTGTTGGATATTCTATACAGGTATAAAGCCTACTAAAACATCATTTGAGGGTGTTGTTTTTACACTTACATTGAAGTTTTACAGTCAAGAAGACTTTCTCTCCGTTTTTCATTGTTTTAAGTCTTAACAGCTTTGGAAAGGGCGGGACAGAAATAACATGCACAAATATCTCCTCATTGATCACATTCCATCAACATGAAACAATCATAAGGAAAATAAAATGAAAAATAAAATAATAGTGTACATATCACATACCATCATTCACTGTGAACTCCACTCCATCTGATTTCGAAACAAGGGTTCCATTCTCGAGCCGAGCTTCGTATTTGACTACAATAAAAATACAGAATAACATAAAGCATTATCAAACTCATCCGATGAAATATATATAAGATGTCAGCAAACCTAGTAGTTGGCGAATACAATACCAATTACTTCATTGAGATCTTTAGGATTCTGCCAACCCTCTCCTTCTGTAAGTATTTTCTTGAATATTCCACCATCTTTGCATATATCTTTCTTTTACACTGATCCATGAGAGCAATTCAACTTCGAACTTAAGCGTTGCATCGAAAGGTATTGTTGGAGGCGATCCAGACTCTCTATATGCCAGTTCTGGAGGAATACTGAAAAGGGCGTGTTCACCTTTCTTCATAGTCTTGATTCCTTCATCCCATCCTTTGATTACTTGACATGTGCAAGTAATGAAGAAATTGGCAACGTTATTTCCGATTTTCTTCATTGTATGTACAGTTAACCAATTCAATTAAAAAGTTTCAAAACCAGTAATTCAAATGTGCCAATAGAAGATACCTTGAGTACGCCAATGAAAAGTAAATCTGGCTTACATGCCTAAATACATCTCAGTATTCAAATACAATGGGAAGATATATACCTTGGCCTAGCTTAAATTTGAAGGGAGTGCCTCGATCACTGCTAGAATCAAACTGTATCCCATCCAATAAAGTACACAAAGTGTACTGCAAAATAAAATAATGTATTAAACCTATTAGTTCCCCATAAAAATACTAAGGCTGAATTTGGGCGAAATGTCGAGATCTAATTCAGATATATTTTAACCACCCATGGCCAAGATACTCCAGTTCGAACTATACCAATATAATATTATTAATGCACAATAATTTCAGCTCAATTACAAGGTTATGCAAATGAAACATAGCTCAAATCTTTAAACCAAAATAATCTTTTCAAGTACAAAATGGAAAAATAAAAACTCAGAAAGAATTCAACCAAACCTAATACAAATATTGGCATAAGACTTCACGTAGATAAAAAAAAAATGAGAGGAAAAGATAAAAAAAGTGCACCAACTCGCATAGACAAAAAAAAAACCGAAGAAACAACCTTAGATTAAAGCACATCTCGAATCGACATACCTCATGATAGGGCTGTAAGCAAAAACCGCCAAACCGAAAAATCGAACCGAAATCGCATTTTAGAAACCGTCGGTTTGGTGCCACGTGGACCCGTCAACGAAATAGTTTTGAACCAAACCAAACCGGTCAAAAATGGTTTGGTTTAGGTTTGAGAATTTTGATTGCGGTTTAAAACCAAACCGGACCGGCGAAAAAATATATAAAAATAAAAATAATGATTTTTTTTTAAATTCATCCAAATATGTAAATTTCAAAAGTTTTGTCATTTATGTATATTTTTGTCAATTTATAATTTTTTATTACATATATATTATTATTACCAAATAATTCTAATTTATATCTAATAATCTCAAAACTAACCTACTCTATCAAAAACCCTTTTCCTCTTTAGAATTCAAATTTCTACAATTGTTTTTGAGTTTGAATTCTTAATTGGAGGTCGGATACTTAATTCCTTTAGGGGTTTATTATGTGCAAGAATGGTTAAGGCTTGTATATGCGAAAAGAATTGATTGCAAATTAAGAATGAACTTATAGTGATGCGTCAATATTTAGATGAAGTGGATGCATTTGATGATTCAATGAAAGTTGTGTCGGGTGGTTTATATTTTCTATTACCATATTTTTAAAGATTCTCTTATTTGTCTAGTATCTAATACTATGATGATGTAACGAATGCATTTGTTTGACAATGGGGATTATCATGCGTGACAACAATTTATGTTTGAGTATATGTGAAAAACTGAATTCGTAATAATATACAACAATAAACTTGTGTAATTGTTATGTTTAGATATTATAAATAATTAATTTATTATTATGGTTGGTTATTCTCTGTTTAATCAGTAGTTTTATTTTTCAGATATGATGATCACGAGGTCTTGTAGAACATCATTATGTTTTTTGGATTTTATATGTAATTTAGTAGATTTGTATTGTAACGTTATTGTAAAATCTTAGCCTAAAATGGCAAACCAAAAATTATATTTTAGTTTATTGTGATTTCACTTTGATTTAGTTGGTATTTAAACTTGTAGTAGATATATTTAGTTTGTTTTATATTTATTGGTAGTAAGTTATAAATATATATTGAATTCAATGAATTAATATCATAAAAGTAGACAGACAAAAAAATATACGGCGAAACGGGCGGTTTAAAACCGGACCAAACCGTTAGGTTTAGGTTTGAATTTTTTTCAAACCCTTCAAAATGGTTTGGTTTAGGTTTGAGTTTTTCTCAAACCGGTCTAAAAGGTTTTATTTGAAAAATTGTCAAAAATCGGTAAAACCGGACCGCTTACACCCCTACCTCACGATTTGACGGAATAAAAATGAAAACATGCACTAAATCACACCCACATGAAGAAGCACCGGGCCAAATTGTAATAATTTAAAAAAAAAAAAAAAAGAACTTTCCTGTCCAATATTAAAAAAACTGTCCAATCGTGTGTACCGGCATTGCATGATATAAAAAATGATGTAAAAAAATTGTATATATAGCATGATTGGAAAATTAATGCTTATTCATTAAGCTTCCTATATCTTTGCAAAAAGTGAACAAAAAGTAAAGTATACTTTATAAAAATAGGAAAAAAAAAAATCATTTTACCTTGTAGCGATGAACTAATATTTCAAATTAGTGACTAATGAAAGTATTTGTGGCTTAATTAGAAGTAAAGCTTAAAATTGAAACATAATAAAAGCCCAAATTTCTTGAAATCAAATGCTAGAAAGGAAAAAAAATCTAAACTAATGCTATTCAATATATCAAAATTATCAGATGAACATTTTCAAAGTATACTCAAAAAGAGAGGGAAGCTGAATGGCAGTCAATCAATAAGCAATAATTTTCAACTTCACCAGGGAAATTTACCCCTTACAAATTGGAGTTTATGATTTCATCATCCCTGCCACCAGAAATCAGTACCAAAATATATGTACCAGAAGGAAAAAAAAAAAAAAAAGAGAATTATTTTATGATCACCGGCTAGTCAAGATATCAATAAGCCTCGTTAATTGAATTCAAAGAGATATTCACCTCAGGCATCTAATTATATCATCATCATTGCCACAATTAATCGATAAGCAAAAGAATCAGAAAATAAAATAAAAAATCGATTGGCAAACAGTAAATTTTGAAGGGTGTCTCCCATCTTAAGCGAAGGCATTTGTAATGTAATTTTGGATCTATACAATCCTATAATTTACAACACCAAATGGAGTTCGAAACTACATGAGAAATATAGATCCAAATGAAATTGAAATGCAGACTATGCCAAAATCCCATCTTATCTGCCAAATTAACAACAAATAAAATATACAAAAGTGATATTTAACTTAATTGCAAGTCCCCAGAGTTTTGTTTTAAAACCTAATGTACAATGATATTTACATTTTAATGGTAGCATTTGCACCTATCATGTTTTATTACAGCACCTGTAGAAGCAGTTGTGCTATCAAAGTTCTGCGTTGTCTTCTTAAGAAATTGGGAATAGAACCTAACCTATAAGCCTTTGTTAACTTCAAATGGGGTACTACATTGCTTCAACTTCCTAAGATGTATGTAGACAGAGAGAAAAAGGCTTAGGCAAAATACAACATAAATCTTTGTCATTAGAAATACAGTAAGCCCACACCTAGACTAAAAGACTTCCTCAGCCCCCATGAAACATGAAATTATCAATTAAGAAACATTTTTAAAACATATAAGCAGGTTAGTCACATCTTAAAACTACTAATCTGGTCACCATTTTATGATCAAAAAGTTTCCTACAGGAATGTACATAATTGCGCTTTAACACTTAACTTAGCATAAAATTGCAACTTGGAACAATTCTTGTGCCTAAATCTAGGAATGCTGCCACATGGCTCTTTCGTGTCATCATGAACTTAACCGTTGTTTGATCCCCATTTCTTAAAGCTCATTTTTCTCCAAAATCAATTGTATTCACATATTTCATGGAATCCACAACTTTTATCAACTTTTCAACCACACATTTCATCAACTTTTTTCAAAATGTATTAAAAATCTAATTTTTATCTAAACCAAACATGGGACTAAATGATGTAGGAGCATTTATGAGTAAAGCTACACTATATATGAGATTCATTCACAAGTAGTAATACCTCTTTTCTCCTATCACGCTTCCTTTTTACTTCATGGAACGTATCTACAAAAGCATTTGGAAACAAATTTGTTACCTTGCTTTGGAAACTCACAGAGAGAAGAGGGACAAAAGGAAACCTACACACAAGCTAGCAGACACATAAATAATAAATTGTATTTAAGACAAAGAATTGTTGATGTGCTAACATGTAACATATTTAAATATGAAGCCAGCATATAAACAACAAATTTGAATTGAAGTGATTATAATGATCATATTGTTATCCAAATTTCTTTGCTCATAGGAAATTTAAATGGAGCATTTTGAGCCTGAGCCTGAGCCGAAGCTTCTACTGATTGATCGGGAAAAGGTAAATCCATAACCAACATCAATTGTTCCATACAAGGAGGAAGAAAAAGAAGCGGACCACCTTCATCTTCCCACTCGAGGGCCTAGATTTTACTTGGTAATTTAGTGAACTGTAATACAACCTCACAAATTTCACAAACTCCAAAAAGATATGAAAATATGTCTCGTGCAGAAATTAGTAGATTCACAATCAATTCACAAGAATCACATATACCTAACTACAAAATCAACATCTTCTTTGCAACCATCGAAAAAGATATTCACAATACTCTCAATCTTGAATAGAAGATACCAAATTTACAAGGAAAATAAAAAAATAAACAGCGCATAAATAGGAGGTGGAAAAAAAATTCGACTGCATTTAAATATAAAAACAACAAAGGCCACCATTTGATAAAAAAACCACCATATAAATAAGCTTAGCTTTGGCGAAAATTCATCAGCAATTTAAAATTTAAACCCATGAATCAAATTTTCTCTTTTCTCCCAAAAGGCCAAATAAACTAATGTTTCAATCTTAAGCGTGAAATATAAACTTGTGCTATTGACCCATTAAAAAAATAAAAGAAAAATGGTAAATTAAACAGCTTATTATCAATCACACCGCATATCAAAGCTAAATCAATATGAACAAATTAATTCACACAACAAATAGAGTGCGTGTGCGCATAAAGCACATGCGGGTACCTTGTAGGAGGAGCTTATGGGTAGTCTCATTGGGATCCATGGAGTATTCTTTGAGCATTGCGTAAATCTCATCCTCACTGTGACTTTGGCAGGTTATCTCCTTTGTATTTTCGATCGTTTTCTTAACGCTGATCGGAATCATCATAGCTCTACCAGCACGTAACCCGTCAAAACTACAGATGAATCCAACGGAAGTATTCGAGAAATTCCACGAATTAAGCTTCCTGTTGACGCCAAATTTCTATGGCTTCGAGAGAGAGAGAGAGAGAGAGGGGCGAGTGCCGTGTTGGCACGGGGAGAATGATTATTCCCGTGCGCGCACGGGGAAAGGGAACTCCCGTGCGCACGGGAAGAAGAAGATTTTTTTTTTTTTTTTGGTAAATATCAATTTAATTCAAGTCATTCAAATATTAATACAAATTATTTATTACGTATTTATTTAGCGGACGGTATCTAAATTTGTAAAAATCATAATATTACTCCAAATAATTATAATTTAATCAGAACATGAACATGAACTTTTTTTAATATGATAGCCATTAAATTACTTTTCCGATACGGTAGCTATTAATTTTAGAGGCGTATTTTAGCCAACGGATAAATATATTGTCCCATATAAAAAAATCATCCTTATGCCAGACAATTTTAATTTAAATAGCGCAGATTTTTTTTGATACATTGGCTATTAAATAATTGATTTAATTGTTGAATGAATTATTATGTGCATATTATTGTTTTTATACAAAGTTTTACTTGCAAACAAAAATTCTAATACAAAATATTACTTGAATATGATTAAAAAAACATTACAAACAATGTTTCTGTTTTTATTTCTAGCTTAAGATAAAAATGCTATATTTTTCCATTTCTAGAATAGAATATTTATCATCAAACAAACAATTTACTAATACAAAATTTTATTTGCAAATAAATATTCTCCTAATATACAAAATTTTACTTCAATTAATTAAAAATATCATAATTTATAAATTTATGATTTTGTAATACAATAGCTACCGTATTGTAAATCATAATTTACAAATTTATACGGTATATAAATTTGTAAAAATCATAATGTTATTCCAAATAATTATAATTTAATCAGAACATGAACTTTTACAATACGGGAGCCATTAAATTACTTTTCCGATACGGTAGCTATTAATTTTAAAGGCATATTTTATCCAACGGAAAAATATATTGTCCCGTATAAAAAAAAATCATTCTTATGCCAGACAATTTTAATTTAAATAGCGCAGATTTTTTTTCGATACATTGGCATTCCAACTAAAATTGCTTGGCCTAATAATATATTAATATAATATGTCAAATAAATAAACTTTTCAACTTTAATAATGTAATAAATATTTTGTATTTACATATTGAATTAATATTTTCATTGATTTAATTGTTGAATGAATTATTATATGCTTATTATTGTTTTTATATTTAACTTACCAATTTAAGGTAATAAAGTAAGTTTGTTTTGAATTTTAACTAAAAACGAAATATTTAAATATCGAGAATATGTCATTTTAAAAAATATATTAAATAATATATACTTACCAGTTATTATACGGGACAATATCTTTTTTTTTTTTTTTTTGTAACTGTAAATGAAACATAAAATAGGAAAAATGTATGCTATTTAAATTCAAATTATCTGTGACATAATAATTATGACGATGATTTTTAAAAAATATATATACTATTTGATAAGTAAATACACTAATGAAATTTCGTATAATAAATATTTTATATTAACATATTGAATTAATATTTTTAATAATTCAATAGCATCAAGTTGACGTAAACAAAGAGGGGAGAAAGGAAAAAAAATTCTTCTTGTCCCCGTGCGCGCACGGGGAGAAGAAGAATTTTTTTGTATTGTAAATATCAACTTAATTTAAGCCTGTAAATACAAATTATTTATTGTGTATTTATTTAGCGGACGGTATATAAATTTGTAAAAATCATAATGTTATTCCAAATAATTATAATTTAATCAGAACATGAACTTTTCCAATACGGTAGCCATTAAATTACTTTTTCGATACGGTAGCTATTAATTTTAGAGGCATATTTTATCCAACAGAAAAATATATTGTCCCGTATAAAAAAATCATCCTTATGCCAGACAATTTTATTTTAAATATCGCAGATTTGTTTTGATACATTGGCTATTAAATAATAATTAAAATGTGTGGCATTCCAACTAAAATTGCTTGGACTAATAATATATTAATACAATATGTCAAATAAATAAACTTTTCAACTTTAATAATGTAATAAATATTTTGTATTTACATATTGAATTAATATTTTCATTGATTTAATTGTTGAATGAATTATTATATGCTTATTATTATTTTTATTATTGTTTTTATACAAAGTTTTACTTGCAAACAAAAATCCTAATACAAAATTTTACTTGAATATGATTAAAAAAACACTACAAACAATGTTTCCGTTTTTATTTCTAGCTTAAGATTAAAATACTATATTTTTCCATTTGTAGAATAGAATATTTATCATCAAACAAACAATTTAGTAATACAAAATTTTATTTGCAAATAAATATTCTCCTAATATACAAAATTTTACTTCAATTAATTAAAAAAAACTACAAACAATGTTTTGGTTTTAATTTCTAGCTTAAGATTAAGATTTAGAAACTAATTGTTTCCATTTTTAGATTAGATTATTCATAATCAAACAAACATTTTCCTTTTTACTTGCAAATAAACATTCTCCTAATACTCTAACTACTAATACTCTTCACTCCAATCAATGCTAATCCGAAACTCTCCCCCGTGCCGGCACGGGGAGAAACACACTTTACCCGTTTTTATATTTATTTTTTTAACCTAAAAAAGCAACTATAAATATAAATATCTCAAAAAAAAATAACCTCATAAATCAACAAAAGCATCTATGAATATAAATATCTTAAAACAACAAAAAAATCACATCATGAACGGTAAACCAAATGGATAATGGATGACAATTGAGAAAATGAACACACCATTGCTATAAATGAAGTCGGTCAGTGGTGAAATAACTGGTTCAAGTGTGAAAGAGAGTACACGAGGTGAACAGTGAATTTTGGATCCTCTCTTTTAAAGGAAGTATGATATATAAAACAAGGGCAGATATTGAAGAAGGGGAGAGCCACGCACACAGAAGTCGGCAAAAGCTGAATTGGGAGAGATTACACACGCATGAGGCTCTGCTAATTTTGGAAGGTATATATATATATAGCAGAGAAGAATAGAAAAGAAATAGACAAAGGGAGGGAGCAAAGTGGTCGGCAACTGGAGCACATATTGGAGGATGAATTGAGTAATATATATATAAGCACAAAATAGCCAATTGAGAAAAAAAAAAAAAAAAAAAAAAAAGAGGACAAGAAATGGTCAACTGTAGTGGTTGAAAATTGACGCAACATAAGCTGGAATTATATTCTTTCACTTGCAAAAGCAGGCAACACGTAGTTGAATAATCGATCACGTTTGGTGATTTCTTTTCACTTTCTCATGTTTAAATTCAACATTATGAGTGATTAAATATTTTTATATTAGGATTGATGATGGAACTTTGGTTTTGATTATATGTTTAATTTCAAATTTTTCATGTCATTTTAATACTTGTTAATTAATTATTGTGTGTTTAATTCTTTAATTGTCTGCGCAACAATAATAGATCTTGCAATAAATATGCATCGATTATATACATTAAAACTGTTTATGTCCAAAGTTTATTGGATTCAGACTATGCAGAAGATTTTGATAAGATGAGATCACTTACAAGGAATGTGTTTACCCTTGGTGGCTGTTCTATTAGCTGAAAAGCTACTTTATAAAATACAGTAACTTTGTTTATAACAGAAGCAGAATACATGGTAATTACAAAGGCATGTAAGGAGGCTATGTGGCTTAGAGGATTGATTGGTGAAATTAGTGAAAACTTGCAGATGTCTAAATTATTTTGTGATAGTCAGAGTGCAATTTTCTTGACTAATGATCAAATGTTTTACGAGAGGACTAAGTAAATTGATGTGAGGTATCATTTTGTGCGTGATGTGATTGCTCGTGGTGATATTGTAGTGAACAACGTTGATACTAGTGATAATCATGTTGATATGATGACAAAACCACTTCCAATTTCTAAGTTCGAGCATTTCTTGAACTTAGTTGGTGTTTGTCATTGATTTAGTCCATTGGGACTTGTTTGGAATATGAGAAATGGTGTTTATTTGAAGATGTGTTTTAATTCCTTGTGATGGAATTTGGCTCAAAGTGAAGAATTGTTGTGGTATAGTCCAAATTCTATGTGATTTGGTGTTTGGTTGATAGGAGGAAGTTTAAAGTATTTGGATTTGCAGAGTTCTAAGTTATGAAAATCAAATTTCAATAATAATTAGGAGTTTGACTTGAAGAAAGATTTTTAATGGCTAAAGACATGTTTTGAAGCATTCAACCCGAAAGACGGGCGTCACGCAACGCCAAAAACAAAAATTGGGACAGAAGTCTCGGCATCGCAGCTCCCAGCTTGGGCACCCCAGCTACGTATCCAACTCTAAACATGGGTTTTTATTCGATTTTTTGAACTTCTACTCCATCTTGGACTCCTATAAGAGGTTCTATACATATTGCCACATTGTATCTCCATATAGTAGCATTCATATAATATTCTTTACATCTTCACCAACATAATTATACGATTGAGAGTTTAGATTTTAATTGAGATTATTGAAATCTTGATATGGTAAACACAAAACTATTGATTATAGTGGATTGTTCTACTCTACCCGTGGTTTTTACCCGAATTGGGTTTCCACGTAAATTCTTGTGCTCTTGTTCTCTTCTTCATTACTTCATTGTTGTCTTTATTTTGCGATCCGTTTCATATATAACAACGAGAATGAGTATCGACATCAGAATAGATATGAATCAAATTCTAAATCATAAAGACAGACTACCTTAAAAAAATTTGAGAGGGTCCCCAGATTTATAATGGTTCCATTTTTTATTTTTTTTTAAGTTTATGTTTTATATCCAATGACTTTAATTATGAAAGGGCATTTACATCTTCTGCAAGATCATTTTTTATTTTTATTATTTAAACTTTCGTTGTAGATTTATCATTTTTTTGGTAATTTTTTAAGTTTTATTTATTTCCAATTACTTTAATTATATAAGGACAATTACATCTTTTGAAACTTTAGGTTTTACTTAGTACACTTGCTATTAAAACTCTCATTACAGCTTTATCGTTTTCTTTATGCCTTCTGAATAATTTGAGTTTTTTTCATAGATGCCGCCAAACTCTATGCCTATGGAATCCTTAACATTTCTATGATGCTTTCAATTTTCTGATCCAATCATTACTCATATATAGGTATAGATGATTTGTTGATTGCATTTTCTATCGTGTTTTCTTACGTCTCGCTTTATAAAGGGCTTACGTGATTGTTTTACCGATCCCGATTTCAAATCACAAAAACTCTCGTGAAATCATGTGCATTTAAGGAAAATAATCCATTTATATTAAGTGCTTAGAGATGGCTAAAATAAAAAGTAAAAAAGTGTAATTTTGTAGGCGTTACTGTGTATCCAAAATAATTCAAAATTAGGAAAATATTTACACAAGAAAATTAGAAGAGTGACACAAAAAAGGTGTCCTCGGCATTAACTTAATGTACCGACAATATTACACATACCTTCGAACATTGACAATTTAATGAAGTGAAAATAAATAAGTAATAAATAATTTTATCACCTACATCTTTCTATATATAAAAAGTGGCTATTAAACGGAATTTGTTGGTTTAACGGAAAAACTAACGGAATTTCTTGATTTAACGGAAAAACTAACGGAATTTTTTTAGTTTAAAAACCTTTTAACTCCATAATTGGGCTTCAAAATTTACAATTCTAAAGTCCATGTAGAAGTATTGGATGTCATGCTCATTTTATAGATACACTTCTCTCCAAATGTTTCATAAACTTCCAATGTGGGACTGTGCATTTTATATATGCTCTTAACTCCAATAGTTTTATAAAGTGCCTATTAAACGGAATATGTTGGTTTAACGGAAAAACTAACGGAATTTCTTGATTTAACGGAAAAACTAACGAAATCTTTTTAGTTTAAAAATCTTTTAACTCCATAATTGGGCTTCAAAATTTACAATTCTAAAACCCATGTAGAAGTATTGGATATCATGCTCATTTTATAGATACACTTCTTTCCAAATGTTTCATAAACTTCCAATGTGGAATTGTGCATTTTATATATGCTCTTAACTCCAATAGTTTTATAAATTTCCAATGTGGGATAGTGAAAAAAAAAATGTTAAAATGCTCATCAAAATCATTTTCAAATGTATGTCTAATTGACTAATTTGATTTTGAATTACAACTAATTAAATTGTAATATTCACTTTCATTCTTTCATTTATTTAATTTTCAAATTTAATTTAAATTGCACTTGATTATTAATATATTAATATTAGATATTATTTTTTATAAGTTTAAAATATTTTAATTTAACAAAGTAAACTATATAATGAATCTTATTAGTAAAGATAGATTTACTTTAAATTATTTTTATGTATTTATTGCATTCGGTTCGACCACAATTGAATTCCCATGAACTTCACGTCGAAATAATTCTCGATTGTGAATCAAAATCCTTCATCTCCATTTTCAGATATCGGAATTATAAAATCCGCGGACTTTTCGTATAAATCCTATGATTAATGCTCATGTTTAGTTCCTTAATTAATAAAAAAAAAATTCTTCTAACATTATTTAGCAAT
This sequence comes from Fraxinus excelsior, assembly GCA_019097785.1. NCBI lineage: Eukaryota > Viridiplantae > Streptophyta > Magnoliopsida > Lamiales > Oleaceae > Fraxinus > Fraxinus excelsior. Next base: position 30,729,311 of record CM032633.1, read on the forward strand.
ATTATAGTATTATATTAAATGTTTAGTAATTATTATTTTTAAATATTAGATGATTTTATGATATAGTAAAAAATCTATTTTTTTTATAATATAGAAAAAAACTATTTTTTAAAATAAAAATATATTTAATGTCTTAAAAATAATTAAAATAATATTAAAAATACGAAACGTATTATGACGCTTATTCTTCGTATTGACACGCCTAAACTTGTGATTCTTGATTCTCAACATCGACGTCTCGCAATGCATTACGCCTTTTAGAACATTATTAATAAATGAATGGAAAATGCAAAAAGCTTTATACTACTACATTTTAGTCACTAGGAAAAAATGAAACTAAAAAAATAAAATGGATGTGGAGATTATCAATTTAAAAATGCTAATAATTTATTTGGTAACGTACATTGAACTCAATGAAGAAAAAATATTTATTTATTTAGTTTTGTATTATAATGTTATCTATTATTTTTTTATGTACAAAAAGTTCATGATTAAATACAAAATTTAATATAATATAATAGTACGAAACACAGACTTATACATTTTAATTTAGAATTTAACACTATTCAAATTAAAATTAATATATCACAATGTGTAATTATTTATCAATTACATAAACATTACATCATTAATTATTTAATGAACAAAAAAAATTATATATAAACTAAGCAAACGTGCATTGCACGTTGCTTAAACCTAGTGTTTATAAAAATCTCAATTCCTGGTTTTCAATCTACGTTCACCTGTGCATTAGATGTTCATTTGATGAACGTGTTTCTAAAAAATGAGCAATATTGATTTTACTAACTGGGTTAATTGTAGTAGGTGTGATCAATATCAAGCAACAACAATTTAACGCAATGGTTCGTATGTCATTTATGTTATAGTAAATAGGAGTTATAGTATAAATTCAAGAGATACTTTATCAAAATAAAAATAAATGGTCATGAAAATATCCGTGATCACCCTCTACATAAATTATTATAAGAGAATTGTATAAATTTAAGGAAGCTTTATTGATATGAGAATGAGGTCGATACACATGTGAGGCTCTTATGATCATCTAAGGGTACTAAGAAGAGCTATACATTGGTAGAAAACCTTCAAATGCACGTGATAATGGGGATCAGTAAAACAATCGTGCAAGTCCTTGATAAAGCGATACATAAGAAAATACAATAAAAAGTGCGATCAACAAATCGTCGATTCCTATACATAAAAACAACAATTTTACTATTCAGAATACGTAGAGAATTGTTTCATTGTGAATTATACGTCAATTATGAAAGGGAGGAGCTATTTTCATCTACTATTCTTATATAGCGTGATGAGAACAACGCAGCAACGATTATTACGCAACCCCACAAAAGATTGACAATCCCAAGAAAGTCCAAAAAAATAATCCAATTTAGAGTTTGAACCAAGAATAATGAACTAATCAATCAAATAAAACGAAATTTGAATGACTTTTTTATTACACAACGCTTGATCCACACTTGATGTTGAATGACATAAGATTAATTTGATATGTTCACAAAGTTTTAAGAAGAACACGATTTGAAAACAAAATAGTATCTCGATTAATTCTCAATAATGTTGTGTTTCTACAATGAAAATAATGAAATATATTTATACTAAGCCCTAATTAAGGTAGTTAAAACGGAATAAGACTTTTAAGATTACAAATATATCAAATAAAATAAAATCATAATCAAATAAGGTAATTTCTAAAAAAAAAAAAAAAAAATTGGCTCCCCAAAATAGCCATGCGGCTGCATGATTTTTTCTATGCGGTCGCATGGAAAAATCGAAACCACGGTTTTGCATTCGGTTGACCTCCATACGACCGCATGGTGTTTTACGCCTTGTGATCGCATGGCTTTAATCTCAACTCCTCTTTTTTTTTGTATAGAATTTTGTGCCATTTTCGTAATATATTTAGGGACAAAAATTTGACACCCGAGATAAAAGTCATTCACATTTTCATCCACACTGCTCGTTTACTACTTGAACCGAGTTGATCAATTTGGTTTCTTCTTTCGAACCCAACATGAAACTTGTTCATTGACTTGTTAACTTTGGCACTTCGTCCACCATAGTTTGAACAAGCAATCACATCGCCTCTTTCACCTGTTTTGTCCTCGATCGTGCCAGCAGGCCTTCTTCGATAATCAACGGGTCTCGTCTTGAGGTCGACCTCGACTCATGGATCATATCATAGCAACCGGACATTCTAAATCCATCCATATTATAAAAAATCTGAAATTTTAAAAAGGTAATATACTCATCCACATTAAATTCCAGCATTATCCTTATTAAGTTCATTCATTTAAACGCAATCTATAGCACTTTTATGTATTTATTACACTTTAAATCAATTCTTGATACAATTTTAAAATATACTACATTCATCCCATTAGATTCCTACATTACTCTTATTCTATTAATTCATTAAACACTATATATCAAATTTTTTTTAAAAAAAATCATCTATAAAAAAGTAAACTAAAGAACATATACATAATGTTATCCAACATGTGAGAACAACGAAGGCTAATATATTTTACTGTTTTAACAAGAAATTTCCTCTTAAAATAAATTAAGACTGAAGGTAAGGATTTATGTGTCACCAAAAATCTTGTAACCCTGTATCTGACCATCAACTCTATTAAAATAGGAGACATTTTTCTATATTTTTTGGTGTTTTTCTATCCTTTGTATTGCCATTAAAATAGTAAAGTGATTTTGCCGGACATCAGGCTTCTCACACAATTCAGAAAAGTTAGTTGATATGTATGACTATGTTAGTACCATTTACAATGACATGGACATTTTTTTTATTTTTTTATTTATTTTTTTTTGGGCGATACGTCAATCACCTTCTTATAATCTGACGAATTTTTTTATTTGGCTGAAACTTTTATCTTATGTGTACGATCTATGTACATATTGGAGCAATGGCCTATTGAAAAATTGATAAAGAGATTATGTAGAAGATTATCTGTCAAGTAAGCAATTTGCAGTTTCACTACTCTTCTTTCATTTGTAATAGTATATTTTTAAATTTTAAAATCAGCGCTGCAACCATACATATATTGGCAACTCGTTTCAAAATCTGGTTATTATATAATTATGTTCAATGAAGGTAAATATTAATGGATGAATTTAGAGTGATGTATTTTATTTTGTTTTATTCTTGTCTATTTAAGTAAATTTACGTACTGTCAAAAATGTAATATACAATTTTATTTTTTCTAAGTTGGTAGATATATAAGAATCGTGGATAAAAATAGCGGCTCACCTATGAAAATGTATAATAAATTTTAGATTATATTTACTATTCTAACTTCGAATATTTAAACTTTGTATCTCAAATTCTTTCTAAATCAATCATTTGAAAATGCATTTAATAAGCATTAAATTTCAAATCTTTAGTTATATCCGGAAATTAACGAATTCTCATTGACTATAGTTAATCAACAATAATCAAAATTGTAATTAATTTGTGACGGGTTCTACATTTAGAACTCAAAATCATTCAAAAATTTCTCGAATGTTATGTTTTAGATTAACAGACACGATAGCCAAAACAAAATCATGGGAAGAATAAAAAACAAACCACTGTAATTAATCCAAAAATAAAACAATCACCTATGAAAGTAAAAGGATTTACTAAAGAGACTTAGTTCCTAAAGATGGGTCCAGGGGCATCATTCCCAGGAGGACTGGAGCCAGTTCCAGCGTCAGTATTCCCAGGTGGGGTGCTGAAACCATAGGGCATATTACCCTGGGCAGGAGTGGAGCTAGTACCAGCATTAGTGCTCCCAAGTGGTGGGATGCTGGTGCTTGGTCCTACAGTGGCTGGAAAATTCAGCATCCCACCCATTTGTGAATTCGTAGCCACATTCTTTTCCAGTTCATCCATTCGGGCCACGATGTCCCGCATTTTCTGCTCCGTCAAACGTCCCATTTCAGTTATATAACTTAGAGGGCCATTTTGGAGACTCGACATACCAGCCATGCACTGGTGCATCTGGATTTCCATGTCCATTAATGTGTTAATTCTCTGAAGCTTTTCGACTTGTTGATGAGACTTTTGAATCCTTTGAATCGTATAGGATTCCTGGTTGAACAATCTCTGGCTTTGTTCCATTTCCGGAAGTTCCCGAAATCTGGAAATAATTTGCTGAGCATCAAGTGGAGATGGCCAAACTGTTGGCTGAGGTTCATAGGCACTATAAATTATAATGCAAGCCTGTATATCACACAGGGTGCAAAGTTCGTTCATCTTGTTCACTATTCCCTTCTTTCTCTTTTTAAATGATGCCCTTCTCTCTGCATCGTTGGCAATATACTCAAGCTTTATTTTCCCTCTAGTCATGTTTAGGGACGATTTTTGGAGGGGGAAATGATGTTTTATGCATTATTTTTATTGCCAAAAGATGGTATTTATAGATTTTTTTTTAAAAAAGATCAGATTATCGATTGAATAGCAATTGTTTATTTTCCTTTTTCAAATTCCAGCATTTATTTTTCGTACAATAAGAAATAAAATCACATGGATAAACATTTCTTGGCTTTTTTGGAAAGTGGCAACTGTCTTGTACAAGTGAAATAAAAATTGGTCAATATGGAATTATCAATATTCCTATTTAGCTATGAAAAAAATGGAGAAAAAACCATTAGTATTAAGTACATTGAGATACCTAAAATAGAAAGTAAAAAGTATCATATTTGTAGGTAATACCGTGTATCCAAAATAATTTAAAATTTGAAAAATATTTACGCAAGAAAATTAGAAGAGTAACACAAAAGAATTAAGGTGTCCTTGGTATTAACTAAATGCACCGACATCAATATTACATATACATTCAAACATTTACAATGTAATGAAATGAAAATAAACAAATAATAAATAGTTTCATCACCTACATGCTCAAAAATCTCAATTCCTAGTTTTCAATATACGTTCACCTGTGCATTAGACGTGCATTTGATGAACATGTTTCGACAAAATGAGCAATATTAATTTAACTAACTGGGTTAATCGTTGTAGATGTGATCTATATCGAGCAACAATAATATAACACAATGATTCAAACGTCATTGTAAATATGAGTTATAGTATAAATTCATGATATACTCCGTCAAAATAAAAATAAAAGGTCATGAATACCTGGTAACATATCCGTGATCACCCTCTACATATATTTTTATAAGAGAATTGTAAATTATAGTAAATTTAAGGACGCTTTATTGATATGCTGGAACATCGAGGAGAATCAGGTCGATACACATCCGAAGTTCTTTCGGTCAATTAAGGGTAATAAGAAGAGCTATTGGTTGCAAACACTCAAAAGCACATGATTTCATGAGGGTTTTTGGTGATTTGAAATCGTGATCGTAAAACAATCATGTAAGCCCTTGATAAAGCTACATGTAGGAAAACACAATAAAACATGCGATCAACAAATCATCGATACCTATTTATGAATAAGGATTAGATAGAAAAATTGAAAGCGTCGAAGAAATGTTAAGGATTTCGTTAGGCGTAGAGTTCGGCGGCATCTATGAAAATCTCATACTTTCATTCAAAAGTAATATCGAAAACAATAAAGCTCTAATGAGAGTTTAAATAACAAGTGTACGAAGTAAAACCTAAAGTTTCAAAAGACGTAATTGTCCTTATATAACTAAAGTAATTGGAAATAAATAAAACTTAAGAAATTACCAAAAAATGATAAATCTACGATGAAAGTTTTACTAATTAAAATAAAATTTGGCGACCCTCTCAAAAAATCTTAAATAGTTCGCCTTCATTATTCATAATTTCATCCATCTATTCTAATGTCGATAATCATTCTCCTTCTACATCTAGTTTGAGAAAACATGACTTTCACCCGTTCGATGATGAGTGTGTTTTGCACATGAATTTTGTACCATTGGAGCTTCATTTGTATTATTAATATGTTGATTATCGAACGAATTTAATGTATTTGTTAGTATTTTAATTGAAGGAATGATAAAATGATGACAAAGGGTTTTTGAAGTAAAGTAAAGGAAAAATGGAGTAGAAAATTGGCGCTCAAGCTCCCGAAAATAGTGCCCAAGCGTCGGAGAGCTAAACAAAAAAAAAACAGAATTCTAGCGCTCAGCGCCGCATAGGTAGCGCTCAAGTGCTACCTGGCTTAGAGTCGCGGCGCTCAAGCGCTGCGCCGCGAAGGAAATTAGGTTATTTTTGGGTTACGAAAAAGCCCACAAAAAGGACTTCAACTTGGCTAAGGATATATGAGAAGTATAAATAAAACACAAGATAAACGTGGAATTCGCGAGAAGACTTACATCAAGGATTCGGACCAAAATTAAGAATTGGAAGCGGCAGAAGATCTTGGTGCAAGAAATAATTCTTTTTCCAACTTTTGTATCATTTAAATCCGATGATGTATTCGGTTTTTGTTATTTATTTCATTGTTTTGATTATGAGTAACTACTTTTATTATTAGAGCAAATAATGTAACTTATTGAGACCCTTAGGGTGTGTTTGATAGCCTAAAAAATTAAGTGGAAAAAGAAAATGTTTTCCAACTTTACCCAATTAATGGTGTTTGATTGCAAAAGTTTTCTTGACTTTTGTTTTAGCAATGGTAACAAATTCTATCAACTATTGTAAAAAGAATTTTCACTTTTGTTGACAATTTCTATGCAAAACAAAGTCAAACGAATATGGTAATTTTTTCTAATTGTTTAAATTTTTATTTTTATTTTTTTTACTTTTTGGTAATGGGAACAAATACTGCAATAGATGAACATTGTATAATTCAACTAAGAAAAAGAATCATATTGAGATTAGGCGATTAATATATGAATTGAATGTGACATGTAGAAGGGGGAAATGGTGGTAAAAAATAAAAATTGTTGGTGGAAAAGAGTTGTACGGTAAATAGAAGAATTTTGTAGACATTATTAGAGAAACCAGTGCTCGTGAGAAATCCTAGAGAGAGAGAGAATAGAAGAAAATGGTTTGCGCTTGCTTGCTTGTGATGTACAATGACATTTCTAATTTTGTTTGCAAGAAGAAGTTGAAACAGTGAGAAAATATTGTAATACGAGCAAAAACTTGTTCACGAAAATATGTTTCGAATTTAAATCACCGCAAGTGCACGGTTCGTTGACAAGTAATAAAGTGAAAATCCTAAAATTTCGAGTATCGTTCCCACGAGGATTGATTTAACGTGATTATTATTATCTCGACATTAACTGAATCTATTAAATTCAAAATGATTGTTCTAGATTTTATGATTAAACTATGACTAACATGTAAATTAAATTAAAATTACGACTAAATGCAAGAGTGATGGTTAAATGCAAAGGTTGAAGAAATTAATGTATGAAAAAGCGTATTAGGATCCCGAATCACCAAACAAGTTCACTTTTAACTCCTATTTCACAATTTGACAACACGATGAATTGGTTGAAGAATCAATGTTTATAACTTATTCAATAATCTCTTTCGAGTAGAATTGAACCTATTCTAACATACCATTTGACTATATTTCTATAACAAATGCAATATATAAGAATGCATGACGTTTTGTAAACACTTAGAGATTCACATAAGGCATAGCAGTATATTTCTATCCCATATCGGACCTTACGATGATTTATACCTTGTAGAATTTATTTCCCTTCTTTCGAATGCATAAAATAAATCATCAAAACTCATACAACTATTGCGCATATAATTGTAGAGACAAGAAAGTGTATATAAATCATTCAACATCCATCAAACGTGTTTAAATATCAAATTGCAAAATAAAAATTAAAAGTTCACAATACGAGGTTCATTGTTCACCTAGTACATAAAAAGTCTAGCCTAGTATGAATAAAATTAAAGAATAATAAAAGTAATAAAGAGAAGACATCGCCAAAGAATTAGAATTTAAAGCTCGAATCTTGAATCTTGAAGTGAAATCTTTGTTCTCGCCTTTTTTCTTGCTCTTTAATGGTGTTTTTCTCTCTAAGAATGCATAAAAACCTAGTCTAGGATGAGTTTATGCTTTTATAGTTGCCCTAGAATCATTACCATAAGAGTTGTAGTTGGATAAGGAAACAAAAGATTTTCTCGCCCAGAATACCCCTTTCTATAGCAAGGTATATTTTCATGTTGTAGCATGGGCAAAGTAAATGCTTCCTGAAAATCTCTGTTGAAGTCTGGGCTATAGCAATGTATATTTCTATGCTATAGCATGGAAAGATTTTCGCTTCTAGTGCAAATTGGTCTCCAATCTTCTTTTCATTCCACTTTTGGCTTTTCTTCCTCTTCCATCTTCTTCTAGTCATCCATAATATCGACAATTAGATCTTTAGTGAGGTTCCATGCTCGGTTCATTGTTCGGGTCAACTTATGAATAATTACGATTTAGTCCCCGAACTTTCATTTCCTTCCATTTTGGTCAATTTCGCCTTTTTTCGCGCACATTTCATTATTTCTCCCCTGAACATTGAAGCTTGGTCGAAACACGTTTAATTGATATGTTTCCCTTTGTAGCTCATTTTTGTTTATTATTTCCACTTTGTTTGCTAGCACATTTTCAAATACATTTTTACCCATGAACCATTGTGTTGCTATATTTCAATATATCATTATTTCTTTTCCATTATTTTTTCTTTAAACTAAATATTCTTTCTCTATTTTTAGTTATTAGCTTATAGCTTCAAATTAAAATCTATCGGCTTTTAAATATTTATCTGACTTTAAAAAATAGAATCACAAATTTATTTTAAGAATTTATAATTTTTGTTTTCTTTACACTCGTGATATGTTCACAATAGTGAATTATATACAATCATTATATTGCTTAAAGTGCATGAAAGTTGGCATTGTATCATGCTAAACTTGGATAAGTGCAAATGTACAAGTAGCCTTCCACCTTATACTCTTGGAGGTATAACCTGCGATTTACCTCCTTCACCAAGACCCAATGCAAGGCAGGTGGTGGCCATCAAGGTTGCGGTTTATCCTTTTTATTTATTTATTTATTTATTTTTTTTTGTATCATGCTAAACTTTACATTTATTTGTGTACACATTTTTATTTTAACTCTAAATATTTTTGTTTGTTTCAAACTGAAAAATGTCAGTTTTAACAAAACCCCTCATTAAGATGAAAGCACATTAAATAGAAAGATAGAAAAATAACCTCGTTTAACTAAATAATGTACTTAACTAAATTATAACAATAAAATGTAGTCGTTTTAGGTTTAGCTAAATGATTAAGAGACCAAATTGGAAAAGCATATTTATTTGTCTATTGGATAGGATTTTACATATTTCATAAGGAACACCGAGTATCCTTAGAAGTTTGTGCGGTCTACTCTTTCATAATTTGCTATTGCACGGACTTTTCTTAAAACGCATACAGTGGATGAATTTTAATATCAAATGCATCAATTTGACTCAATGAAGAGATTAGAGGATATTTGGCATGTGACTGTCTATAACATATATTATGACTTCCTCTTACTTGTTCTATGACATTATGAAATGTCTGTAAGTATCTGTGACCATGCATGTTTAATGTATGAACTATATTTCATTTATTGTTACATAAAATTGAAACACGATTATGAATGAAATAAATCGGTGGATATTTGGTATGTGGCCTCATTTACAATTGAAACGCGATATATTTTATGAATGTGACCATCTATGACCTGTTGTGTAATAATACTGACAATCTGTGAACTTTTTAGAGTTAACTGTGACATGTTGTTACTTATACTTGAATATATTATCTAATAACTAAAATTATTTTCTAGGTGGATGTTGGATATGAAAAATGGTCAAGATTGTACATGCCAACCAATAGATATTTTACTATGACATCAAATATAGTTGAATCTGTAAATGCAGTCACGAAAGCAACAAGGAATCACCCTATTCAAGCACTCCTAGAATCATTGCGATAAACAGTCCAATCTTGGTTTTGCAAAAATAGAGACAATGCACATAACACTTTCACAAAGCTTGGAACCAAATATGAAAAGTTGTTGAGGGAAATGAGCAATGATATGAGAAATCTCAAGGTAAAGCTAGCAAACTATATTATTTAAATTGGTCACGGGTATGACTGTAAATATTTTTTAGTTCCAGGTTTCCCTAGCAAGTCATACTTTGTTTGTTGTGGGGGACAATTCTTCATCGTACATGACTGAGATAACTCAGCATACATGTAGTTATAGAATGTTTCGAGTGGATCAACTTACCTATCCACATGCACCGACAATGTTAGCAACATTGAAGCTGGATGTCTACAACTTTTTCTCGGTATATTATACAAGAGAATTGTATCTAAATACCTACAAAGAGACAGTCTTTTCTATAGGTAATAAATTAGAATGGAGTTTGCCAAACGATGTCAATAATAGAGTTGTGTTTGCTCCAAACAAAAAGAAAAGGTATGCCCTACTAAGAAGAGGGAGAAGTTAGCGTATTAGAGATCACAAATAGTGAAATGTGGAAGATGCGGGAAATTCAGTCACAATCATCGAACATGCAGGAACATGGTGCCACTTAACCGAAACAATGAAAAATTGAAAGTAAATAAGGATCCAAAGAAATTCAAATAGCTTAGCGTAATTTTTTTACATGAGTATATTATTTGTAATTGCAAATTGTTTCATTTGGTATCCAAAATGTGTATTGTTTGGATTATATGAATTGACAAATTATGCATGGAGCTTAGATTATATTTCTAGACGTCACATGTGTTTATGAGAAGGGTTGTGTAACCAGACATTGATTTTGACCTGTTTGTGATAACTGTGACCGTTTGTGACCATTTCTAGCACAAAAGGTATTAATAAGCTATAGGGTTTTCGTTTGACTATGGTTGTCTGTAACCAACTATGAATAAAATTCGAATTTAATTAAGTTGAGTGTTCAAACTAACTTTGAATGTTAGCTTCAACTAGATGTGACCAATTCCATGTTTATTATTTATGACAAATGTGTTAATCCTACATGTTAAGCATATGTGATATGTAACAAGTTAACCAACTATTGCTATTCATAACCTGTTGTTATGTAAGAAATTAACCATATGTGATCATTTGTAATCTGTTTAGACACATACAAATATAAACTTTTACCTCCATAAAATACTTAGATGATATCAACAAAACCATTCACATAAAGACAAATATTGTCACCTCCATGTACCAACTACTTAAAAACATATTCGCATTCAATTTCAAAACATATTATAAAGATAAAGATAACATCTATCGACTACATCATAAAAACACATGTTTGTCTAATTTTGAACAACGATCAACCTAATCCATCATAAAAACAATTCCATCAACAGTAGTTCAGTATTCTGACTTCAATTTTGGCAAGATCATTGTGCAACAAATACTGTACATACTTTATGACACAAAAAAAAAACCACAATCATGACTCTAATATTTAAAGTATATGAACCAAAAGTCACTACAAAATATTGATGAAAAACGATAAAACTTGTAATGCCCATAATGAAACTTACCAATTTTGTTGTTGAGATAAACCACTGACGATGTTAATATGAAAGTCCCTGGATATGTCACCCATATCATCACTAGATTTCTTCTATAGTTCGACCACTTTTAACAAATGTGTAAGAGTCTTCACAAGCTATAAGACCCCATCACAAACCATGTTGTCCTTGTACGATTTGTTACTTGAATTAAATATGTACATGAAATGATTATTAATGTCAAGTTGCCCTAACATCCAATGCGCATGATTGTTGACCTATGGTTGACGTCTCATTTTGATTATTACAAACAAATTATATTTATTACTAACAAATTGATTTACGTGTCCATAGTGATTATTGCACAAAAGTATTTCGATGGCACAAAGTTCCAGATCAAGTAATTTGTATACAAAAGTCAACATGGAAACAAGATCAAACAAACGAAGAATGATGTTGCAAACCTCGCAAAAGTTGCATCCATGAAAATCAAGACACAAGTAGAAGTACCAATCAAGTAATGCACGTCAAATCATTCAAACTAGGTACTTAGACGTTTTACAACTACATGTAAAGGTAAAATATTTTAATACTTGGCAATGCATCGTGACAAGCTCAAAGTTTTGATTTTACAATCCAAAACTCACAACAAAATGTTTTATGTGAAAAATATGATTTTCAAACGTAAAAAATCATAATATATACTTGTAAATAACAAACACTTTGAAAAATATTTTAAAAAGTCCCTCCAACACTTACATTGGATAAATTTAAAAACGAAGGCGTTTCGGGCCAAAGAAGTGGTACCGAACATCCGGTATGACCAACTTTGGCCACAACGGTCATTTTTCAACGGTCCAATATTCTGACAAAAAATGACGGTTAATTGGCCGTTCGGTAAAGTGCGTCCGTTAGGACAGAGTTCTTGACCATTTGAAAGTTATAAATACTGCTATTCCTCCACTTGAACCAACTATTCTTGAGCATTAAAGTGAGGTTTTTATTGATCCCAACTACCTTATTCTCCATCTTTAAGAAGATCAAAAATATTAAACTCTTGAAAAACTTTTGAGTGATTAATTTTGTGAAAATCTTTAGTTCTTCAAAAAAAATTTCATATCAACACTTTGAGCCAAACTCATTGCCATCTATTGAAGTGTTTGCCTCTTCTCTTCTTGTTATCAATCTTGATTCTATCATTCAATAAGAAGAGAAGATTTCACTTATAAATTCATTTCAAATTGTGGGTCGAGTTGAGGTCCCGAAAAACTCAACATTGTAAAAGGATCGGTGCTCTATGGTTGTAAGTCACCGAAAGCGTTGTAAACGGTTGGATTGTACTATAAGTCAATCAACATAGTGAAAAAAGCATTGTTCGTGATGTAGAGTTTGGTAACGGGGAACATAGATCACTGCATTGGATTGAACGTTCATATTATATCATTTGCACTCTTTAACTCTTTTACTTCACTTCTTTTACTTTGTGCAAAATTATTTCAATTATCTACGTGCATATTTGTGTTTAGTTTGTTTCATTATTATTTGTGTGATTATTATATTAAAATCTTGTATAGTTAACGAAAAAGTTTTAAAATCCAATTCACGCTGCTCTTGGTTAGCCAATCTTGAGCTTTCAATAGGTATCAGAGCACGGTACTCACTTATTTAAGAGTTCACAATCTTGAGTTATGGCTAACACCAGTTTTCAAAATCTTAAGGGACATTTTACAAACCGACCTCATTTCTTTGATGACACATATTATAATTATTGGAAGGCTATAATGATGATCTATGTTCAATCTATTAATTATAACATTTGGAAAATTATTGAATATGGTCCATATGTGCCCACAAAGACTATTAAGTTCAATGGCAAACCCGATCAAAGTATTCCTAAATCAAGATAAGAATATGATGAAGAAGATAAGAGAGAATTATCATTAAATGCTAAAGCTAAAAATTTGCTATATTGTGCTCTAGATAGAAATGAATTCAATAGGATTAATACATGTGATTCGGCTCATGAAATTTGGCGTGCTCTACAAGTAACTCATGTTGGAACAAACAAGGTTAAAGAAACAAAAATAAATATATTGGTTAAAGAATTTGAAAACTTCTTTATGAAACAAGATGAGCCTATTGTTGATATGATTACTCATTTTACCAATATTGTGAATGGCTTAAAAGGCTTTGATCGAAAGTATACTAATAGTGAACTTGTAAGCAAAATATTTAGGTCACTCTCGGAAGAATAGACTCCTATACAGATGGTCATAGAAAACACAAATGATGTAAATTCATATCCTTTAGAAGAACTATATAGAACATTGATGACATATGAGCACAACAATGCCGAAATCAAAGAAAAGACAAGGAAGAGCAAAGAGGAATCAAAAGAAGCTCCTAAGAAACAAATTGCTCTAAAATTGGCAATTGATGAAGAACCATCAACAAGCAACATGAGCGATGAAGAGCTCGATGATCTAGTACTTCTTGTCAAAAAATGGAGAGGCTTTCGAAATAATAAGAAGTTTCAAAGAAAAGATGACAAAGAATAAGAGAAGAACAAGAAAATCATTTGCTATGAATGTGACAAGTCCGGTCACAAAATAACCGAGTGTCCAAACAAAAGGAAACGTTTCAAGAAAAAGGCACTTCAAGCTACTTGGGATGATAGTGACGATGAAAATCAAAATGAAAGAGATTATCAAAATGAAATCGCTAACATGTGCTTCATGACCGTTGAAGATGAGGTAAGTACAAAAGAATTTTCTTATCATGAATTACTTAATTCTTATGATGAATTGCTAGAAGATTTTGAAAAGCTTGCCTTGAGTCATTCTATTCTTTAAAAAAAAAATCTCTATTAAAGGATGATTAAAGAAAACCTTAGAAAAACCAAAAGAAAATCTTGATTATGAATTGTTAACTAAGAAAAATATTTCTCTAAAAGAAAAGGTTGAGGATTTGATAAAAATAATTTATAAATTCACCGAGGGAAAGGAAAATATTGACTTGATGCTCGAAAACCAAAAATGTGTGTTTGACAAATGAAGAATCGGATTCAAACCCTTTTTAAAACAAAAATCTCTTAAAAATATGTTTGTTAAAACTTCAAACACCACTTGTACTTTTTGTAATAGAATTGGACATATTTCTTTTAATTACTTAGCTAAAAAGAAAATATTCTTTGAAAACAAAAACAAGTGGATCAATGAATCATCAAAAACTAACTATCAAGGACCCAAGTTTTTATAGGTACCAAAAATCAAAAATTAAATTATTTTTGTATGTACCAAGCAAAATCAAAAGCAAACGATTTTTAGATAGTGGATGTTCAGAGCACATGACCGGAGATCGATCATTACTTTCAAATTTCAAAATAAATGATGGTGGTCATGTAATTTTTGGAGACACTGCAAAAGGAAATATAATTGGAAATATCGGGAGACACTGCAACATCGGGAATCACCTATCCCCCTCTATTGAAAATATTTTGTTAATCGATAACCTCAAGCACAATTTGCTAAGTACTTAGTAAATTGTGCGATAAAGGTTATAATATAAAAATTCGATTCTTCCAAATGTCTAATTAAGGATACTACATCGAAAGATGTGATTTTCATAGGAAGCCGAAACAAGGATGTTTATATCATCAATATTAAGCATAAAAACAATGAACATTGCCTATTTGGATTAAAAGACGAAACTTGGCTTTGGCATAGAAGACTTGGTCATGTAAACATGGACCTTATTTCGTAAATTTTTAAAAATTATTTTGTAAAATGATTGCCAAACTTGAAATTTGAATAGGACAAAATTTGTGATGTTTGTCAACTTGGAAAACAAGTTAAAAGTTCTTTTAAACCAAAAACATTTTCTTCAACAACAAAATCATTGCAATTTCTCCACATGGATCTCTTGGACCATCAAGAACGGCTAGCTTAGGTGGTAAATATTATATTTTTGTTATCGTTGATGATTTTTCTAGATTTACATTGGTAATATTTTTGAGTGCAAATGATGAAACCCTAAAGGCTTCCAAACATTTTTGTAAGAAAGTGGAAAATAAAAAAGGTCACACTATTATTACGATTAGAAGCGACCATGGTGGAGAATTTGATAATCTTGCATTTGATGATTTTTGTAACGATAATTGATATAAACATAATTTTTCGGCTCCTAGAATTCCTCAACAAAATGGTATAGTAGAAAGGAAGAATTGCACATTATAAGAAATGGCTCGAACCATGCTAAATGAAAATAACTTACCAATATATTTTTGGGTCGAAGTCATTAATACCGCATGCTATATCATAAATAGAGTTTTGGTTAGTCGTAAGAAAACTAAAACTCCGTACGAGCTTTGGAAAAATAGAATTCTCAATATTAGTTATTTCAATGTTTTCGGTTGCAAATGTTTTGTTTTGAATACAAAAGATAATTTGGGAAAATTTGATTCAAAATTCGACATTGGAATTTTTCTTGGCTATTCATCGACTAGCAAAGCATATAGAGTTTTTAACAAAAGAACTCTAGTTGTTGCAGAATCTATACATGTTACCTTTGATGAGACTAATCTACTTGATCAAGAGAAAGGTATTGATAACGATGTAGGTTTGGGGACTCCTTTTGAACAAATGGCTATCTAAGACAAAGGAGCGCCAAATGAAGAACAATCAAAGGAACCCAACGATCAAGAAAGAGAAGAAATAAAAACTGAAGCTCAAGGCGACTCTACATTGCCAAAAGAATGAAAGTTTATCTCATCTCACCCAAAGGAGTTAATTATCGACGACCCAGGTATCGCTACTAGAACTTTTCTTAGAAATCATCTTGGTGGTTGTGCATTCATTTCACAAATTAAACCCATATATTTTAAAGGAGCAGAATTTGATAAGTTTTGGATTCTAGCGATGCAAGAAGAATTTAATCAATTTGAAAGAAACCATTTTGGGACTTAGTCGTTCAACCAACAAATCAAATCGTTATTTGTACCAAATGGGTTTTTCAGAACAAGAGAGATGAAAACGGAATCATTGTGCATAAAAAAAGCTAGATTAGTGGCCCAATGTTACAATCGAAAAGAATGTATTGACTATGAAGAAACTTTTGCACCCATAGCTCGGTTAGAATCCATTCGCATGCTTCTTGCATTTGCATGTCACAAAGACGTTACTCTTTATCAAATGGATGTTAAAAGTTTATTTTTAAATTGATTCTTTCAAGAAGAAGTTTATGTTGAACAACCACCCTCATGTTTTCAAATTTCGAAAAGCTCTTTACAGACTAAAGCAAGCTCCTAGAGTTTGGTATGAACGATTGAGAAAATTTCTACTTTCAAATGAATTTTCTATTAGAAAAGTGGACACTACTCTTTTTATCAAAACTCAAAAACAAGACATGTTCGTTGTTCAAATCTATGTTAATGACATTGCTTTTGGTGCAACAAATATTCAATTTTGTGAAGAATTTTCTAAAAATATGAGCATAAAATTTGAAATGAGTATGATGGGTGAACTCAATTTTTTCCTCGAACTTCAAATTAAACAAACATGTGATGGTATTTTTTATAAATCAAAGTAAGTATATATTAGACATGTTAAAGAGATTTGAGATTAATGATCTAAAATCGATGAACACTCCGATGAGTACTTCCATAAAGTTTGAAAAAGATGATCAAGGCACTTCCGTCGATATCACCAAATATCGAGGTATGATCGGATCTCTTCTTTATTTAACCGCAAGTAGACCCGATATTATATTTAGTGTATGCTTATGTGCTTGTTTTCAATCAAATCCTAAAGAATCTCACCTCAAAGCCGTAAAAAGAATTTTTCGATATCTTAGTGGGACTCAAAATTTAGAACTTTGGTATCCAAAACGAACTCACTTTGATTTACTTAGTTACTCGGATGCCGATTGGACCGGTTGTCAAGTTGATCGAAAAAGCACTAGCGGCACTTGTCACTTTCTTGGTTTCGCTTTGGTTTCGTGGTTTAGTAAGAAACAAAACTCCGTTACCTTGTCTACGACCGAGGTTGAATATATTTTCGTCGCAAGTTGTTGTGCTCAAGTGCTATGGATGAAACAAACCCAAAGCGACTATCATCTATGCTATGATCATATTCCAATCATGTGTGACAACACTAGTGCCATAAACTTATCCAAAAATCCTATTTTACATTCTCGAACGAAGCATATTGAGATACGACATCACCTTCTTAGAAATCATGTTCAAAACGGTGATATCTCACTTGAATTTGTTGACACCGAAAATCAATTGGTGAATATTTTCACCAAACCCCTTGCACTTGATCGATTCACGTTTATTAGACGAAGTTTTGGTCTTATTGAGTCAAATGGGTTTCAAAGCTAAGATGATTTTCAAATTGTATTTCTTATTATCTATTATCCATATTTCTTTTACATCTCTTTTTACTAAAAAAAAATACCGGACATCCGGTAGGAACTGTTCGGTGAGGCGAAACGTTTTTCTGTCTTTTCAGCAATTCTTTTAGCGGACGTCCGATATACGTGTTCTACAGTTTTTAATCGCGACTTCTCTACTTTTCTTCTCAAATTGGTATCAAATTCCTCTCCACTATCACAATATCTCTCCATAAAATCTTCAAAATCATTCTCACATCTCTCAAATCCTCTCTCTATACGTCAATTTTTATCAAACTTTTGCAATCCAAGATCAAGATTTTCGGCATTTTCTCATTTTTCACTTCCATTTTCGAACCCTAGAATTCGATTTTCACTTCCCACCTTATTTTTGTTCAAATTCCAACTATTTATCAATCATACTACTACCGAATCCACCATTATTCATCTACCCTACTAATCTCTAAAGATTTTCCAACAATTTACAAAAAATTCCATCTAAGAATTCGAAAACCCTCTCTCTAAGCCCTAAGAACTGAAAATCCCCAATTTTCTTCATAATGTCGACTTCACGCACTAGAGGAAAAAGGCTCAAACAAATCGTTCACAAGCGTGCTTCGTCTCCATCATCCGAGGAAGACGATATGGACCTCGAACTCGAGATACCGACAAATCCCCTTGCTAAGGTACCCTTCTTTTAGGTAAAAATATCAACCTTGTCTCTTTCTCTTTAGATGCACTGTCATTTAGAATTGAGGAATATATCACGAATATGGGTTGGACCTCCATTTGCATGATTCACAAAAATACATATCCGAATTTAATTCGCACCTTCTATAACAAAATGACTATTAATCCCCGTACAGGAGACATTTCATGTTTCATCAAAAATGTTCGTATCACTGTTTCACAACCACTGACTCAGACTATCCTTGAACTCGACCCTTGAGACATTCAAATTTTTGTGTATAAAACCCACCCTACGATGGAAGGATACAACCCTAGCGACGTGTGTCACGGGTAAGGATTTTGAAAACATCATGAAAATTTCAACGCACCAACTTACTCTCTCGTGCAAAGTTTTACAAAATAATATTGCAAATGTTATTCTACCAAGAGAAGGACATCAAGATGAGGTTAATTATTTTGACCTATTTCTCTTCGATTCCTTCCTTGTTGGTCGGTGAGTCGATTTCCTGACCATTGCACTTGGTCTCATGACACTCATTCATTCTTTACGCATATCTAAGGCACTTCCCTATGGTATGTTACTCACTAAAATTTTTCAACAGTTCGACATTCCACTTCACGATGAAGCTTTCATTAAACCATGACCCAACGACACCATTAGTTCCAACACACTTAAACGCATGAAAATTGTTTGAAAGGACAGACAATGGGTGTCTGAGATTAAGGGGTTCGATTCGGGTTCGGGGCCTTCTACCCTACCATTTGAAGAAGATGACGTTCATGATGACGATGATATGGATGTGCTTCCTCCCGACACCTTGAGATCGAGAGCCTCCCAACCCACTGGATGAGGACATGACGTCGATCAGCTTTCACTACTACATGGGTGGATGGACTCTCTCGCCACGACTGTCGATGGGATTATCGAGGAGCTTCATCACTTGCGAGCGTAGTAAGACACGATCCTAGCACGGAAGGCTACCATGGAGGATCACATGACTACTTTCTTCACCGATATGTTTGCCCGGTTTCCACATCCTCCTCGTTCGGCTCCATAGTTCATTCCTTGATGTATTGAAGTTATTTTGAAACTATGGTTAACCATTTGATTATGTATTAAACTTTATCATGTTTATGAAATATATATCTATTATGTGTGTTATTATTGCCTATTTTTACATGATTGAGCACTTTTTGCTTATGTCAAAAGGGGGAAAAGATAGATAAGTGTAGACAAGATTTGAATGATTATACTTAAACGGGTGGAATCATAGTGAAATTAATAGGGAGAATACTTGTATGCAATATCTATCTTACTAATCATATTGTGTTTGTCATAATCAAAAAGGGAGAAATTGTTGACTTATGGTTGATGTCTCGTTTTGATTATCACAAAAAAAAAAAAATATTTATTACTAACAAATTTAAGTGTCCATAGTGATTATTGAACAAAAGTATTTTGATGGCACAAAGTTCGAGATCAAATAATTTGCATACAAAGTCCAACATGGAAACAAAATCAAACAAACGAAAATGATGTTGCAAACCCTGCAAAAGTTGCCTCCGCGAAAATCAAGACACAAGTCGAAGTACCAATCAAGCAATGCACGTCAAATCATTCAAACTAGGTACTTAGGCGTTTTACGACTACATGTAAAGGTAAAACATTTTAATACTTAGCAATGCATCGTGACAAGCTCAACATTTTGATTTTACAAACCAAAACTTACGACAAAATGTTTTACGTGAAAAATATATTTTTTAAACGTAAAAATTCATAATACATACTTGTAAATATAGCAAACACTTTGAAAAATATTTTAATATGTCCATCCAACACTTACATTGGATAAATTAAAAAACGAGGGCGTTTCGGGCCAAAGAGGTGGTATTGGACATCCGGTATGACCAACTTTGACCACAATGGTCATTTTTCAACGGTCCCATATTCTGAAAAAAAATAACGGCAATTGACTGTCCAATATTTTACCGAACGTCCAGTAAAGTGCGTCCTTTAGGACAGAGTTCTGACCGTTTGAAAGCTATAAATACCTCACTATTCTTCCACTTGAACCAACTATTCTTGAGCATTAAAGTGAGGCTTTTATTGATCACAACTACCTTATTCTCCATCTTTAAGAAAATCAAAAACATTAAACTCTTGAAAAACTTTTGAGTGATTAATTTTGTGACAATCTTTAGTTCTTTAAGAAATTTTTCATATCAACACTTTGAGCCAAACTCATTGCCATCTATTGAAGTGTTTGCCTCTTCTTTTCTTGTTATCAATCTTGATTCTATCATTCGATAAAAAGAGAAGATTTCACTTGTAAATTCATTTTGAATTGTGGGTCGAGTTGAGGTCCCGAAAAACTCAACATTGTAAAAGGATCAGCACTCCTTGATTGTAAGTCATCGGAAGTGTTGTAAAGGGTTGGATTGCACCACAAGTCAATCAACATAGTGAAAAAGTTCTTGCTCGTGACGAAGAGCTTGGTGACGGGGGACGTAGATCATTACGTTGGATCAAACCTCCATATTATATCGTTTGCACTCTCTAACTTTTTTACTTAACTTCTTTTACTTTGTGCAAACTTATTTCGATTATCTACGTGTCTATTTGTATTTGGTTTGTTTTATTATCATTTGTGTGATTATTATATTAGAATCTTGTATAGTTAACGAAAAAGTTTGAAAAACCAATTCACTCACCTCTAGTTAGCCAATCTTGAGCTTTCAATGATTTGTAGGCATAATGAGCATCAACTCTAATTCAACTTCTCTCCAAACAGTATTAAATGATAACCGTTCACCATTGATAGTTTTGATTAAGCTGTCCTTCTCGTTCATAATTCTTGGGTCTTGAACAAATTTGGAGTGTAACGTCCAGATTGTCATATCAAATATACAATCTGTAGTTGTTGCTTTCATCTTCACGCTTTGGCAAGTTGTCTTATGTAATGAAAGCATGCATCCAAGTGTCGTAATAACAAAAAACATACCTAAGTGATGTGAACTATTATGCATATGTCAGAAATGGTAGCAATATTGTATCATGTTACTCAATGATGAATTAAAATCGATCAATGCATGCCACCAAGTTTTATAGTAAACAGGGACATTGCCACACACAATTTGAGGACTTATCATATTGTCTGCATCGTTGACCTTTATCATGTACACACGTGTATGCACTCATCAAACAAATAATAAGATTGTGACCAAGTTATTTCGTTCTGTGATCAGCAATGCTATGGTCACATAAAATAATGACAGGTCACACTTGATACAAAAACACTTATAATCTACATTTAATGTACATGTTCTTGGGCTTGTATAATCTATTGAACCAATTCTGGAATGAACTCAAGTCTATACTATCAACTCCCTTCGAATAAATTTGGAACATGACGTTTCTAGATTTAGATTTTTCTCTAGTAACGTCATAACATGGATCAACCTTAACGAAAGGTGATTGCTGAGTTTTTTTATGGCTTATGTACTCTCTTCACGAGCAGTCCAAATAATGGAGGTGCATGCGTATCTTCCTAATTTAAAAATATAAAAAGAAAGGTCGTATCTTCCTGATTTAAAAATATAAAAAGAAAGGTTCTAAATTAATGTATGATAATCAATTTGAATTTATACTATGAAATACTAAAATTTTCGTTAAGCTAACATCTACGATATGAAGTTTAATAGACTTCAGTAAGCGTGCAATAGCCTCATCAACTAGATCATACACTTCTTTAATAGCAAAGAATGCATCATCAAAGTTTTTAGGACTCTATGAAGAGCCAACACCTATATCAAATGAAGGAGATTGGAGAATATAGTCATCATGGAAATCATGTGAAAACTCAGATGCCATGTGACCTTTGTTCTTTTTTTAAACCACATCATCACCTTTGGCTGAGGTTTCAAGTGACCCTTGCCCTCTCTTTCAACCACACCGTCAGCTTTTGGCTTTTGTTCCCTCGAACCATCTTTGCCACTCAACTTCGTATGAACTTTATCCATCACCGAATATAAACTATAGACTCAAGTTCAACAAAAGATTTAAGAGACGATCTAATGTCATTCAAGCCATCTTTCAACACATTCTGACTCTGAATTATCTCATTAAGTTTCAAAGAACTGTTTGAATGACGCACTTTGTCAATCATATCAAACAGTTTTGACTTTAACGACAGAAGCTCCTCTTTTAGCCCTTTGTTCTCCACTCGAAGCTTGGTTATTTCCTCATCCATCAACTACTTTAGTCGACCACTTTCCTGATAAATTTTGTAATTAGTGGAGTTGTATATAAAATGACTTCTTAAGTTTGTAAACAATGAAATTAGTTACTTCGACCAAAATGATGGATAGCACGAAGCTGAGCAAGGGAGCTAGAACTAGCAGTCCCCATTTGCTTTTGCGATGGTGGATCTACAAAATCATCATCTAGATCTTCCACGTGTACCTTTGACAGTGGGGGTAGACTCACTTTTGCCCACTTGAGTTTTAGATATCCTAATATGATTTGGTTGTCTAGGCTTCAAGTACTGTACATCTATCAATCATACACAACATACAGTACAACGAAAATAGTTAGCACAATGATACAAATCAAGTCACAATATATATGAAGGAAAGTCACAAATCACGAGTCACAATCATAAGAGATATGTAACTTTAGAAATAAGATATTCATACTTCAGGTCACAATCATATTTCATGTCATAATATATCATAAATTCATATTTAGAACTTGTCATATATGGCATCGTGAACTCTATTTCAGATGGATCAATGTCATTTATCACAACCTGTTTGACACAAAATGGAAAAATGTTAAGCATATGTCATTTTAAATATGTATAACCAACCAAATGATTACATAACAACTCAAACGCATTTAAAAACTTACATTATCACTTTCCAAACACTTTGTTCTCCAACATTGCCACTGAATGATGTTTGTGCGCAGTCCAATTCATAATTCATGGATGTTTCTTACAAATTCTTGTTGTCATGTTCCCTTATAGTGCATGTATACACTCGTACAGCTACACCGGGAAACCTACTAAAAACCTGTCAATCTATAGCGTCCTGTTTGTTTTGATCCATTTCTTAGTGACGATAATGTGGTTTTAAACAAATATGTGTTCCAAGGGAACATTTCAAGTTTGGCAAAATTGTCTGCAAGTACAAACATATATTGATCCACCACCTTCAGGTATGATGTAGTAAATAGATACGAGGTTATAAGATAAATAATCTCAATCTTAACCACGTCATGGTCTGGTGCATCATCTAGTGAAAGAAAGACTATTTTGACATTTTCACTTGTGACAACTTTTAAGTCCCTGAAATATGTATTATTCACTGCAAACGGTTTTTCATCTAATATCGGTCGACCATCAACCCCATCATACCACAATCCAGTGACCAAACATAATTTAGCAATGGAGAACTGAATATATATCTCATTTATGTTGAACCACATTTCTTGCTTGTTAGGTTTCTTCACCTCCCTAGCAACACTTAGTGACTCGGTTATGTCTGCACTACTATGCATGTAGTAAAGAGACGTGTTTTCTAGAATGTCCCTTCATCACAAAATGCGTGATCACACTCTGTATTGGTGTTGTAGTGATCTTCCCAGAGAACAAATTCCTTGGTTTTATTAAATATTTCCAGTCGTGCATAATTGTAATGTCAAACATGTTCCTATGACCTTCAACAGATAAACATTTCACTTTGACCAACATATCCATATTCATATCGTAAATAGTTGGTCACAAATTCTCCAAAATCATAACACATAACAGTAGATAGTCACAGCACGTATTTCATTCACAAAGAATCCAGCACACTTTAAAAAACATATTCAGTTCACATAAATAGTAATCGATCAAACAGTACAGAAAATAAGCCACAAACCCTTCAAATTACAAAATACCCAAAACTAGTCACTAGATGATATTTCGATCATAAAATATCACAAAATATTATTTCACCTTCTTCATGAAAATCCCGCTGAGATCGACATTTTGACTCCATTTGCTGAAGAAGAATCTCCGACAACTATTTTTCTCTTTTCTTTATCCTTCTCCTTTATATTTACATCAACACTATGAGCTCTAATCATTTTAAATACTATTATGGTTGAAGCTAAAATGTAATATAACTACTTCACAATGAATCTCCGATGATAATACCGGTGATTGGGAGTTGTACGAAGAAATATTGTGTGGTTAAAAATGGTAGATAAAGATACTTGAATTATGTATGGTATAGAGAGAGACGCCGTTTTCCAGAGAGAGAAATGTTGTTTTCTGTATGGTAGAGAGAGGGGCGTGGTTTGAATGACAAGGATAAGTTGGTAGAGAGAGAGAGAGAGACGTGGTATGAAGAAGTATTGATGTGGACAGCCATATTAGATCCCATAGAAAACAGCTAGCACAATAATTTGTTTTTGTTAATTTAAAAATAGGTGATTACCACCTGATTTTTGAATTTTGAACTTTATTCTCTTATTTTTGAATGGTAAACTTGAGAAATAGGGTTTTGGGTAATTTTACCTACTAAAAATTGTCATCTAGGATGGAAATTACATGTGAACAAACTTGAAATTTCATTCTCTTCATATGGAATACTTCCTAGGGGGATTCAAATTTCTGCAATTTAGCCCATGTTTAGTATAAATTCTTTCAAAATACACTTTTTTCAAACTCATTTTCAACCATACATTTTTAATAAAATAATATTTTCATTCATTTCAATAAATTTTCCTTACTTTTTAACCACATATTTCTCATCATACCACTATTTAAAATACATTATTTCCCCAATAATATTTATCAAACGCACCCATAGTTTACATTCAATACTTCTATTTTTTTAAAAAAAATAATGATAATTTTTTGAACTTTTTTTCTTTGAAAATAACGTATTTATAATTTTCCGTGGAAAAAAAAAAAGAAAAATCTACTGATCAATTCAAACAAAAAACCCTCCCCCTAAAGGAAAAAATACCAAATGTATCATTTTTCATGAATTAAAACGGAAAATTAGGGCAAGGAGGGTCACGAGACTGGAAATGAAGACATTTAACATTCTTTTCCCATCTTATCGTCTAGGTTGAAACGAAGTTTTAGTTTTAAATTCAGATAGATATATTGACACCGAAATTTTATTTAGTTCCATTATTTTTTTAATTATATCAAAAGTTATCAATCGTTGTTTGTTATCGTAATTATTGCCCCAACTTTTTTTTCATCACATTCTTATTCTAATTTTTTCTATTAATTAGCATATTTTGGAGAACTAAAAAAAATCATGTGTAGAATCGAACACAAACCCGAACCGATATTTCGTTTACGTGTTATGTTTCAGTAATTAAGTGGACAAGAGTGGATCAATTAACGAAAAGTAAGAAATATAATGAGGTGCTTCCGAGTATTAAAATACTAGAACCGATTCACTCGATGTCCAAGCCTAGGTGGATGGGAAACAAATTGTGGATGATTTTATAGAAGTCATTAACGTTTTGAATACTTAAATAGCCAATTTTTTTAAGGACTTCTATAAAAAGTTTATTTTAAATATTGCAAGACTTTTATAGATAGCATTTGTTTTAGAAGTTATTTAATATTATTTTTCTTGAAATAAATTTGAACCATATAATCTCTCAATAAAATAATCTTACACATTGATTCATAATTTTTTTGTACCTTTGGCCACAAATTCTCTAAATAATTATTTTTCACCTCAAATTATCTTTTCCAAACAAAAACTTAAAATGTCCGAATTATATATTTAAACATATAAAAGTCTTTAAAATTATAATATTATACTTTAACTATATATTCTTAAAAAAAGGCGATTTCCACAAAATATATTCTTAATAATTTACATGAAACATGTACTTAGTGTATGTTTGAGCCCAAATTTTCTTTAAAATGCACTTTGAAATAATATTTTGATGAAGAATGTATTGTTAAAAAATAAGAAGAAATTTCGTGTGTGTGTGTGTGTGTGTACGAATTTGATTTCTTAGGACTCGTTTGATTCTCATTATTGTAGAATGAAAATGAAAAATATAGTCGTTATTAGACTCCACACAAGAAATAGAAATTTAAAATTTATGATTTGATATGATGGATAACGGTCAAAAATTTCTCGAATGTTATGTTTTAGATTAACAGACACGATAGCCAAAACAAAATCATGGGAACAATAAAAAAACAAACCACTGTAATTAATCCAAAAATAGAACAATCACCTATGAAAGTAAAAGGATTTACTAAAGAGACTTAGTTCCTAAAGCTGGGTCCAGGGGCATCATTCCCAGGAGGACTGGAGCCAGTTCCAGCGTCAGTATTCCCAGGTGGGGTGCTGAAACCATAGGGCATATTACCCTGGGCAGGAGTGGAGCTAGTACCAGCATTAGTGCTCCCAAGTGGTGGGATGCTGGTGCTTGGTCCTACAGTGGCTGGAAAATTCAGCATCCCACCCATTTGTGAATTCGTAGCCACATTCTTTTCCAGTTCATCCATTCGGGCCACGATGTCCCGCATTTTCTGCTCCGTCAAACGTCCCATTTCAGTTATATAACTTAGAGGGCCATTTTGGAGACTCGACATACCAGCCATGCACTGGTGCATCTGGATTTCCATGTCCATTAATGTGTTAATTCTCTGAAGCTTTTCGACTTGTTGATGAGACTTTTGAATCCTTTGAATCGTATAGGATTCCTGGTTGAACAATCTCTGGCTTTGTTCCATTTCCGGAAGTTCCCGAAATCTGGAAATAATTTGCTGAGCATCAAGTGGAGATGGCCAAACTGTTGGCTGAGGTTCATAGGCACTATAAATTATAATGCAAGCCTGTATATCACACAGGGTGCAAAGTTCGTTCATCTTGTTCACTATTCCCTTCTTTCTCTTTTTAAATGATGCCCTTCTCTCTGCATCGTTGGCAATATACTCAAGCTTTATTTTCCCCCTAGTCATGTTTAGGGACGATTTTTGGAGGGTGAAATGATGTTTTATGCATTATTTTTATTGCCAAAAGATGGTATTTATAGATTTTTTTTTAAAAAAGATCAGATTATCGATTGAATAGCAATTGTTTATTTTCCTTTTTCAAATTCCAGCATTTATTTTTCGTACAATAAGAAATAAAATCACATGGATAAACATTTCTTGGCTTTTTTGGAAAGTGGCAACTGTCTTGTACAAGTGAAATAAAAATTGGTCAATATGGAATTATCTATATTCCTATTTAGCTATGAAAAAAATGGAGAATAAACCATTAGTATTAAGTGCATTGAGATACCTAAAATATAAAGTAAAAAGTATCATATTTGTAGGTAATACCGTGTATCCAAAATAATTTAAAATTTGAAAAATATTTACGCAAGAAAATTAGAAGAGTAACACAAAAGAATTAAGGTGTCCTTGGTATTAACTAAATGCACCGACATCAATATTACATATACATTCAAACATTTACAATGTAATGAAATGAAAATAAACAAATAATAAATAGTTTCATCACCTACATGCTCAAAAATCTCAATTCCTAGTTTTCAATATACGTTCACCTGTGCATTAGACGTGCATTTGATGAACATGTTTCGACAAAATGAGCAATATTAATTTAACTAACTGGGTTAATCGTTGTAGATGTGATCTATATCGAGCAACAATAATATAACACAATGATTCGAACGTCATTGTAAATATGAGTTATAGTATAAATTCATGATATACTCCGTCAAAATAAAAATAAAAGGTCATGAATACCTGGTAACATATCCGTGATCACCCTCTACATATATTTTTATAAGAGAATTGTAAATTATAGTAAATTTAAGGACGCTTTATTGATATGCTGGAACATCGAGGAGAATCAGGTCGATACACATCCGAAGTTCTTTCGGTCAATTAAGGGTAATAAGAAGAGCTATTGGTTGCAAACACTCAAAAGCACATGATTTCATGAGGGTTTTTGGTGATTTGAAATCGTGATCGTAAAACAATCATGTAAGCCCTTGATAAAGCTACATGTAGGAAAACACAATAAAACATGCGATCAACAAATCATCGATACCTATTTATGAATAAGGATTAGATAGAAAAATTGAAAGCGTCGAAGAAATGTTAAGGATTTCGTTAGGCGTAGAGTTCGGCGGCATCTATGAAAATCTCATACTTTCATTCAAAAGTAATATCGAAAACAATAAAGCTCTAATGAGAGTTTAAATAACAAGTGTACGAAGTAAAACCTAAAGTTTCAAAAGACGTAATTGTCCTTATATAACTAAAGTAATTGGAAATAAATAAAACTTAAGAAATTACCAAAAAATGATAAATCTACGATGAAAGTTTTACTAATTAAAATAAAATGTGGCGACCCTCTCAAAAAATCTTAAATAGTTCGCCTTCATTATTCATAATTTCATCCATCTATTCTAATGTCGATAATCATTCTCCTTCTACATCTAGTTTGAGAAAACATGACTTTCACCCGTTCGATGATGAGTGTGTTTTGCACATGAATTTTGTACCATTGGAGCTTCATTTGTATTATTAATATGTTGATTATCGAACGAATTTAATGAGTTTGTTAGTATTTTGATTGAATGAATGATAAAAGGATGACAAAGGGTTTTGAAGCAAAGTAAAGGAAAAATGGAGTAGAAAATTGGCGCTCAAGCACCCGGAAATAGCGCCCAAGCGTCGGAGAGCTAAACAAAAAAAAACAGAATTCTAGTGCTCAGCATTGCATAGGTAGCGCTCAAGCACTACCTGGCTTAGAGTCGCGGCGCTCAAGCGCTGTCTTCAGCGCTCAAACGCTACGCCGCGAAGGAAATTAGGTTATTTTTAGATTACGAAAAAACCCACAAAAAGTACTCCAACTTGGCTAAGGATATATGAGAAGTATAAATAAGCTAAGAGAGGCACGAAATAGGGTTCCACACCTTGCAAAAATAGAGATAAAAATACAAGATAAACGTGGAATTCGCGAGAAGACTTACATCAAGGATTTGAACCAAAATCAAGAATTGGAAGCGGAAGAAGATCTTGATGCAAGAAATAATTCTTTTTCAACTTTTGTGTCATTTAAATTCGGTAATGTATTCGATTTTTGTTATTTATTTCACTGTTTTGATTATGAGTACTAATTTTATTATTAGGGCAAATAATGTAACTTATTGAGACCCTTAGAGTGTGTTTGATAGCCTAGAAAATTAAGTGAAAAAAGAAAATGTTTTCCAACTTTACCCCATTAATGGTGTTTGATTGCAAAAGTTTTCTTGGCTTTTGTTTTTCCTACCTTTCTAAGTACAACCATTTTATGCAAATTTTCTTGATTTTGTTTTTCCACCTATTAGGTGAGAAAGCAATTTCCATTTTCTTCTTCTTCTTCTTTTTTTTTTTTTTTTTTTAAGCAATGGTAACAAATTTTATCAACTATTGTAAAAAGAATTTTCACTTTTGTTGACAATTTCTATGGAAAACAAAATCAAACGAATATGGTAATTTTTTCTAATTGTTAAAAAAAAAATTTTTTACTTTTTGGTAATTCGAACAAATTCTAGACACTTCAAATTACAAAATACCCAAAACTAGTCACTAGATGATATTTCGATAATAAAATACCCAAATCATGTCACAAATTAGTCAAACGTAGATCACAAATTACGCAAATCAGGTCACAAAATATTATTTCACCTTCTTCATGAAAATCCCGTCAAGACCGATATTTTGACTCCATTTGCTGAAGAAGAATCTCCGACAACTATTTTTCTCTTTTCTTTATCCTTCTCTTTTATATTTACATCAACACTATGAGCTCTAATCATTTTAAATACTATTATGGTTGAAGCTAAAATGTAATATAACTACTTCACAATGAATCTCCGATGATAATGTCGGTGATTGGGAGTTGTATAAAGAAATATTGTGTGGTTAAAAATGGTAGATAAAGATACTTGAATTATGTATGGTATAGAGAGAGACGCCGTTTTCCAGAGAGAGAAATGTTGTTTTCTATACGGTAAAGAGAGGAACGTGGTTTGAATGACAAGGATAAGTGGGTATAGAGAGAGAGAGAGAGAGAGAGACGTGGTATGAAGAAGTATTGATGTGGACAGTCCATATTAGTTCCCATAGATAAACAGCTAGCACAATAAATTTGTTTTTGTTAATTTAAAAATAGGTGATTACCACCTGATTTTTGAATTTTAAACTTTATTCCCTTATTTTTGAATGGTAAACTTAAGAAATAGGGTTTTGGGTAATTTTACCTACTAAAAATTGTCATCCAGGATGGAAATTACATGTGAACAAACTTGAAATTTCATTCTCTTCATATGGAATACTTCCTAGGGGGATTCAAATTTCTGCAATTTAGCCCATGTTTAGTATACATTCTTTCAAAATACATTTTTTTCAAACTCATTTTCAACCATACATTTTTCAATAAAATAATATTTTCATTCACTTCAATAAATTTTCCTTACTTTTTTACCACATATTTCTCATCATATCACTATTTAAAATACATTATTTCCTCAATAATATCTATCAAATGCACCCATAGTTTACATTCAATACTTCTATTTTTTAAAAAAAAATTAATGATAATTTTTTGAACTTTTTTTCTTTGAAAATAACGTATTTATAATTTTCCGTGGAAAAAAAAAAGAAAAATCTACAGAACAATTCAAATAAAAAACCCTCCCCCTGAAGGAAAAAATACCAAATGTATCATTTTTCATGAATTATAATGGAAAATTGGGGCAAGGAGGGTCACGAGATTGGAAAAGAAGACATTTTCTTATCGTCTAGGTTGAAACGAAGTCTTACTTTTAAATTCGGATAGATATATTGACACCAAAATTTTATTTAGTTCCATTATTTTTTTAATTATATCAAAAGTTATCAATCGTTGTTTGTTATCGTAATTATTGCCCCAACTTTTTTTTCATCACATTCTTATTCTAATTTTTTCTATTAATTAGCATATTTTGGAGAACTAAAAAAAATCATGTGTAGAATCGAACACAAACCCGAACCGATATTTCGTTTACGTGTTATGTTTCAGTAATTAAGTGGACAAGAGTGGATCAATTAACGAAAAGTAAGAAATATAATGAGGTGCTTCCGAGTATTAAAATACTAGAACCGATTCACTCAATGTCCAAGCCTAGGTGGATGGGAAACAAATTGTGGATGATTTTATAGAAGTCATTAACGTTTTGAATACTTAAATAGCTAATTTTTTTAAGGACTTCTATAAAAAGTTTATTTTAAATATTGCAAGACTTTTATAGATAGCATTTGTTTTAGAAGTTATTTAAAATTATTTTTCTTGAAATAAATTTGAACCATATAATTTCTCAATAAAATAATCTTACACATTGATTCATAATTTTTTTGTACCATTGGCCACAAATTCTCTAAATAATTATTTTTCACCTCAAATTATCTTTTCCAAACAAAAACTTAAAATGTCAGAATTATATATTTAAACATATAAAAGTCTTTAAAATTATAATATTGTACTTTAACTATATATTTTTTTTAAAAAGGCGATTTCCACAAAATATATTCTTAATAATTTACATGAAACATGTACTTAGTGTATGTTTGAGCCCAAATTTTCTTTAAAATGCACTTTGAAATAATATTTTGATGAAGAATGTATTGTTAAAAAATAAGAAGAAATTTCGGATATACGTGTAAAATTATTTTATTAAAAAATATGTGATTGGAAATTATATATATATATATAAGATCTCTTAGGACTCGTTTGATTCTCATTATTGTAGAATGAAAATGAAAAATATAATCGTTATTAGACTCCACATAAGAAATATAAATTTAAAATTGATGATTTGATATGATGGATAACGGTCATATTTTTCATTTTTATGGATGGAAAATGAGAAATAAACAGGGGCTTAAGTACCGTGCTTAGGTGGCATAAAAACTACTCACTAATGTAGTGTGCCTCCTAAACTAAGGTGATTCGCATAAACTAAGTACGGTGTTTAGAAGATCATTACTCTACCATGACTTAATAAGGGTGTGTTTGCCTTCCATTATTGGGGAAAAAAATGATGTAATGAATAGTATTTTTTGGAGAATGTGTGGTTGAAATTTAAAGTAACTTTATTGATTTGTGTGTAGAATATTGTATTGGATGAATGTGTGGTGTAGATTGTTTACTGTAGAAAATAATACTTGATAAAATGATAGACAAATAGGTGCTTAATATCATCTTTCTCAATTGGCGTTACCCAAACTCACTAACTAAAGATACGAAGTTAAAGTGATAATTGGGACAATTTGAGGGGGTGAAGTAAAATTTATCAAAATAAGGAATACGTATTCCTTCAGCACCTGTCACCAAGGCCGGTAGCAATCAACCTTATTTATCGTTCTTTCCCGTTCGATTCCGCGAGTTCGAAGTCTCGGAAACTCCCTCGCTGAATCTGAAACGGCAAAAATGGCCTCCACTTTAGCTCGCAAATCAGTCTCTGCTCTTCGCTTTCGCCAGCTCGTAAGCCCTCTTGTCGATTTTCTTTTTCATTTTTACTTTTTTTAAGTTTTCAGATTCAGAGGATTTGGAATACCTAACACTCTATTTACAATCTAATTACTGTTTCAATGAGAAATTTGAGGTCCTGAAGCTTCCGGCTGCTGTTGTTCCGATTAATATCTAGGGTTTTCCCCCAATGAAATATTATTTTTCTATTCAAGGATCAGCAGTAATTAGGATGTGAGTAAATTAGAGAATTTAAAAATCTTTAGATGCATTATTTCAGTAGTTTGTGGATCGGATGAAAATTTTCTATCAAGTGTTGTCTCAACTGCTCAACTTTTGTTTTCTCCCACACTCGCAATAAGTTGGATAGAACAATCAAATGGTCAATCTCCCAGAAAAAAGTATGCAATCGTCGTTTTTGGATATAACAAGTTTTATTAATAATTTATAGACGGATCATTTTGCATGATTTTGTGCTATTATCTCTTTCTTGATGCAAGAGACATTTCAGTTGGATCTTTTTCTCTTCTTGACTTCACTTGTATTCTTTGGTAGAAATTCTTTACTAAGTACTTGTTCTTGGGGAACGAATGAAAATTGTAGGCTCTGGCAGGGCAAGCATTACAGGGCTCCAACCCTTACGGGGCAATCTATGGCGAACGCTCATTTGCCACAAAGCACTCATTCTCTACTGACAAAGGTGTGCTTTTAAGAGTTTGATTTTCTACTTTCTTGTATACAATATATACCTCTATGGACATACAAATGCACCAAGGTAATGTGATATGTTCTAACTTCTTAGTAGCAAATGCTTTTGTTGGCTTAGGGCGAAAAGCTACTAATTTCTGCTGCAATTCATGATTAAATGTACCTATGGCAAGTGGATTTTTTATGGTTTTATTCTGAAATTAATATGGCTTGATATATCCCAATTTCTAATCCAAATTTCTATTGCTTTTCTGTAAGCTAAAATTGCTGGTGAGCTCTATTTTTCGTACTGTTGAGCTTTCATGGTCTATTTGTTATGCTATATTAAGGTTCCATATTATATTAAATATAATATAGTGTTTTTTATGTTCTATGCTATATAATTAACCCATCTAAAACTAATTCTCTAAATTTTATTGTCTTTTATTTCCAAACTGTTACTGCTGGCCATTGTCATTAGCCTCATCTGGCCAAGCTAGAACATTTGTATGTACTTATAAATCCAATAACGTAGCATGATTTGCGATTAAAATCCAGAAATGTAAAAAAGGCACGGGGGAAGGTTCTCTTGCTAGTAAGATTGATGGGATCATTAAATATACTGAAAAGAACAAGATCATCAGCTATAGAGATGGTTGCTACTGAATAAATTAGGCTCAAGTGTATCATTGCGTAACAGGAGGTGTTATTTTAGATTGGCTTCACCATGCTAGTGTCTTGTGTATTAAGATTAATCAGCATATTGGAAAAATTGGGTAGACATGGAAAAAATTGGGTGGACATTTCTGAGGGATGTAATTCTGTTACTATATTCTTAAGATTGTGAAGGGTCATTGAAATGCAACAAGCCTGCATCAGTTGTTCCAAGATTGGATAGACATTTGTGAGGGGTGTAATTCAGTTAGTTACTATATTCTTAATATTTTGTAGAATTCGTGTAAAGGGTCATTTGGAATGCATGCAACAAGCCTGCATCAGTTATTCCAAAATGCCTCTTTGACTCCATGGATTTATAAAATGCATTCCTGTTTCATTGAGTACCTGTTTGTTTGTTGGAAACAGTTATGAGATCCTCATTTCGTACATGTTTTAATTAATTTTGGCTTATTTTTACTGCAGATGATGAAGAAAGAGAGCAGCTTGCAAAGGAGATGTCAAAAGATTGGAATTCTGGTGGAGACATTTTTAGATCTTTAACTTTGTCATTGTACTTGATTTTACACCTTTTTCTCTTCAGTGTGCAACTATAACCCTGGTCCTTGCTACCCGATTGCAGTTTTTGAGCGGAGCATAAACACATTATTCCTTACGGAAATGGTTCGGGGTCTTAGCCTGACACTCAAATACTTCTTTGAGAAAAAAGTTACAGTATGTGTCTTTGTTTTGCTTCTCTTCTCTTTTTATTTTTCCACTTCTCATTTTGAAGTGAATATATATTTTTATTGTAATGTTACCTCTTCCTCCTTCCCCTTGCTGCTGCTTCAACTTCGTTCCTTCATTTTTTTTTCTTGTCCTCAATTCTCTCTTTTGGAGTACCATTGAAAGAAATCCACTGCAAATGTTTGATTCAGTTTGAAAACAATGTTCATTTCCCACAATTCTCAAGTGTGTGTGCTTTATTTTTTCATTAGTTTTCTACAGAGGGTGGAAGGGTTTCTGAAGTGGCTAAATATTGAACTTCAACAACACCATTTATGGGCTAGAATTTGGTCTTGTTTGTGCTTTTGAATGGATCTAAGTCTGAAGATATTATAATTGTGCAGATCAATTATCCGTTCGAGAAGGGCCCTTTGAGTCCTCGTTTTCGTGGAGAACATGCTCTCCGACGATATCCAACTGGAGAGGAACGGTGTATTGCCTGCAAACTGTGCGAAGCTGTAAGGGATATACATTAAAGTAGATTCTATCCACACGATTATTTTTTTACTTGGTGTATATCTTGTTTCTATGATAAACATCTTAATGTTATGCACATGCATGTGTTTTAAACAGTGAGGTTACATGTAGAGTTGGTAGGCTGAAATGTGCTTGTATTTTAGACATGCTCAATTTGATTTTTACTGTCATCTGTTAATGGTTGTATCTAAGTTTCTTTTATGTCATCTGTATGCTAGTACTTGTTTAGCTTGCTGTTGCAGCATGTTAATGACCATCAGTTTATTTAATGTAATTTTGTCCCTTGACAGATTTGCCCTGCCCAGGCAATCACTATTGAAGCTGAGGAACGAGAAGATGGGAGCCGTCGGACAACCAGGTAATGTTTTTGTTATCTGCCCACACTTTTCCTCTCAGTTTGCCCCTTGCATCTCTCATTCTCTACGTCATCTTGAATTCATAGGTATGATATCGACATGACAAAGTGCATTTACTGCGGGTTTTGCCAAGAAGCATGTCCTGTTGATGCCATTGTTGAAGGGCCCAACTTTGAATTTGCTACTGAAACTCATGAGGTTAAAACTTCTCACTAAATTATTAGCTGAACTGTTTATTGCTAAATCTACATTGGAGTAAATAACTTATTTCTGGTTGCTATAGGAACTTCTCTACGACAAGGAGAAGCTACTCGAGAATGGTGACCGGTGGGAAACTGAAATTGCTGAGAATCTCAGATCTGAAAGCTTGTACCGTTGATTCATTGTTAATTTCTGTTAAAACATCAACATGCGTCCCTTGAACTTGGGTCCATCCTGATTTTGAATATTTGCTAAATAAATGGATCTAATTGTCATTTGTATCTGGTTGCTTCCATTTTGCCACAATAGTTGTGTAAGTTCCTAGTTTGGAAACAGCAATCATTGATGGATAGATTTTTATTTTTTTTTTGGTTACTTTACACTTCAGATCAATTTTAGTCTGTATATCTACTCATCTAGATTGAACCTTTTTTATTTTACTATAAACTGTTCGTGATATAGGTCTTGCCCCAATATATAAGCATGATCATCAATTTCATCGCATTCTGAAATGTCATTTGGTTTTAGACTCTTCTACCATCATCCATTTATATCGAAGGATGGTAAATTGCATGTTCTAAAAAGTTCGCTTATATAACTGTGTGTGTGAACTATGATCTTGGTCATTTGAGTTTGCTACCTCCAATTTGTCTCACGTCAGTGTTCATAAATAACTACACTTTTTTCTGCAAAGATATCTTTCTGAACATTTTCTTTAAGAAATTAAGAATGAGGTTTTTGTCTTTCTGAACATTTTCTCTCACTTGATGCCATAAGGTGTAAGCTGGCTTATAAGAGATTGACGAATAGTCGAAAAGTTAAAACTACCAAATATATGCTTATGGCGAATGGCTACCAAAAGAATGTATATTTTAGAGGCAGCATACTTATTACTATTTAGGGTTTACTGAATTTTGTCAAAAGTTTTCACGAGATCACTAAATTTCAAAACTTTCTTAATTAGTCACTGAACTTTTCCAAAACTTTCCTAAATAGTCACCCAACTTTGCAAAAAGTTCCTAGGGGGTCACTGAATCATTGATGTATGGGGTCCCCATTTTCAAAGTTCGGTGACCTCCTAGGAAGTTTTAGTAAAGTCCAGTAACTATTTATGGTAGTTTTGAAGTTCAGTGACCTCCTCGGAACTTTTTGCAAGGTTCAGTGATTAATTAGGGAAGTTTTGAAGTTCGATGACTTCCTGAGAACTTTTGACAAAGTCCGGTGACTATTTAGGGTATTAACTCATTACTAACTATAGAAGAAGGGGAAATGGAAAAGAGGAGAAAAGGAGGGAAAAAGACAGAAGAAGAGGGAAATACCAGAGAGAAATAGGGGAGAATATCGATTTATTTCATTATCCAAGATTGTTTTATTACAATGCAAAAGTCCCTTTATGCTTTAGAAGATTCTATTTTAAGTAGGAAATATCTATTAAAAACCATTAAATCAAACATGATGAAGTTTCCAAACGCAAAACATTCAAATTGGAGACTATATTGCATCACTAGTCAAGCCTAATTCAAATCAAGTTCTCTCATCCACTATGACGTGTTTCATCCATAACATATAAGAAATGGATGTCAAGTCGAAATTCTTGAATGACCATATTACAAAGTATTCATGTGATACAACCAGACGAGTTTATATAAGAGGGTAACATGAATGTGGTTTACAAGATGCAAAGATTTATTTCTGGACTTTTAGGTGGGAATCGAAATCTATGTAATGAGCATTTGATAGTTGTCTAATTTTGCTCGTTAACTATTTTACGTAATGCCTTAATCAATACATTGCAACAATAATGGCTACAATTTTTAAACACTCAAGAGATATCTAATTGAAAATTTTCCCTTCGTAGATTTTTCCGTCTTTATGTGATTTAGGATAAACAGTGAACACTATCTATGATTTAGCATTTGGGAAATTATGGATTACTAATAATTTCTTGATTAGTGTATTTTCATTTTTTATGTACATGGTTTGTATTGTGTCTTGATGTCACTAAACTTGTAACTAATTTCATAGTGGTCACTAAGCTTTATCCCTCATTATTTTAGAACACTCTAATAAATGTTTTTCTATTTTTTTTAAATGTCTTTCGCAAATCTCTTCAAAGATTTGTCGAACATATAAGTCAAGCGCATATATTGCGTTTGACTCTTTTACGTCTCACACACCCAAACTTCCTTCGCATAGTCCTAGTGCATTCTTGAGTGCAAGTGTGAGCTGCATTTACATGTATTCAATAGTCACAATTCGGGTATAAATTAACTTTACATTTTGAAAAATGAGAAATATTTCATAAAATTGCAAAAATCAGACCGCTCGAAAATAAAAGAAACATGGAAGGTGTATTGTGACTTTTATTTGGGGCATGTGAATCTTCTTCCATTTGATCGTTTGTCATCGTTGTGATATTTTATAGGCTGTTTAACAAAAGTAATTTATTCTAACTC
The DNA here is from genome assembly GCA_019097785.1 of Fraxinus excelsior. NCBI lineage: Eukaryota > Viridiplantae > Streptophyta > Magnoliopsida > Lamiales > Oleaceae > Fraxinus > Fraxinus excelsior. Next base: position 30,768,073 of record CM032633.1, read on the forward strand.
ATTCCATATCGCATAATTGCAACCAATTCATATAGCATGAATGTGAGATGTGACAAACAATTGTGAATCTCACTAATGTTATCTCAAAGAATTGCAGCAACTTCAAGTGGCGATTATTCATGCAGCAAAAATGATTGTTAACTGGGGGTTTTTTATTTAATTAAATTCCGTTCTACCTTATTTAAGAATTTTTTTTATTAAGGAGGTGTTTGATGCACATTAATGAGAAGAAAGTGCATTTTATGATGTGATATGATGGAAAATGTGTGGTTAAAAATAAGGAAAAGTTTTGATTTGTGTATAATATTATTTTATTGAAAAATATGTAATTGAAAATGAGTATTGAAAGAATAAATTTTGGGAAGAATGTAGATCAAACAGGGACTAAATTGTAAAAATAAAAATTAAATATTCAATTGATCTAGTTTATTTATGGGTGGTTATATTGGAGTTAAATATTTCACTACTCGCTAACTTGTACTTTCGTGATACTTTACTCACTAAACTTTAAAATGCTTTTGAATCATCATTGTATTTAACTCATTGAATCTAACTATTCAAAAATTGAAAATTTTGAAGTATAAAATACCATACACGAAGACGAAGTCATTTTTGATAATCCAAGAATAACCAACCAAAAGGGGGTGAATTAGTTTTTAAAACTTTTTTGACAATTAATCTCAAAATTATTTAATACACAAAATATAAATGCAAACTGTAATAAGAGAAGTAAATATGCAAATTCGATAACTAATTGTTACTTAAGTGGATATAGCATAATGTAAGTAGCAATTTAAAGTAAATTACAATAATATAAAGATGATAAACGAATTTAATAGGGTTCGATACACAATGTTTTGTACGTCCATGTTACCAATCTCTCCATCACGAGTAAGGTCAAATGCACTATTGTGGTCACTTACAAACAAGGAGTACAAATCCTTAAGTGACTTACAACAAAGAGCACTTATCCTTAGGTGACTTACAACAAGAACCACATACCCTTAGCAACAATCGAGTTTTTACAAGGCTCTCGAAACCACCCAAATATAAATGATAATTTTACAATTGAAAGAACTCTCTTAACAAATGATATAATCAAGTCCAGTGTTTAGAGAGTTAAGATAACACTTCAATAGATAGCAAATAATAAAGTTCAAGTGTTTATGTTGTAAATTTTGATAAAAGATGAATAATGAAATAGTTTGTATGCTTGTATCAAAGCTTTTAACATATGATCTCTCTTAACAAATAATACAATTTCATAGAGAGATTTACACTTCAATATAAGTGTTGGCAAAAAAACTTTTATCTAGAATTGAAATTAGATGAGCTTGAGAAATTTTCTTACAAAATAGAATTTTTGATGAAATAGATGAAACTAGTTTGATCAATCAAGATATTCTTTGTAATAAATGAAATAGAATATATAATCAAGTAAGCTCAATGATTTTCAATAAATATACTCTCTTAATTACTCTTATAAATAGTTGAAATTGAATGCAAAATAGTGAGCTATATATGGATCAAGATGTTTGAAAATCAGCAACTTTCGATTGAGCATATCAGGCATTTCGGTCGACAGAAAGATGAATATAGTTGTTGTATATTTTAAACCGTTGAAATTTCGGCTGAGCATTTTGGTCGAACAGAGTTTCAATTGACTGGACCGAAGTATATAAATTTTAGAAATTAATTTTTATATCAAAATATTCATTCTCCAAAATCTATTTCATATTTTGAATCAAAAACATTTTTATACAAGTGATGAATTATAAAAATAATTTGAGCTTTATGCACTTACTAAAGATTGATGAGTTGATACTTTTACATAAAAATTGAAATTTCGATAAAGAACTTCTGAACTTTAATCTTCAAAGTTTTTATTCTATTCGAGTCTCTTTTGATTGCTTGTTCTTCAATGGATGACGATCTGAGCATTTGAATGCTTAAGAAAATTTATACATAAAAAGCTCAAGAAATAAGACTTGTTAAAAATATAAGTATCTTGTTTGTTATAATCAAAACAAATGAAGTTATATTAAATCATAGGTCAACAATTTTATCATCTTGAATTACCTTGTGACAACTCTAAATTGAAATTTTGTTTTATTGATTTGTTCCAAAAATTGTTAGTTTCGATTCATATTATTGATTGTAAATCAAAAAATTTACTGTCCGTTTGAGATAGAATTTTTATTTTCTTGATTTGGGTCTACGATCTCAATCGAAATAATGATATAATTTCTCTATTTTATTTTCTCAACATAAAGATAGATTATGATCTAAATTAAAATTTATGTCAATTTGAAAGTAGCATTATTCTATCCCCATAAATATAAATTTTGAGCGCTAGATAAATTTTATCTAATGGGACAATATCAATATTCTCGTTTTAGATTGAAAGCCTATTTATCTATTATATATTTTCTTTTAATTTAGGTTAAATCTCAATAGAAAATTAAATTTAGTACAGTAAAGTACAGTAACTATTCAGAAGTATTTTAAAGCTCATTAAGTAAAGTACAATAGAGGTATATGTTGAGTGACTAATGAAACATGATAGATGACTAATGTAGTATAATGGAGTGCAACGTTTTTAAAGTTTAGTAACCACTTTGAGATATTCTAAAGTTCAGTGAATAAAACGTGACGGGGATATAAATTCAGTGACTAATAAAATATTTAACTCGTTACATTGGTACAATTGTTTTTATTTGTTACATCATATTTTAATTGCAGTTAAACTCCTCAATCTTTGTTCGTTGTAACAATTATTTCCCTAATTTTTTTCATCGAATTTTATGTTCAATCTTCTATTAATTAATACATCTTATCATTGATCACTATTATGTTTTCATGCACTGAAATGAGGAAAAATTATTTTTCTAACTTTTTTTATTTTTTTAGTTTTTAAAAATATGATGAAAATAAGTTATTTTATGCTATTTTACAGACTTTTATACATAAATTGTTATCAAATAAAAAATGTATTTATCTAATGAAAAGTTTGAGGATAAGAATGTCATAAAAAATCGTTAGGACCAAGTGTTATAATGGATAAAGATCGAGAATTGTAAGTGCAATTAAAATATTGCAGAAAGAAATAAAAATTTACACTATTTATTACATGCTTGATTGAGGACTCTGTTATTCATGGCGCAAAGGGGGGCAAGCGTCTAAGTTTATCTACCTCGGCATTACGCTGAAAATTGGGAGAGAGGCGAAGAGGGAAACATATTCATCACCCCTTGGCACCAATTTATCTTGTGTTGCAGTGATTTCTAAACTTCTTCATCAACGAAATTGTAAGGTATTATTGGATTTTATTAGTGTAAAAACGGGCTGTTGAAATCGCACTCGATCTGATTGTTGGGAATGATTAAATTTCAACTCTACTCCTTATAATTTATTTATTTTCCAAAATTATTGTTTCTTGATGGTAATCTTCCTCTAACAGTAGTTTTCCAACAAAATTTCTCTTGAATTTTTTATGCGGTTGTTTATGGTTTTCTCCTTGCCTTAAAATCTGGCCGCCCCTCAATTGTTATAGGTGGAATATCCAGGACTAAAATCCATTGGAGGCAGTTGCCCCCACTAGACCTAATGTGGCTCTGCCCCTGACTGGTCTAATTTAAACTTTATGATACACATTATCGGATTAAACTTCAATTAAATTTCCGTTAGTTTCACTAACGGATATGTTTATACTTTAAAGTCAAGTTCAATCACTAACTTGGAAAAAAATGAAGTGTCGTGACTTGTGATCAATATGAGTTTTTGCTAAAAAAAAAATCGGTGGCCACCGGGTGTTTTAACCTTAGCTCAGTTTCCAATTTGGCTGATCTTATTTGTTGTATTCAGTATTATTTTAATTTGTCTACATAATTTGATCTATAATTTCATGTTATACGTTTGCTACCCAGGTTCACTCTTCTTACCTAGTAAGCAATATGATGAATATAGGGAAGTTACTGTATAAAAGCCAGTCAATTATCCGGAATCTAATTACCACTACACCAGTTTATAGTTCTGCCTTTGGTATGAGTTGAAACCTTTCCCTTCTTTCAGCAGTATGATTTTGAATAGGATCTAGATTTATCTGAGTCGCTAATACAATTTACTCGTTTTAGATGTATCTGGAGATGGATTGAGCTTAACATTCAGGCGCTGGGCCACGAAAAAGACAGCAGGATCTACAAAAAATGGGCGTGATTCACTACCCAAAAATCTTGGAGTCAAAAAATTTGGTGGAGAGGTGAAAGCATGAACATATAGACGATAATTAATACTATATTATATTGTGCTGGGTGTATTTTCATTGTCCATCCAGCAGCCACCTCTCCCCAAGTATGCACAAATTCTTCCTTTTATCTAATGCAACATCCATCTTTATATGGTGCAGAGAGTGATACCTGGGAACATCATCGTTCGTCAAAGGGGAACACGCTTCCATCCTGGAAATTATGTTGGAATCGGGAAAGATCACACTCTCTACGCTTTAAAGGAGGGCTGCGTCAAGTTTGAGCGCCACAAACTGAGCGGACGCAAGTGGGTGCATGTTGAGCCAAAGGATGGTCATGAAATCCACCCCATCTATGCAAGTGCTGATGCACTTCCCGAGATGAAGACAGCAGCTTAAAGCCTTAAATTTAATTTCTTATTCAGACTATTTCTGATGTAAACTCTTTGCCGGTGGATACTGTCCATCTATCAAGTAAGCTGATAATACTTGAATTCTGTTGCTAATTTTGAAAGCCAAATAGTTTTTTTTTTTTTTTTTTCCTGGAGCATTATAATTTTTATGTTGCCATAAATGAATCTGTGTTGCAATTGCAATCTTTTATTGGGTTTTTTTATGTTATAATTATATGCTTACTGAACATCTTGTTGTCATCAATATTACATCAAGATTGAAATTTGTTAGTTTATGATCAACAATAATTCGTGGTGTGAAGAATTTTATTTCAAAATATTCTGCACACGATTTTCTTGAAGAAACTTATTTAGTTGTCCAGTGTGCTGAAAGTTGTCCCTACGTAGTCGCCTTGTATCTGTGAATCACAGCTGAAAAACCTGTGGTATTCTCTGGAAACAGTATCTGAAGAATGGACTGTATTTTGCTTATGTACATTCACTCACATGCACATCATATGCATATGCACTCGTGTTTGAGTATAGTTGGAGGCTGTGTTCAGGTGGCCAGTTGTAAATGCTGAAAATGATGCAGCGGTTTCTATTAAACTTTAGCTATTCCAACAGCTATCTTGAAGTGATTACATTATACTACCTTGGCAGTTATATTCTTGGCTCAAGTAATCTTTCTCAGGAAGTGCAAGAATTTATTAGTCCTGTACTTCATCTAATGCACATTGGATAATGAAGAATTGTTGGGAAAGATAAAAAGATGGTGTACATTTCCCTGTTTGCTAGTTCAAGAAAATATGTAATTCTCGTGTATGATCTAGATCAAAACTTGAAATAATCTAAATTTATAAAATATGAATAGTCACTAACTACAGTCAGAACAGCTAATTATAACACTTATAAACTATAATTGCAGCTCTTTGTTACAATAATCACAACTTATGATATCCAACCTAACAATTTCTTTTATTCGATAAACAAAAACAAAAGTAATGTTATTCATAGTCAACGACTACAGTGGTGAGGTGACTACTACAGTCGCTAACTATGAATAACAATATTCCAAAAACAATGATATCTCTACCTATTATACTAAAGAGCCTATTTGATTCATCCAAATTTTTTATAGAAAATGGAAAACAAATTCCAACTTCCATTTTTGCTTTGTTTGATACATTTTTTTTTTTTTCCTTCATTTTCTTGATTTGGCTCACACGATCACCTTTTCCTTGGTTTTGTGGAAAACCAATCTCCACCAATTTGGTGGAAATTGTTCCAACTTTTTTTTTTTTTTTTTTTTCCAATTGGAAAAAATTTTAGACGCAATGGTAAAAAAAAAAATTATCACTTTTATTGACAATTTCCATACAAAACAAAGTCAAACGGATGATATTCGGTATGATAATTTTTTTTTCAATTGGAACAAATTCTAGACCCAATGGTAAAAAGAATTATCACTTTAATGAACAATTTCCATGAAAAATGAAGTCAAACAGATACCGAACTTTCAATATTTTTCAAGTAGAAAATTATACAAATCAAATACAATTAATTACAATTCACAGTAAAACAAATTCTAGACAATTCAATTCCCTGTAATTTATTTTCTTTCCACCCAAATTTTACATTTGCAATCAAAGGGACCCTGATATGTTCTCAAGTTATTTATTCAAATCTTCCAAATCTTTAAGCACAGATTTCATTTGCGGCCGTGATGAAGGAACAGGACTGAGGCAAGATTTAGCAAGAACAGCCACGGCCCATACATTGTCAAACTCACTTACATCTGAAATTAATAATGAAGGGTCAATAATGTTTGTCTCATAATCTTCGATGTCAAGTGTCATCACTTCCAACCAATCCTGTGCCATGACATGGCTCCTTGCACTGATTCCAAGTTTTCCTGTTACTAACTCAAGTAGAACCTTTCCAAAGCTATAAACATCAGATTCACAAGATCCTATAGCTCTACCTGGCCAGGTGAAAACAGAAATGAAACTTAGAAATTGGTTGAAATAAAATTCTTCATTTCATGGGTTTTGAATCAACTTAAGAGAGTTGTGCGCATATTAATGGTCTCTGTAATCTGAAAATCCACACTAAAAGGAGGATACTGGTCTACCCTTTAAGTGGTTCAATAAGTAAAGATAAAAACAATAATGTACATTAGATAAAAACAATAATGTACGTTGGAAGAAATTTATACAAACCAGAAGTGTCTTCATCATATATCCTGCACAAAAGGAATACAAGCTAGTGTCAGCATCCTCTAGGTAATTTTAAGTGTTGCAGCATAATAACAGTACATGAATCACAGTGCAAATGCTATGAGTTCTTGTTACAATTTCATTATGTCTGATGATATTGGAACTGCACTGCTTTGGACATCACTCCTCACACTGATTCCTCGTTTTCGTGTCACTAACTCAACCAGAACCTTTCCAAAGTGATAAACATCAGATGCCCATGATACGACACCTGGCCAGTTTTAAAACAGATATGAAATTCAGAAATAGGTTTAACTAAATTCTTCTTTTAGTAGTTTTTGAACGAACTTAGGAGAATTATGTGAAGGAGGTGGAATCTTTTTCACTCTATCAGGCCATTTGCAAAAGAATGATCTCAGAATGCATACTGTTCTACCCTAAGTACAGATTTTAAAGAAAATGCACGATTATATAAAAAGTTTCACAAACTGGAAGTGTCTGCTTGATATGAAGTGTCTTCTTGATATGTCCTGCGTGCAAAGAATAAACACCAGTGTTAACATCTTCCTTGTAATATAAGCGCTGCAGCATAATAGGAAATCTAAATTGATCACAACGAAAATGCTGTTAGTTCTTCGAGAGTGCTCATAGCAGACACTTGTACTTCTTAACCTGATTTAAAACATTTAGTATTAAAGCAGTTGCAATCAATCACCTGGTAATCCTGTCTAGGAGAGTGTTTTCTTCGTTACAGGCTCGACTTAGGCTCCCTAGTTTCACATCAAAATTATCATCAAGAAGTATGCTGCTGGCTTGCACATCTCTTCAGGAGTTCACAAATTTTTTACAGCAATTAGATTCATTGGGTTGGATTAAAACTTGAAACACGAGAAATAAAGAATTCGTTCCTTGGCTTTAAACACGACGAAGGAAAAAAAAAAAAAAAAAACGAAATAACACATTGGGCGGAGTGTACTTAATCTCAGATCTTTTATATTCAACCACTATATCAAAAAGCTTAGGTAGTTTTAGAATATCGACATGAGGATCAAGTTATAAGGAATACCCGTGAACAAGAGGTGGATTGCATTCATGATGTAGATATACTAAACTCTTTGCAGCCCCAATTGCGATTTGCATTCTAGTTCTCCAACTCCACAATTTTAAACTGATATTGCCATCAGGTTTCATAAAAGAGAAACTGGACAAGTCTCCTTTGGGCACATGATTGTAAACTAGAAATTTGATATTATCATCTTCAGAGCAATGTCCCAAAAGATGTACAAATCCTGGATGAATGACCTTGCTATAAAATTCCAATTCTGACAAGTACTCGTATGGACTGACTAACAGAACATCAATTCTTTTGACGACAACACTGGTTGAAGAATCCAATTTTCCTCGGAAGAGATCTCCTGAGTGACCGCACTTGATTAAGTTTTTATCCGCGAAACCATCTGTGGCTTTGTGAATCTGCTCATACTCGAATGATTTCCTTATTTTGGAGAAGTTTAGGAAAATTGAATGGAAATTCGGAGCAAATTCTGAGGAGATTGAGCTGGTAGTCGAGCACTGTCTGGCAATCTGCCGAAGCTCTTCTCTTAGCAGAGTGGCTCGGACTAGCCTCTCCCAGTTGTCGTAAGCCACAACCATCTTAGTTTCAGCTTTGCTAATTCAAGTTCATATGCGTCTGGTATATATTTGTAAAATTGTATTGTATTATGAAGGACTCAGTTCATATGAAATTTCGCAGGAATTGGATCGAGTCAACTGCCGTCAATCCCTTGCTTGCTAAGTCTATGTTTCTAAGTCTACGTTTTTTTCTTGTGTAATTACTACGATTCTTCTTGTTAGAATCATCTACAGAGGTTTAAATCATGTTGGATCGTGTGGTCTACCCGAAGCATGTTTGGTAATGTCTAGTTAAAATTAATTTATATAGGGTGCATTTGCCACTCTGTATTGAACATGATTAAGGTGGGTTAGTGTGTATTAGATATGCCATGACTAATTTAAGTAAAAAAAAAAAAAGTTAAAGAGTGGGTAGATCTATTAGCAAATAAAGCATTTACGTCACGCAACAAATAGTGAATTTGATTAAATTAATTCTTATTCAGTTCAATTCAATACACCAAATAAAACTATATTATCTAGTCTTATCTAGTACGCATACCAAACATATTCTTGATCCATTTTCAATGTCAAGAAAAGAAAAAGCATATTCTATGTGAGTGTCTCGAAATGTTTTTCATCAACATGCTTAATTTCGTTTAAAATTTACTCTATAAGTAGGTATTACCATAAAGGCCATGCTACTTGTCATGACCGCCAGCGGGCACTTGTGATAGGTGCCCCCACCCACCTATCTCAATATTTTTATCATAACTTTCTCTCTCAATATTTGATTGAGGTGATTCAAAGTACATTGGAAAGCTGATTCAAAGGACTACAATTCTTGTAGAAATATCTTTTCCAATTGGAAAGATTGCTATGCCAAAATTGGGTCTCAATGTGAGCCTGAAAATTCGAAACATAACTTTTTCGGCTAGAAATTGATATGTGATAATACTTGGATTATATTTCATCCCTTTTGGCTTCTTTCCCCATCTCAAATCTTCATTACGAGGTTCGACATAACTTTTGAATATTTGCATTTTAGTCTCTGAACTTTGTATTTGATACAATTGAGCCATTTTTCGCTATCTTTACATTTGTTTCTCCAATTCTTCATCAAACATTGAGTTTTACCTACGAAATAAAATATAACACAAATTAAGTAGTATTATATCCAAAGAACAGTAAAATATCGTCATTTAGGACCTCGAATAAGTGTAGAAACTACACTTATTAGAAATCATTAATCACGGAATGCCAGACACGATTTGGGCAGGACACCCTGGGGAGGAACACACTTTTGCACTACTACAACGTGTATACTACTGGCCTCAAATGCGGGATGACATTGCAACTTATGTGAAAACCTGTCTTATTTGTCAGCAAGATAAGTCAGATCATCAGAAAAAGGTATGCTTGCTGGAGCCCCTTTCTGCCTAACTAGACCTTTCGAAAGTTTATCGATAGATTATATTGTTGGATTGCCAAAGGTTTGAGACTTTAGCACGATCATCGTCCTGGTAGACCGTCTATCTAAATATGCAACTTTCGTCGCAGCGCCCAAGTATGTATCAGCCGAAGCGACAGCTCATCTCTTTTTCAAACATATTGTCAGTGATCGGGATCCTTGATTTACTGACATATTTTGGACTGAGTTGTTCAAACTTCTTGGTTCAACTTTGAGCATGAGCTCTAGTTTTCACCCACAATCTAACGGACAGATGAAGCGCTTCAATTATATGCTTTATCTTCAACATTTTATCTCTACTTTGTAGAAAAATTGGGTGAAACATTTGGATGCGGCTCAGATATGTTTCAATGCCCAAAAGAGCTATTCCACCAATAAGAGTCATTTTGAGATTGATACTGAACAACAATCGTTACTCCATCATACTGTGGATATCAATCAAAGTACAAAATCCCCTCAAGCAAAAAGCTTCTCTCAAGAGTGGAAACGAAACATTGAAATTGCTATAAGCTATCTTAAGAAAGCTCATAAACAGTACAAAAAGGTCTGCAGATCTAAAGCGTCATTTCCTTGAATTTAATGTTAGAAATCTAGTAATGGTGAAACTCACTGATAGAAATTGTTATAAACCGACAAGATGGAAAGATTCAAGATTGATGCCAAAATATATTGGACAATTACCCATCGTGAAGAGGATTAGAAAAATCGCACATAGGTTGCACTCCCTTCATGGTGAAAAATCCACAAAGTCCTTCATGTTGGTGTTTTCAAGCCATACTTTGCCGACAAGGAGGACGCATCAAAAAATGAACCGAAATGACAAGTGTTTGAACTGAAAATAGCCGAAAAGAAGGTTGCTGAAAAGATTCTTGACCATCGAACTACTCAAACTTCTAAAAAATATCATCAAGAGTACTTTGTCAAATGGAGCGAATGCAGCAGCGAGAATAATACTTGGGAAAGCGAAAAATATCTTGAAGCCTTCAAACTATTAATTGAAGCATATCATTCATTGAAGGCTAGGCTCCGATGACGTCGCCAAAACAAATGGGGGAGAATGTCAAGGACTGCAGCTTTACTTAAACCCATTATCTCTATCGCAACCGCAGTTTACCCAACTTCAGCTGTACATTATAAATATTAGTTCAAGTTTGAGTTGTAATTTCATTTCTATTGTAATAGTTAATTTAAATTGTAAAATAACTAGAAATTAGAAAAGTTTAGTAACATTTAAACGTCTACTCCCATCACTTAAGTTTTTGTTCCGAATACTATTATATGGGGTATTAGTCTTTCAAACTTTCTAGTGTTCGCCCCCTGTAGTAGTTATTGTAAATTTCTGCTTTCGTCAATTGTAATTTCTAGCTTTCAAACAATCAATGATCAAGTTACTTTCAATGTATTTCAATTTTATGTTGCAAACTTTCTACAAATTGTAATCAAATTTTCTTTCACCCAGAAACGACCAAGAGAATGTGGAAGGTAGTCTATCAGAGCAGATTACTGCCGCACAATGTCCCTTTCTGTGTCAAGAAGAAAGGCAACCAGTGAAAAGAATACTAGTTCTATGAAGTAACCCAACGGGGAAAATGTGCCACCATGGACCTGGATCTTGATGAGAGGCTTCAAGTAGAAAACTGGTTCTATATAGTCACCCAGCTGGGAAAATGGGGCCAACCATGGACAGCTGGACCTCAATCTTGAAGAGGAACTTATAGTGGAAGACTGATTGTGTGGAGTGACCTAGTTGAAAAAATGGACCAACATGGACCTTGATCTTGAAGAGGGGTAGAATGTAAAGATATAATTTTACTCCACATTGCTCGTGAAAGCGCCATCTCGTCGCCGTTTAAGCACTTGAGACACCTCCCCTAACAAGACAGTCTTAAAGGTGAGTTCTTGCGAAAGTAGTTTCGAACTTTGTCTGAAATTGTATGTAATCAAAATCAAAATATAAAAATCTACAAACAAATGATATATAATAGATTTGGCATTTTACAAATGGGATTAATCCAAGCAGAAAATGGGGTTGACAAATAACCCTTTTGAAGAGAGAAATGTTGATAAACTTAGAACAGATTTAGGGATTGAGATTGTAATCACTTTGATGAGAGAAGGGAAAATTGCACTATTTGAAGATTTAATACGGAAGTTAAGCAATTCATTGGCTTCCTCCATTGATCATCATAGAGGTACTTCGATTTCAAGAAATGTTCTTATAATCATCATACATATGCTTACAAATAGAAACTAAAAAGACTAGAGAAAGAAACATAGAACTAGTGCATATCACCACCTAGTTTTAGGTGAGCTATATGTCTTTATTTCGTGCTGCTAAAAGCTTTCGAATTACAATAGAATGTTGGTAGAGTTGATCGTTAGGATGCTTCACTGGGAGTTTTGATTTTTTATCCTGTATAAAAAATAATCAAGAAGAGACGTTAAGCATACCTGATATTTATATACCATGTGAAAAATGAAAAATGCTGAAGTATAGTGTAAGTATATAAAGTAGATTTAAAGAATTTAATGGCATGTTCAGCAAGACAATTGCATTATACTCGATAATATTAAAAAATTATAAGCAGCTAAAATCTTGTTTATTAAATTGTTGAATAATGCATGCAGAACTATGCTACACGTACCGATTTTTTTTAACTTAATTCCTTACCGACTACTCACAATAGGGGGTGGGGACCCCATCTTGGGATTATTCACGCGGGGCTCACGTGCATGTGAGAAGGGGTAAACAATTCGGTAGATTTTTTTATGTACAAATATCTTAGTCCATGCATAATATGCTCTAAAGGCTTTTAATAGCTCACTTTTTACTTCGGTAACTAGTGTATGGCATGATAGTTGGTACCTGTCTCTTCGGGAATGATTATATAATTTTACTTTACATTTATAGCAAGGAGTAAAATGTACAAGTTGATCGAGCGTGTCTTAACATGTGTCTCATTAGTCGTCCATTCACGAGAGACGTAGACTCGCTGTCCTTATGCTGACCTAAGTAGATATGCATGTCTAAGTTCTTCAACATGCATTGGAAAACCAAGAGGGTTGATGATACTCGGCCAAATATAGAATGGAAGCAATACAAACTAGGTAAGTAAAGCTATAAATGACGTAAATTAGAAGGTGACTTGAATTGACTCTATATACTCTTTACTCAAAGGGTTACCATTGATCGTTACATTTGTGATGGGTCTTTATATTGTGTTTCGATCATCGCACAAAGTCTAATTTGGAATATATAGTGCTTGGTAAGAGACTGATGGGATGTGATACTACCTCTAGTCCTCATCTCGATGGAGGCTTTTAGTAGGGGAATGGCACTTGGCCACTCTCAATGTATTTGACATCTTCCACGAGAATTTCATAATGCCTCTTTGCCTCTTCTGGGGTTTTTCCTCCGACAGCCCTTGCAACTTTGGCCCAACGGTCAGGCGTGTTAGTGTCGTACACGGCCAGAGCTTTCTCAAAGGCCTTGTTCTGCTGGGCTGTCCAAGTGCTCAAGGAATGGGATGACATCGAGCTAGATGCCATTAATTATTTCTTGCAAGATGAAGACTTCAATGACAAATTAAGTTCGGAAAGTTAAACACTAAGGGAATGACACAATAGAATGTTGCTAAAGAAAATGTGAGGAATGGAAGAACGTATAAATACAGGCACAAATAATTTTAAGAGGGATTGTTCGTCTTCGACTCTAAAGAGAAGACTGCTGAGAAACTGAAGAGTTGATATGTGCAAAAGAGGTGGCAACTGATTGATCTTTATAATGTCCAGGAACTGGGGGGTGACCCCGCTGGGGGTGGGGGTGGAGTGGGGTCGTGCTAGTTGGCCTATATACTTGCAAAAATTGAAGAATTTTAGTGATTTGTCTCGTCAAGAACCACAACTAAAGCAGGACAAGGAACAATAGTACAACGTTGAAGAATCTTCATCTTCATGAAAAGGTTGTTTCACTTTGCACTTTATGAATAAAATTTTCACATACCATATTACATTAATGCACAATAATCTCAAGTCCAGACAATGCACAATCCGGCCACTGGGTCGAGATAAGTCATGAAAAGGGTGGAAAGCCGAGCCGGCTCAAATTCCTTGACAAGTATGGGTCATCTCGGGCTCACTAGAAGCAGAAGGACACGTCATTTTACATGCCCAATCAAGTGTAAAATAATCATGATATGATAGTATTTAGTTACGATATTATTGCTATCCTTTAGACTATTCAAAGAAGCTCTAAGCTTGGACCCAACTCGTGAGAAGGACCACCCTACATACATACAGATGCAAGATTTTACACAATGATAAGGATTCCACAAATCTAGCAAGAACAAGGCATATATAAATTCTCAATGCTTCTTTTCTTCCATGTACATATTACTCAAAATGCAGCAAGTGTAACTTTCAACTAATCATTGGATTGGAACCATATTTGCCCATGGTCCTCCGAATATATATAGTTTCACGACTTTTATAAAAGGGTCCACAATCCCTTTCGATTTCATCAGAATTTTGATGCATCAAGTATGAAAAAGATTAGCAACTTTAACTGCAAGAATCTTCATTGCTAGCCCGTAATAGCAATGTTTTGATCCTTATTACAAGCTGTTTCCTCAAAAGTACGGTTTGTATGCAGTAGTGGACGACTTGGTGCCAAGATTTAGCCCTTGTTTGTTAGGAATTATAATCTAAATTTTAATCCAAATCAACAATAAATAATCAATTTTAACTACATATTTTATTGGTCTCCACACACATTTCGTCAGCTTTTATCAAAATTTTAATTTTAATCCCCACAAAACAGGGGAACTTCTAGAACAGGTCACCGCAATGTCTATTATCAGTTTTACCCTTGTAATGAAAACTTCTCAATGAGCCAATTATACCTCGGGAAGTAGTTCTAGAAGTGATCGATACATGTTAATCAATGAAGGAAAAGTGTTGAGAATCTGGACTTATTTCTACACTCATTGTGAAGGTTCTCTTTGAGATGTATCAAAAGGATTAAGCTACATGTACCTAATTTTCTACATAATGGGTTACCAAATCGACAAGTGGCGATCTCCTATTGGGGGGCGCCAAATTTCTCTTTGAGATATATCAAAAGGATCAAGCTACATGTACCTAATTTTCTACATAATAGGTTATCGAATCGACAAGTGGCGATCCCCTATTGGGGGGCGCCTGGGATTAATCCATATCAAAATAGGCCCAGATTTCCATTTTATCATATTTTTCTATTAATCAATCGTGAAAGAGTAGCAACTTTTACCGTGAGGATCTTCATATCTAAGTAGTAATAACAAGGTTTTGAGTCCAAATTTCTCTTTGAGATATATCAAAAGGATCAAGCTACATGTACCTAATTTTCTACATAATGGGTTATCGAATCGACAAGTGGCGATCCTCTATTGGGGGGCGCCTGGGATTAATCCATATCAAAATAGGCCCAGATTTCCATTTTATCATATTTTTCTATTAATCAATCGTGAAAGAGTAGCAACTTTTACCATGAGGATCTTCATATCTAAGTAGTAATAACAAGGTTTTGAGTCCAAATTTCTCTTTGAGATATATCAAAAGGATCAAGCTACATGTACCTAATTTTCTACATAATGGGTTATCGAATCGACAAGTGGCGATCTCCTATTGGGGAGCGCCTGGGATTAATCCATATCAAAATAGGCCAAGATTTCCATTTTATCATATTTTTCTATTAATCAATCATGAAAGAGTAGCAACTTTTACCATGAGGATCTTCATATCTAAGTAGTAATAACAAGGTTTTGAGTCCAAATTAAGTCTTTTCGCAGAAAAAGGCTCGTGATCCCTTTTCGGTGTCATGATTCTATGCATCAAGCACAAAAAATGAGTACTGCAAGAATCTTCATCTCTAGCAGTAATTAATAACAATGATTTGAGTCAAAACATGTCTTTTCCCAACTGTTTGTAATATTCCGAATGGGAAATATACAGATCTTCATGCTATCTTGCAAGATTTTCGACCGACATTGGGTTTGGACCATATATAGGTAGGGACTACTCTATTCCACTTGCCGAAGAAATCCTATTTGGCATTTACAATTCTTCAACTTTGAACAATGTTGCTTCCTAAACCTTAGCTTTTTACTATCGAGAGATTGTTGGACCAATAAAATGTGCTCTCTTTTGGAAATTCAAATAGTTCTTTCTTGGAGGGATTAATCCTTCATCCTGATTACAGGATCAAATTTAAGTAAAATGAAATCGGAAAATAAACGTGCACAATAGTCGACAAACATATAGTAGTTCATCCTCGATCTTAGAGCTATGTCCACTCGGTTTTGTATTATTTTACTATAAAGAAAAATATTACAATGTCAGTCTTCGTCTCAGCAAAAAATAAAATACTCTAAATCGAAGTAACTTGATCATGTCATATTACCTTAGAGGTTCTATTTTAGGGAGGGACAATGGAAAGGCTAAAGCCCTTTATATAGGAGTAATATTATTCATCTCTAGTGGAGTTACAAATACAGTATAGGTGGCTCTAAATGATAGGTTAAATGAAATGTGAAATTAAATGATTTATTTATTTTCACATATCATTTAATGTCATATTAACACCACGTATACTGTGTTTGTAATCCCAATGGAGATGAATAGCATTACTCTTTATATAGCACTAAATGTGCCATCTCCCAATTCATTATAAGCGTAGAACTATTAGGGCAAGCAGATAGATTAATAAAATACTCCATATATCGATAAACCCCACATACAACTAAACTCGTATTATGCCGATGCTTTCGAGGAAAAAAGTATAACATAATTAAATTCCACATAACCCAACACCTCTTTATCATAGGGGGAGAACCGCAACCTTGACGGCTCCCATCTGCCCTATCCTGGGCTTTGGTTAAGGAGGTAAATCTCAGGTTATACTTCCAAAGGTATAGGGTGGAAGGCTACTTGTACACTTGCACTTTTCCAAAGGCTAAATCCATATTTAAGAATTCAAACCCTTGACGCGGCAGCCTCAAGTAAAGCTGGAGTTTTTCCACTTTCCTCTTTTACCACTTGAAGATGTGCCCTGAGGGCAACACCTCCAAATCATAGACATGAGCGGCCTCGGCTTAGGGCTACTACCTAAGTCTAATTTTTATTTTTATTTTATTTCAATAGTAGGCCCAAAAACTTTATAATGTAATTTTGGATGAAACTATTCATTTGCATGTAAAATAAGTCATCGGCTCTGCCTTAAAAAATTACAAATCATACATGTAACTATTATTAATGTAACTTTGAATGCTTTTATTTATTAAAAACGTTATTTTTAATCACTACATGTAATTTTTTCAACTATTTATAAAAGACCATATAAAGTCTGGCATAAGACTCCCAAAAATCTGAGGGCCGATCATAAATACAGCTTATATTTTCCTTTTATTTGTCGATTTTTCAGGGGATTAAAGGTAGGGGTGGGGTGGCATAGTTGGGAGAAACGCTTTATCTTCCATTATCTTTGCAGAAGATAATATGCCAAGCATCAAATGTAGGAAAGAATGAATCAACCACACTAGACAAATGTAGTTTTGTACTGGATCCCAGCCCACAAATTTAAAAAAGGAAACTAGATTCTGCAATTGCATTTCAGTTACCCATGACTGATTTTTCATAATTATTTTAGCAAGAACTTCATGGTTTATCATGTTGAAGACAACCATTAAAATAGAATTTGATAATGCAAGTTACGATTCTGGATAGGAGAAGAACGGGCATTTCTATACCAGGAAGGTAATAGCCTTGATATTAGGGACTTAAGGGTGTCCAACGGCTCTGCCTGGCAGTGTTTGGGGAGAGATCCAGGATGGCCATACACGGTCATGGGATTTGAGGCAAGCCAGGCTAAGCCCTGTCCGCCACATATTTCATTGCACCGGACACATAGGCCTGGCTTGTGCTTGGCCATGCCCAGTCCATTTCGACACCCTACTTGATATGGTCCGCGAATCTTGATAAGATCTCTCTTCTCTCACCTTTACTAGTTGATTATGTACGCATCAATGTGACTTGTGATTGCAGTCTATAGTTTTATAGTATCACTCTTTCTGTGGAGACTTTTGTTTGCCAGCGGTACTCGTGTACTTGAAGGATCTAAAGCGCTGATTTAATCAATTAAGAATGGATTAAGCAACCCCGATAGACCAACCGTGTGAACAACTACGGATAAGCAGTGTTTACATTCTAAACAAGGCAATCCACAACTTAAAATATGATTGATGTTGTGTTAATGATCATAGAATATACTTGTATCTCTGGTTGACATGTACTGCTACAAATACTTGTTATTAATTTTCTGTCTTCTTCGTATTTTTTGACTTTCTGCTACTTGCAGTAGAGAAAAACAGCTAAAAGGTCACTTTTAAATATGCCTAATGTCTTCTAATGTTTATATAAATGAAAAAGAAAAACATATGATTTTGACACAAAATAGTAAGAGAAAAGTGAAGTTTATACAAAAAAGGAAATATAAACAACCTTTTCATGAAGATGGAGATTCTTTAATGTTGTAATATGTTCTTTTGGCCTGCTTCAGTTGTGGTTCTTGATGAGACAAATCACTAAAATTCTTCAATTTTTGCTGGCATTACCCCACCCCCACCCCATTCCTAGAGCTTATAAAAGCTCAAGCAGTTGCCACTTCTTTTACCATCGGTTCTTCAGTTTCTCATCACTCTTCACTTGAGTGTCTCCTCTCTTGAGCAGAAGACAAATAATCCATCCTAGATTTATTTGTTCCTGCATTTATACGTTATTCCATTTTCATCCCATTTTCTAGAGTAAACACTCAATAGTAGTGTTCCATATTCAGTTACCCTATAACTTCCTAGACTTAATTTGTACGAGAAATTAATGGCGTCTAGCTCGATGTCTTCCCATACCTCAGGCACCTGGACTGCCCAGGAGAACAAGGAGTTCGAGAAAGCTCTGGCCATTTATGATACTGACACACCCGACCGTTGGGTCAAAGTTGCAAGGGCTGTCGGAGGGAAAACCCCAGAAGAGGTGAAGAGGCATTATGAAATTCTTATGGAAGATGTCAAATACATTGAGAGTGGCCAAGTGCCCTATCCCTATTGCAGAACCTCTCGGGCCGCCTGTAACAAGGGAGGTATACAGCATACACCATTAAACCTCCCATCAAAACACCACGAACACTTCAAAATCCATCATATAATCATCAGTCATCAAGGATTGGTTTCTATTTTAAGGCATTAACTTCCATGCTTAATTTTTTCTAAGTACCATCAATCCTCTTTACTTTCCCTAATGCATGCTGAGAATAAAAAACATGCATCACTATCATAGTTGGCGTATGAGTTCGTGCATCTACATCTCTCCTAGCATGGGCGAATCATAGGACACATGTTTTAACACACTCAACTTGTATATTTTACCACTCATTAGAAAATATAAAGTGCGTGTGGAGAAAATAGCTTACTAATCCCTACAAAACTGTCCTACCGTATGCTCCATTTCTCAAATAAAAATCAAATTGTATGTGCATATTTGGTACATAGTGGTAGATGACATTGAACACTAAAATACTTTTAACTTATAGTTTTCTTCCCTAACACTTCTTTATTATTGTTCCATGCAGGATGAAGAATCTATAGTTCCACCGATGCGTCATTATTCTCAGATCAACTTTACTACCGTCTTATTATATTCCAGAAGCTTTTAGCTAGCAACAAGAATAAAAATGCAATGTTCACCCAAAACTAGGTGATAATATGCAGTAGTAATTTTAGAATCATAGCAACTCTTGTCTCTTTTTGTAAGCGTATGTATGATGATCATAATGATCAATGGAGGAAGCCAATAATTCCTTCCCTTCTGTAATAAATCTTTTAATTAAATCAGGGTATTTTAAGAATTTAATTTCTATATTAATATTCTAGTTCTTCATAAACGGAGAAATTTCTCATGGACTAAGAGAATTGCATTAATGAGAAAGTGCGTATTATAAAGAATTGGTCCAAATTATGAATCTGACTGAAAATTGAGTGCTTGTTTGGGAAACTTAAAAAGTTTCTAACAAGCCTTTTATCTTCGAATATAGACGTCAATTTGATCGTGTTAGCACTAAGCAAGAAACAAAATATGTCTTAACAAGATTTGCAATCACACATCTCATTTTATTTTGCCTCATTCTAATTTTTACAATTTCTACATTTCAGTAAGTTGCAATTTGTGCGTATTTTCATTCGCATGCACCAATAAGTCACAATTATTTCTATTTCCATAAACATTTTTTTAGTTAACGAAATATAATTTATATACCAATTTGTTCAACTATTGTGAAGTGGATGATCAAACTCTCAACTTCATGCCACTGACAATGACTTGTCAATAATCAATTCAACAATTAAGAAATTGTATCTATACGTACTGACACTGTTTATTGTTCAATTGCAATATTGCTGATGGCATTCTAATTTTCTACAGTCAACTGATTTCTTCTACAATTAAAACAATTAGCAACTGTATTATCAACTCCTTTCCTCGTATATTTTATTGTTCTTGCATTTAATGATTTTGTTTTATAAAATGACGAGCAATTTGTAGTAAATGAAATAAATTAGTTGCCTGTCTGTGTATGGCAATGGTATATATACACATGGAGCTGTCCAACGTTCTTACACTAAATACAAACATGTAATGATACGATCTCTTAAGTTGAGAAATCATATCCTTATTTTAAGTCCTTCTTCAATCGAGACAGATTGCATCCTTCAGAATTCAACTTGATTTGCTTGCAGAATTTTCTTTTGTCAATTCATCAATCTTGGCTTGTCCTTTTCCTTGACCTGTGCACTAAATATAGCCATTCAAGAAAGCTGATTTGACGTCTATTTAATAAATCTTCCATTTGTTTTGGGCAGCAAGAGAGATTATCAACCTTACGGTTTCCAAACAAACAACATAAGCAAACACCTCTTCATAGTCTACACCATGTCGTTGAGCGTAGCCTTTTGCAAGAAGTCTTTCCTTGTATACTTCTACCTCTCCTTTATCATTCTTTTTCATCTTTAATACCCATTTGACTCCAATTGCTTTCTGTTCTATGGGAAGAACAACAAGTTCCCAAGTGTCGTTTTTGTTAGTGGCGTGAATTTCCTCGTCCATAGATTATACGCATCTCTCATCTTGAGTTGCTTCTGCTAAGTCAATTGGTTCACTATCTGCAAAGAGGCAAAATAAAGTGTGATTATTCTCTTCTTCTGTAACACCATATAGTTCTCTCTAAGTTATTCCACTTGCGTAGTGTAGGACTATTTTTGGAAGATGATGAATTTCCTTCATAATTAGGATGGTGGAGTTTCTTGCTCTTGAGATTCTTCATTTTGCACATCATTGTTTTCATCAAATAAAGGCAAGAAGTCATAATGTTCTTCTTCATCACTCCAATTCCATGTATCATCTTCATTAAAGACGACATCTCTACTTATTACAAGCTTCTTGTTAATTGGATTGTAAGGGTTGTAGCCATTGGAACTCGGATAATAGCCAATGAAAATAAGCTTCTCAGTCTTATTATCAAGCTTCGTTTGTTTTTGATCTAGCACGTGAGCATATGCAATGCTTCCAAAAAATTTCAAATGAGCAATGTTGGGATTTCCTCAAGAAATATCACTCACGAATTCAATCGAACACACACAACACAATGAAGACAATAAATAAAACGCAAGAACATAAAAGATCATGATTACCCAGTTCACGCAAAAATGGCCTAATCAGGGAGCTCACGAACAGCCCAATCCACTAGAGCACACCGCCGTCCACAAATAGAGATATTATAGAGAACACTCAGAAACCAGTTTTGGTCATCGATCGAAAAAGATCTCCCAGAACTCACAGATCTAGCCACACAACTTAGAGAAAATCTACACAACACCCGCCACTATTTCAAGCATGGTAATACACACGAGATCTACCTCTAAATCACTAGAAGAATTACAAAGAAATCACCAAAAGAAGAAGAATATTAGAGACTGCACAAAAGAGCCAAAAATGGAGAGAAAACCAAAGGATCTAGAGAATGAAAAAGTGAAGTCTCTAAAGGAGCTGAAGAAACGATAATATCTTCCAAGAATTAATCCCAGTCGTTCATCTCATCCAACGGTCATAATAGATTTGAGAAGTACCAATCCACAAGGTGTTTTGAGAATCACTAATCCCACATTCTTCACATTGGTTCTCATAACACACTCTCTCTCTTTCAATTGCGGAATTGCACATGGTGGACTGTTCATCATCATTGCCCTATACCTGCAAGAAAATTAACCCGTGTCAATATGTAACAAAGATAAACACAATTTAAATTTTCCTACATGCAAAATTTTTGTCCCCATGTCTGAGGGGTTTTTATCAGTATAAATCTTAACAAGCTCAACTTCACATTAAGACAGTTTTTCTCGAATAAAATGATATTTCCCCTCAATATGTTTTGATTTTTCATGATAGATAGGATTTTTGCAAAGTAATAAAGTACTTTGACTATCAGTAAACATAATAGGTGTATCATGCATGAAGTTCAATTCTTTTAAGAACCCTTTTAACCAAATACATTCCTTAACAGCTTCTGTTATGACAACATATTCTGCCTCAGTACTTGACAAAGTTACTAAAGGTTGTAATTGAGATTTCCAGGTTATGTAGTTATTGCCAAGAGTAAAGAAGTAAGCTATAGTTGATTTTTTGTTGTCTTTATCACCAGCAAAATCAGCATCAACATAACCTTTAAGGGTTAAATTTTCAAATCTTTTTTCATACACTAAGCCTAGATTTAAAGTCCCAACTAGATACCTTAACAACCATTTCATCTCAGCCCAATGTGGCTTGCCAGGATTGGACATAAATCTACTTAGGAAACTGATGGAAAATGCAAGATCATGTCTGGTAGTAATCATAGCAAACATAGCAGAACCTATGACATTTGCATAAGGTACATTTTCCATCTCTTTTAATTCTGATTTAGATTTAGAATAATGAGCATGAGAAAGATTCATATGACTAGCAAGAGGCACATTCACAATTTTACTATGTTTCATACCAAATTTTATTACCACTTTATTCAAGTATGCTTCTTGTGAAATAATTAACATATTTTCAGCCATGTTCCTTTTTATATCATTCCAATAATCTTTATAGCATTTCTTAAATCTTTCATGTCAAATTCAGATTTTACAGTTTATTCATTTGAGACTTGCTAGGTCTAGCCAAAAGCATATCATCAACATAAAGCAGCAAATAAACTTCACAACCACTCTTCACATTATTAAAATACAAGTAAGCATCCAATTCACTTCATTTAAACCCTATTTTTAACACCTGGGCATCAAACCTCTTATACCATTGTCTTGGGCTTTGTTTCAACCATACAATGATTTTTCCAATTTGTAAACGTGATCAGATTTACCTTTAGCCAAAAAACCTTGTGGTTGACTCATGAAGATATCTTTTTCCAATTCCCCATGCAAAAACACGATTTTTACATCAAGTTGTTCAAGTTCCCAATTAAATTGAACAACAAGAGCCAACATTAATCTGATTGTCTTATACTTAATCACGGGTGAAAATATTTCATTGTAGTCTACACCCTCTCTTTGTGTATACCCTTTAGCAACTAACCTTGCTTTAAACCTCACCGGATCACTAGGGTTCAGCCCCTCTTTTAATTTGTAGATCCACTTACATTGAACTAATTTTTTATCTTTAGGTTTCTTAACTAGTTCCCAAGTTTTATTATTACTCAAAGATTACATTTCTTTCTACATAGCCTTTAACCACTTCTCACGATTTTTCCCAATAATTGTTTCTTCATAAGATGCAGGTTCAGATTGTTCTAGTGTTTCACCTAAAACCAAGGCAAAGTCTGTCATGTTAAGAGACTCATACCTAGGGTTAGGCCTGATTTGCCTTCTTTCCCTATTCCTAGTGAGTTGATAATCGTGATTAGATGGTTGGATATTAATCAATTCAGTTTCAATAGGTTCAATATCTATTTGAGGTTCAGTCATCTCAACATATTCTGATTCTGATTCATGATGTATAGGGGTATTTTCATTATTTTCAGGTTTATGTAAATCAAACTTGGCTAACTTCACCATAGTCTGAACATTTCTTTCAGTTTTAGATTTGTTTGATTCATCAATTTTCTGTTTTAGGCATAGCATTTCAAATTCATTAAAGACTGCGTTTTTGCTATTAATAATCTTGATGCCTTGGACCCATAAAACCCATAACCTAGACCCTTTCACACCTTTTGGATAACCTAACATCACACACTTTACAGCCATATACTCAAGTTTTCCTTATGACTGATGTGTATATGCAGCACATCCAAAAACCCTTATGTGATTTAAATTTGGAGGCTCCCCAGTCCACAATTCCTATGGAGTCTTATAGTTTATATTGCTGGATGGTGACCTATTAATCAGATAAGCTATAGTATTTGCAGCTTCAGCCCAAAAACCTTTGGCAAGGCCAGAGCTAATTAACATGTGCCTAACTTTATTCATTATGGTCATGTTCATTCTCTCAGCGACCCCATTCTGTTCAAGTGTATACTTAACAGTTATGTGCCTTATTATTCCCTTTTGCTTACAAAAGTTATCAAATTCAAAATTACAAAACTCAAACCTATTATCAGTTTTTAATGTTTTCAGTTTCTTGTCTAACTGATTCTCAACAAACTTAAGCCAAATTCTGAATTTTCCAAAAGTTTCAGATTTAGCATTCAAAGGATAAATCCAAACTTTCCTCGAGTAATCATCCACTAAGGACAAGAAATACTTACTTCCACCAAATGTAGAATGCTTCTCAGGGCCCCATAGATCAGCATGGACATAGTCCAAAGGTCTACTAGTTCTATGAGAGCTAGCTTCAGAGCTCACCTTATAGGACTTACCCAACACACAAGTCTCACAGAAGTCCATAGTTTCAATGTTATCATTTCCAAGTAATTTTTGATTACTTAAATATTTTAACCCTTTAAAATCCATATGACCCATCATATTGTACCACAACTCGGTTTTATTTTTATTAGCATCAAGAAGACTAGAATCTGGTGCAATTTCAATTTTGCCTTCAACATAGTATAAACCATTTATTTTAGGTCCTTTCATAACTATTAAAGATCCCTTCATAATTTTCAAAACTTTATTTCTAGATTTAAAGGTATATCTCTCATATTCAAGAGTCCCTAAAGATATAAGATTTTTTTTCAGATTTGGGACATATCTTACATCTTTAATTGGCCTGACAGTGTCATCATACATTCTGATGGGAATGTCCCCAATTCTAATAACGGTTTGAGAATTATTGTCTCCCATATAAACTTTCCTAGGTTCAATTTGTTTGTCATTATAAAACCAAGACTTCTTAGAGCACATATGGAAGGTACATCCTATGTCTAGAATCTAGTTTTTATCAGGTTCTTCATCAGACACATTCAAGACATGTAAACTATCAAGTTCAGAAACTATGGCAGCATTATTCAGGTCATTATTATTTAGGTCTTTCTGTTTCTTTTTCAGTCAAAACAGTCCCTTTTGAAATGTCCTAACTTCCCATAGTTATAACATTTCTTATTACTTCTGTCTTTAGACTTAGACCTCATCTTAGACTTCCCTCTTCCTTTCTTATTATGGAAATTAAACTCTTTCTTTTCAGTTCTTCCTCTAACAAATAAGCTTTCTTCTCTAGAATTAGTTCTGTGATCTCTCTTCAACTCTAACTTCTAGACTTTAGTGCATCGATCATAATAGATTGAGTAAGTGTGCCCCTACCATATTTTATGGCATTTCTAATCTCTTTATGGAATTCAGGCAAAGAATTTAGCAGTATAACAGCTAAGTCCTCATCCTCAAACTTCTTATCATTGTGTGCTAAACTTTTAACTATTATACTATAGTCCCTTCCAAATCATTCCTAGGGTCCATCTTGAAACTAAACAACTTTTCTAACAGATATATCTTGTTAGGTAAGGTCTTAGTCAAGAACAAGACATCTAAGGTAGCCCATAAAGTTCTAGCAGTTTTAGTACTATCTACTTGTCTAACAATATTATCAAATAAATGCAGAATTATAGAACTATAAGCAATCTCATTCATCTTATCAATTTCAGCAAGTTTAGCTTTCAACTCATCAGAAAAAGTAGTAGGATCATCGAGGGATTTTGCAACCCTCTGTTGGACCAAAATGACCCTCATTTTCTGTTTCCATATTGAGTAATCCCTATTTCCATCGAATTGTGATAATTCGACCTTCGAACCCATTATGGATTCTGTAAAAGGGTGGCTTTGTACTCGTGGACATAACAGAAAAGGTTTTAAAAAATATTTTTCGGATGATCAATGTAAAATAAAAAACACAGAGTTGAAAAAGTATTCAGAAATTGAAGCACCTTAAAGAAAATAGTGTACAGTGTTGAATTAATTCAATCAAGAAACCTCAGCAAGATGTATGTGCATGTGTGATTTAAGCTCAGGCAATTCACAAGTATAAGATACAAATGTATGTTTCCAAAATTTCAAATCAGTCACAAGAATTCAATCACAAGAATTCATAGATAAGTAATCAATTGGTCATGTATCAATCAAGAAAGAACCACAAACCGAATTAAAGGTAAGTTTGGAATGATCTTACCAATTAGTGTTGAAAAATAGTAAATATAACCTCAAGCCCTTAGTCGAACCAGCCAGTCAGAGCCACCAATCAACCAACAACATACACAACAAAAACACAGAGGAGTCAGAATCAAATTTAAAACAAGATGCCTAGAGTGATATTGTCTGTTTAGACCTTTAAAGGTCTATACAGATATATCACTCTAAAAGAAAAGGCCCAAAAGCATATTAAAAGGAAGAATACAACCAAAACCCTAGGCCATCCAGCTCTAATACCAGTTTTGTTGGGATTTCCTCAAGAAATATCACTCACGAATTCAATCGAACACACACAACACAATGAAGGCAGTAAATAAAACGCAAGAAAATAAAAGATCATGTAAAGATAATTACCTAGTTCAACAAGAAATGGCCTAATCTGGGAGGCTCAGGAACAGCCAAATCCACTAGTGTACACTGCCATCCACAAATAGAGAGATATTATAGAGAATACTCAGAAACCAATTTTGGTCATTGATCGAGAAAGATCACCTAAAACTCATAGATCTAGCCACACATCTTAGAGAAAATCTACACAACACCAACCAATATTTCAGGCCTGGTAATACACACGAGATCTACCTCTAAATCACTAGAAGAATTATAAAGAAATCACCAAGAGAAGAAGAATATTATAGACTGCACAAAAGAGCCAAAAATGGAGAGAAAACCGAAGGATATAGAGAATGAAAAGGTGAAGTCTCTAAAGAAGCTGAAGAGACAGTAATATCTTCCAAGAATTAATCTCAACCATTCATCTCATCCAACAGTCATAATAGATTCAAACTAGCATAATCCGTGTGAACCCTTAACTACCAGTAAGTGAAAGACACTTAAGCAGCTGGGTTTAAAATAATCTGCCAAGTTAATTGACACGGATAGCACCAGTCCACAAGGTGTTTTGAGAATCACTAATCCCACAAGCAACGTTAGGCTTTGTTCCACTCCATGTTGTTGAACTTTTGGTAGGGCTTTTATTAAACAGGTAGATTGCACATTCAACTACTCTTCAACATGCTTTGAGTCATATTTAGAATAGATCTATTTTTCATTTCGGCAACTCCATTTTGTTAAGGTATCCATGAAAGGATCAAGGGACGACGAATTCCATTTGCATCACAAAAATCTCTAAATTCTTTAAAAGTGAATTCTTGTTTTTTGTCAAATTTCAAAGCTTTGATGAAGTATATACTCTGTTTTTTTTAACAAGTGCTTTGTATTTTTAAATATTCCAAACATCTCCTATATTTCCTTCACAAAATAAACCCAGTTTCTCCGACTAAAATCATCAATGAATGAACTTGGTTGCCCACATAGTCGGTGTGAACTAGCTCCAGTAGTTCCTTTGCTCTTGAAGAGAATTCTTTTGGAAAAGTGTATCTGGACTGTATACCAAAAAAAATAACCTTCATAGAATTGATTTGAGTGCTCGATATACAGCAATCCATTCACCATGTGCTTCTTTGCCAATAATCTCAGGCCACAAAAATTCAAATGCCCAAGCCTTAAATACCACGTCCAAGATGAATATTCCAAGCACAACTTAAAATGCATAGCAACATCAGTTTGGAGGTTCAACATAAACATGCATTTTTTTTTGTCACAAGTACTCTAACAATCAAGTTTCCACATTGATCTCTAATTGAAAGACTAGAACCATGCATGGAAATATTATAGCCCTTTTCGAAAAGCTGTCCCAAACTCAAAATGTTAATAAACATTGGATATAAATTCATGTTTTCCATGTTTTAAGTGAATGAAAATGTTACCTTTCACTTGTACTGGAATTTTTATAGCATCACCAAAGGTAATATTTCCGCTTATAGATTCATCAAGCATCCGAAACATTGATTTGCTACCGCACATACGATTGCTTGCACCGCTATTAAGATACCAACCATATCTTGTCATGTTCTTCTTCAGCTTTGCATGCTAGAAGCAAGGTAGCTCGCTACTTTTGCTTTCTTCTTTAGTAATTTATTTCCGCATTCCCAAGCGAAATGGCCAAACTTATAACAATTGTAGCCTTTATGAATTCCAATGTTGGCTGCCACTGTCATTTTCATTTTTCTTCTATCCATAATTTCCTCCTCTTACTCGACCTCGTAAATTGCCATGTATACTGACTCGATCTCATCCTCTTTGGATTTTCTTTTGTCTCTCTTTCCCCTTCAATTGTAGTTTGTTTGTAGCAATTGGTCCATTGCTTCTTTCTTCTTCTTCTTCTTCAAAAGTTTCTCTTCATGGGCTTGTAAGGAACCCACAACTTGATCAACGGTCATTGTACTCTAAACTGCAGTAAGTTTTGTAGGCGCCTTAGATGGTATAGAGGGCAAAACAGAGGGTTGCAATCAGTGGTGGACCTACATGAGGCCCAGTGCCGCCGCCCCCACTCAATTTTCATATTTTTGGATTTTTCTTCAAATTTTTAGATTTTTTTTAGTTTTTTTTTTGTCTAGGTTTTTTTAGGTTTCCAGATTTTTTTCCAAAGTTTTTTGGTTTCGCCCCCCACCGAACTTCCTTTCTGGGTCCACCCCTGGTTGCAAGTGTAATTGACTGGGCACAGGATCGAATCTTTTGATTCTTTAATTGCTACAACAATGAAATTAAATTTTTCGTCCAATGAACAAAGGATTTTTTCGACCACAATAGTATCAGTCATTATTTCACCATATCTCTTCATTTCATTCACGACTTCTAAAATTCCTACAACATAATCTGAAATTAACTCTAATTCTTTTATATGCAAAGCTTCATACTCACCTCTCAATGTGTGAAGCCGAACTTTTGGACTTGATAAGCTCCTTTAAAAGTATTTTCCAAAATCTCCCATGCTTGTTTAGTAGTAGTTGCTTCATAGATCTACTCAAATGTACTATCACCAATCGCTTGATGAATTATGGTGGGAGCTTTCACCCTTCTTTCTTGTATTGGACAATGCACCCCTTTGCCCTTGGGTTAAGGAAACTTCATATATCCCTTGTCAACAATCTCCCATACATCTTGTGAACCGGGTAAAGCCTTCATGCAGACATATGATGTGCTGAAAATTTCTTTGTGAGACGAGGAACTTGGAAAGAAACCAAATTATTGTTAGCCATTTCTCAAAACAACAATTTCTATTAGAATTGTAGCTTTGGTAACAATTTGTTGAAAACCTAGTGAAAATAGATAAGAAACAAATTTGTAGGAGGAAATAATCTTTTGCTCCTCACACATCCAAATGCTTCAATCTACCAGCTATTTAGTGCGAGAATGAAATCCAGGAATATGAGACGTGTACGGCATTTTTGTTATCACAGAGGTGTAGAAGGCGCCTTTCTAGTTTGATGTTGAGTTCACAAAAGAGATGTTGATGTAGTGTTAGCGTGAATAAAGATGAAACGTGTGATTCATCTCATTGAATCTTGCATGAATGTTAACAAAGATCAATCATCTTAGAATAATTAGAAAGACTCGATATTATTAAAAAATGAAACCCTACTTCTTTCTTAAATAGGAAAATCCTACCAGAAACCCTAAATACTACAATGAAAAAATACCCCCTAATTAAAGTTTTATAATTGAACAATTAATAAACTAAAACAAGAGATAGAATATTCAATAAAATAAATATTGATCTTGTCTATCATGTCCATCCGACCCATCCATGTGCCATCATCAATTGCATCAGATGTTGAAGTCATGTAATTTCAACTATGCTAGTAGCTAATACATGATATTCAGCTTCAGCTTATGAACTAGATAGCGTCGGTTGCTTTTTAGATGTCAAAGATGTACAATTTGATCCAATGCATATGCAATATCATGTGGTGCTCCTCCTAATGATGGGTAACCAGCCCAATCTGCATCACAAATATATCATAAACCATAAGTGAGAGTGTCTTTGAGGTAACATAAAATGTGTTTGACTGCAAGGAGTTCCTTCGTTGTAGGACTTTGAAAATGTTAGCCCGCTAGATTAACGGCTTGTGTGAGGTCGGGTTGAGTGAATGTAAGATATTGAAGAGATCCATAAGTTGACTATATCTTTTAGGATATGTTGGTTGATTATCATCATGATGAGAGTTATGTTTTTGGGCTATTTTTGGGCTATGGATGTGGCAATCTTTGCAGCTTCAAGCATGTGGGACGTGGCTAGGAGATTGCGAGCATATTTGGTTTTACACAACATGAGCCACCAGAAAATATTTGACTTCAAGTCATAAAAAGTAAAGACTTGACCCAAGTCTTTTGAGAGCAAATTCTTTTTGAGATGAAGTCTAACTTGTGAGATGAGCAGTGGATCATTGCCGGTAACAAAAACATCATCTACATAGACCAATAAAAAGAATTAATTGAGTGTTAGACTGGTATATGAACATGTATTATCAGCTTTACTACAACATAAGTCATGTTAAAATTTGGGGTTTCATCTTAAAAGGTCAACCTTATTAACAGGAGTAATACAAACTTTTATAAATTGGTCTATGTTTTTCATCTTTATTCGATGTGAAATTTTATCCCTTAACATAGACTTGTGGTTTCATATTAAAAGGTCAACTTTATTAAGAGGAGTAATCCAAACTCTTTTAAACTGGTCTATATTTTTCATATTTATTCGATGTGAGATTTTATCCATTAACATGCCCCCGCAAGATAGTAGCTCGTTTGAGCATACCAATCTTGAAATCCGTGTGTTCAATTTTTTTAAGTCGAATCGCTCTTTGGAGCTTAACGTGCTCTGACACCATATTAAGATTTAGGATTCCATCTTAAAAGGTCAACCTTATTAAGAGGAGTAACACAAACTCTTATAAATTAGTCTATATTTTTCATCGTTATTCGATTTGGGATTTTATCCCTTTACAAGCCAATGGAGATAAGACTTGAGGATAACTTAGAAAACCAAGCACATGGTGCTTTGTTTAAGACCATAGAATGATTTGTGCAAAAGACACGTGATCTAGATATTTTGGATTTAGAAATCCTTTTGGTTGCTTCATATAAACTTTCCGTTGAGAATACCATGTAAAAATGCATTTTTGACGGCGACTAACTGTTTAAGGGATTTAAAATGCACGAGATAGAATAACACGGATTTTGGTAGCTTTAACAATGGGGCTAAAAGGTTTCACTAAAGTCAAGGCCTCGAATTTGAGAATAGCCTTGGGCCACAAGACAAGCTTTAAAGCGATCTATAATATCATCTTCCTTGAACTTCCACTACAACAAAAACAACCTACACACATTTTGCAATGTTTGGACGTGTGTTGCAAATCGAGGTGTCGTCGTAGGATTTTTTTATTTTTTTTAACTGCAATTTATGCAAATTGATTGGCAAAATTAAAAATGACTCTACAGCCATAAACATAACTGAAGGTCAATATTGGACCTTATTCAACTGCTTTAGACATTCTTTTGATGACTGATCATAAGAAACAACCCTGACTTCCTTTATTGCACACACTTGTCCATTTTCACTATCAATTTAGACAATCAATTAAGTTATCACAATATAACTAACAAAAAAAGATCCCAAGATTGATCTAAAACAATTTTTTTGCTATTAGGGTTGCATGACAAAGCATTACAGCTAAACAAGCTGCAAATTTTTCTAATGCTAGAACAAAACTCATTTATCGTACAATTTTTAGCATGATACAACATGTACTGGAAGCCACATTACCAGTTAAATCCAAGGTAAACATAACCAAATGTGCCTCTACCTAGATGCCTCCCTTTCCTCCATTTTGATGAAATACTACTTGAGCTCTCAGCTCTCCAAGGACTTCCTGGGGTTGGCAAGGCAGAAGGGCTGGTTGAGGAATCAGGTGGAAGGGGCAGCCTATGACATTCACTCTTTCCTTCTTCCAATTTCCTGGTTGGGGAATCCAAGTTAATACCAATAAATCGTGGATGGAGCGGCAAGGTGGTAGTGGTAATTCCCCTCAATCCTCGACCGTGGCTCCACATCTATGGACTCAATCTGTTATCTCCATTTACTCTGCAATAAAATATGAAATTTACATCCATAAGACTGATCAAAGTCGTGGCACAGAAGCACAATTGACACGACTACCAGCACCTCTCACGTGTTTGATTACCCTGACAAGAATAAGAGCATATTTGGCTTATTGGCTAAGCTTAAAAGTTTGCTTACAGTAAATATATGGATTCTTGAATCAAAAGGAAAAAGATTGTGGAATGGAAGTAACAATTGCTAAAATAATCAAATTAAATCTCAATTTCACTAAAAAGAAGGTCAATTTCAAGAAAGAACAAAGCAAAAAAACTCATTCCAGAGGAAAGCCCTCTTTTCTGGGCTAAGAGTCATCAAATTTTCAATTCTGATATATAGCAAGCCAAAATATTGCACACAGACAATTGATCAATCAATTAACCTACAATAGCCACAATGGATAAAATGGACCAAAAAAGCAACCAGTAATCCCACCAATTGCAGCACTAAAAATATTGAATCTACAGCCATTTTTTAATCCATGAATCCATTCAATGTCAATATTGAATTTGTACATAAAGCTAAGAATTTTTTAATTCAAAAGGAAAGAATTTCGTTATCAAAATCAGATTACCTGGTAACCAAGATCAGGTGCAATTTCTATGATCCTATTACGTGTGATTCCTTTGAGAATAGTTCCATTGGTTGCCGGCGTAGAAAGAATATTTCCCTGTATAAGTGGATGAATTATATGATTTCTGGTAAAATTCTGTAAATCTGAGTAAGACCACCAAGTAATTCAAGAAACAGTTGCCTTGAAGAAATATATCATATTAATTTGATTTTTCAAATGTGATTAGTTGAATACCTTCAAAATGAAGACATTACAAGAAGAGACCTCTTAATATATCTCTTATCCACCGAATCAAGGTATAAGACATCAGAGAACCCTCTGTTCCTTGCTTTGCTTAATGATTTCAAAACCTACATAACTCGTTGAATAGACCAGAGACAACGGATCAAATAGGTGAAAGGGAAACTATCAGCATATATTTTACCGGAGCATAATTTGTAATGCTTTTGACACCTCCAGTCCCGCCTCGCGCTGAACGATGAAATTAGTTTTACTGGGGCAAAGGTGAACAACACGCCATTCACGCAGTTCGCACAGCTAGGTCCGAAGATCCCAAATTCTAATTCCGTCCGATTGACCCATGGTGGCAGACCACCTAGGCTGCCTTCCCCTCCACATGGCACACCCATCCCAACCATAGGTCTTCATCAATTTCGTCCATAACGTGATCGATTTTTGGCTGCAGTTAAGGGTTTATGCGAAAAATTCGGTGCTGATTAAAGACTGTGGTGGTTGTGTCGTTGGTTGTTGTTGGTGGGCGTGGTGGCTGTTGATGGTTTTGTCCAGTGG
This sequence comes from Fraxinus excelsior, assembly GCA_019097785.1. Lineage (NCBI taxonomy): Eukaryota > Viridiplantae > Streptophyta > Magnoliopsida > Lamiales > Oleaceae > Fraxinus > Fraxinus excelsior. The sequence goes on from CM032633.1 coordinate 30,802,103, forward strand.
GCATGGTGCCCCAGGGCGATTTTGGGGCGAGGCAGATGAGGCCCGCTCCTCGGACCCAAAACTGGAGGGGGACTCATTTTTTGGCCCCCTTTGTTCTTTTTTTTTTTTTTTTTCTGGTTTGGTTTTCTGTCTCGCCCAAAATGGAAGGGTTTGAATTTTGGCCCAATTTTTTCTTTTTTATTATTACTAGAGAGGGAAAGAATGAAGATGCAGATGCTGTCGGGGAAGAAGTCGAAAATCGTAGAACAAAATTTCTCACGAAATAGAAAGGAGAAGCCATCAGCTAAATGTCACAGGAATGAGAGAAGAAGAAGAAAAAGAAATCGACAATTAGGGTTAGATTTTCCTACGGAATATGGAAGGTTATGTGAGGATTGGAATAAAGAAGCGTGGATCTTGTCAAAGTACATTAAAAGGATGAACAAAATCCAAAAGTGCTCTCTTAGGCCCCCCAATCTTGAATCTAGGGTTCTAAAAATTTCAATTCAATTCTAACCGGCCAAATCCGAATTTTCTCCGATACGGAACGACTAGCTTTCCGAGAGTCGGATCTATAATCAGAGCTCCATTGCGGGATTGAGCTCAATTCATCCGCCACCGACAATGTCGGAGTCCAAAGCTTCCCCATCTGCCTCCAGATCCGAACCTCCGATATGCCTTCCGACTCGCCTAAGTGAATTTCTACTTTATATGTTGTGTACATTTCCTATAATTAGAATAAATAAAAATATTATATTTTTATTTTTAAATCCTTTGGGCTTGATACATTTATTTAGAGGGTTGGAGGTTGAATACGAAGGTACATTGTATTTTACTCTGCTGAAGTTTAGGTATGTGATCTTACTATATGTAAATTATATGTAACTTTTTTTTCTATCCACCGTCTGTAGTTTCGGAGCTGGATTTAGTTTCAAGGGTCTCTCTGAAATTGTATAATTTCTTATATCAATGTATGTGTCATAGATATAATTATAATATTTTAAGGAGAATTCGAGAATGAAATATTTGTGATCTTAGTCGAATACGAAATCAGAGACTGGTGGTGAAATTTGGTGGGTGCATTGATCAGTCAACTACTTCATTTTATGGAGAATGATAAGCATGACTTAATAATAGTTAATCTTCATTTCTAGCGAGACACTAAGACTGAGTGAATGGCCCAATACCCAACTCTTTGCAGGTCAGTTCGCAGATGATTCGCCGGAGATGGAACAGTGGGTTCTGAGATGTGATAGTGATTTTCGTCGAAATTCTACTTCTCAAGTAAGCAATTGCTTGCCCTAATTTGATATTGAAAATGTTTGAAACCTTGTCGGCTTATATAATTGTAACATGGTCGGCTTATAGGATCAATTGCACAGGCACATTTAGTAATTGTTCGATTTTAAGTTAGCAATACGTTACATAATAAACGGTTGGATTTATGTTGATTTTGGGGGGGCCAATTTCCGAAGTTCGCCTCGGACCCCAAAAATCACAGGACCGGCCCTAGTGGTGCCCGGAAGGTGGAGGTGGCGGGTTGGATAGGACGAGAATGGCGGGTTGAAGAGGAATGAAGGGAGAAACGGTTTGGGTAAATTAGGGTTGCGTATATTTAAAAAATATATATAAAAGTTTTCGCAACGTTTAACAAATGTTGCAAAAGGTAAAACATTCTGCAATACTCAATAAACGTTGCAAAAAAGTGGTCTATCACAATTTTCTTCTAAAAAACATTGCAAAAGGTATTTATTAATATTAATGTCAACATTCACTTACTAAAATGTTGTTCAAAGACCCTTTTAGTAACATTTATCAACAAATGTTGTCTTTTTAGTGTTGCAAATGACTATTTTTATTGTAATGTTCGTACAATAAATTCATTTGTTTCTGTTGATATTGGTATTAATGGGTCTTGTAACAAGAACACAAGTGTTCTTTTGATGGAGTGCATTGATTTCTTCTTGCGTGGCATCCCTTTAGTTTTACAATCTTTGATCTGTTTTTAATGTTTTCAGCTCATCAGTAAAAATAATAAGCACATCATTGGAGTAGATTGGTTGGTTTTTGAAGAGCAAAGATGGTCTTCACAGTAGGAAAGAGGACGTTTGTTAGTTGTCACGGATTGACCGTTGAGGAGGAATGGAAGGATGGGTAACAGCATTGTAGCTGTAGGGGATGTGGTGTGGTTGAAGGAGATAATTGAGAGACTATGAGGAGTTAGTAGTTGGGTTTAAGACAATATCATTCGTATCATTGGTTGAGGACGAGTTAATAGGTTGAGTAGGTATATTTTCAGATTAATTAAGGAAAGAGCCTACATTATAAGGATTGTCATCGACGGGAATGTGATGAAAGTTATCATGAGGTGAATTTATTGAATTTGGAGATGAAGTATCATATGAATTTTGTGAAAACCATTCGTCAAATTTAGGGAAAGTAGTTTTTTGATAAATCTTATGTGAGCATCAAATATTCCTAGATGAATAAGGAAAATGATTTTTATTAAAAACTATGCGGCAAAATATATATATGCAATAACAATGTGGATCAAAACACGATATCCTTTATATAAAGTACCATATCCTAAGAACACAAGGGATTGTTTTACGAGAAAATTATACATACCTAAGGTTTTTAAATGTGGAAAACACGGGAGATTTGTTGCTGAAATTCCACATTGAGTCAAGCGATGGGTAAGATTGTTTGAAGTGAATTCGCCAGCCCCATCACTTAGGAAGGTTTTGATTTTCCTGTCAAAATATGATTCTCAACAAAAACTTGAAATTTAAGGAAACGAGAATAAAAATCAGATTTGTTCTTTAAACGAAATAACCATGTAAAACGAGTAAAGTCATCAATAAAAATCACATGCTACTAGAATTTCTTAGAAGACAGTGTTGGGCAGGCCCCATAAGTCGCTATATATTTTTTGTCAACCATTTTGAAACATTTATAACTTTCTTATTTTCTGTGTCTTTAAAATTTGGATGTCCTAAGCCCTTGTTTGGCAATAATTATTTGGGTAAAATGAAGTTTGAATAATGATAGCTATATAATTTTTGTCAACCATTTCGAAACATTTATAACTTTCTTATTATCTGTGTCTTTAAAATTTGGATGTCCTAAGCCCTTGTTTGGCAATCATTATTTAGGTAAAATGGAGTTCAATAATTATTTTTTATGTGGTTAAAAAGTATGGAAAAATTTTAATGTTACGTGCAAAATATTTTATTGTGTGAATGTGTGCTTGAAAATGAATACGTAGAAAAAAAAGTTTTGATATAATGGTTGTCTAACAAAGGCTAAACAAGCGAACCATATTTTTGAAGAGGCTCCTTGTGATTTGACTGCAACTCAGGCTTCGAGTTGTCCTACCTCAAGAGCATATAGCTTTCCCTATCTAAGAACCCTGATCGTGATTTGTTGTTTGTGATCCTTAATAACAAAACAAACAAGGTCAAATCCTTAAAGTGATGAAATGGGTAAGGCATGCCCATTACCTACAAAAATACAATCATGTCCAAACTAAGGTTTTGAAAGTTTTAGTTTACCTTCTTGCTTTGTCATGTGAGCTGTCACACCCGAATCAACATAAAAGTTTGAGTCATTACTCATTCTCATTGTTTAAATTCATTGCTGTAAACGCCTGCTGATTGTTCTCCTCTTCTTAAGTGGAGTCATACCTATAATAGCATTTCGAGGTGATTTTTTCCACCACATCTTGGCATTTTTCTGTATATGAATTTGGCTTGACTGACTGCTGCCTGCTCGTTCTAATTGTTATTGTTGTTGTTGAACCCGAGGGTTGATTATAAATGCTATTACTGTTTTGAGGATGATTTCGAGTTTAGGGAATACCGGCCTCTTCCTCTTCCTCTTCCTCTTCCTCTTCCTCTTAGGCTGAAGAAAAGCATGGTTATGATCAATTTCTTGCTCTTTTTCAGCGATGTAAACCTGCTCAAAATTTTGTAATAACATAATAAATCGAGTAAATGAAGGATATTGTGGTTTTGACAAAACAGCGATTTAAAACTCCTTGTATTTGTTTCCAATGCCTTTTGGGACTTGCAAAACTTTGTCTACGTTCGAAAGTGGGTTTCCTTTGGCGAAAAGTCTGTCATAGATTTATTTGAACCTACGGAGATATTCATCAAGTGAGAGATTTCCTTTGGACAAACCGTACAGTTTATTTTTAGTTGAGCTTCACTATATTCAATTGTTAGAATTTCGGTGTGACAAGAAATCTATTTTTGAGGTATATATGGAGTTGGTGGTTTGCTTTGGAGAAATTTTGAAGAAGTATAGGACTACAAGGAGTCAAAGAAATGTTTTGGACTCATATTTCAACTCAAGTTATTAATTTTACCTATTGATTAAGACTTCACTTTATATTAGACTCTTTATTGTGTTAATTCTCATGGATTGTTAGGGATTCTTTGATTATAAATATGTGATGTACAACACATATTGAGATTGATTAATTGTGATCAATTGTCCAACTTATTAGTTTAGTTCAGTGATCCAACATATTGTAATCCTTACTTTTGATATAGTGGATTCTCCACATCTTAACGTGATTTTTCCCAGTTGGATTTCAATGTAGATCTTGCGTTCATGTTTTTTTGATTTCATATTGCCATATTATCTCATCTTTAATGTTCATAAATATTGGCTCAATTTCTAACAAGTGGTATCAGAGAAAATTGGTATCAGTTTATTTCTAACAAGTCGTATCGAGCTAGGTTCAACGATTATTGGAAGAGCCAGTTTAGTTTTGTGTTAGAGCGAGGTTTGATCAACTCGGTTTGAGATTTGATTTTCGGTATGGCAAGTATGAAGTTTGATATTCCTCTTTTGGATTGCAATAAGATTTGCTGACAATTTTTTTGTTTTGACATTGGAAGGACAGGGACAAAGAAGGTCCTAATTATATGTGTTTGAAGGTTCGACGATTACGTTTGATGCAACTATATTACTAAATTGAATATTAGACCTCAAGAGAGGTTCGGTAAGACTGATATGGTTGCTTATGGTTTGATAAGCGTTACTCATATGGAGTTGGTTGTGATCGAGTTGCTCGTGGTGATAATTCGAGCAAATTTGGCATTGAAGAACCTACCACTAACTCATGTGGATCTTGATGATCTTGTTGCTCGTGGGAATAATTCGAGCAAATTTGGCAACTTTGATTGTGTAACTGTAAACTTGATAATTTTGTTGTTCATGGTGATTTAGCAAGTTTGGTGCCCAAGGTAATTCTAGTGGTAAGTAGTGTTTAGATTCGGTTCACAGTTGATGAGTTTTCCACAGTTAGACTTTGTGGAAGAGATGGAGTGTTTGTTTGGAGTGTTTTGTTTCAAGACTTTTTTGGAGTTTGTTGAATAGTTGAGTTTTATTATTTACATTGAAATTTGTGTCAATGTAGAAATTGTTAGAATTTCGTTGTGACCTGAATTCTATTTTGGAAGTGTATTTGGAGTTGGTGGTTTGCTTTGGAGAAGTTTTGAAGAAGTAGAAGACTGCAAGGAATCAAAGAAATGTTTTGGGCTCCTATTTTAACTCAAATACTTCGTTATTGATTTTACATATTGCATTAGGACTTCACTTTATATTAGACTCTTCATTATATTAATTCTCCCAGTGTATTAGAAATTCTTTGATTATAAATATGTAGTGTACAACACATATTGAGATTGACTAATCGTGACCAATTGTTCAACTTATTAATTTGGTTCTGGGATCCAACATATTGTAATCCTTACTTTTGATATCGTAAATTCTCCTCCTCTGCTTGTGATTTTTCCCAGTTGGGTTTCCACATAAATCGTGTGCTCATATTGTTTGATTTCATATTGTCATATTATCTCGTCTTTAATATTAATAACAATTGGCTCAATTTCTAACATTAGTGTTGGGCAACAACTGTTAATGGATCGAACTCCAAACTGAAAATTATGTACCCGCACCGTAGATCATGCTCAAAGCCTCTTCATTCATATTACCAAGATGCCAGGACATGAGAAGTTCATCATTGAAGATTGCTCTTTTTCTGAATTTTTTGTTCTTTCCAGCAAAATCAACAAGTTCATAGGCTGGTTTTTTTGAGTCATTGATGTGGTGCTCCAACCCGAGGTTTTGAATCAATGGCAATATTTGAGATTTCCACGGAAGAAAGTTTGTGGAGGATAGTTTGATAGAAATAAAACTGGTGCATTGGTAGAATGAAGAAATTGAGAGTTTAGGCTCATACCATAATATTTTTTAAGAAAATGACAAGTAATTTATAGTAAATGAAATGCATTAATTTCTTGTCTGTGTATTTCAATGGTGTAAATGGTATATATGCTCATGGAGCTGTCCAACGATCATAAGTTAACGCAGGTAAGTAATAATATGATTTCTCCCGTTAAGTTGGAGTCCTTGAATAATTCGATTTTACCCTAATTTATCCTATAAATAGAGAGGTTAGACTTTATCATTATCATAAAAAATAAAAAAAATGAGAGAAAGATGGGCCACAGAAAATAGGAGTGTTATATTCTCTTGTAATAATGAATTAAGGTAGCGATGTAAGAGGACATAGTAATCGAACCTCTATAAATATTGCGTATTCTTAAATATTTATTTTTCTTTCTTCAATTTAATTGTTCTCAGTGGAATTCAATTAGAGATTATAATTCTCAACAAATCCCTTCAATGGAGACAGATTGAATCCTTCAGAATTCAACTTGATTTGTTTGTGGAATTGTCTTGTGCCAATTAATCAATCTTGGCTTGTCCTTTTCCTTGACTTGTGAACTGAATATGGGGAATCTTATCAGCGTTCCCAAAATAGCCCAACTGATATTAAGAATAAGTTAAATTTATTTTTAAAATGAAGATAACTTTGTTTACAAAATTGTATGTAATCAAAGAACCTTTCTGAAGACAGGCTAAACATAGAACAAATTTAGGGGTTGAGACGAGTAATATCTATGTTAAAAGAAGAGGGAAAATTGCACTATTTGAAGATTTATTACAGAAGACAAGGAATTCATAACCTTCCTGCATTGATCATCATACATATGCTTACAAATAGAAACTAAAAAGACTAGAGGAAAAGAAACATTCTCTGATTCTAAAATTACTACTGCATATCATCACCTAGTTTTAGATAAACTATGTCTTTTTATTTCATGCTGCTACGAGAAGGAATACAAAAGGACGTTCATAAGTGAATTGTTACGACACTTCTGTCTGTGGAACTTTAGAATTTTCATCCTGCACAAAACAATAATCAAGAAGAAAAGTAAGCATACCTAATATATTGTGGCATGTTTAGCAAGAGGATTGTATGGTACTTAGGACAAGGTTTGGAGGAGACAAATGAAGCTATCTTTACGGGGATGATTCCGTCATGTACTTTACATTTATAGTGAGTGGTAAATGTACAAGTGGATTGAACGTGTGTTTAGCATATGGTTCATCACTCGTCGACCATGCAAGAGAGATGTAGACATAGTGTCCTTATGCCGACCATTATAGTGATGTATGTGTAAGCACTTCAACATGCATTGAGGAACTTAGAGGCAGGATGTGACTCAAGCCAAAGTTAGAATGTAAGCAATACAAAACAAGAAAGCGAAGTATAAAATAGAAAGCGACTCATGATGACTATGTACTCTTCACTAAAAGCAGTGCCATTATCATTATGTGATGAGTTTTTAAGTTTAGTATGTTTTGATCATCATAGAAAATCTAATTTGGTGTGTAGGAATCAGGTGGGATCGTATTAACCTCTGCTCAACTCACCGCAGGCCCTGTAGTAGGGGAAGGACACGTGGCCACTCTCAATGTATTTAACATCTTCCACAAGAATTTCATAATGCCTCTTCGCCTCTTCTGGAGTTTTTCCTCCGACAGCCCTAGCAACTTTGGCCCAACGGTCAGGCGTGTCAGTGTCGTACACGGCTAGGGCTTTCTCAAAGGCCTTATTCTCCTGAGCAGTCCAAGTTCCACGGGATGATATCGAGCTAGATGCCATTAATTTCTTGTGAGATGAAAATTTTAGTGACAAATTAAGTTAGGAAAAGAAAGTTACACAGTAAGGGAATCAAACAATAGAATGTTACTATAGATTATGTGAGGAAATGGAAGAATGTATATAGATGAGGAGCAAATAATTCTAAGAGGGATTATTTGTCTTAGACTCGAGAGAGAAGACTGATGAGAAACTGATCAAGAGTTGATATATCCAGAAGTGGTGGCAACTGCTTGATCTTTATAAGCTCCAGGTGAGGTGGGGTGGAGTGGGGTGGGTTGGGGTCATGCCAATTGGCCTACAAAGTTGCAAAAATTGAAGAGTTCTAGTGATTTATGCTATCTCTTTAAGAACCACAACTAAAGCAGGACAAGGAACAATAGTATAAAGTTGAAGAATCTCCATCTTCATGAAAAGGTTGTTTCACTTTGCATTTTTATGAATAAAGTTACTTGTTTTCTTACAGTTTAGTGTCAGAATTATATGATTCTTCTTGGTTTATATAAACATTGGAAAGCAACAGTTGTGCTTAAAAAAGTGACTTTTTAACTAATTATCTCCAAAATATATCTAATGTGAATAAAAATGAGAAAATTAATTACATGTATACAAGGCACCAGAATTATAAGTAGATACTATGTTCAATACAAAATCAATCCTCTTTTTAACTTCTGGACTACCTTAAATCCTCTATTAGAATGTAATTTCAACCAGAGGGAAAAAAACTCCTTAGATAGAGCAATACTATAGTTTAATGCACAATAACAAGCCATGTTGACAGGAAAATGCACAATCCAGCAAGAGGGTTGAGATAAGTCACGAAAAAAGTGGAAAACGGGGCTTAGCCGCGCCAGCTCAAATCTCTTGACATGCATGGGTCATCTCGGGGCTCTCTACAATCAGACGTGCCAAGTAATTTTACATTCCCAATTATGTTTAAAATAATCATGACGTGATAGTATTTAGTTACGAATATCGTAAAAATATTGCTATCTTTAGATTATTCAAAGAAGGTCTAAGCTTGGACCCAACTCTTGAGAAGGACCACCCTACATATGTACAGATGCAAGATTTTACTCAATGATAAGGATTCCATAAATCTAGCAAGAACAAGGCATATATAAATTCTCAATGCTTCTTTTTTTCCATGTACAGATTCCTCAACATGCCGCGTACGTAACTTTCAACTAATCATTGGATTGGAACCCCATTAGCCTGTGGTCCTCCGAATATATATCGTTTCACAACTTGTATAAAAGGGTCCACAATCCCTTCCGATTTTGTCTGAATTTTGATGCATAAAGTACGAAAAAGATTAGCAACTTTTAACTGCAAGAATCTTCGTCTCTAGCCTGTAATAGCAACATTTTGATCCGAATTACAAGCCGTTTCCTCAAGATATGGTTGGTATGCTGTAGTAGACTATGTGGCGCAATGATTTAACTTCTTGAACAGGTCATCATGCTTATTATCAGTTATACCCTTGTAATGAAGACTTCTCAATGAGCCAATTAAATCTTGGGAAGTAGTTTTATTGATTCTAGAAATGATCCATACATGTAAATCAATGAAAGTAACTTGTATAAAGTGTTGGGAATCTTGACTTATTTGTACACTCATTTTAAAGGTTCACTTTGAGAAATATCGAAATGGACCCAGATTCTCAACATTAATTCAAGGTTCACAATATATTTTTACTTTTTTCATATTTTCTGTGAATCAAGCATGAAAAGAGTAGCAACTTTTATTGCAAGAATCTTCATATCTAAGTAGTAATAACAATGTTTTGTGTATCGAGCACGGAAAAGAGTACTGCAAGAATCTTCATCTCTAACAGTTATCAATAGCAATGTTTTTGAGTCAAAATATGTCTTTTCCTAATTGTTCGTAATATTCTGAGTGGGATATTTACAGATCTTCGTGTTATCTTGCAAGATTTTCGACCGACGTTGGATTAGGACCATATATAGGTTGGGGCTACTCTACTCCACTTGCTGCAATAATCTCATTTGGCATTTGCAACTTCAACCTTTTAACAATGTTGCTTCCTAAACCTTAGCTTTTTTACTATGCAGATATTTATGTTGGACCAATAAATTGTGCTCTCTTTTGGACATTCAAATAGTCCTTTCTTGGAGGGATTAAGCCTTAATCCTGATTATGGGATCTATGTTAAGTAAAACGAAATCAGAAAATAAACACACAGAATCTATAAACTAATAGTACTTCACCCTTCATCCTCAATCTTAGAGCTATTCCACTGAGTATTGAACTTTTTAAATATAAAGAAGATCTCGTCTTTGTCATAGCAAAAACAAAAACTCCCCTGTATCTTGAAGTAACTTAACCATCTCTTGCGACCTTAAGGGTTCTACTTCTAGGGAAGGACGATGAAAAGGCTAGAGCCCTCTATAGCACCAAACACGCCCTCTCCCAAATCTTTTTTTGTGTGTAGTAATATTAGGACAAACGGACACATGAATAAAATACACAATATATTGATAAACCCAAAATGCACCTAAACTCGTACTATGCCGATGTTTAGTCGAGTGAATAAGTTTACAGTATGATTAGACTCCATGAAATCCACAACCTCTGTGTCATAGACACGGCGGCCTTGGGCTTATGAAGGCCTCAAAAAATTAAGTTACTATTTCTTTCTTTTTTTTTCATTTTTGAAGGTAGGCCCAGATATTTTATAATATAATTTTGGATGAAGTCATTGATTAGCCCATAAATAAGTCATCGCCTCAGCCTTAAAAAATCACAAATCATATAAAATTTGGCAATAGCAATTTAAACAGAATTTGATAGGGCGAATTCAATTCTTGATAGGAATAGAACAGATATTTTCTATACTAGGAAGGTAATAGCCTTGATATTAGGGACTTATGAGGTGTCGAATGGCTCGGCCTGGAAGTGTTTGGGGAGAGGTCCGATGGCCACACACGATCCGGGGATTGAGGCAGGCCAGGCTAAGCCCAGTCTGCCACATATTTTGTTGCCCTGGACCCACAGGTCTGGCCAGTGCTTGGCCATGCCCGTTCCATCTTGATAAGGTCTCTCATCTTGATTAACTTCACATGTTGCAATTATACGAGCATCAATATGACTTGTGATTGCAGTCTATAGTACTATCGTATTGCTCTATTTTAGGAGACTTTTTCTTTCCAGCAGTACGCGTGTACTTGAAGGAAATAAATCACTGGTTTTAACTAATTAAGAAAGGATTAAGCAATCTCAATAAACCAACCATGTGAACAACTATCAATAAGCTGAGATTACATTCTGAACAAGGCAATCCACAACTTAAAATATGTTTGATTTTGTGTTAATGATCATATACTTGAATCTCTGGACGACATATACTGGTATACGTACACGCAGTCAAGAAAATCACTTTTAAGCATGCCTAACATCTTCTAATGTTTATATAAATGAAAATACATCATATGATTTTGACACTAAACTGTAAGAGAGTGATATTTATACCAAAAAAAAAAAAAGGAAATATAAACAACCTTTTCATGAAGATGGATTGGAGATTCTTCAAAGTTGTAATATTGTTCTTTTGTCCTGCATCAGTTGTGGTTCTTGATGAGACAAATCACTAAAATTCTTCAATTTTTGCTAGTTTATATATAGGCCAATTGGCACCCCACCCCACCCCTCTCAACTCCTAGAGCTTATAAAAGCTCAAGCAGTTGTCACCTCTTCTACACATATCAGCTCTTCAGTTTCACATCACTCTTCACTTGAGCGTCTTCTCTCTTGAGTCGAAGACGAATAATCCATCCTAGAATTAATTGTTTCCACATTTATACGTTCTTCCATTTTCATCCCATTTTCTAGAGTAATCATTTAATAGTAGTGTTCCATCAAGTTTCTCTATCACTTCCTAGACTTAATCTGTACAAGAAATTAATGGCATCTAGCTCGATGTCTTCCCATGCCTCAGGCACCTGGACTACCCAGGAGAACAAGGAGTTTGAGAAAGCTCTGGCCGTTTATGATACTGACACACCCGACCGTTGGGCCAAAGTTGCAAGGGCTGTCGGAGGGAAAACCCCAGAAGAGGTGAAGAGGCATTATGAAATTCTTATGGAAGATGTCAGATACATTGAGAGTGGCCAAGTGCTCTATCCTTATTGCAGAACCTCTCGGGCCGCCTGTAACAGAGGAGGTAAATAGCATACACTACTCCAACCCACCCAGTCAAAACACGACAAACACTTTCAAGTCATTTTCTACCATGCTAACTATGGCTAAGTACCTATGATGCACCGACACGGACACGCGTGTCCGACACGATACGTGTCGGATACGTCGACACGCGATTTTTGAAAAAAGTACAAACACGACACGTTGATTAAATTCTTAAAAAAATTTCATTTATATAGTATAAATTTAGTTTTATACTTATTATTAATTTTTCTTATTGAAATCTTTTAAACATGATTACCTATTTGTTACTTGCTAATAATTTTGAATTAACAATATATAATATTTCTAATATAAAAAGAAAAATGATTACGGTAGAGTGTCCGAGAAGTGTCGGTATCGACTCGTGTCCGACACGGACACGCTACCCTTATTGAAGTGTCTGTGCTACAAAGCTAAGTACCGTCAATCCTCTTACTTTCGTGAATGCGTGTTGAATAACATAAACACGCATCACTATCATAATCGGCGTATGAGCACGTGCATCTACATCTCTCCGTGCAAGGGCGAGTCATAGGACACACGTTTAACACACTCTCAACTCATATATTTTACCACTCATTAGAAAATATAAAGTGCGTGAGGACTAATCCCTACAAAATTTGCCTAACATATGCTGTAGTTCTCAAAATAAAAATGGAACTCTAAGTGCATGTTTGGTACGTAGTGTTAGACGATATTAAATTCTAAAATGAATGAGATTTTAGCTTTTATTTTTATTCCCTAACACATCTTGATTGCTGTTCCATGCAGGATGAAGAATCTAAAGTTTCAGTAAACTGTCATTACGCTAGTAATGATCAACTTTACAACCGTCCTATTATATTCCGGAAGCTCTCAGCAACATGAATAAAAATATGCAATACTAATTTTAGAATCATAGCAACTCTTGTCTCTTCTTGTAAGCATATGTATGGTGATCATCATGATCAATGGAAGAAGCCTATAAGTTCCTTCCAATTCTGTAATAAATATTTTTAATTAAATCAAGGTATTGTGATAATTTTAATTTCTATACTATTATTATAGTTCTTCATAGAAAATAAAAATGGAAAATTTTTCTCATGGACTGAGGGATTGGATTAATAGAAATGTACTTATTACAAAGAATTGGTCCAAATTATGAGCCCGACTGCAAATTGAGTGCTTGTTTGGAAAGACTTAAAAAATTTCTAAAAAGTTGAGCTCAAAGTCAATAATTAATTTTAACCACAGAACCTATTACTTTTATCCATTTTTCAACTACATGTGTCGTCAGCTTTTATCAAAAAATTTGTCAAACAACCTCCGATTGGTTGGAAGGGAAACAAAAATTTCAATCCACGGTTCAGCACCCCAAACACCCCGACTGTCATAATAAATAGATTTATTCAACTTATATGTAAGAAAAAGGTATTTTACCTAGCAAACAAAATTTACTTGGAAGTGAATATAATTACTTTTAAGCTTAGCCAAACATTCAGGATTTTCAAGATTTTAGCAACTTAGTGCTTGTTTGGAAGTGATGTTTTGAAAATCATTTTTCTCCATACTTATTTTCAACCATATATTCTTAAGAAAATATTTTTTTACATTTTCATATCATTTTTTCTTTCTTTTTAACCACACAATCTTCAAACGATTTTTGTGTTTTAATACGCGAAATTTGTCGTACAATTATACTAGAAAAATTTGTGTTTATTTTGTCAAAGAAAAATTCGAAGCTCTTTCATATTTCAAGGACCTCAAAGTTCAAGTTGAGAAGTTTTCGAGTTATCAAATAAAAAATATAAGAAGTGATCGAGAAAGAGAGTACTTATCTATTTTATTTGAAGAATTGTGTCGAGAACGTGGCATTAGACATGAATTTAACAGCTTGGTATTCACCATAACAAAATGGTGTCACCGAACGGAAAAAATAGAACGATTATATGGAAAAGGCTAGATGTATGCTGAAGAAGAAAAATATGCCAGCTGAATTTTGGGCTGATGCAGTTTCATGTACCGTTTATTTAATCAACAGATCACCTACAAAGAGCTTGAACAATTCTACTCCAAATGAGGCTTGGTATAGAAAGAAACTAAGTGTTTATCACTTGAGAACATTTGGTTGTCTTGCTTTTTCACATATTCCAAATTCATTGAGAACTAAGATTCACGACAAATCCGAGAATTGCATCTTCATTGGCTACAGTGAAAGGACGAAGGCTTTCAAGCTTTTCAATCCGAAAACAGAGAAAAATGTGATGGTAGAAATGTTTGTTTTGATAAGAAAGCTTCTTATGATTTTTCAGATTTTTCAATTTTCTCAATTGGATAATTCTTGATTTTGAAGAGAATGAATCTCAACCATCTCAACATGAGTTGATCAAAAAAATGAATCTCCTCAAAATTCACCATCAATGACTAGAAGAAGGACAAGAAGTTTGAGAGAAATTTACGAGCAAAATGAAGAAGTGAATGAAGCAAGTCCGGAATTCTTTGCATTCTTTGCAGGTGAAGATCTCATTACATATTAAGAAGCTTCAAAAGAGGAAAAGTTTCAAGCCATGAATGAATAAATCAATGCAATCGAAAAAAATGGTATGAAATCTTCGATTGGTGTAAAATGGGTGTTCAAAACAAAGACCAATCCAGATGGTTCCATCAACAAATATAAAGCAAGATTGGTTGCAAAGGGATATAAGCAAAAAGAAGGTGAAGACTACAACGAGGTATTTGCTCCCGTTCCTAGACTTGATACAATTTGATTGATTATGTCTCTTGCTGCCCAAAATGGTTGGAATTGTTTCAAATCGATGTGAAATCAGCTTTTTGAATGGTATTCTTCCAGAAGAAATCTATCTTGAGCAACTACATAGATTTGTTATAAAAAAAAAGGCGAGGAAGATAAAGTATACAAGCTTAATAAAGCGTTATATGTGTTAAAGCAATCGCCTCATGCAGGTATGGATGAATTCATGATTACTTTTTGAAATTCAGTTTTGAAACATGTCCATTTGAGCACACACTTTACATTAAAAGAAATTCTAGATGGGGATTTATGACTGTAAGTCTCTATGTCGATGATCTTCTTTTTACCGGAGATAATTTGGAGATGTTGACTGATTTCAAAATTTCCATGATGAAAGAATTTGAAATGACCAATTTAGGATAATTGCATCGCTTTGTGGGAATTGAAGTTCATCAATCAAAGGCAGGAGTTTTTATTTTTCAAGAGAGTTATGCAAATGAAATTTTAAAAACATTCAAGATGGAGCATGCAAATTCCATTACTACTCCATGTATCACATGTTTGAAGTTAAGTAAAGAAGGTGAAGGAAAGCTTGTGAATCCAACCACGTTTCGAAATTTAATTGGAAATTTGATGTGTCTCACAGCCACTAGATCAAATATTATGTTCTCGATGAGTTTTATTAGGAGGCTCATGGAGAAACCTTGGTCAAATCATTGGGAGGCAGCAAACAGAATTTTAAGATATGTCAAAGGAACCATTGATTATGGGATTTTCTATGATGCCCATGTTCCCATCAAACTTGTTGGTTACACTGACAGTGACTTAGGAGCAACCAATAGTGGAGCTTTTCACCACCAAGGCCGAATACATCTGCCGGTGTCAAATTATGTGGTTAAAAGATGCTCTAGAAAGCATGAAATTCAAGCAAGAAGGCCTTACAACAATGTATTTTGATAATAGTTCAACCATCTCTGTTTCAAAGGTTCTAATTCTACATGGTCTTCATCTTCGTCTTCATTTTCTAAGGGTGCTTGTTAATGAAGGTGAAATCAGCATTCAATACTGTCGAAGTGAAAAACAACTTACTGATATTTTTACAAAAACACGTGAAAACATATTTTATCGAGGAATGTTGCAGCTTTGGGAGTTAAATCGAATTTGGCCATCATATTTTCTAGAATACTTTATATATTTGAATCTAGTCAAGTATCTAGTAGCATTCCATTCATGTCTGTAAATCTAGTCAAGTGTCTCACAACATTTCATTCACGTATGTGAATCTAGTCAAGTGTCTTATAGAGTTTCATAATTGAATCTAGTCAAGTGAATTAAATGTTTTGATGGTTCCTATGTCATCTTGATATGTATAAATAAGACCACATATTACGTTAAAAAGTAAAGTAAAATTATGAGATCACGTACAAAGTTATTTTATTGAAAATGAATTTATGAAAAAATGAGTTTTAAAAAAATTGTACCAAACGAGGGATAAAAGTTAATCATAGCTTTTCCGCCTAGCTATACCCAATCTTGGCTAGACCCAAGAATCTTGAAGTTGGCAAGTTTTCAAACTCATTTCGAGCTACCTCGTTAAACTAATGAATATATACGCTATAAATAATTTCTTGCTGAGTTTAAGTTTCCCAAAATTTTTAGTAGATTTTGATACAAGTTGAGATGTGAGGTTGAAAAGTAATAGGATCCATAAATATATGGTTAAAATTAATTATTGAATTTGACTTAAATTAAAATTTGAATTTTAATCAGTACCAAACGGGGGCAGAATTTTGCCAATGTCAAAGCTCTCCCTTGATTGTTGTTAATTAACAATACATTTAGGGAAAATTGCATCATTAGTCCATAAACTAATGACCTTGTTTTAGCTTTGTCCTCAACCTCTTTTCATCACTAGCATTGTCTATTGTATTGTGCTTTTGTAGCATCGTTAGTGTATGGATTCTATCATGTCAATTTTTTTGCCACGCAGACTATTGGAACATCTTCAAGAGGTTCTTGTTTTATAAAGAACATATAGTGCATAAAAAAGAACATCTTTAAATTTGAAGAGTAAATAAAATAAAAAGAAAAGCAAAACCCCGCCCGAGTAGAATCAGCATTGGGGTGACAGGTTGTCGGGTTGAAAATGTGACTGAATTAGAGGCAGGGGGTTAGGGTGCAATTTGCTACTTTTTCCTTGTTTTCCCTTTCTCTTTTTCTTTATTTACTTTTTTCGATTAAAATTGAGGATTGACCTATTTTATCTCTCAACAATGCATTGTTGACAGACAAATAGAAAGAATCATTCATTGTGAACGACACACGATAAGAAACTAAGGTGGTGTTCTCTTTGATCGTTTTGGATCGTTTTCTGTTTTCAGTTTTTCAAAATAATGAAAACGCGTTCTCTTTACTATTTTTGAAAACGCATTTTTGAAAACGATAAAAAATTTGTACACAAAACACAAAACAAGGAAAACATCGTTTTGGCCATTTTCAAACAAAAAGGGGAAAAAATTGAAAACACGGCAAATTGCCGTTTTCTAATTCCTTCCACTGCCAGTTTCAATTCCTTCCCTTCCTTCCAATCCATCCCCTCTCTTCCTCCCCTCTGGACGTCGGTTCTCCCTTGTCGACGCCCACGAAGGAGCTGAGCCGGTACTGGAGTCGGCGTGGGGAGGTGACTTTTCCGTGAACGCAGCGTCGCGACCCATTCTTCGCGACGCTGCTGTGGTTTGGCTCGTCTCTGCCTACTCTCTCTTCCACGTCGGTGACCCATTGGCGTCGTTCGCAGCAGGGTGAAGGTAAAGTTCTCTCTCTCTTTTATCTCTGCAAGTTTGGGGGTTTTTGGTTTTTTCGATTTTGGTTGGGTTGATTGGTTTCGACCCATTGATTTCGGTTGTGTTGATTGGAAATTGCAGTGGTGGTTGTGTTGGCAGTGGTGACTGACGGTTGTGATGGTAGGCCGTGGTGGTGGTGACTGGCGGTGATTGCAGTGGTGGTGATTGGTTGATTGCAGTGGTGGTGAGTTTGGGATTGGATTTAAATTTTCGGATTTGGCCTTGTATAATTATATTTTCGTGATTAATTGCTTTTAATCCGAGATATGTTGCTATGATTTTAGAAGGTGGTGGTGGATACCAAGGAGATCGAGGGGGACGCAGCGGCGGAGGCAGAGGTGGTGGTCGTGGTGGTGGAAGTGGCAGGGAAGGCTATTGGCGATGCGCTAATCCAGGGTAACGTACTTCCCATAGAACACAAATATAACTATGAACCTCAAGTATATAAGGAAAAAATCTAATAGTCAAACTCTTTGTTTATCATGTTCGTATGATTTATTCTCTAGCGTTTTCCTTGTAATTAAACATGAGAGAAGCTGAAATACAGTACCCAGTTTGAGTCGACATTGATAAAAAGCTTTTGATTAAACTCGTGGGGACTTTTGATTAGTACATGATAATTTTTACCTGCTTTTCTTTATTGGTTTGAGTTAAATGTTTAGTGGTTTTGAGCAAGGTTTTACCACCTTGGTGGTTGTGTGTTGCTGCTGGTTGCTGCCTGGTGTATGTAGAGAAGCTGATGTTTTTATAGTTGAAAATGGGTGTCAATCTTGTTATGGTTATAGGGGATAATTGGAGAAAGGCCCAGGCTGTTGCTAATGAGGTAGAAAATGGGTATCAATCCTGTTATAGTTGTTACTGAATTTGAGCAGAAGCATTACATAGGTGCAGCTGTGTGTAATTTGTACATTTATCTATCATTAAGAGACCCATTTAGCAGCCATCCTCTGTTGCTATTTTCAGTCAATTAATTTGGGTATATGTTCCAATAATGGTTGAGGGTGTTGGGCATATGCTTAAACTAGGGAGAGCTTGGTGTAATTTGTAGATTTCTATTTCATTAAGAGACCATTTTAGCAGCTCAACGTTCTCTGTTGCTATTTTTAGTGTGGCCAGTTTGCTATGTGTTATCAAGTTCTCACCTTGAAGGTAGCATCATCCAGATCAGTTTTATTGAATGTGAATTTGAATACAAATATAACATAGTAGCATCTATTATAAATCATAAAGTTTTGGAAGGTGACATGTCTAGCTTCACTTCTTTTTTCGCCATTATTCTTGATTGTGGTTATTAATTGATAAATGTCTTGTTCTCTCTAGTCTCTGTGTACAAATTAAGATCAACGATTTTACTTTTAAGGCAATATGCCTTGGTTTTCTACTGTTAGTAGTAAGTGCATTGTCTAAATTTTCATATATTTAGCAAATGTTGCTGGCCTTGGACTGTATTCAGTTGCAGATATGATTGGTATCAGGTGGTTTTTAAGGGTACCAAACTCCGAATGGAAGGTATACTATTATGGTGTTGCTGATTTTATGTTCTATGATCAATTTTTTGTCAATTAAGGTTTCATATCACTTGCTATCTCCCTTTTGCCCAATTTTAAAGTGAATATCAGTTTCAGTTGATCGCTTTTTGTTGTTTATAACTGTTTCAGTTAAGTTACGTGATGATTCTAATTCTTGCGTTTTGATTTTAACAGGTCCAAGAGAAAAAAGTCAAGAAAATTTCTGAACTGAATGTAGAGCTTTTCAAATCTGCTGGAAATGGCAGTATTGCCAGTTCAAGTGTTTCTTCCAGTCCTAAGCAGAATCTTGCTAATGGAGGATGCCCAGGTCGATCTTACAAGTAGTGTTCAATCGTGTGATTACCACCATTCGAAAAAAAAAGTTGCGCGGATCATGGCTTTGGATTGAAGACGGCAAAGTGTGTGATGAATTGTTTATGTGAAGGCTGCCATAGGCAGAAATTAGAACATTTGGCAATTTTTTGGTTTATTCGTGTAAACATGTTTTATAAATTTTGTTAATTCGTTGAATTAATTATAATGATCATTACCTATTTGTAAAAATACTCCGTGTTGCTTATTATGTAACCATTTTTTAAGTTATAAATTGCACATAAGAGTGAAAATAGTTTCCTTATTTGAAATCAAATAGTAAGGAAAAATTTGTTATCTTTGTACGAAGAATGTGATGAAGATACATGTGCATTTTTTTGTTATGGACACAGAAATAAGACATCATTTGAATTAGACGAAAGAATTTTAGCAATGTTACCTCATTAAATTTTTTCTTCAATCGATTAACATTAAATTATTAAAATTTATTGAATAAAATATTATAAAAAAAAATTTCAAAATTTCAAAGTAAACGCGTTTTCAAGTTTTCTATTTTGAGAAACAGTTTTTCAGAATAACAAAGAGAACGAGTTTTCAGCAATTTCAAAACAGACACTCAAAACAGAAAACACAAAATGAATTCAAAACTCAAAACACAAAACAGAAACACAAAGAGAACGGCCCCTAAAGTTGCAACAAGATTTATAAATTGGAGATTAATGGTGCAATTTTCTCTTTTGTTTATCGCTGATACGAGTCACTATCGTAGTATCAAATTGAAATAAGTGAGTTGTTGAAACTATGTCTTTGTTGTACATATATTTCAAGACAAATCAATTAAGGTAAAGCAAGGTTGAACACGTATAGATATGCTCGACTAAGCTTCATGTACCTCATACCAACACAAAAATAACTCACACAACGGAACCTATACCAATCCTGTCGAAGATGAACCTCGCTAGAGGTGTAAAGAGGCCGAACTAGTCCCAACTTTTCCTGGGTCGATTTTGGCTGGGGCCAGGAGTTTTTGAGTGTTGAACTTTACTCTTCTAGACCCTACGCAACCCTATCCCATACACCAATTCTGTAGATTCTTGATTCGGGTATTTCCACTTGTACATCAAGTGATGTACATAATGGGCTACACCCCTCTCACATGGGGGTGGAACCCATTGTATAAAATATTTTTTTATTTGAGCGGGTCTCATCTCCATGTGAGAGGGGTGTACACCACGATGTAAAATGTGATGTACCCCAAGCATTGCTCGATTGATTCACCGTGCTCTTACCCATCCAAACCAAAAACAAAAAGGAAAGAATTACCCAAATTAACATAATAGATTACTACATAATACCACGTGGCACACTGTCATTTGCCAGTTTAAAACACAATCAACTTCTTCATCAAATTTTTTCCCTCCACATCATATTATATAATCCATTATATACATTATTTATGTACGAGTAGTAAAATCCCAAATAGTATATCTAAACAAATATTCCAACTCCATATAGTATACCTTTAAAACTTCACCCGGCACGCCGCCATGACTAGATGGCAAGATAGAAGGTTATATACACTTAGATTAATTAGCAGCCATTTTCATCAAAGATTCGAAGAAAGAGAGTAGAAAAGACAAGGGGTCCATGCACGCTCATACATAAATTACCAAACTATGTTGTATGATAAAGTCAATGCCAAATCCAATGTATTGAAAACAAAACTTAGTTTGTTGTTAAATGGTGTATCAACGGTCAATCTTGTCACAAACATTAAAGGATCATGATTTCAGAAACCCCCAACCATTTTCCTCGTCGTCGTTATTTTGACATAGTAGGACTTTGTTAGAACTTAAAAAACAATTAATCTAAAATCAGTTTCATACAGGAACTCAGCTTCTTACATATGGAAACATAAAAGTAGAAATTCGACTAATGAACAAGATTAAAAACTTGTACATTCACATAACGCTGTGGCCAACATTAACCATAATCTAGTTTATCAGTTCATCACAATAAAAATACCACACGTCTTACTCAGCTAATTTTGTCTGAAGAGGCAGAGAACTTTCCACTTCCTTAGTCTCGGAACTCCTTTCTGCAACAACTTTCGACATGCCGAACATCTAAAAATGCATGAAAGCCAATTAATAAGCACCGAGGTCAACTTATATTACATACAGCTAAAAGAGTGTCCACATCCATTTCCTATGAAGGTAAAAAATTTAACAGCCAACCTTCTTGATTGTCTTCTGGAAGCAAGTTTTGTGTTCTTCCATAGAGGCATTGACGAAGTCATCAATGTGATCCCTCACATCTTGCAGAAAAGTTGCTTCTTCACTCTTCTTCTTTCGACATGAAGCCATGGCTTGGGTTTGAGCTGCAGAAGATGGCAGCTTCTCAATTGGGCTTTTCTCAGTTGCCATTGGTGATTACTACCTGATAAAAAGCTTGTATAGTTATTACGTTACTTGAACATGAAGAAAAACATAGTGGAAAAAAAAAAGATGAGAAAACAGCATGACTTAAGCAAAATGAGATTGAATCCCGAATATGCTTCAGGTTAAACATGGCACACAAAACTAGCAATTAAACAGGTTTAATCAAATTCTTAGCCACGAACTATCTGCAAAAGATAACCGAATTAATTAAATCAATGGCCACTCAATTTTGCCCTTGATTACTACTTGCTAACCGAAGAAAAAATGTTACCCAGCTCACTCATTTATTCAAACGTTTACCCATCCATCGCTCTTTCAAATCCGTTAATTTCAATTGCCGGAAAACTCCACGTGTGCAGACAGAAAGTTGACATGGCACATTCAGCTGTTAACTTTTGTCAAGTTGTAAATATTATTCAAACTAAATTCTGTCAGCTGTTAAAAATTATCAAAGTAAACCCAGAAAAATAGATGGTAGAGCTCAGCCAACGGACGGGCGCAGCAACAGCAGCCGCCAATCAAGCACATCCCGGCGACGCTGAGCCACAATAGTCGCTTCATCCAGTACAACATCTTCAGCAACATCTTTGAGATCGCCTAAAAATACAAACCCCCCAATCCTTTCTCATTTTCACACAAAATTTCATAAAAAATAAATAATCTGAAAATTTTAATTAATTTCTAACTTTTCAATGCTGGAAAAAGATTTCACACCAAACCATTTGCGGTGCAAGAGGACCGACGACTGTCATGGCAGTGCAACAAGCGAGCATTGGACAGGTTAACGCTATGTGAAATTCACCATCTTCAAGGCCGTCACCGTCGAAGTAACAGAAGGTGCCAACTCGCTTAAAATCGAAATGGTGTTTAAATGAGAAATTGAGAGTGGATTAGAACTTGAGCTTGTTTTCACATTCGCCTTTGAACTCGCAAGAATTTAGCAATCAAAATGGTGTTCTAGATGTGAAATTAGGGGTGGATTTGAACTTGAGCTTGTTTTCACAAAGGAATTTCCGATCAAAAAATATTGAACCACTCCCAATTGGTACAATGCAGGTTGTTATCTGACTTTCCATCATGGATTCGAAAGGGGAGGTGACACCTGATAGTTTTAGGAGGCGTATGCTGCTAGTAGATGATCTAACCGTTCCCAGCCATAGCGAAAGGCATTGCGGGAGTTAAAAACTCAATTCGCCAGCAAAGAATCCATCTGATGAAGGAGAAGGGAAGGTGTGTTTGGTTTGAATAATTTTTGTAACCTAGTAGAAGTTAATAGCTGAAAGTGCCACATCAACTTTCTGTCTGCACAAATGGAGTTTTTCGGCAATTGAAGGTAATGAAATTGAAAGAGTGATGAATAGGTAATCGTTTGAATAAATGATTGAGCAATGGGTAATATTTTCTTCTTCGGTGAGCAAGTAGTAGCCATTGATTTAATTAACTCAAGATAAGCATCAAGAAAAAGGATTTAAGATGTGATCCCTGCCTTATGACACAAATATATTAATGCATAAAATTGATAAACTTTTCCACCCACTGCAGGTGATCTTAAGATATCTCAATATCGGGGTTTGTAACATATGGCATTAGAATTGGTTCCACGCCATAAGAGTGACAAAAAGATCTAACTAGAGGCCTGTTGTGAGTTGTGATGAAGAAAAGAGTTATTTAGGACTAGCACTCCAGATGGAGGAGTTCAACATGCAGGTTTGGCTGCCTAGCATCATCATTCATTAAGGACCTAAGTAGCGTTCAGGCTAAAGTTGAAGATTTTGTTCATTTTCAGCTCAGTCCATCTTGGTTCATCTCATTTACTAGTTAAAATAAAGCCAAGCTAAAAATTCATCTTCAAAAAGAAGCATCCTTGATCCTGATCAAATTAGGATCATTCAAGCCTAATAAACTCGTGATTAAGAAACAATTTTCTAAATGGCCAAGTCAATATCATTACTTTTTACTGGCAGTACTCAAAAATGCAATTAAAGATAGACCTTGCTCACAGGGCAGAGCCAAATGTAACACAACGTGGACATAATTTATCGATGTTGAACGTCGAGTTTTTTGTTATGGATTTAATGATGATAAAAATATAAAACAATATTACAACAATACTAAAAATGACAAAATTTATAAATTACACGTGTTCCTTTCGACTTTTCATACTTTGATATCGTTGTACAATAACTTCATTATCGATCTTCAAAAATATATATTTCTCTACCTAAACAATTGTGATATCATTTATCCACTGATCACCCATCAAACTACGCAATCTAGCCAAAAGGGAAATAAACAGAACAAAGACAAAACAAGGTCACAGAACAAAGACTCTATCTCATAAATTGGTTGAAACACAAATTTAATAAGAAGTTAAGGAAACAAAACATTATGATATTGCGCTACAATCCAATAAATGAATTGATAGAAACCCAATAAACGAATTTATAGCAATCAAATAACCCAATTTGCATATCAAAATATTTCCGTACAAACTGATAACAACCCAACA
The DNA here is from genome assembly GCA_019097785.1 of Fraxinus excelsior. NCBI lineage: Eukaryota > Viridiplantae > Streptophyta > Magnoliopsida > Lamiales > Oleaceae > Fraxinus > Fraxinus excelsior. The sequence goes on from CM032633.1 coordinate 30,826,670, forward strand.
AGTAAAAATCAATAAGCGATACCTCTAAGCTGTCTCTGGCACTGAATTGGGTCGTTAGGTTACTGGGATCGACGGCTGATGTCTGATTGAAGGTGTCCGGACGGTAATCTTGTGGCAGAACGCCGGAGCAGAGTAGAAATTAAGAGAATGGAAGGGAGAAGAAGAAAGGAAACGTGGGGAAGAAAAGACCAAAACAATCAAGGACTATGCAATAGACGCCTTTTTCTTCCTCTGTTCTTCCTATTTCCTAATACATGCATAAAATTGGTAAAACCACAATTGTATAAAACCAAAACCTAAAAAATCAGCATTCTAATCGATCAGGGATTTCATTAAAATAACATTCGATGAGTAAGAAATTGACATACCGTAAATGAATTGTTCTGAGAGAGCTCGAAGCAAACGGAGAATTTTCTAATGAAGTCGATTTGATTTTATTTTTACCATTTTGCTTGGGGAACAAGTTGTGGAATTAGTAATAGAATTGTTAAGCACTTGTTTGGGAGGAATCATAAGTAGATAGAAATGAGTAGGCATGTTTGAACCCCATTTTTTTTTATTTTTTTTCAAAAATATATTTTGAAATAGTGATTTGATAGAAAATGTGTGGTAAAAATAAAGAAAAGTTTGGATATACATGTAAATATTATTTTATTAAAAATGTGTAGTTGAAAATAAGAATAAAAAAAATATTTTGAAAATAATAGGGACCAAACAAGGGTTAATGCCTTTAACAAAACAAACAATAAATATTTCTATTGATTTTTAAATTCACCAAATAGGGATTATATTTTTATCAAAATATTAACTCAAATCATAAGTTTAAACCTTACAAGAAAAAAAAAAAAAAACAAATCCTAAAAATTAATTGACGATCCGAGTACTTGTTTACGAAAAGGCGTCAGACCTCATACCCAGTTGAATTGTGACGTTCTTCTCTAGCTAAAAAGAATGGGTTATTCTTGTTGTACATAATGGGCACCATAATGGACACATGGTGCCCCTCTATTGGAGGGGGTGCCGGTGGGTCCGCGCCCTCTCCAATAGAGGGGCACCATGTGTCCATTATGGACACCATTATGGTGCCCATTATGTACCCATAGCACTTCCCAAAAAGAATATGGTGGTGGACTTTTTGTGTTAAGACATAATGCCCCGTTTGATCACCATTATTTGAGATTATAATTTTTGAAATTTTGTTTTATTTTTAAGAATGTGTGATTAAAAAAGAAGAAATTGTTTTGAATTTACTTATAATATTATTTAAATGAAAGACGTTATAATTAAGAAAGATTTTGTATAGCTCAACCAAACTTCTCTGTATTACCTTCACAAACCCATTCCTCTCTTGATTTTCCATCACTAAATCTTCTTTACCCTCAAAAGTTTGCGCCGCCTCGCCCCCTGAAAGCATCGATCATTTCCTCGTCGGTTTCTCCATGGTCACACTATAGTATTTCCTCCTAAGCCCTTCTTTGTGCTCTTCTCACCTTACCGTGACCATGTCAAAATTAGTTCGGTCCTCAAGGATTTCATTTCTTCATACGACATCTTGAAGGTCGAGAGGAAGATTGGTGATCTCCTCCATGCCGGCCATGATTGCATTCACCTCTTCAAAGTACTTCGAGAGGTTCATTTCATTTGCGGGATCGAGTCTCCCCATTTCGATATCTTGTCCTACTTCTAGATCCTTCATAGCATGTTTCTTGAGATCAACATAACTTAATAACGATTTTTTTTCATTAAATCGTTCATTTTGGTACTAATTATTCCAATAATAATAAACTCACAAAAGAAAAATATTCAAATCTCTCATAAACAACGGAGAAGTCTACACTTTCTCATGAATAAAACTACTTGTGACATGAAAATGCACTACTTATATCTATTCTTGGTTATGAATAACAATATAAACAATTGAATAATTTTTTTGTTTCCAAACACGTTTAGATATACTTTTCAAACTTATTTCAAAATAAACAACTTATTTTCAACTTTAACAAAGAAAAAAATTATTTATTTTATAACTTATTGACTTAAAAGTAAACTTAATTTATTTTAAGTTGAGACTACAATACAAGAGCAAGTTTGGCTAAGCGTAAAAAGTAGATTAATGAGTGAATTATTGTGTTTTAATATGGATTACTTTTATTTGATAATACATTGCAAGCTGGAAACAGAGATAATTTCAACCTTCCATGGAGCATATTTCAAGAACAAAGTTTAACTACTTTTCTGCATACAGTCTAGCTGTCACAATCAAAATAATGGTATACAATTCAAACGTGTTTTTAACTCCGTATTCAGGTTCGTTTTGATGTAAATACAAATCATTAACTACGAATCTTTACCACTGCTACAGACTTTCCATCTCTTTTTCGCGCTCCTCTCCCCCACCTCCTCCTCCAAGTTCCTTCGGATTAACTTCATTTGGGTTATTACCAGCAGAACTTCAGTCTGCTCGCGGGCTGCTACGGGTACTGGCAGATGCTTTTTTCCCACCGTATTTCTATTATAAAACAAGAAAAATTTGTAACCAATAAGAAACCCAAACAGCAGATTAGCAAGACGAGCTGCCTCAACTACTACCACACACCCATTTCTAAGATGTCGTTTCTAAGATAAGCTGAAAATTTCTTAAGCTCACCTGCTTTCCAAGATTAAACGGGATATATTTGTACTTGATCATATGCATGATTTGGCGCTTCATTGTAAGTACAAAAAGAACAATCCAGTAGCACAACAATATGGGCCAAAAGACGGGAACATCGAACATGGAAAAGAAGGTCATCAAAAATGCTACACAGAAAGCCTTTGTGATGGCATACCTGGAACCACAAAAACAAGACACATAATTTGACCCATGTGGAAAATAGATACTGAGACACTTTACCACATCACGGAACTTCCAATTAACATGGTTTGACCCCTGTTATGCTGCTATAGTGGCATCATATGAGAGAAATGACATTCGATACCCTTGTAGAAGATGAGCCCTTAATGAAAAGGTTTACAAGGAAATATTCAACCTCTTTTCTTATTATATTACAATGTTCATTTCAAGTATCAATCAACAACAGTAGGCTGACAGCAACTGTTTAATATGCAACCAGTGCAAACTGCAGGCTTATCAATATTTCCTAGGTTGAAGAGTTGAGATTTGGTGCAGTATTTTAAGAAGCTTTGCCACAAATGTGTATAGTTATATTATACACGCAATAGTGATGAAATCCCACCATATGCACATAATATAAATTTAAGCGTTAAATCATAGTTCACCAGATACATGAGAAAATAAAGGAGTGTACCAAATTTAACAGAAAACAATAACATATGCCAGCAAAAAACATCGGTATGCAAGTTGATAAAGAAGGGAAACCCCTATCAAAAAGGAGTTAGAAGAAAGCCATTAAGCAGGTAGACCATTCAAGATTTGATATCGCATCACCATCAATATCCCTTAGCAATCATGAAGTCATCAAAACGTAACTGTTTCAATATCTTATCGAAACCATCACAGAAATTCACAGGATAACAAGGACGCAATCCAATTAAGATCAGATAGATTGATTTCCCATGCCATATCTCGTCATACTCATCATATTTCAGTTATCAAAGCAGGAAACTCTAGCTACAATTTACTCATGTAATCAGAAATTCAATCACTGTTCTCTTTAACTTTCTACATACCAGTACCTAGGGAAGCCAATAACAGTGCTCCCAAGCAACCAAATATAAAATGAAAAGAATCACTGTAACAGTTACAAGCAGGAGGAATCAAACAAGAAATAGTGGTAAAAGACAATAAACTTGAAGCAACATAACGTTCCACAACTGATCAAGACATTAAAATCAAAAAATTAGAGTCAAACTTCACAATGGAAAAATAACGAACATGAATTTCAAGAATGTTATAAACAGTACCAGAATTTGAACTCTGGGAGGCGGCGAATGAAAGGTTTGAATTCATCCGAACCTTTTGTAGGCAGCATAGGTCCATCTGAAGGTTCCATCTCAGGGTCAACAAGAGGTGACATAAACCCAATGAGCAAATTCAGAATATAGATTCCCAAACCATAAGAAACAATGTAGAACCCTTGAACATAGTAAACCCGCAGAGTATAAAAAAATACTAAAACAAAGGTTCCAATCCAGCGGTAGAGAGCATGCGGGGTAGATTTATCTAGATAGTGCTGGAAAAGCTTTGATGCTTCATGCCTCCGTTGGTTCAGCGCCGCAGCTGCTGTTGAAGCACCATCATCTCCAAGACCCTCCATGAAAAATTAACTTAAGAATCCTACAAATTGGATAAAATACTTGGATTAGGTGAAATGTCTAGGGTGTTTTTGAGCCACATTATTTTGGAAGAATGTATTCTGAAATAATAGATTGATGGAGAATGTGTGGTTGAAAAAGAAAGAAAAGTTATAGATGTGATGGAAAATATTATTTTATTGAAAAATGTGTAGTTGAAAATGAGTAGAAAAATGAGAATGAAAATTTTAATGTGTACCAAACAGGAGCCTATTATCAAAAGGACCGAAACCCACGCATGAAATCGTGCAAGAAATACTAGCACATGCTTCTTTAGGCAGCCATAAAAATGCAGAGAGAGAAAGTAAAGGAGTAAGGGATCATGGAGTAGTTTTTTTCTTTCAATGAGTAGGTACAGGGGAAAACCACAAAGTACAATTTAATTTTTCTTATCTCCCCTCTAAAACCCCTATAAAACGACACTAGACGTATCCCACCCACGAAGTGAAAAGAAACAGGCAACTTTGAATCCATTTCTTCAGGTTATAGAAATAACATTCCTTGTAAAATGCCATAATTTCCCCCATTTCAAAGCCAGGTTTTATTATAGCTTGCAGCACCACCAGAAACCTGTGCCTCAAAAATCCAGTGGACAGTGCTAAAAAATATATCAAGTTAAAACCTGGAAGCTATATCTCAACAGGTGCTCAATTGAATGCCCGGGCTCATAGTTACTCAATATTTTTAATCATCGCGAAAAATGCAGCAGATTAGACGAAAGAAAACATAAGTAGAGGATAAACTTTACACTAAAAGTTCAACTCTTCTGCCGTGCTTGAGCTGAGTCTCTAATCAACTGCCCAACACATTTTTTTAACTATATTTTCTTACCAATAAGACAAAAAGACGGCCAAGTCTCTTAATAAATACAAAATCAATAACATTGAAATTAACCGACAATCATAAACAGATCTGAGATTGTCCGATCATCAAATTAAAAACCATAATCTTCAATAAAAATAACATATCACAATCTATATTGGTGCATTTCGGATGACAAATCTTCTAAATCTGATAGAAAAAGGCTGGGTGATTAAGTTTTACCTCTGGCTAGACCACAACAGGTAATGAAAGTGAATTTCCCAGGGGATTGGAGGCGAAAAGTTGATGGCACCGATTCGGTTGAAATCTAAGCAGAATCCAAGTAAAATTATAGTTCGATTAATTGGATCGGTTGGATTATAGTTTGCTCATTTTATAGATAGCTATTGGTGTCAATAGAGCCGATCCAAATCACTCGTTTCACCCGTGCAGGGAAAGAATCTGTTCGGTTGTAATTTTGAGAGAATTGCACTACGGCTCTCCAAGATAGCAAGTTTGGCTTCTGACTTTTATAAAATAACAAATTGATCTCATAAAGGATAACTATAATTCTTGCATATTCAATGGTCCATTTGGAGGATTTTTGAAAAGATAAAAGTTGGTTTTTAGAATAAAAAAGTTAGTTTTCAATATGTTTATATAGGCCTTGTTTGGGCAGGATTAAAATCTTATTTTAATTAAGTTAAAATCAAACAATCAATATCAACAAGATCTTTCATTGGCCTCGAATATTTTATATTTTCACGTCTTTTCAACCACACATTTCAAAAACTTCTATCATAATCCACTAAAAATCTAATTTTAATCCATACCAAACACCCTCATAATTTTTTGAAATATTTTTCTCGATTATGAGAACTTTCAGGTTGTGTTTGATAGCCTTAACTTTCCTTAAAAGTTGGAAAAACCTTTCCTTTTTCCACAAATGTGTTGTTTGATAGGGTAGGTTTTTCAGTCCAAACGTTTTCTTGGCAAGGCCTTCACGTGCCTAAATTCAATGATGTGTTGCTGTAATTTAAATTTTACTTTTTCTTTTTTTGTAATGGAAACAAAATTTATAACAAAGTATGAAAAAAAAATTACTTTTATGGACAATTTTGATGCAAACGAATGCCAAACGAACGCTAAACTTTGATAAAAAAAAATGATTTTTTAGGAAACCTTTTTTTTTCGTCTTTTTTTTTTTTTTTTTTACTTTTTGGCAATGGAAACAAATTTTATAACCAAATATGGAAAAATTTATCACTTTAATGGACATTTTCGATGCAAACGAAGGCCAAACGAACACAAAATTTAAAAAAAATTCGGGTGAAAAATTATACCAATCAAACACACTTAATTAACAATTCCCTGTAATTCATTTTCTAGGCAATTACTTTTCCTGAAATTTATTTTCTTTCCACCCATTTTTCAAATTTGCAATCAAACGGACCCTTAAAAAAATTTAGTCTATTTATCAAGAAAAACTCTTCTACGAAAAGTAAAGAATATCTATCAAACAGGCTATAACTTAATGAAGTTATGTTTTGATGCCTAAATTAGATTACTATCTAGAAATTTGGAAGTCAAGTAGTTTTGTGACACGGTAATTTAGTGAAAACTTTGGGACTCGTTGTACAATAATAGCAAAATATCAGGCGCCAACTTACAATTGAAATGATAAGTTAGATACTAACAATGCAATTTTCTTTAAAGTTTTGATAGCATAAATAAAATTTGTCAAATTTTCACCCCAGCCCCCAAACATTACCATTTGTCACACTTGGGACCCATTAATTTTATTTTTTATTTTTTTTTTGTCGCATTTAGGTCCCCGAGTGTCTTTTTAGGTGGGTGCAAGCCTGCAAGGACAGAGGGACGGATATTGTTCGACATTCAGTCAAAAAAAAAAATCACTTGAAAGATTTGTGACCCTTTCCTTTTTAGGGAACTTAAGGAAGTATTGTCTACCCATAGCCTTCCGTCAAATTCATATTCCCGTTTGAATTTGATCGAGATAATTTAGATTTTCAATAACTTAATTCTTGTATGGCTCGAATATTTTATATTTTCACAACTAGTGAAAAACTTTAGGGTGCGTTTGATTTGCTCTTTTCAAACTGTTTTTAGTTTTTCAAAATTTTGTGAACGATCTGATATTTATGAAAATGCATTTTTGAAAACAATATTAAATCAAACTTATAACATAAAATTTTAAATGTATTTATGACGTTTTGAGCGTTTTCGGTGAAAATTTTGAAAATAATTAAGATATGAAAAAGACACATTTCATTTAAATAAAATTCTAAAAAATAGATTTTTAAATTAAAAAAAATTCTGAAAAAAAAAATCAATGAAATAAAATATTAAATTGAAAAAAAAAACCTAAAATTCTAAAAAAAAATTCTGAAAGAATAAAATTATAAAAATATTTCAAGCTCTTAATGATTATTTACATAAAAATTTTAAATATATATATTTAAATGAAAAAAGATGAAATTATTCTCAATCCTAGTCATTAATTAATTTATTTATTTTTACATTTGTAGTGAGAAAAAAATATTATAAGATTCATCAATTTTAAAAATATATATCACTTGATAGTATGTTAACATAAAACTATTCTGAATAATCAAATTTCGTGAAATAAAATGTAATAAAACAAATTTTCAAGAGTTCAACTTTAAAAATATATATCACTTTTAAACGTTTTATTGTATATTGTCATGTGATAAAACGTAAAATATATATATATATATATATATATATATATATATATATATATTTAAAAAATAATGTGCATGTAGAATGATTGTTAAAATTAACGGAGAGAATTTCAACTTACAAATGACGTGGATGAAAGGGAGCCAAACGTACCCATCTCTGGTTGTGCAAGTGGGTTCGTGGCAATATAATTAGCCAAACAATCTCTTTAATGTACCTAATTAAGTCGATTTTTTAATCATCATTATCCATTTCTTATCGTTTTCTTATTCGGCTCAACTCTCAGCCGGCGCGAGCCATCAGTTAATTCTGCCAATTCGTCGGAAACGGCTCACTTTAATTTGCTAAGCCGTTGGGATCGGGCGAAGATATTTTCCTGTGGCCTTTTAGCCTCTCAGATATTTGTCCTCGAAAAGTGCGTTCAATAAAATATTACAGGCCCCGACCACATTCTCACTACTTTCATATTTGACGGGTCAAGTGTTTCAATTATCCCTAAACTTAGGTATGTATCCTCAATTGCTTATTTAAAATGTCTGAGGTTTGCCTATTAAACTTTGAAGAACGTTGGACGTTATTCATTGATATAACTTTTATTTAAAATTTCTAATCACTAAATTTTCAATAACGTCTTCTATTACTCATTGAACTTTGAGGTGGTAGAGTTTTGGGCACTAAACTTTGAAAAACGTTTTCTATTCTTCGCAATAAATTTGGATTTAATTAAAATTTGTTGCTAAATTTTGGATTAAATTCTGAAATTAATTTAATTCTAACTATTGTGTACTTAATTCTAAATTCAAATATTAAAATTTAGATTTAATTTAATTTTAATAACAAATTTATTGTATATCTCATTGTAAAATTCAAATATTATGATAGACAACGCTTGCAAATTTTTGCAAAGTGACTACTAATTGTATAACAAAATTTAACATTTCGTTCTAAATTCAAATATTAAAATTCAGATTCAATTTAATTTCAATAACAAAATTATTGTATATTTTGTTGCAAAATTCAAATATTATAATGACAACGCTTGCAAAACTGTGCAAAGGAATTGACTACTAATTGTAACGAAATACATAAATTTGTTATTAAAATTAAGTTAAATTTTACTTTTAATATTTGAATTTTACGACAAAATACACAAAAACCCCGTTTGGTCAGGATTAAAATCAGATTTTTAGCATATTTTAATAAAAAAATTGATGAAATGTGTTGTTGAAAATTTGTGATCTCATAAATATGTGGTTAAGATTAATTGTTGAATTTGAGTTTGATAAAAATCTAGATTTTAATTCATACCAAACATGGGCTAAGCCCTTATTTGGTATGGATTAAATTGAATTTTTAATAAATTTTGATAAAATTTATAAAATATGTGGTTGAAACATTGTGAAATCTATAAAATATATGTTTAGAATTAATTGTTGACTTTGATTTAAATTAAAATATAAATTTTAATCGACACTAGACAGGGGCTAAATTTGTTGTTAGAATTAAATTAAACTCAGATTTTAATCCAAAACTTAACAACGAATTTTAATTAAATCCAAATTTATTGTGAGCAATAGAATACGTTTTTTCAAAAATTATTGGTCAAAACTCGACCATCTCAAAGTTTAGTGAACAATAGAATATGTTTTTTCAAAATTTAGTGAGTAACCGAAGTCTTTTTTAAAAATTTAGTAGCCAAGATTCGACTACTTCAAATTTTAGTAGCCAAAATTCGACTAACTCAAAGTTCAGCGATCAAAATTCGACCACCTCAAAGTTCTGATAGCAGTAAAAGATGTTTTTCAAAGTTTAATGAGCAATCGGAGATATTTTTCAATGTTTAGTGACCAAAATTCGACCATCTCAATGTTTAACAGCGTGACGGGACACCACGTGTACAATCTATCGGTCGCGTCATCAATTTCGTTAGGGACACGTGCCCTCATCATATCAGTTAAAGCATGAACATTGTCTAGGTATCGTAATAAATAATTATAAATAACGTAATAAATAACAATGAAAATTAAATTAACGAAAACAATTAAAAGACTAACCTTAGTCCAAATTAATATCCACTTTCAAAAATTCACAATTGATCGTGGATGCAATGATAATTCAATTCATATTTTGAATATTTACCGTTGGAATTATTTTCATATCTCTCCTTATTTTTAGTTAGTTAGAAATCAGCGTTCTAATTAACCATAATTATTAAATAACTCCAGACAAGTGCTCAAGATTCAATTTAATAACAGTTTTAGACAATAGAGAAATCGATGAACTAGATAACACAAATATCAGCGGTTGCATTCAATCTATTTAAACATTCTTCTTAAAATTTAATAACCTCAATCGCAGAAAATCATCAAATTCTAGTGCTTCACAAGTTAAAGGAATCAAACAATTACGAATTTGATATTTAACTTAGCAGTAGATTGTAATGAATAATAAACCAGTAGGCCTCCTAACAATTAAACATAACAATCATGAAAATAAGTGCAGAAGAATATTCATTACTCGAAAACATGAATTAAATTAAGAAAAACCATTTAAATCTCACAATATGTGGTTTCGAGGCTTCAATCTCTTTCGACCAAGTGTAAAAGTTTAGTTACAATTCATGAATCTAAGAGAAAAATAGAGAAGAATGAAGTTTGGAGGCGTTCTGGTTGTGTTCTAAGGTTTTAAAATATGTATTATAGTTGTTTCCATAGGTAGTTGATTTAAATTCGAAAATTAGAATTTTTTTCCCGATTTGGCCTGGGCGGGTGCCCAGTGGGAAATGGGGCGGCCGCCCAGGCAAACAAAATGGTTTCAGTTAATCATTCTAATGGTTGGACGAGCGTCTGGGCGGGCGCCTAGTACACAGCTGGACATCATTCAGTGTTTTGATCATATCTTTCAACAACGATATCTGATTGAGATAATTCAAAATGTGTTGAAACGCTAACGCAAAGGGCTACAACTTTGCTTCAGATATTATCTTCAAATTCGATCGTTTTCCACATCAACAGTTGGTCTCAAAATGAGGCTGAAAATCTGTGCAACATTTTTTAGCTTGAAAGTTGATATGTGATAATATTTTGGCTAAATTTCATCCCTTTGACTCCTTTCTTCATCCAATTGACATTTAATACTCTCGAATCTTCATCACAAGATTAGAAACGAGTTTAGAATATTTGCACTTTAGTCCCTGAACTATCACTTTCTTCCATTTTAATCCATTTTCACTTATTTCTTCCAAATTAAGTCATATCCATAGAATTGCCACTTAAATCAAAATATGAGCGTAATGAGTACATTTTGGTACAAAATAAACATACGAGCGCATAAAATAAGGAGGGAAAATATGCATTTTACATTTCTATCAGGTTCAATCAAATTGTCAATGGGTAGAATGATATGAAGTGCAGGCTCAGGTTCGCTTGGTGTGTGACACTACATGATCATGCTTGGTGCCTCGGTAACAATAGTTCCCCCATCCATGTATGAATATTCATATTATGCGTGGACTTTTGGATCGAAGTTTGTCGTCTTATTCGTGCCGCATGTTCTATTTATGAAGTGGCGGAGCTTAGGCTTGGGTTATTTTATGTTGTTGAACCTATACTTTTCTAACATTTCAATTGCGAAAGAATAACGTATCACAACCACCATTTCTAGCTAGCTTGCGCACACTTGCTCGCTCCGATTAGGTCCATGGGTTGTTCGAGCTCGTAGAGATAGGAGTCATAAATAGAGTCGAGCTCGATTTTTCAAGAGTCGAACCAAATCATCTTGAGCTTGTAAATCCGAGTTATTTTTTGACTTATTTTATTAAATTTTTTTTTTAAAAAAATGGACGAGTCAAATTGGCTCATTATCACCCCTAATCACATGCCATCTATGTTTACATATTTTTAGTTTGAGTAATGTTATCCATCTAAAATCTAGTTAATCATCATTATTCTATATGATAGTTGGATGTCGAACGTCCTGTGTAAAAATGAATAAAAAAATATTCAAAATTTATTGGCCAATGTATATAATGAAATCACCGTCATATAAATTGATGATCACATAAACTCTTGTTGAATAAAATTATTTTTTTAGTTTTTTACCTAGTATTTTGTTATGAGTCTTAAATCATTTGTCGGGTTTACACCTTGGTTTACATGATATCCAAGTTGCATTTCATTATTGACTGATGGAAGATATTATGCACATCAAGGTGTCACGTAGAATAATTCTTGTCATAAATAAACAAATGGATCTTATATATATGAATTTATAAACCCTTGTCAAAAAGGCAGTACAATATCAGTATGCTTGGTGCGCTAGAAGAAGTATTATTCTACTTGTACATGGCCACATCATGTAGCATCTTCTCCTAGAAGAATCAATTAACAAACTATAAATATAGATTTTAATATTATTATTCTTGTCTTTTTGCATGCTTAGCTAAGTTTTAGAAGGTAAAGTAATTTCTTGTCCCTAAATATATTTTTCAAATTTACCTTTTTCTACTTTTAGTTAATAAAATTATTTTATCTTAAAAAAAAAAAAAATCTTTACTATGAAATAAATATGGATAAATTTATTTGTACAATATTTTTTTAAAACAACATTGATAATATTGTAGGTGATAAAAAAGTGTTTGTTAAAAAAATAAATTATTTTTTAAATTGTCTAATAATGTTGTCAACAACATTATATACAAAGCATGATTGACTGCACGTTTGAGTCTCATTTTTATTGAAGAATATATTTTGAAATAATAAATTAATGAAAAATGTGTGATTAAAAAATAATATTATTTTTAAATTTACGTATAATATTACTTTATTGAAAAATATATTTTAAAAATGATGAGATGAAATGAAAACTCAATAAAAATAGATAAAGTGCACATAAATTGGCCAGTCGGCCCGTCCACTTGAAACTCTGAAGAGCCATGGCTTCATCGGCTTGGAGTGAAGAATAAAAAGCTTTGGACTCAGCCTTCATTCTCTCTCCACCTTTTTCCCTACAGTCTTGCACATATACACGAATAAAGCCACTTGTACATCATTTTTTTTGGTATATGTACACTAATAAAGCATGATTAACATATGCAAACATTGAGAGCCAGGCGTGGCCACAGATCGCCTTTGGGATGTAGTAATAGTTTCGTGTGTTGTTCTTAGTCCTCTCTAATCCACTGAAAAGACTTTGAAGAAGTTCGATCTCTGTTACAGACCGCGAAAATCATTCGAGGATAATTGTTTAGTTTTGCTTCTGGATCTTCACCTCCTGTCGTATTTTAGCGAAAATCAGTGTTTACAGCGGTGGATTCGTCTTCTCTGTCTTTCCTGCAAATCAGTGGTTACTGAGATGAATTGTCTAAAAGGCGAATTAGCGGAGTTCATTTGTTACTGGTACATGTTTATCTTCAATTGTTATGAGTATATTTCGCATATTTACTGATAGCAAAGTGCTTGTTGTGTCGTGGATGATTTACCTTTTTCCTTTTGTATTTTTGGTATGGATCTTTAATGGACAAGCTGGAAATTTAAACCTTTAATTATAGATTGCTTGATGTTGTATGTGTTAGCAATATTTGACTTCTTTACCCTTTATTTATTTGTTTTTTACTTCACATTGTGGTATCTTTCTTTGTATTGCGCTTAAGTTGTTTAAGTTGTTGAATTATAGGTTCTTAATTAAATTAAAGGAAGTTTTAAACCAGCCGAATTGCTTATTTTTCTTTAAATATTTTGCTCAGTCTAATGTCAAATATCGAAGACGTATTGTGAGATGTTCGACTGCATTTTTTTTTTTTTTTTTCGTTTTTCGATATCACTGTGTTTGGGTTTTAGGATTGAGAAATTCCAAGGGATGGAAAACAGACTTTTTGTCTCGAAAAGCTCTTTTGTTAGAAAAAAATTGGTAACCGAAACTTGAATTCACTATTTTTATGAACTAATATATGTTTCTTTGTTATTTATAGCAGTTCTTTCACTAGGTTTTGTTTGTCTAAGAATTTAATACTCCATCTTTTGTGGATCAATGGACTGTAATGTCATATTATGAAAATATTGGACACAATTTAAGGTATATTATTAAAAGTCTCAAGATCCATTTGGTTTTATGCCAGGTAGATGTGCTGGAGAAGCCATTTTCCTTTCTCATACATTGATGGAAAGGTATAGTAAAAAGAAACAGGATTATTATACAATTTTATTCATTTAGATAATACAGGTAATTGCATGCCTTGGGAGTGTGATGATGGATGGTAGGAAATTATTTGAAGGATCTATCTCATTGAGTGACTGGCTTGGGTATGTAAGTTTGACTGTTAAGAAGGAAGGATGACTTGAAGAAGATGCAATGTACGGAATTAGAGTATATGGACTAAATAGAGAATTGATAGAAGAGTTTTATGTGATAAGAGTATATTCGCTAAATTAAAGATAAGTTCTACATGAATATTATTAAATCAGCTATATTTCTTGGTATCTAGCATTGATGAATTTAACACAAATGAGAATCTTAATATGAATATAAAATAAAACTAGAATGAATAAAGTAAGAAATAAGGATCTCCGGTAGAAAGTGGAGGTGTCACCACCTGAGGATAAATTAAAGAAATATGCTTTAAATGGTTATTTGAGTATACGTTGCATAGAAATAAAGAAACACAGGTTCACAATAGTGACACACTGTTCAAAATAGGATAGAAGAGTGAAAGAAGATAAAAATTAAGTTCTCTGAGGCAGTTGCAAAATATGTGATGTCAACAAACAATGAATCCTGTAATTAACGCCAAGTTTATTGGGATATGAGAATAAAGCTTAACTACCTATACTTGTTATAGTTGGCTCAATTTTTTTAATTCTCCTGAAAGTAGTTCAAACTCAAAGAAATTAAAAGTTATTTAGGTTTGTCTGAATATCTCATCATTGACTCGATTTGGGCAATATGAGCCATTACAACATGGTATGCATCTGTTAATTATTACAGTCTATGACAAGTTACAGCAACGTTTTGGCCAACCAAGCCATCATATTTGACGTTTTTCATATTCAGTCTTGTCCAGTTCCTTTGAAGCATGGAGCAGAGAAGCTAAGCACATTTCATCTTGGTTTTGGACAGCCACCATTGAACCCTCATTTAGTCATAATTTCTGGACAAAAGTATACACACTAAAGGGTGTATAATCTGTTAAATTTCCAAGGACAAATATTCTGCCTGTGCCGCTGTTATCTAAATCTGTATCCATAGTTTTCTTCATCTGGCCGAATTGCGTAAACCTCTGAGAACTTCTGAAGGCTGACTTGTACCTTAACTCATCATGTCGGATCACACTGCCCAGTCATTTAATGATACCAATGAGAGGTGTAGACGATCTATGAAATCTGTTTGGATGTCTCATTGGACACGAACAAGCTATAATGTGACAGCAGAAACTCACAATCATATAGCCAATGCTTCGGGAAACAAAGAACTTGATCGAGTTAGTATGCAATATCATCCAGTGAGTGGATTAGAGGCTTCTAGGTCTGTGAGAAGACTTGGAGAAATTGAAACTACAACTCTTGAGATCATGAATGACAACCTAGGCACGAGCTCAAGAAACTTGAGAAATGAGGGGTTTGGTTGTCAATACATCCCAATGGCTAGTTCTTTTACATATAGTGGTAGTAGTTCCAAAGCAAAGCATGGCCAAGGAGCTGATGAAGCATTAGGGCCTTCTTTTGGTAGCTTTGCAGTATCAAAGCCTTCCCAGGAGTATTTTGTTGGATCGTCACCGCATATAGTACCGTATGGATTTGACAAAAGAAAATATGAGTTTAACAAAGGAAAAACAGCCGTCTCTTCATTCACTGATAGATCTGCCATAGTTTCCTACAATCAATTGGCTAATGCTAGCCTGAGAACTCTAGAGCGTGAACATCATAATATTCACAGGAAGTCAGCATTTTTAGTTTATGGGAGACAAACAGACAGCGACTCACAATCAGGGAATTCAAGAAATGCTTGTTTCAGCGAGAGTGATACACAAATGTCACTTGATTCTCCCTCCATGAGTGATGGTCGCTTGTCAGCATTTGGTAGAGAGTGGTTCCAGAAGATGCAAAAGTTATCTGGTATGAGACCATTTCCAAGTCAGTCCAATGCTTTGGAGAAAACCAAATTGAAGAAATCACATGCTGATCGTTATTCTCTAGAAAAGTTGCCAAATTGCGTGGATGATGCCAAGAAAATGAGATTATACACTACTGTGGACTCTGTAGAAGGAGAACCTGGAGTTCGTTCCAGGTTTTCTCAGACAACTCACAGTCTGTTAATCACAAAAAAGACTGATGTCAATCCGTCTAAAGAAAATGATTTTCTCCAAGATAGAAGAATAGTTACTGTATTCAACGGAAATAAATCCAGGGATTTTCATAACCTGTCGCCATATTATGGTCAAGCTCAGCAAGGAGTAAAGCTTCAAGCTCTAGTTAGTTCAACAGATAGTGAAGGGAAAGAAAATGTTAAAGGCGTCGTCAAGTCTTCTAAAGTTATTGTTAAGAATGAATCATCCACCGAGACTGACACCACGGATGTGGATTCTTTGAAGGAGAAGAACCAGTTTTCTGGTACGTATTAAATATTAATTCTCTCCAGGAATTTCTTCTGATTAGTTTTGAAATTTTATATAATATCTAGTGTACAGATGATAAGACTTAATATTTTGAAGTTTAATATCTTTCCTCAAAAGTTTAATGCTTAATTATTGCCATGCTGTAGTGTGAAATTAAGCCCCTGTATGATGCCCATTAAAAATATTTTTTTTGAGGAAAATGAGTTTTGGAATAGTGATTTTTTGGAGAATTTGTCGTTAAGAAAAAGTTTTGTGTTTACGTGCAAAATATTTTATTGTGAGAAAAAAAAAATTATTGGAGAATAGGTAGGTAAACAGGGGCTAACATTCATAATTTATTTCAAACTTTCTTAGGCATGTTTATTTTGTAATCAATAAATTTTAAATTTCTATTAAAATGTTTTTTTTTTTAATTGTTTCAGCTGCAAATTCCACCCCGTCAAATAAGGTACTTTGGCTATGTCTTTCATTCTTCTTAATTATGTATCTTCTTATCTGCATTTGAGATCTCCACCTGCATGTTTCTTCGATTATCAAATATCTAGCATGGCATGCATCAGAATAATGTCTCAGTAAGAAAATCTGGAAATTCGAGGTGAAAAGTGTTGATATAATATTCTTTGCATAATATCAAGTTTGAGAAAGGAAAAAAGTTGAGTCCAGTAGAAAGCTCACGTGCAGAGAATGTCAAGTACTTGGGGAGCGGTGTGGTTATATCAAATAAATGTCTTGCTTTCAATTTAATGACAAGATAATTGATGACAAGTCCATTATTTTTGGAAAGATACCTGACCCAGTTGGAAATCTGCACGTTATAAAGAACTTGAAAGGTTGTAATGTTTTATCTCGTAATTCCTGGTTTCCCAACAGTTGTGCAGTACTTTCATAATATGCTTTATCAGATACACCATTGGACATGCCAAGTTTGTGAAATGACTGAAGATCCAGAACTAGAAAATCAATTTGCTGAGCATGCATCTCGACTGTTTTGTTTAAAATATATTTCTAATTCAAGCTTTTTGCAAAACCATATCACAGTTTTTTTGAGCCAATGATTGTTCTTCTGTGTGAATTGGTTCATACTACACTTGCATTTTCAAGTGCATGTGCTGCGCCAGCTCTTACATCAGTCCCAATATGTTGCAGGTTATCAGAACGGATTCAGATTTACCATCTCAAATTAATGTTGCTTCTTCCTCAGAAGTTGGATGTTACTGGTCAAACAAGCTACCTAATAGGAACTTGGAGCTTCCTGCCTTGGAGGCGGCTGCTGCAAACTCAACAGATAATGCAAGGCCTAGCTCCTCAAGGACTAAAAGTTTGGACATGGATGTGCTGGTGACCCATCCTACACACCCTAGTAATCTGAAGTCTAATCCCATTCCAGACAGTTCACAGAAAATTGATCCAAGCAACAGATGGATTAAGCGTCTCAAATTGAGCACTTCAGATCCCCCAGCTCATGGCACAAAGATCTCAGATTCGGGTGAAAACCCATCTCATGAAAAAATGAGCAGGTTCTTCAGAAAAATTGGTAAAGACAAAACGACTAGCTCGGAACCAACACTAGGTAATTGTTGTGGTAAAGAATTGATGGTGTCGGATAAGACTGGGGACTTATCGGGTAAAGGCAATATCACTAATGTGGACCCCATAATTATCGATAAAGATTCATTGCTTTCACATACTTGGGTACAAAGGTGGCTACATAATGGATCAACAATTACCCAAAAGAAGTCTAAATCCTTGGTGATTTGTGAGCCACAAAGCTCGAAATTGGCACTTGAAAATCTCCAGGAAAGGAAGTTTCCAAGTGTTGCTGCTATGGCATTAATGGGAAAGGCCGTGACCGGTTTTCAACCATGTGAACTTCAAAACAGGGGTTCTTTCGTGGTTTGGAATACCCAGGCTTTCTGAAGATACTTGAGCTGGCTAGTTAGAATCAATGGTTGGTTCGAAAAGTCTTCATCGAATGGTGCTTATGAAGGCGAGAGCAAGATTTAAGTGAAACACCAATAATGGAGTTTTCGAGCTCGAGCCTGTGTTTTAGTGGTGAGTGTTGTTCCATTTCTTTTCAGTTGGCTTACTGTAATTTCTGTCCAAATTTTCTTTCGATTTTGCTTTTTGAAGAGGCCATTGGGTTAGTAAATTGCAATTGCTTCTATTTATTTACTTGATGGAACTTGCTAATTTCAGTGGTGGAAATATACGATTGAATTGCATATTATATCACTGAACTTTCAAAATAACTCAACTAGCACCGAACTTGACAATTCGTCATCCCAGAAGTCACTAAGCAAGTAGCCGTTGATAAATTGGACGGAATTTTCACGTGGCAATTGACGCGGTGAGACAACTCAATGAATTTAGCCACCTTCTCAAAATTGCTACACACGTGAAAATTTCAACTTGTCAAACACGTTTAAAAAAAAAAAAAAAAAAAAATAGCAAAACCTAATAAATCCGTCTCTTTCAAATCTTTTTGTAAATAAATAAATTTTCAAATTTTAATTTCTTTGTTGAACGATAAAATAATATTCTTTAATAAAAAAATATAGCATGAATTTTCATAAATTAAAACTAAACATGAAAACATAATCACAAATTAAACAATTATATTTGAACAAATAAAATTGAATAATAATTTAAAGAAAAAAATGAATTTAATATTTTATCTCTTTGATTCCTCTTGACAGTCTGCATCACAATCCGCCACAGTTCTAAATGACCCGAACTAACTTTTATTTGTAAGAGTGAGTATTTAAAAATATACTCAGTAAGATACGTGCAGTTTTCATACACAATTTATATTCAGTAATTTATGCATGAATTGTCAATGGTCGCTTGGTCACCGAGATACTCCACAAGAGAAGAGTGGTATGAAATATTATTTTGTTGCATATAATTGTAGTTGACCACCAAATGAATCTAATTATTAATCTTTATATTTTTCATTAAAGGCAGAAGATTTCACTATCAGACTACATAAAATCATCAAATGAGCTAAATTACATCTATAATATATAATCCTCATTTGAGATTCATCAATTACACAAGCCAAAGTTAGCCAATCAATAAGCTTTGCTTTATCCCTCCATTTTTATAGGGTTGAGAAACATTGACATACCACAAAACTTATAAGATCTGCTGCATTAATAGAAATGTTGAGTAGGCATAGGCAGGCAACAAAGCCATACATGACTTTATACAAGAATTCATTGTCAATTCTACTTTATCTGTATTTGTTAAAATGTTTGACCTAAACCCAACAGGTAGGATTTAGGTTATTAGGATTCTAGCAATGTAATGTAATTAGTCATAACTACGTTTTGTAATCATTCTCAAACTCATATCTAATTGCATTCTTTAAATAAAATTTTTTTTTCTTTTTATGTATATTCGTATAACTTTTCGTTACTTTTTAATCACATATTCTTAAAAAAAAAAAAATCACTTTTCAATAAATTATAATTTAAAAATCAAAATCAAATCGGCTATTTGAAACATTACACATTTAAGCGTGTATTTCGTTATTATTATTTTTTTCGCTTCTGCATAACATTTGCCTCCATTTCGGGAAAAAAATATGAACGATTTAATTTAAAAATAAAAATAAATGAATTATGAATAAATGATTAGTACTCGAAGAATTAATAATAGAAAATGATATTTGACCATTTATATATAATTCATATTTTTTCTAAATGGAGAATAATAACATCTTCAAAAGACTCTTTATTTATAGAGAACATCTTACATTATAAAGAGCATCTTATGTATTATAGAAAACATCTAAAGTCAAATTGTTTTTATTTTTTTTTCGCATTCCAACAATACTCTATATTTTGGCTCATCATTTTGCTTTTATCAAGAAACATTTATTGATTTTTCTCATATTTTATTTAACTTATTTTTTTATATGTCAATAATCGATCAATCTAAATGTGGTTTGAATGATTTAAGAATTAATATCCACGACTACATTAATAATAGAAAGTAAATTTAACTCTCTAAATTTGGAGAGTCAAAACTTACTCTTTTAAGGTTAAAATAAAATAAAGAGTCCCTTGAAACTTATTTTTAAACATTAAGGATCTTTTCTTTTTACCATTTTTAAGTCTTTTTTGTTTTTAGTTTTTCAAAACAGAAAACGCGTTCTCTTTTCTATTTTCGAAAACGCGTTTTTGAAAACAAGTTAAAAATATACAAAGTCGTTTTGGGTGTGCTCAGTTATAATCAAGCCAAAATTTTCAAAACGTGTTTTGGGTGTTTTCAAAATAATTTTTCAAAATGTCAAAAAGAACATATTTTCAATAATTTCAAAATGAACACTCAAAATACAAAATTGAAACACAAACAGAACGACCCCTAAAACTCTTTAAAATAAGGAGTATTTGTATTTAGAGAATCTCTCAAAAATGCCGCAAATGACTTAGACCCAAATTAAGGTATTCGTACAACTTTATAAAGGGAATCGTACAATTAAATTTCTTTCATTTTCCTTTTCAATAATAAATTTATATAAAAAAGTTGTTGATAGTTGATAAATTGATCGAAATCCCATATTAATTCACAGGGTCCTATAACAGTTAATCAGCCCACCTAACCCCATTGAATATTCAATAACCCTGTCTTTATATACTCCACACACACGCTCTTACCTCTTTACTCTTAACTCAGATCTACTCGCCGGAATTCACTTCCAATGGCCAAGTTTTTCTCAATTTTCCGGCGAATTTACCTGACAATCTACAATTGGACCGTATTAATCGGATGGTTACAAGTGTTTTACCTTTCTGTAAAGACGCTGAAGGAATCCGGCCACGAACATGTCTACGCCGCCGCCGAGAAGCCGCTGCTCTTGGCACAAACCGCCGCCGTATTCGAGATTCTACACGGCCTAATTGGATTGGTCAGATCTCCGGTCAGCGCTACGCTGCCCCAAATTAGCTCCAGATTGTACGTGGTGTGGGGGATTTTGTGGAGTTTTCCTGAAATAAGGACTCATTTTCTCGTGAGTTCACTGGTGATTAGCTGGTCAATTACTGAAATTATTCGATATTCGTTTTTCGGTTTGAAGGAAGCTTTCGGTTCTGCTCCATCCTGGCTGCTTTGGCTGAGGTACAGCACGTTTCTTATACTGTACCCTACGGGAATTTCAAGTGAAGTGGGTTTGATATACATTGCACTGCCTTTCATGAAGGAATCACTGAAATACAGCATAAGCATGCCTAACAAATGGAATTTTTCCTTTGATTACTATTACTTGGCACTTGGGGTTCTCGGTGTTTATGTTCCGGGGAGTCCCCACTTGTACGGGTACATGCTTGGCCAGAGGAAAAAAGCACTTGCCAAAGCCAAAAGTGAGTAGATCACAATCTTGAATTTATGGGTTGAGGAATTCACTCTGGATAATTTAGTTCTTGTAGATTGTGTTTTTCTTCTTCAAATTTGGATCCAATATATGCTTAATTGCTCCGTACATTTATAATTATTAACAATCATGCTACTTGCGTTAACATTTTTCTTTACATTATTTTTTGAGTAGAGCCAAATGAACATAATGGATGACCACTTAGTTGACTGAGCCCTCACATGGAATGCGTGGGTCTCCGACCCGAATTAAATAATGCCAACCTTCCATCTGTGTGTGTTTGTCATTCATGCGGTCATCTATTATGTTTGTGTAGCATAACTCTTTTCTTTTTGCGTTATGACATGTGTCAACACACTATTGATCACTTTTATTTAAAAAAAAATCACTAATCAAATTATGATGTCAAACATGACGCACAAATATAAAAGTAATGTGAAGCAATCCGACTGAGATCGCAATCTCAATTTAAGTGACAACAACGTGACATTAAATGATAAACAAAATTAAATGACTTATTTACTTTCACATTTCATTTGTCTTATCTTTTACTCCGCCTAAAATGAAATTCTAATTCTAATGGGGCTAAATAACATGGACAATTCCATTTGTATCAAATTTTTTGTATCGAAAATGTTACATCCTCTCACATGCGCGCGGGGCCCATATAAATAAAAAAAAATTCAAATGTGTGGTCTCCACACCCTGTTGTGAGTGTATGTAAAAGATTAATTAAAATTACTCCAAATATGATTTATTGGTGGAATTGTCCAATTATTTATTATTATATTAACTGTTGAACTACTTTCTACCTACACTTGACCGTAAGTTGAATATAGAAAAAACTACTTTGTCAAAATGATTTGACAAAAAATTTAACATAATTGTATATATCAGTAGATAATGGATGGAAAAATTGATTGCTTTTTATATCAGTAGAAAATGTTACATGATATTATGTCAAATTTTATATCAATCTTGGTCTTTCTATTTCTTTTCTTTCCCCTACTGAAGGAGGTGATGATTCTTGCAGTGGTTTACCTAATCGTTCAGTCAATGAAACGTGCGTAAATCATTTTAAGCCTGATAAAACGTACTTTTGAGCTACATTCTTGTCTACTCCTCCATGAACTAGGGAAGGACAATTTTATTTTTTTTGACACTGAGCTAACATATAAATAAAAAATAGATGAATAAATAAACAAAATTGGACTTGAACTGTCGTGGGCTAACGCCCCCGTTCGTGAACTAGGCTCTCAACAATACAAGTAGAAGTTAAACAAGACTAATGTTAAATAGCTTCCATATCTGTATGTTTCAGAAAATGAATCAACGCCAAGAGCCTTTCCTATCTACCTTAAAAATATAAAATCCCGGTTTAATTTAAATAAAAATCAAAATGTAGTAAATTTTGATAAAAAAAAAAAATAATAAAACGTGTAAATAAAAAGTTGATAATAATTTTGAACCCTATAAAATGCATGATTGCAAATGAGTTTTCAAAATAATGGTTAACAAATAATTAAAATGCACGTTTTCAAGTTTTTGAAAAAAGTGATTTACAACTCGAACGAGTGCAATAAAGCACGAGTGTCAAGGCAAAGAGGGCTCCAAAATTGGGTAAAGAGCAATGCTGAATACAAAATTGGGTTTACAAAATAAGCGCGTCAAGATCTAGACCAATGATTTAAAAATAGATACTCATTTTATCAAACAATTTTGCAACCCAATTTTGCATTACTCAATAGTAAAATACTAAAAGATAAATCAAACACCTTGTCTTTACATTACTCAAGATAAGCATCTCCTGCATGTTTCCATGTCTCGAGAGAACAGAGAGACAGTTTAGCATTTAAAAAGAAAGAGCCAACGACATAATATAGCCTTCACACTTGAGCATTACCACCTCATAACCAAACTCAAAGCCCCAATGTAAACCATCTCGGCATACTCTAAAAATAACAACAATGCCACTAAAAATCACCAATCAACTATCCACAGATAAAGTCATCAGTTGCACGATGACCAATCTCAACAATTGCATGATACTTACTAATGATAATTGTATTCCTACGTCCAGAATATACCATACTTTAAAATGGAAATGCAAAAGCCAGCTAAAAGAAACTTAACAACCATCTAAAAGATGGAAAAGATTTAGAAAAATGATTAAAAAAAACACATTAAAGCAGTATCCATATCATGCTGAATATCTTTTAAATGCTTAAGATAAAAAGAACAATGATTTAAATAGCAAAATCCATATGAACTCTCCCAGTAAATCAATACGACACCTAGGTGTTAGTGGCCCTAGTGTATATCTGCTGGCTTGAGTGAGCAGACACCATTCTGATCAAACCTTTAGCCATCAGTTCTCTTATTGCCTTCCTTGCAAGTGATCCATTGATCTGTAACAAAAGTAGAGAAAAATTCAAAACAATACATGGAAACAATTGTCCAGACTTCAACAATGTAAGACCATCAGGTTGAGCAGAGCTCAACTATTTGATAAAATGAATAGAAGTAGGGGTAAAGCATGAAATTTTACTGAACAAGTGTAAATTCAGAGATATAACTTAACACATTAAATTCATTCGTTTCCAATTCCACTACTGAAAATAGTCAAGTATTGTAAGGAGCAGTTAGTAATGGAAGTGATATAAGCAATCCAAGTAGCCTAATGTAGAAGTTAGGGTGAAAGCACAATCTTGGAGGCATATTATAGAGTTCCCACCTAATATGCTCAAGAGATGTGACTTCAAATAAATTATCATGGGAATAGCAGAAAAAATCGGAAAAGAAGTTGATTATATCCTACCAATCGTTATTCTCAAACCCAACAGAGAACTATGAAATGTTTCGTTTCAAATACCAAAGAACATTTCAGCTACACAATATTTATCTGGAATCCATGTTTAGATGGTGGTATACATATTACCTATATATTTCCCAGACACCTAAGGCAAAACATTTGAAATGAACAAACCATACCAATTGGTGGCCAAACTCAGAACTATTCTCTCAAAGAACCAAAGGCTACGACATTTCATCAGCGACGGTGTAAATTTTTTAATGCGACATTACCCAGCTTTTAGCAATATTTTCCTACTTCAAGTGCAATCTATGCACAACAAACAACACTCATTTTTTCAACAATAACAACCAGGAGAGCATTTTGTTCAAGATTCGTACCCAAAATTATGTATCACTCAATGATACCTATGATCCATAACATATTAATAGCATAAGCAAATTTCGCTCATTGAAAAAAGTACATGAAATTATGATAGGAAACAAAATTACAAAAGAATATTTAATTCGTGAAGATATCTAAGACTTACAATAAATCTTGCAGATTCATACTCTAAATTATATGCACTCAACTGTTAACTTAATTGTAGCATAACCAATATTCAATCATTGACACCACAAAAACATAGCATTTACACACTTAACTAAAAAAAAAAAAAAAATACCCTGAGACGGTCGGAGAGGACGGAAGGTGTTATGAGCTTATACTTCGGGGCCTCAGAGAGCAACTTGTCGTAGGTGGCCTTGTCGAAAAGCACCATGTTATTCACCTTCTCCTTTTGCTTTCCTTTGCTCCACTTCTGCGCATTTTTACACACAAAATACTCTCTTAAGACTCGTATTAATAAGCAAAAAAATTTGGATCCGTCAATGTACAAGGAAATTGAGGAATAATTAACGACCTTCTTCTTCTGCTTGCCACCCCCAGACTTTGCCGGCTTCGATGACGGTGGGGGAGCCTTATCCTTCTTCGGCGCCTACATCCATTTGACAGATACGAATTTAACAAGAACAGATTATACATAAAATTCGATATGTAAAGTAATTTTACGTAGAACAGAATCGCCGGCGCACCATTGAGAGGGTAAACTGGGGCTGAGGTCAGAGAGCAGCACAAAGAGGAGGCAATAGCGTTTCGTAAACCCTAGTAGGCTTATTGGGTGTCTTATTACTTATTAGCCTCCCCGTTCAATGCGACGTCGTATGAGAAAATAGGGTTTCTATACATAGCCGGGCCAATGTAGATTATTGTGTCACTAGGCCAAGCCCAATTCAATAACAGGCAAAGCCTTCTTACTTAGCCCAAGCAAATATTTATAAGGGAAAAATTTTCACCCATTTCAAATTTAAGATATTAAGGTTTAAAATTTAAAATTTCAGATTTTTTAAAGTTTAAAATCTCAAATCTTAGATTTTTCTAAAATTTTATTTATAAATTAATTAACTAAACGTATATTTTATTAATTAAATATATTAATGTCACAATTTCATATAATGTGGTCACAGATTCTATATAATTGGTCACAAATCACAAATTTTATGTCACAAATTATTTTGCGGTCACAAATCAGAAATTTTATAGGTCACAATTCAATAAAGATTTAAGTCACAATTTGTTCATTAGTTACAAATAAAAAATTTACATGTCACAATTTATTTATCGGTCACAAATCACAAATATTATAAGTCACAACTTTGTACACAGTTACAAATTGTCAAATTATTGATGAGCTTCTTGTTGCAATTGATTTTGGAATCAAAATGTCATTGAACACAGAAGCTTCCTTGTGGTGTTAGCATCAAATGGAACATCTGACTGAACTTGAGTACATGTTGTTCACCAGCGAGTTAGAGATTACCTAAGACGAAAACAAGCATACCGTCGGCGGGACCAGATGGCTGACAATCAACGGTTGTGATATGGTGCTTGCACTGCTGGAATGGCAGACTGGCGAGCTTTACCACAGTACTTGCGATCCCATATCTTCTAGCTCTCGAAGGTTAACATCGACCTTTCTAGTACATATTTGCGATCCCAGCTCGATTCACATCAACCGTAGTGGGATATTTAGGATTTTGTAATCATGATTGAGAGAGAAAAGATTGATTAAATAGATGAATTAATATCTCATTTTTGTATAAATAAAGTTTATATCTCAAATTTGAAATTGAAACTTTAAAATTCTGGTTTCTTGTAATTTCCACTATTTCTTATAACAAATTTTAGGGTAAATTGCATGCACGTTGTTGGTCTTGATCCCGGATATTTTGTTCTCGTTACAAGTTAAAGGTGAACAGCTGGCATTGCTAGCAAGTAGATAGCCTCCCATCCGTTTGAGTAGTTGCGAGCTATACGCTTAATACAAGTCGAACAAAGTATTCTCAAAAACAATTTGAAAATTTGTAAGTAGCTTAGTGAGTAATCCGAAAAAGGTTCGTCGGCAAACTTTTTTTTATATTTGCACAATCAATCTTAATGACGAAATCACCACGCATTAAAACATATCTAGACTCAATTTTTTGAACATCGGTATAAATTGGAATACGAAATTGAGTTTCATAAAATTGGACATGTAAGGTTGCATGGCTGACGGTTTTTATTATTGGATAATGTATTATAATGAAAGTATGATAATCAATTTTCTAAAGATTGATTACCTACTTGTAACTTGAAAAATAGATTGAGAACCAATAGTACAAATTTCCTTAATTTATATGCCAAAAATGTAACATGGGAGAGTGACCAATGGTTACAAAAATGTAATTGAAAGAACTTCACATATGTGAACTTTGATATGGTGCCGAGAATTAGAGTTTCTTTTCATGAAAGTTTGGCATTGATTCATGAGGTATGAATGAAAATCTAAAAATATGTGATAGTTCCTCCCATTGAATAGAGAATATGTAGAGATTGATTTACCATTGTGATTTTGAGATAGTTTATAGATTCAACTCTAAAAGTTCAATCCTGAGGCTAAAAGCAGATTATCCAACCAAGTTATTTATAAAATTTTGTATAGTTAAGTTCTATTTTGTTTGAGGATAAACAAAGATTCAAGTTTGGAGTTTTGATAAATGTATTTTCTACACTTATTTGGGCGTGAAACCATATAATTTTATTGTTCTTTTAGCAAAATACATTCAAATTGGAGAAAAGAAGCAAAATGTGTCGAAAAATGGAAAAATATCAAAGTCTACACTATAGAAATTGAAGGACTAAATTGCATTAATTTGAAAGATTGGATGACTTCGAGAAATACAAAATTAATTGGGCCTTTGAAATTTTAATTGAACCACATAATGGAAGGGCTGCTTTGGAAATTAAGGAGAATTGAGCTTCACATGTTGGACTTCTTTGTTGAATAAAAGAGAGGGTTGCCTACTACTGAAATATATATATATACACACACACACACACACACACACACACACACACACGTGAGACGGCATGGAGGGGAGCCGACAACTTAAAAATTGAGAGAAGAAAGCATAATTTGGAGGTGGCTATATTTTATTATTTATATACACATTGAGGGGGAGATTAGGGGCTGAGTTTGGGAAAAACATAGCCTATGGAATTAAAGAGATTATACGCATATAGTGGGCGGCAGCTTGGAGGGTAAAGGAGAAAGATTTAGCTGCTGGAATAAAAAAAAGCATACATATACACACCTGCATGGGAGAAAATAAGAAAGGATCGTGGGCTGAAATACACATATATACACTCATTAGCCTACTACTATATATACTAGATTATACACAGTTTGGCAGAAAAAGAGGAGAGATTATACACACATTGGACTGCTAAATAGAGAATACATTGGACGGTTGGAAGGAAAAAACAAATTTTGGAAAAACAGACTACCACAGTAGCGGCAATTTGGGATATTAATCATGTTCCATCAAATTTATAGGTGATGTCGTTCAACTTCTATATGTTTGATCTTGATAACATGCTAGGCTAAATTCTTTTGGATTGGATGGATGATAAAACTAATTAATTTTTAGTGTTTAATTCGAGACTATGTTATTTTAGTTTATTCTTACGTTGAGATTTCATCAATATACTTAAGAATATTGTTTTAATGTTTACCACCATTAGACATTAGGATAATTAGTTGTTTATTCGTAGTGTTGAAAAACTCACGATAGGTAGAACAATATTTATAAAACACACGGGCAATAAATATTAGGAATAATATTTATCACGTGTGCGATCATATATAATAATCCTAAACGTCAATGCATGCTTGTCATATGAATTCGGACTAGGAATGTGATAGTCTCGTGGCAATCATAGGTTTATTATATCTTGAAAAAGAATAGTAAATAAAAGTGGAATTAGCGATCGTCACAATTGCATAAATTAAGTTAATTATCAATGGTTGAGAATTGAAACTAAGAATTGATTGGTGGAGTTGGAAACTCAATACACTCACTCACATTTGATTTAAAACCACCTTTTATTGCTTTCGTAATTATAGAATGCAGTTAAATATAAATTGACCATTTTTTTTAATATTTTCGTGAATTTAGATATATCAAATACACTAAAATTGAGCATTATTTCATGTGGGACGATAACTTACTCATCACGATTCTTACTTGTACAACGAACTCGTACGCTTGCGAGATTTTCACGTAACAAGTTTTTAGCGTTGTTGCCGGGGAATAACGGTGTTAATTTTAGCTATTGATATTCTAGATTCGTTTTGTTTGTTATTCTTGTTTATGTAAGCTCCTGATGAGATTGATCTAGCTCCAATAGATCACGAAATCGAAAGGACGTTCAGAAATCGAAAAACAGGACAATAGAAAATGATGGAGAAGCTTTAGTAGGGGATTATGTAAATCCCATTCTTGCTTCTGTACAACCACCTATTATATATCCACCATTTGGACAAGCTAACTTCCA
The DNA here is from genome assembly GCA_019097785.1 of Fraxinus excelsior. Taxonomy (NCBI): domain Eukaryota; kingdom Viridiplantae; phylum Streptophyta; class Magnoliopsida; order Lamiales; family Oleaceae; genus Fraxinus; species Fraxinus excelsior. Next base: position 30,856,217 of record CM032633.1, read on the forward strand.
CATCAGACCCGACGTTATCAACTTATTCCAAAATCATCACGATATCAGGTTCTCTGGGAAATCAAGTGAAAATCCTCATGAACATATTCAAGCATTCCTAATGCTATGCGATATGATTAGTCATGAAGGCATGCCTCCTAATGCTTTTCGACTGCGTTTATTCCCTCACACCTTAAAGGATGGCACACGAGATTGGCTAAAATCACTAATTCCTAGAAGCATTGTTTCATAGAATGACATGGTGCAGAAATTTACTTTAATATTCTTCCCACTTTCTCGAGTCCATCAACTCAAAAATGAAGTCCATACTTACAAGCAAAGAGACCTCGAGAGCTATCCAGAAGCTTGGGAATGATTCAAAGATTACTTCAGGAAGTGCCATAATTTGAACATTCCTAAAGATTCCAAGATCTGCATATTCTATTCAGGCTTAAGACCTAAATTTCACAACATAGCCGAAACTTTAGCATGAAGGTCAATATTGGATATCCCATTGTACAATGCTTTGGACCTATTTGAGAGAATTGCACAGAATCAATCTATGTGGCCAATAGATATGGAAGTGACAAGGAAAACAACAAGAATGCATAACGTTGACATAGTTACATCATTAGCGGCCCAAATGGAAGCATTGACGAGGAGGTCAGACATCCTTACTCAGAATGTGAACATGGTACACCAATCGAGATCGGTTTGCGAAGGTTATGGGGCTGATCATACTATAGAACGATGTCTTTTAGCCTCCACACATGTAATCTAACATGAGGAGTTTAGTTATGCGCAAAAATTTCAAAAGCAAAGAACAACCCCTATTCCAACACGTATAATCCGAGATGGAGGAATCATCCAAATCACTCGTGGGCTAGCAATCAAAATCAAGGACACAGAGGAAATTTTTAGGCAAGACCACCGAGATTCCAACAACAGCAGCAGCAACAAAACAGAAAGCCATCAATGGAGGAACTATTAATGCATTTCATTACTAAGAGTGAGGCTAATTTCCAAAACCAACAAGCAATTATCCATTACCAGCGGACTGCAATTAAAAACATGAAACTCAGATGGGTCAGATGTCAGCTGCATTAGCGAGAAGAACTCAAGGAGCCTTACCAAGCAATCCAGAGACAAATCCTAAAGAACAGGTACATGTCATCACTACTCGAAGTGGAGTTCAATTGCCAGAAATAACAATGAAAAGTGAAGTTGCAATTACAGAAAAGGTACCTACCACGGGTGAGAAACACGTAGATCAGTCATATGAAACAATAAAGACACAAAAAGCCACATCAGATAGTCTATAGGTTAAGGCTACAGTTCCAGTCAAAGCATACGTACCTTCAGTCCCATTTCCGCAAAGATTGCAAAAACATAAACTTGATAAACAGTTCACGAAATTTCTAGAGGTGTTTAAAAAGTTGCACATCAACATACCGTTTGCTTCTGCCTTGGTTCAGATGCCCAGTTATGCCAAGTTTATAAAGGACATATTATCAAATAAAAGGAAGCTGGAGCATAATGAAACGGTGATGCTGAACGAAGAATGCAGCGCAATACTTCAACATAAGTTACCACCAAAATTAAAAGATCCATAGAGTTTACTATTCCTTGCAATATTGGTAACAAAGTCATAAAAAAGGCATTATGTGATTTAGGACGCTGATAGGTCAATCAAATACCCAAGAGGAATTTTTGAAGACATTTTGGTGAAGGTTGACAAATTTATCTCCCCAGCGGACTTTATTGTCCTGGACATGGAAGAAGACAATGATGTACCTCTCATCTTAGGTCATCCATTTTTAGCTACTAGCAGAGCGTTGATAGATGTGCAGAATGGACAATTAATTTTTAGAATGAATGATGAAGAATTGACCATCAACCTCTTCAATGCACTCAAATTTGATGTTGAACCAGATTCTTGTTGCCGATTGATGTGTTAGACATAATTGTAACAGATACATTTAGACTCAAGTATCCTCAAGATCCGCTTGAGGCTTGCCTCGTTCATTCAAAAGAAGAGTTATTCGAATTAGAAAAGATAAAAGATTGTGTTCGACAGCTGAAAGAAAATCCTCCCGTGTTGAGACTGATGCAGCTGGAGCTGGGAAAAAGCTCCTCAAGGTCTTTATCATCTATTCAAAATGCTCCAACTCTTGAACTAAAGCAGTTGCCTTCATATTTACAGTATGCCTTCTTGGGAGAAAAACACAAACTTCCAGTCATTATCTCAAATGCTCTTAACAAATATGAAGAAGATCAGCTAATAAGGGTGTTTTGGGATCACAAAACAGCAATAGAATGGACCATCTCTAATATAAAAGGGATCAGCCCTTCACTTTGCAGGCACAATTTTAATGGAAGAGAAGTTTAAACCTTCAATAAAGCGATAATGTAGGTAAAATCCGAAGATGTAGGAGGTTGTGAGGGCAAAAGTGCTGAAATTATTGGATGCAAGGATTATATACCCTATTTCAAACAATCAATGGGTAAGTCCAGTACGTATAGTCCCGAAAAAATGGAGAATTACAGTGGTGCCAAATGAAAACAATGAGTTGATTCCTATGCGCACAGTCACGGGTTGGAGAGTTTGCATAGACTATATTGCAAACTAAACATCGCAACTAGGAAGGATTACTTTCCCCTTCCTTCCATAGATCAGATGTTGAAGAGACTCGATGGACGTTCACATTATTGCTTTCTGGATGTATATTCGGGTTATAATTAGATTCCTATAGCACCAGAAGATTAGGAGAAGACCACATTTACATGTCCTTATGAGACCTTTGCATATAGAATAATGCCATTTGGATTGTGTAACGCTCTAGCTACTTTTCAAAGGTTATGATGTCAATCTTTTCTAATATGGTGGGTAATATCATTGAAGTATTCATGGATGATTTTTTAGTATTTGGGTCATCATTCAATGAATGCTTGGGTCACTTGAGAAGGGTGTTGCAGTGATGTCAAAAAACTAGTACTTAATTGAGAAAAATGTCACTTCATGGTTCAAGAATGAATTGTTTTGGAGCATTTAATTTCGGCTTGGGTATTGAAGTCGACAAGGCTAATATACAAGTGATTGAATTGTTACCTCCGCCTACTTCTGTAAAATGGATAAGAAGTTTCTTGGGACATGTTGGTTTCTATCGGCGTTTCATCAAGGATTTTTCAAAAATAACCAAACCTCTTTGCAATTTGTTGGAAAAATGACGTCCATTTTAATTTTTCAGATGAGTGTTTAGTTGCCTTCAACACCTTGAAAGAAAAACTGGTCACAACACCTATATTAGCTTCACCTGACTTGGATTTACCATTTGAATTAATGTGTGATGCAAGTGATTATGCAATTAGAGCAGTGTTGGGATAGCACAAAGATAAAGTTTTGCATGTTATTCACTATGCCAACAAAACTCTTAATGAGGCTCAGTTGAACTACGCAACCACAGAAAATGAGTTTTTGGTAGTAGTGTTCGCCTTTGATAAATTCAGACCTTACTTAATTGGGTCAAAGGTAATAGTATACACCGATCGTTCAGCGCTCAAGTATTTGCTCAGTAAGAATGATGCAAAGCCAAGACTCATCAGATGAGTGATTCTACTTCAAGAATTTAACTTGAAAATCAGGGATAAAAAAGGAAGCGAGAATGTAGTAGTAGACCATTTATCTTCTTTGGAGCAACACGACGAAGAGTTTAATGACGAAATTAAGGAGGAATTTCCAGACGAGACACTTTTTGAAATCAATTCAGCACCTTGGTATGCAGATTATGTCAACTATTTGGCCAATTCTATATTTCCTCCAGAATATTCTAGTCAACATAAGAAAAAATTCTTCAGTGATCTAAAGCACTACTTTTGGGATGATCCAATTCTCTATAGACGTGGTCCTGATCAAATCAATCGCCGTTGTGTGTCGAAAGAAGAACATAAGCATTTATTGAATTATTGTCACTCTTTTCTATATGGAGATCACTTCGCAGCAACCAAAACAGCAATTAAAGTCTTACAATCAGGTTTTTATTTGCCAACTCTATTTAAGGGTGCTTTTGAATTAGTGAAGAAGTGTGATAAATGCCAGAGGTTTTGAATGAAGAATTGGAGAAAAGAAGCAAAATGTGTCGAAAAATGGAAAAATCTAAAGTAAGGGGATCAAAGTCTACACTATAGAAGTTGAAAGACTAAATTGCATTAATTTGAAAGATTGGATGACTTAGAGAATACAAAATTAATTGGGTCTTTGAAATTCTAATTGGACCACATAATGGAGGGCCGCTTTGGAAATTAGTGAGAATTGGACTTCACATGTTGGACTTCTTTATTGAATAAAAGATAGGGATATATATATATATATATATATATATATATATATATATATGACAAGAAAGAGAAAAATAATGTAATTGCAATAAAGAAAAAGAGTGTCAATTAATTGAAGAAGAAAATTTAGAAGAAGAGGATTTAGAATTTATTGATAATAAAAAAGTTTATGATATGTTGGTAACAGAGCAAGACATAGAAAATTTAATATTTAAATTAGAAAAAATGAAAATTTTAGGAGAAAATGTTTTAAAATATTGGGAAAAAGTTAGGATTTTATGTGAATAAAAAATAAAAAAATCCAGAATATATAATAAAGCCTAAAAATATTATAGCTACAAATTTAGATATAGAAGATTTTAAAATGCATATAGAAGAATTATTAAAACTATGAGTAATTAAAAAATTAGAAAGTCCTCATAGATCGGCAGCTTTTATAGTTAGAAAACATTCAGAAATCATTAGAGGAAAAAGAAGAATGGTTATTAATTATAAAAGATTAAATGATAATACTATAGATGATGCTTACAATAGTTAATATATCAGATAAGATAGTATTAATAAACAAAATACAAGATTGTAAGGTTTTTAGTAAGTTTGATTTAAAATCAGGATTTTGACACGTCAAAATGCATCCAAATAGTATAAAATGGACAGCTTTTACTTGCTCAGAAGGACATTTTGAATGGCTAGTAATGTCATTTGGAATTAAAAATGCACCAAGTATTTTCCAAATAAAAATGGAAAATATTTTTAATAAGCATAATAAATTTGTTATAGTTTATATAGATGATATTTTAGTATTTAGTAAAAATAGAAGAGAACATAGAGGACATTTACAAATTATTTTTTCAGAATTTATTAAACATGGTTTAATTATTAGCAAAAAGAAAATGATTTTATTTAAAGAATTTATAGATTTTTTAGGAGTTAATATAGGAGAGGGAAAAATTAAATTACAACCCCATATTTTTCAAAAGGCTTTAGAATTTTCAGATAAAATAGAAGATATAAAGCAAATTCAGAAATTTTTAGGACTTATAAATTATGCAAGACCATTTATAAAAGATTTAGGGAAAATAGCAGGACCATTATATGCAAAAACCTCACCAACAAGATAAAAAAATTTTAATCAAGAAAATATAAAATTAGTACAGGAAATAAAAAATAAGATAAGAACTTACCTGAATTATCTATGACATTAGATAGAGATTATTTAATAATAGAAACAGATGGAAGTATATTAGGATGGGGAGCTATTTTAATTTGCAAACCTAATAAATATACTGATAAAAGTACATAAAAAATTTGTAAATACAATAGTGGAAATTATAAAGAAAAAATAAATTTAAGCAGTATAGATGTAGAATTATTAGCTGTAAATTATGCATTAGATAGTTTTGAGTTATTTATTATTTCTAAAAAAGAAATAACCATAAGAACAGATTGTATAGCAATTGTTTCTTTTATTAATAAAATGAAAATAGATTAAAAAAGAAGTAATAAACGTAGATTGTTAAATTTCATAGATAGAATCACAAATAAAGGAATTAATATAGAATTTGAACATATTAAAGGTAGTGATAATAAAGCAGCAGATATATTGAGTAGAATAATAGTAGATAAAAATTATTTAGTTTAACATAAAATTGTTTTACAGACCCATGCCTTTAAGACCAGGGATTCCTTCGGGAAACTCATTTGCATCAAGAATTTTACCTCAAACTTTTTCTAGTTAGAACAGACCATTCTTACAAGATCGTTTAAGGTTTGAAAATCAAGAATTTCTTGTGTTTTCCTAATAGTAATATTTCATTTAAAGTTGTATCTCATATTTCATTATCTAAAGAAAAAAAAATGTATTTTAGATAATTTATGGATTTCTTATATAATAAGAATCCAAAAGATCAGTAGTACTTTCTTGTATGTATGAATGCACTGTTAGAACATTTTAATCAGAACAAAATCAAGTTTAAATTTTATGTTGTTGTAAAAGGTAAAAATTCAGGAATTTTTCATTCATAGTTAGAAGTTTTAGATTATATTAAAGATTTTCCAGATCCTTTATATAAAGGTTTTACTAATTTTAAAGAAACAATTGAAGCAATTAGATAGAATATTGGAATAAATTTTTATATTTCTTTATCTTTAAAAAATTATTCAGACCCTCCTTTAGATTTTTCACCCGGCAAAGACCAAAATATTTTTTGTCAACATTGTGAGTGTATGCAGAGAAATTTTAAAGTTGTTAATGAAGCCAATCAAAATCTTATAATAGAAAGAACTCAACTCCAGAATAAGATTACTCAATTAGAAAAAGAAATCATTGAGCTAAAAGTTCAATATCCTAAAGGTACTATGGAACCGAAGAAGTCCATAGCTAGTCCAACTCAAACGATAGTTGGTAAAGACTTTTCAAACCCGTTAATGGTTATGGACTTACCAAAAGTTCAACAAACACGGGAGACTGTTGATTTTCCTACTAATAATTTCAATCAGACTCAGCAAACTGATAATTTTGCTACAGATCAAAGTAAACAGATTTTGGATACTTTAGGCCAGCCCAGTGGAAAGTGTGATTACTTAGTTAAATATAATCCATCATGTTCAGAATTTGCAAAACAACAAATCGAGACTTGTATAGATAAAGGAAAAGCTATAGCCCAAGAGAATTTTATACAAGACAGTTTAGATCCATCAATGTTTCAAGATAGTCAAGATCTAAAAGAAGATATAACCTCTATCAATAAAATCTTAGCCCAGATTCAAGAATTCCAAGAGCAGTCAAAAAATGAAGAAGGAAATTATGCCAGAAGAAAAAAGAAAATTGTTATCAAGAAAAAGAAAAAAGACGATCTCAAAGAAAAAATAAATGAAGCAGTTAAGAAAGCTTTTAAAACAATTTTAGAAAAATAAGAAGCATAAGAAAAAGAAATTTCAGAATGCCCAAAAAATAAGAAAAGTGAAGAAGACAATGAGAACAGTCCTACAAGATTTTCAGACGAAGATCCACAGAATGAAAGATACAATAATTCAGACAGTGGAATGTCATTTTCTTCAGTGGCAATTCATAATCTTAATACAGAGTGATTCAGATTATCAATAATACAGAAGATTCCAAAATCTGATAGAAGAAAAGTAAGGACACGTTGCAGACAAAGTACTATAGACTTTTTGACTAAAAATAAAAAATAAAGATCGTGAAGCAACAGTAAAGATTCTCAGATAAAGTGACAAGACAAAAAGAAAGACGCGTGAAAAAAAGAAATATTCCCATAAAGGATAGTTTAGACATTTGCTCCCAAGAATTTTCTCTATAAAAAGATTCAATTTCATTAGAAAGAGGCATGAGCTTACAACTTGTGTAATCCTTGCCTTCAATCCTTTGAAATCCCTTCTTAGAAAAAATTCTCAATCCAAAATTGTATAACTGAATCATATCTTGCAGAAATTTCTCTAAGGTAATTACAATATTTTAAAAGTTTATTTTAGTACTTTAGGGACTTCCTGAAAGGAAAATCCTTAATTATATTTCTTTAAATATGTCTTTATAAATCCCTACAAAAAATAATTTTATGTTTTATGAAGTTTTAATTTTTGAAAATATGTGTTAATATATGTTTCATTTCATCGTAAGCAAATCATAAAAGCATAACTTAAATTTTTGCAGATTAAAGCCTGAGCGACATAGATAAGTGAGAATTATAGGGTAAGGGTACTCATTATGATATTCTTTTGAAAATGTTATGGAAAAAGAATTTGTTGATAAAGTTGATATGTCTTAAGTGGTAAAAAAAAGAAAAAAAAAAGGGATTTATCTAAAAAATTTAAGGAATATAGAATACTAAGGAGAATACTGAGTAGGATTAAAGTTGATTTATTTAAACAATTGCTATACAATCTGTTCTTATGATTATTTCTTTTTTTAGAAATAATAAATAACTCAAAACTATCTAATGCATAATTTACAGCTAATAATCTAATGCATAATTTACAGCTAATAATTCTACATCTATACTGCTTAAATTTTCTTTTTCTTTATAATTTCCACTATTGTATTTACAAAATTTTTCTGTACTTTTATCAGTATATTTATTAGGTTTGCAAATTAAAATAGCTTCACATCCTAATATAATTCCATCTGTTTCTATTATTAAATAATCTGTATCTAATGGCATAGATAATTCAGGTAAGTTTCTTATCTTATTTTTTATTTCCTGTATTAATTTTATATCTTCTTGATTAAAATATCTTTGTCCTGTTGGTAAAGTTTTTGCATATAATGGTCTTGTCATTTTCCCTAAATCTTTTATAAATTGTCTTGCATAATTTATAAGTCTTAAAAATTTCTGAATTTGCTTTATGTCTTCTATTTTATCTGAAAATTCTAAAGCCTTTTGAAAAATATGGGGTTGTAATTTAATTTTTCATTCTCCTATATTAACTCCTAAAAAATCTATAAATTCTTTAAATAAAATCATTTTCTTTTTGCTAATAATTAAACCATGTTTAATAAATTCTGAAAAAACAATTTGTAATTATCCTCTATGTTCTCTTCTATTTCTACTAAATACTAAAATATCATTTATATAAACTATAACAAATTTATTATGCTTATTAAAAAAAAAATTCATTTTTCTTTGAAAAATACTTGGTGCATTTTTAATTCCAAATGGCATTACTGGCCATTCAAAATGTCCTTATGAGCAAGTAAAAGTTGTCCATTTGATACTACTTGGATGCATTTTGACCTGCCAAAATCTTGATTTTAAATCAAACTTACTAAAAACCTTACAATCTTGTGTTTTGTTTATTAATACTGTCTTATCTGATATATTGACTATTGTAAGCATCATCTATAGTATTATCATTTAATCTTTTATAATTAATAACCATTCTACTTTTTCCTCTAATGATTTCTGAATCTTTTCTAACTATAAAAGCTGCTGATCTATGAGGACTTTCTGATTTTCTAATTACTCTTAGCTTTAATAATTCTTCTATATGCATTTTAAAATCTTCTATATCTAAATGTGTAGCTATAATATTTTTAGTCTTTATTATATATTCTGGATTTTTTATTCTTAATTCACATAAAATCCTATCTTTTTCCCAATATTTTAAAACATTTTCTCCTAAAATTTCCATTTTTTCTAATTTAGATATTATATTTTCTATGCCTTGCTCTATTACCAACATATCATAAACTTTTTCATTATCAATAAATTTTAAATCCTCTTATTCTAAATTTTCTTCTTCAATTAATTGACACCCTATTTCTTTATTGCAATTACATTCTTTTTCTCTTTCTTGTCCACCAAGCTTCCTAGAGCTCTCTGATGGAAAATATGAAGTCTTTACAGGGCTAAATAGTATATGTTTTTGTAAATGTATAAAATCTTTAGTAATTGTAATACTACCATTATCTTTTAATAAAAAACTTATTCCTATAATAAAATTTGTTTCTTTAATATTTAAATTTCTTATCCATGTAGAATCTTTTGGTAAAGTATATTCTGTACTTTGTCCACAATTAGTTTCAAAACTTATTTTACTATTTGGTCTTAATAATTCTGTTTTAGTATATAGATCTCCATCCTTTTGTTAGGCATCTATTGGTTCTTTTGATTTTATTATATATTTTTCTGGTATTATTTTTTTATTAATTATACAATTACTACATCCTGAATCTACTAATCCTAAACATTTTATAATATAATCTCCTATTCTTATTTGACATTTTATTTTAATACTTTTAAATTTTTCTTGATTACAAACAACTTGTACATAAGTCATTTGTAAACATTCTTTATTTTGTTCTATTTCTTCAATTAACACTTATTTTCCTTTTTTTATTATATTCTAATATTTTTATTCTTTCTATTAATATTTTTTGCATATCTTCTTAATTTTCTATTCTTTTTCTAAGAATTCTTATTTCTGAAATTTCTAATTGTTCTTTTAAAATTTCTGTTGTTTTTATCTCTTCTTTTTCTATTAAATCTTTTTCTTCTAAGCACTTTATACATGCTTCTTTATGACATTCTAAACATTTTGCCCTAAGTTTTCTAGTTGGATACCAATTACATAAATAACAGACTATATTATCTATTCCTTTGTAGATGTCAATTATGTGTACATTGTATTATATTCATGAAATTAATTTCTTCTTCTGATTCTAAATCTTCTTCAATATTTAAATTTGAAAATTCCTCTATTATTTCATAATCTGATTCTTCTTGTTTATTTTCTAGACTTTTGTCTTCTATTGATATTATACTATAAATGAATTCTTTATCCGAAATATATTCATCGAATTGTATTAAATCTTCATTAGTACATTCTATTAATGTGCTTTTCTTATCATAATTATTTATTCTTTTCGGACAAGTTCTGGCTAAATGTTTATTACTATACATACAAAACAACTAAGTTTATTTTTATAAGTTATGTCTGGTTTAAATTTTCTTACGTGTCTTTTTTCATCTAAATAAGGTTTTCTTTTATTGGATTTTCTAAGGAAATATCTTTTTTTAATTGGATTATTATATTTTTTATTTTTCTTATTATATTTTTTAATTTTTGAACTAGAGGCTCCATAAGTTTGAGGAGTAAATATATCTTTACAAAATTTATAGTCTATCTTTTTAAGTTGTTTTTATATTTGTAATTCTACACATTTATCTTGTAAACATCTAATTACATATTGTATTCTTTGTCCTATACTTTATTGTTTTTCTGGATTTTCTTTTACTGCTATCAAATTATTCCATTTACCTGTTATTTCTAATCCTAGTGATCCTGGTAATTTATGAAATAATGTATTACCTATTTCTTGGTTAAATGTATTTCTCGATATTGAAGTTAAATAATGATATTCATTTAAAAAAAAAATTTAACATATCTTCCCTTAGTTCATTTATACAAACTAATATGTTCTAAGTCTCTCATAGCTTTTCTTTGTATACTTATATATCCTGAATTTGGGTCTGTTCCTGTAATTAATATCTGAATTTTATTAACAAAATTATAGAGATTATTTCCCATACTTACTAATTGGTCAAATTCTTCTTTTTTTCTGATTTAAATGCTTCCCACATAGTTTTAACAACTTCTCCTAAAAATGTTTCTAAATATCTATACATATCTAAAGCTTCCATTTCTTGAAAATTTCTAATATAATGTCCTATTATGGTATTCTTCCAAACATCTATAACATTATTCCATGTATGTGGATCATGTGCTGTAATATTTAATATTTGTGCCTTATGATCTGTTTGAAATTCTATTTTCTTTTCTAATGGTCTTTCACTTCCTCTTGCTATATATTTATTTTCTGAATTATTATAAAAAGGATAAGCTCCTCTTGGAGGAAATCTACCTCCATAAGCAATTGTTTCATGATGAATAGTTTTATCAAAAGGTGTATCTCCAAATGTTCTATATGTATTATCGTCTTCCATTAATTCTTTTATTTAACTATAATCTGAGTTATCTGAATTATTTTCTTCTAAATCTTTAATAATTCTTATTCTAATATTTTTATCTGAATCATAATATAAATATTATGTTTCTTTTATTTTCTTATTAATATACATTTGATCTTCTAATTCCGGTAATCCTTTATTGTCTAAAATTATTTCTAATTCTTTAGGAAAAATTATTTTATCACAATTTTCTTCTACTAATTCTAATTGTACTTGATTTTGGTATTGTTCTTCTTCTTGATTTAATTCTTCTTCTTCAGATTGTCTATGTATTTGAATATAATATGTAAATCTTAAACTAGTTCTTCCATGTACATCTTTGTAGGTTAATGATTCTCTTGGTGCAATAATTTTTTCTTGGTCTTCTAGGAATTTATCCATATCCCATTCTAATCCTGCTAATTGTTCTGATGAATATTCTTTTGGTTTTACCATATTTATTACTTTGCTACTCATTAAATTTACTACTTTATCTATATAAATCTTATATTTAGTATGAGAATTATTAGAACATCTTCCTAAAAATCCTATATGAATTAATAAATTATCTCAAATTTCTACATCTTCATATCCTTTAATCTGAATTCCTATTTTAATTTTTTCCGAAAAATCTTTAATAGTTATTCAGAAATCTGGATTACAATATATTATTCCATTATTATTATTCATATCTACTTCCATACTAGCAATCTGACTTTTATCTATATTATTTATTTTTTCATCATAAACAGTAATTAATACTTTACAGCCTAAATTTTTTCTCATTAATCCGTTAATTCCTATAACTATTAATCATAAATGCATAAATCTATAATTTCTCTTTTTTAATTCTTTTTTAGAATTTTCTGAGATTAAGTTTAGTTTTCTTACTTGATTTCCTATACATTGAATAGAGACTTCCCTATTATGTCTAAAAAAACTGTGTTCCTGATTCAAATATTCATCTATTATATAAAGCATCTGGATTAAGTAATTTTAAACCATGGGTCTGAAATCTTATATAATCTTGCTGAGGATCTAATATTTTTTCTGTATTTTGTTCATATTGTTGTGGTCTATTTAAAATTCTTTCTATTATACTTCTATTTAGACTTGAGGTACTTGTTCTAGAAGAAGAAGTTTCTTCATTAATTGTTCTAGATCTACCTAAAAATGGCGTTGATAAATTCATCTTGGGAATTTATATTCTTTTGGTAATTTTCTAGTTATTTTTTCTTTTCCCGTTTTTTCTAAATTTAAATTTCCTAATCTTCCCGTTAATAATTTTAAATCACTTTCTATATTAGATGTTGAAGTTGAGGCTTTTAAATTTCCTATAACAATAATTCTATTTCTTAATTCTTTTATTGATTCTTCTATTTCAGTTATAATCTTTTTTATTTCTATTTCTATATCCTTAGGTTTATCTAAAATTCTTTTTAACTCTAAAAGATCTGTTATTACAGATGGATTCTCTGTTTTTGATATTTTATCTAAAACAGTATAATTTTGATTTTTAATATAATCTAAACCTTCTTTAATATTTTTTAACTCTGTATTCTTGTTTTTAAGATAATCTAGGATTATTTCTAAAGTTTTACTTGATTTTTTACTTTCTAATTCTAAATTTCTGGATAAATTTATAATTAAATCTATTATAATATTTTGACTAGCATCTTCTGAGAATAAACTATGTAGTTTATGGTTAGATTCTAAGTTACAATTTATATTATTATTATTATCTACTCTCTTTACTTTCCTATAAGTAGTACTTAATTCTAAATCTAAATACTCCAATCTTTTTGTTTCCAGTGTTTAAAATTTTTCAAAAATTTCTTCTATTATATATATATGCTTATATTTTTCTATAAGAATCTTTTTAATTATTTTTTCTCTTATTACTATAGGTAAATTTTTAATTACTCTTAGTATTTCTAAAACTTTTCTTAAATCTTTACTATATGTTGCTCTGAAAAGAGTTATAAAAATTTTTATTTCAAAAATTAACTTTAATCCTACTCAGTACTCTCTTTAGTTTTTTATATTCCTTAAATTTCTTAGATAAATCCCTTTTTTTTTCTTTTTTTTCACCACTTAAGACGTGTCAACTTTAACCTAAAAAATTTATAGATCAACAAATTCCTTTTCCCTAGCATTTTCAAGAGAATATCATAATGGGCACCCTTACCCTATAATTCTCATTTATGTAGGTCACTCAGATATTAATCTACAAAAATTTAAGTTATGCTTTTATGATATGTTTAAGATGAAATGAAACATATATTAACACATATTTTCAAAAATTAAAACTTCATAAAACATAAAATTATTTTTGCAGGGATTTATAAAGACATTTAAAGAAATATAATTAAGAATTTCCCTTTCGGGAAGTCCCTAAAGTACTAAAATAAACTTTTAAAATACTGTAATTACCTTAGAAAAATTTGTACAAGATATGATTCAGTTATACAATTTTGGATTGAGAATTTTTTCTAAGAAGGGATTTCAAAAGATTGAAGGCAAGGATTACACATGTTGTAAGCTCATGCCTCTTTTTAATGAAATTGAATCTTTTTATAGAGAAAATTCTTGGGACTATCCTTAATGGGAATCTTTCTTTTTTCCACGCGTCTTTCTATTTATTTGTCACTTTATCTGAGAATATTTACTGTTGCTTCACGATCTTTAGTTTTTATTTTTAGTCAAAAAGTCTATAGTACTTTGTCTGCAACGTGCCCTTACTTTTCTTCTATCAGATTTTGGAATCTTCTGTATTATTGATAATCTGAATCAGTTTGTATTAAGATTATGAATTGCCACTGTATGAATTATTGTATCCTTCATTCTGTGGATCTTCGTCTGAAAATCTTGTAGGACTGTTCTCATTGTCTTCTTCACTTTTCTTATTTTTTGAGTATTCTGAAATTTCTTTTTCTTTTGCTTCTTGTTTTTCTAAAACTGTTTCAAAAGCTTTCTTAATTACTTCATTTATTTTTTCTTTGAGATCATCTTTTTTTTTCTTCTTGATAACAATTTTTTTTCTTCTGGAAGAATTTCCCTTTTCATTTTTTGACTGTTCTTGGAATTCTTGAATCTGAGCTAAGATTTTATTGATAGAGGTTACATCTTCATTTGGATCTTGACTACCTTGAAACATTGCTGGATCTAAACTGTCTTGTATAAAATTCTCTTAGGCTATAGTTTTTCCTTTATCTATACAAGTCTTGATTTGTTGTTCTGCAAATTCTGAACATGATTGACTATATTTAACTAAGTAATCAAACTTTCCACTGGCCTGGCCTAAAGTATCCCAAATCTCTTTACTTTGATCTGTAGCAAAATTATCAGTTTGCTGAGTTTGATTGAAATTATTAGTAGTAGAATCAACAGTCTCATGTGTCTGTTGAACTTTTGGTAAGTCCATAACCATTAACGGGTTTGAAAAGTCTTTACCAACTATCGTTTGAGTTGGACTAGCTATGGACTTCTTCGGTTCCATAGTACCTTTAGGATATTGAACTTTTAGCTCAATGATTTCTTTTTCTAATTGAGTAATCTTATTCTGGAGTTGAGTTCTTTCTATTATAAGATTTTGATTGGCTTCATTAACAACTTTAAAATTTCTCTGCATACACTCACAATGTTGACAAAAAATATTATGGTCTTTGTTGGGTGAAAAATCTAAAGGAGGGTCTGAATAATTTTTTAAAGATGGAGAAATATAAAAATTTATTCCAATATTATGTCTAACTGCTTCAATTGCTTCTTTAAAATTAGTAAAAATTTTATATAAAGGATCTGGAAAATCTTTAATACAATCTAAAACTTCTAACCATGAATGAAAAATTCCTGAATTGTTACCTTTTACAACAACATAAAATTTAATCTTGATTCTGTTCTGATTAAAATGTTCTGACAATGCATTCATGCACGCAAGAAAGTACTTCTGATCTTTTGGATTCTTATTATAAGAAATCCATAAATTATCTAAAATACATTTTTCTTCTTTAGATAATGAAATATGAGAAAGTTTTAAATGAAATATTAATATTAGGAAACACAAGAAGTTCTTGATTTCCAAGCCTTAAACGATCTTACAAGCACGGTCTGTTCTGACTAGAAAAAGTTTGAGGTAAAATTCTTGATGCAAAAAGGCCTGAGCCTTGACATCTATAAAACAATTTTATGTTAAACTAAATAATTTTTGTCTACTATCATTCTACTAAATATATCTGCTGCTTTATTATCACTACCTTTAATATGTTCAAATTCTATATTAATCCTTGTATTTGTGATTCTATCTATAAAATTTAACCATCTATGTCTACTACTTCTTTTTGAATCCATTTTATTAATAAAAGAAACAATTGCTATACAATCTGTTCTTATGGTTATTTCTTATACGGCATGGAGGGGAGCCGACAACTTAAAAATTGAGAGAAGAAAGCATAATTTGGAGGTGGCTATATTTTATTATTTATATACACATTGAGGGGGAGATTAGAGGCTGAATTTGGGAAAAAGATAGCCGGTAGAATGAAAAAGATTATACGCATATAGTGGGCAGCAGCTTGGAGGGTAAAGGAGAAGGATTTCGCTGTTGGAATTTAAAAAACATACATATACATGCCTACATGGGAGAAAAGAAGAAAGGATCGTGGGCTGAAATACACATATATACACTCATTGGCCAGTTGCGATATATACCAAATTATACACAGTTTGGCAGAAAACAAAAAGAGATTATACACACATCGGGTTGCTAAAACATAGAATACATTAGATGGCAGAAAGGAAAATGCAAATTTTGGAAGAACAGACGACCACAGCAGCGACAATTTGAGAAATTAATCACGTTCTATCAAATTTATAGGTGATGTCGTTCCACTTCTATGTGTTTAATCTTGATAACATGCTAGACTAAATTCCTTTGGATTGGATGGATGATGAAACTAATTAATTTTTTAGTGTTTAATTCGAGACTATGTTATTTTAGTTATGGAAATTAATCACGTTCCATCAAATTTATGGGTGATGTCGTTCCACTTCTATGTGTTTAATCTTGATAACATGCTAGGCTAAATTCTTTGGATTGGATGGATGATGAAACTAATTAATTTTTAGTGTTTAATTCAAGACTATGTTATTTTAGTTTATTCTTACGTTGTGATTTCATAAATATGTTTAAGTATATTGTTTTAATGTTTGCACATTATTAGGATAATTAATCGTTTATTCGTAGTGTTTAAAAACTCACGATAGGTAGAACAATGTTTATGAAACACACAGGCAATAAATATTAGGAATAATATTTATCACGTGTGCTATGTATGATAATCCTAAACGTCAATGCATGCTTGTCATATGAGTTCGGACTAGGAATAAGATTGTCTCGTGGTAACCATATATTTATTATATCTTGAGAAATAATTGTAAATAAAAGTGAAATTAGCAATCGTCACAATTGCATGAATTAAGTTAATTATCACTGGTTGAGAATTGAAACCAAGAACTGATTAGTGGAGTCAGAAATCCAATACACTCACCCACATTTGATTTAAAACCATTTTTTATTGCTTTCATAGTTATGGAACGTAGTTAAATATAAATCGACCATTTTTTACTATTTTCGTGAATTTAGATATATTGAATATACTAAAATTAAACATTATTCTCTGTGGGACGATAACTCACTCATCACGATTCTTAATTGTACAACGAACTCGTACGCTTGCGAGATTTTCACGTAACAAGAATCCACATTTACCATTGATAAGTTATACACTTATCTAGAACCTAAAATATCAATATTTGGTAGTTCTTTTGACAAAATATATACTAAATTGTTGTATTTTGTATTATATAGGTAAAACTCAATGGTTGACCGAAGAATCGAAAGAAATAAACGAAAATTGGTAAAAAAAAAAGGGCAAAATCCAAAGTCAGAGGACCAAATTGCAAATACTCAATAGTTGGTTCGAACCAAAAGATGATACTTGAAAGATTTTTATGAGACAATTGGATGTAATTAAAACTCAAAAAGGAATGGAATATGGTAAATATCAAATTCCAATCGCACAAGTTATATTCCAGATTTCTAGTCGAAAATTGAAACCGATTTTTGGCATAGTATACGTCCGAATTAGAAAAATCATATTTCTATGAAAGTTGTAGTTCTTTGAGTTATTTTTCCAACGCACGAAGACAACTTTCCTTATTCGATTAGAACTCTTTTGGAAACCAACTTGGATGTGATTTTAACTAATTTTCTACTCCTACAAATACAGAACAACAGAATACATATTAAAGAGCTCTCATGTACATATTATACTCCAATATTCATCGATTATTATCATTAAAGGAGATGAATTTATAGTTTTTGTAAGATAATTAAAGAGGGCTTGCAAGAATTCAATCAAGCAAAGATTCATATCTAATTTTTGGGTAAAGAAGAGAAGAAGCAAGTGTAGATTAATCAAGAAACCATTAAAGAGATTCAAATTTCAAGATTCATCTTCATCTTCTCAATTTATCAAATATTCGGGTTATATCTTTTCACTTAAATTTGATTTCTTGTAATTTCAATATGCTAGACTAATTTTATATATTGCTAAGATATAGATGAACCATTGTTTTGAAACTTTTAGTATTAATTAATTATTTTGACGATAATTTGTTTGAATGTGTGGATGTTTATTATGATTTAGTTTGTTTTTCAATTAATTGACCACTAGTTGAATTGTTTGTAGATTTTATTATCATTGAGAGATGTAATAAAATCATTAGCACATAGTAATAAATATTGTGAGGTTCGATAGATGATAGAAATATACCTCTATACTTTGCATGGTTTATAAAGATGTTCTAGTTTGTTAATGCATTTATCATGTTCGTATTTTTCATCGAAAGATAGAAAGGTCATATGAGGGGAATAAATTTAATTGCTATCGAGAGAGACTTTTAAATAAATTTGAAAATTCGACCAACTTGTATGATAACAAATTGTCAATTTAATTGTTACACTAAAAGTGAATTAACAAGAGAGATTCTAGATTTTAACAATATATCCCATATATTTGATAAATTCTTACTTTAATTTCATGTACCTGATAAATTAGATATAGAGTTATTACAATTTATTATTGCTATTCGATTAAGGTGAAATTAATTTTAACTTGATACAACACATAGTCCTCATGGGTTCGACAATATATTCATCACTTTATTACTTGTTCACGATCCCGTTCACTTGCGGGAAATCAAACGATCAACCATTTTTCCAAAGAAATTTAGAATTTCATTTCTGACAAGTAACTCATTTTTTTTTTAATTTTACGTCTTCTCTCAATTATCATGCCATCCTTTTGTACGTCTTATTTCAAGTTTAGCCTCTGTTTGAAACCCTTTTTCCGTGCAATTTCTATTTTTCCTATAGTATTTTGAACTGTTACTCTCAAAAGTCCATTTCAATGTCAGAAACCCAATATTTTATTCATTCTACCCGTTGTAATGTGCTTCCAATTTTGCCCCCATCTGTAATTGCACCTTAATTCATTTCTCCTAACCCATTCCACCAACTCGCCTTGCAAAATCTGAGATGGCAGAGCAGTCCTGTTTCTGGACCAAAGTGAACGGAAAACCCAAATCTCTTCTGGACGTCCATTTTACTTGCGGCTTCCACCAAGCATCCCAAACGAAGACCCAATAAACTTCGCTTCACCTGAAATTTTTCGGCTTCCGAACGTGGTTCAATTTTCAGAGATCCGCTTTGTTCCGGCTTCGATCTGGAGGTTTTTTCGGCCAAATATCTGTTGTCTAGCATGAAATCGTGAATAATTTCAATGGAAACCGACTTCTCCCTCCGGCAAAGTTCACCCGACCAAACGGTAAGCAATTCTTCATCCGATCGATTTGGCGTCATTTATTCTGTCAATTTGTTACAAATGTAGCGATTATGTGATTTTCTACGCATGGGTTGAACTCAAAATTCTATGATCTGTCGACAAAATACAGCATGACCGCCATTTCTGTCGGACCCCTGCAATGTAGACGGTAACTTCTTTGGATTTTTTCATTTATTCCGGTTCTTTTTAACTCCAAATTGCTAATAATTTTTAACGCCTAATCCTGGGACAAATAATATAGGCTTCTTCATTTTTCATATATATTTGGAATGATACATCTTGGTCATGACTGTAATCGCGCATTGAACATTAGACGTCAAATTGAGTTCACTGCCATATTATTATCCCCGGTTTGGTAAGTCTACATTACCTCTCTCTTACACCGGTCCTTTCCCATTGCAACGGTTCACAAGTGGGAGCCCAGATAAGTTTCCCTCTGCTTCTTCCAAGTTCCAGGCAGCACAAGGCGTAGTGCGTAAGATAGCAAGGTGGAACCAGACAGAGCATAAAATTTTCATTGACACCTGCGAACTTGTCATAGCAGAAGGCCACAGAAGAGGCAAATGTTTCTCCTCAAAAGGATGGCAACGTATATCAGATAAGTTCAACGCCTCGACTGGAAAGGACTGGACGACGACGCAGATGAAGAATTACTGGAACAAACTACGTGCTGATCATAAGCTCATGTTTGAGTTGCTACGCTGCACTGGAATTGAATACCGCTCTGGTACCGGACAAATTCATGCCCCGGATAATTGGTAGGATAATAAAATTAAGGTAATTTTTTTCTTCTGTCTGCACCAAATCATCCGAATATAAATGAGGCACAAAAACATGAGACACTAGCCGAACAAGCAATGTAAGTAGATGGATTATTTCTCACAACGTTAGTTTCCCAATTTTGTGTTGCTATTTGTTGTTTATAATGATGTTGGTTGTGTTGGTATAAATGAGAGCATGATGAACGACAAGTTGTTGCATCTCCAATTTCTATACAATATGTGATAACCAGTAAGGAAAAGTCCTGATTTGCCTGCATTCCCAATGAAACCCAATATTTTTTTGCCCATGGATACAATGTAACTGCAACAGTTTCTCATGTCTTTTGCATGCCAACGTTATTTGTCGTCAACCTCTCTATGCAGGAGAACCCAAAGTACACGAAGTTTAGAAACTTCAACTGTAGCGAGATCTATGACACGTATGGCAGATTGTTCGGTGACACCGATGACTCGACCAAGTATGCGTTGTCCCCAACAAAGTTGTCACATCGTGGTTTTGATTTGGGCATCGACAGCGACAGAGAATTAGGAGGTGACAAGTTCCCCATTAACGCGGAGGCAACGGATTCCAGTGGCAGCCCAGTCGAAGGTCGGGCTCCATCATCCATGCATATATCTGGACCCCATAGTGGGGACAAAAGAAAAAGCAAAAATAGTAGGGGGAAAGCAAAGAAGAAAATATACGGTGCCCGAGAGATTTCGGCTTCGCTTGAGCACATGGTTAGTGTTGGAACGGATCTTGCGTCAATTGCGCGCTCGCACCGTAGGGTAGGAATGACAATTGGGGAATGCGTTGATGATCTTTTGTCGTCCGGTCATGTTATGGAAGGGGATCGGCTACACCTCTTTGCTTTATGGTTCCTACGGGACAAAAATAACCGTAACTCTTACTGTGCTGCAAAAACACCGTACTTGAGATTTAAATTCATGGAATATTGTCACGAGCGAGACAATATTTCCCTTAACCGTAAGGAGTAAATTATTTATTCGGCTGTTTGCAATTAGTTTGTAATGATTTTTTCGTTGTCGTCTTTCAATTTCATGTGTACATCACCTGCGTTTTCATATGTATTTCATTTAAGACTTCGTGTATCGTTGTTCCCTAGGAATTTATGTTCTATGTATCATCAGTTCACTGCACTGGATTTTTGCATGCTTTCAATATTTCAACAAATCAATAGTGCTCGTACTGCAGGGAACAATTCCTGATATTTTGAAAATGCAAATTATTTATCCCACTTTTGATTCCCAATCGTCAACAAACCAATAGTGATAAATATAAACTTTGTCAACATACTAATAGTAAATGTACCTTAAAGGCATCAGTAAAACAAAAAGTACAAATGAAATATTCAACAACCACTTCTGTTTGCCATAATTACTCATGTGGTTTCACATCTATAAATTGCAATCCACGAGAAACAAAAAATTGCATTACTAAAAAGTGTAGAGTTCTCCATTGTTTCTCCAACATTTGAAATTTCTACAGATCTGAAATAAATTTGGCCAAATATGTCGGATACGTCTGATGTGTCCACAATTTTAGAGACAGACTGTGACATTCAATCGATGTCTGATGAGCATACGAGTTCTGATGAAGATGTCATGGAGCAGTTACAGGAGGACATTATCACATGGCTTCAGTATTGTTGAATTGCGGAGCGATTTGTTCGAGAGTACTTGGCACCCGGCAGAGCACTTCGATTTTTATTTTTGACAACGCGATGTGGCCACATTTTTATGCTACAAAATTTGCATGTGTATCCACAAACGTGTTTCCAGGAGTTTAGGATATACCCGCCAATGTTTATGTACTTCACGCACATACTTCGTGACGATTACAGAATTTCTAGCAGCGCGAACATTGACATATACGAATAGGTGGGAATGTTCTTGTGTATTCTATCACACGGCAAAGGATATCGGCAAGTTCAAACGCTTTTCGGCCATTCGTTGCAGACGATCAACCATTACTTTAAGAAGGTCTTGCGTGCATGTCTGGCTTTCGCGGCGACCATGGTTAAACCAGATCCGCAGTACAACGAACGGGCAACTCACCATCATCCAAACGTGGAACAATATCCTCTTTTCCAGGTTATTTTATTAACGTCGTAGATGGTACGACATGTACCGTGCTGATGAATTGATGTTTGTTGATAAATTTTAATGCTACAGGATTGCATTGGTGCGATAGATGGATCTAATGTGCGAGTTGTGTTGCCCCGCAGTGAAAGAGAGAATTGCATTGGAAGAAATGGAATTCCAACCTAGAATGTACTGGCCGCCTGTGACTTCAATCTTTGTTTCACGTTTGTCCTGCCGGGAACCACCAGGAATACCCATGACGGCCGCATTTTGGCTCGTGCTGTACATAGTCAGGAAATCAATTTTCCCCAACCGGCGAGCGGTAAATACTATCTTGTGGACTCTGGTTTCGCACATAGGCCTGGATACATGGCTCCATATAAGGGATCTGATATCAGATATCATTTTCAAGAATTCAACAATGCAAGGGAAAGACAACGTCGTCGTTTCCGAAATGCACGAGAGCGGTTCAATTTTCATCACTCATCGTGCCGCAACGTTATTGAGCGTGCATTCGGTGTTTAGAAACAGAGATGGAAGATAATTGATCGCATGCCTGTGTATAATATGAGAGCGCAAACAGCTGTGGTCGTGGCCACAATGGGTATACATAACTTTCTTCGGAGAAACGGTCGACTGGATGAGGGTTTTCGTAGAGCCGAAGAAGTAGATGACGACGAAGTTGAGATAGATCTACCTGACGAAAAGGATGAAATTGCCGCGGAGCTAGATGCAATAGTTGAAGAGGACATGCCGTGGATGCAACTACGTGATTACATGGTGCATGCATTACGTTAGTAGTTGTGCATGGCGAACGTGGTTCAATTAGGGTCGTATTGTATTAGTTTAACGGTTTCGGCCACATTTCGATGTATGCGTATTCGTTTTTTTTTCATCCAATTTCTATTTTTCGATTGTTTTTATTTATTACATGATCGAATTAAAATTAATGTGGACGACGTTGAGATAATCTCATTTGACGAACATGCATAACTCCAATTTCGATGAAGTTGAGATAATGAGTAGTTGATGAACCTCCATTATCAAAATTCAATTCTTATTTTGCACGTTCAATTGTTTTTAGAAAACATACCAACACATATGAGGGTAATATTGGGAAAACCACTTAAAGTGCCAAAGAATAGTCAACTTTAGCAACTGCTTTCTTACAAATTGTCAGAAGTTTCATTGTTTAATACGTGGGCCCCACCACTTTGGAAATGTGATTGTAACAAATTGGCATTTTCTTCATAAATCACTGTAGAAGAAATAGAAATTGGACAAAAAAAGGGTTCCAAACAGGGGCTTAATTACTTGAAACAGTGAATATATTATCAGCTCTTCATTGAGAATGTTAAGTAATTTGGACTTTGTTTCTCCTACAAATCCAAATCATGTTCTTAATTATGCAACTCATGGGAGAATCCAAGTGGATAGAGTATAATGATACTTGGTTTAGATACAATAATTTATATATTTGAGGCGTCTAAATCTCACCTTCCTTATGGGATTCTTGCACTTCAGCAGACGACGATTCTCCTGAATTTGTCTTAGAAGCTTTGATATCTTCGACTCCATTTTTCCCATCAAGGAATTCAATCAGGCCTTTCAGTGCAATTGAAGCCTTGTCCCTCTTCATTACCAGCTCTTGTGCATTTGCAGGAGACGTCTTAACCATCTCGATAAGTTCTTTAAGGCCTTCAAGACTCTTAACGTCCTTCATATCACGACTCGCACCATCTTTTTCTTCCTCCGGCTTTGGCAAAACTTCTGGTTCAGTTACTTCTGAATTTTCTTTCAATGCTTCAGCTTCTTTGCTTTCCTTCTTTTTCACGAGGAATTCAATCAGGCCTCTAAGTGCAACTTCAGGATCATCACTCTTCAACAACTGCTCACCTACTTCAGCTGGGGTCACCTTGGTTGTCCCTATCGTTTGCTCGGCTTCCGTGATAAGTGGGTGCTCTGTGATCCCAAGATAAGTAGAAGCAAGCATTTTGAACCCACACGGTGTGCAATAGGACATGTGAATATGCACATCCATACGACCAGGGCGCAGCAAGGCTGGGTCGAGCCTATCTTTGTGATTCGTTGTGAACACAATGATCCGCTCATCCCCACAGCTCGACCACAATCCATCAACGAAATTCAGCAAACCTGACAAAGTAACCTGGAATAATAAGAATGGACACAACGTGGTTCAGTGCTCTCAATCTTATTCACAATATTTAAAAAAAAAATGTTTTTCACAATAGTCTATGAATCGAACAACAAACTAAGCCCCTTTCACAATAAATTTGGGGTCGGCCATGTGAATTATTTTTCATCACTTCGTTATGTTTATTGCTAGATCTACTCGGAGTTTTAAAACACAATAGTCTATAGATCCATGGACCATACACGCTGCAGAAAACAGCAGAGATAATGCTCTGTGGAAACTACACATCGAGAAATTTCAGTTATATGAAGACACAGCAGGAATTCCCATGAAATCTGATGTCCAATTCGGTTAATATGGAACTAATCTCAAGGTTTTTATCAGCTATTTCAAAGCCCAGTGCATAAGAAACTGCATTTATACTAACAAATACTTTGAGGACACGTTAGGTGCACCATATTCTAATACTAACAAATTTCACAAGTGATGTTTCTACTTATAAGCAATTTTTTTAGTTATAAAATATTTTTTACTTGTAATTGAATTTTTCGTTATAAGTAGTTTTTTCTTTTTCTTTTTTTTGGGGCAGTGTTACTTTTATAGGCATTTTACGTTAGTTTTTACTAGGTAATTTTTCTACTCATACACAAATTTTGTACTTATAAATGAACTTTTTCATCACTTATATTCAATTTTTTTAATTTTTATTTACTTATCATAAGTTTTTCATTTAAAAATGAATATTTCACATGTAAGTATTTTTTTTTTACTTTTAATTGATTTATTGGCTGAAAAGTGATTTTTCAATTATAAGTTATTTTTTTATTTTACTTATAATTAAAATTCTTATCTCTTATTTACTTATAAGTAAATTTATATAATTCAATTTAACTAGTGTTTTCTTAATTTGTAAATTGATGAATAAATAATGCAGACTAAACCTATCCCCACATAGCGTATTAATTTTATAAGGTTAAGTAAAGGAGGATATCCACTCCGGATTAAATTAATCAGAAACTAATTGCACCAAACACGACATAAGGATTATATACAATTATTTTAATCCTTATTGGATCTAAAATCATGAGCTATTCATGATTAATAACAATATATTTGGGTTCAGTTAGATGAGTACTTTTTGTTCCCTCAGTTCAATTGATTATTATTTTATGGGCGTGTTCGGTAGAGATGGGCATGTTCGACGTGGCTTAAAAGCTAATTAAAATTAAAAATATAGTCGTTATTGAGTCTCATTCTTCTAATAAAAGTCAACAATAACAACTAGTTTTTTAATTTTAATCCGATTTTAATATGTACCG
This sequence comes from Fraxinus excelsior, assembly GCA_019097785.1. Taxonomy (NCBI): domain Eukaryota; kingdom Viridiplantae; phylum Streptophyta; class Magnoliopsida; order Lamiales; family Oleaceae; genus Fraxinus; species Fraxinus excelsior. Next base: position 30,882,242 of record CM032633.1, read on the forward strand.
AATACGCCCTAAAATTCAATTAAAATTGAAAATATAGCCGTTATTGGGCCCACTTGTTTAATAAAATACAACAATAACGACTAGTTTTTCGATTTTAATCTCTACCAAACGCCCCCTAAAAAAATCTAAAATCTTAGCAACTCAAACCAACAATGTTAATTTTACACTCATGAATGGAAAAAGCAGAGGAAAAAAGTAGGTAAGATTTTCATTAGAAAACTTACTTTGGGTCCTTGATCATAGTGAGGAGGATACCTTGGTGGCGGCGCTGCTTGTCGCTTCGCTGATAGATCAATGGAAGCATCTATGTCCTCAACCACAAGTATGGACCGATTAGCCGTTGAAATAATGAGTCTCCTCAGATCAGAATTACTCCTAAGATCAGTGAGTTCCAAATCATAAACATCAAAATTCAGATAATTAGCCATGGCAGCAATCAAACTTGATTTCCCTGTCCCTGGTGGCCCAAACAACAAGTACCCCCTCTTCCATGCCTTGCCAACCTTCCTATAAAACTCTTTCCTACTCACAAATCTTTCAAGATCATCAATAATCATATTCTTGATTTCTGCATCCATTGCTAAAGTTTCAAAAGTGGATGGATGATTAAGATTCACTGACTGCCATGGATTTCTTCTGGGACCATGTCTCTCACTCTTCAAAGTCAACAATTTCAATGTTTTCATTTCTTGTTTGATGGATTTTGAGTTTTCCACAATATAAGGCAAATATTCATCAAGAACCTTGTTTTTGTACTTCTTATGAAAAGTTAACTTGAAATATCGAACCTCAGCCGGTATAGTTGAAGAATATTCATCAGAATATGGCACGTACCTTGATTGAGTTTCTTTGATAATCATTCTCCATTTTAGTTGGAACCCACAAAATTTATCCCTTATTTCTTCATTTCTTTCCATTGAAACACGGATTTTCTTCTCCTTTTCGGGCAATGAGGCTCGAAATATTCTGGTAGAGGGATTAAAAATGGTGCCTAGGTAGATTTCAGCAGCATAATATAGTTGGTTTTTGTTTAGGCCTTCATATTCATCAATGATTATGGTCATTTCATTGGTGAATGTGGCTAGAAAGTAGTGAAGTTTCGTGAGGATATATTGTCTGAGTTCGTAGGGAACAAAATCGTTGGCGAACGATCGGACTAACATGGTCGTGGCAGCTACAGAGGCTGCAGTTGAAATCACTGCTTTTGTTGAAGGCATTTGGATGTTCGGATGCATGATTTCTTTCTGATCTTTCTGGAAGCAGTTTTTATGGGTTCAATTGGGTTTCTGTACGGAAATTTCGTGGGTTGTGAAAAGTGTTTGGAACCCAAAAATCTCAATTGGAATTTAAAATCTGGGTTTTCAAGAAAGAATCACGTCTCGCTCCACTTTTCATGATTGAATTACTGATGGACGGGTGCCACTAAGAAAATATGAAATTCCAAATCCAATTTGAGCTCGAGATTCAAATAGCCTAAATTGTTCTAAAAATTACTCTCAAGAAACACAATTTGGAAAATTTTAATGAGTTTTCTCCAAGGAAGCAAATAAGAATGGTGGAATGAGATCTGAGGACACCAGTCCTTATGGTGTAAGTGTGGAGTGGGTTATAACTGTAAATAAAATAACATAAATAAAGACTTTGCGCAGGTCTTTTGCTCTCTTTTTCCTGGTGGCTTCGTGCTTTGGCTGTTAGCACTTTTTCTCATTGACTAGATAACTTAAAAAGCCCGTTTGATTGAAAGAGTGAAATTTGAGTAGAAAAAAAAAAAATCTAGAATTATTTTTTTGAAAATTGTCAATTAATTGTGTTTGATTAGTATAATTTTTCACTTGAAAAATATTAAAATTTTGGATATTTTAATGTTCGTTTGACTTTGTTTTATATGAAAATTATCCATTAAAGGGATATAATTTGTTTCCATTACTTTAAAAAAAAAAAAGATGAAAAACCATTTCGTTTGACTTTATTTTATATGAAAATTGTCCATTAAATTGATATAATTTGTTTCCATTACTTTAAAAAAAATGTGAAAAACCATTTTTCCACCAAAGCGGTGGGAAAACAAATTTCAAGGAAAAGATGAATTTCCATTTTCCATGGAAAATTATAGATATCAAATCGGGTCTAATTGGATTTGGAATTGGAAAAGTGGGTTGAACGCAACCAAAATTTCTATTTTTCATGGAAAATTATAGATATCAAAGATTTGGAATTGGAAAAGTGGCAACCAAAATTGAATTTCCATTAAATAACTTTTTTGACTTTTGCTTAGTTTCACTGGCGCTGTACAGCTTTGCTCATTAATATTGTTTTTGACCAATTCTTTGATTCTTTTTATATACACATGATAATTAAGTAACTTAGATAATATATCAATAGTGGCGTGGCCTATGTATAAATAAAAAATTCTTTGCGCAAGGCAAACAGTACAACAGCAACAAACTAAGGCTCATTCTGTAGGGATTAAAATCAGATTAAAATTGAAAAATTAGCTATTATTGTTGACTTTTATTAGACGAGTGAGACCCAATAATGACCATATTTTCAATTTTAATTGAATTTTAATCCCTATCGAACAGGATTTAAGTCCGCTTCCTGGTGATTTAGCTCAGCTACATGAATACTATTTCTTCACTTAGCTCGATTCATTGTCTTGTCTACTAAACTAGATAGTTAGCAACTCTATAATCAATTCTCGTTTTACTCTACACCTCCCTTTTCTACGGAGATCACATTACTCTCATTAACAGACAAAGCAATCAGTAAAATTGCCATTAGAAAACATAATATGGGTCCTTAATTATACTTGTTAGGATAATTGACGGTGGTCGTGGACGTGTTGCTGGTCGCCTCTCTGATAGGTCAATTGAAGCATCTATGTCCTCAACCATAAGGATCGTCGCTCTTCAACAACTGCTTGCCTACATCAGTTGGGGTCACCTTGGTTGTCCCTATCATTTGCTCGACCTCCATTATAAGCGGTGCTCTGTGACCCCAAGATGAGTAGAAACAAGCATTTTGAACCCACCATTATTTTCGTCTTCATCGGCCTAACCTGTATTTATGTTGGCCATATTTTGCTTTTTACCATTTCTTCAATATCCAAGTCGTCTTCTTAAATATGAAACTCAATGGGAGAATCCAAGTGGATTAGAGGATAACGACACTTGCTTTAATGTGGATCTTTAAAAGTATTGGATTGATCATGGTGTACACTGTTCTTGCCATGGTATATGTGGTGCGGGGCGGTTCAGGGGAAGGGTAATTCCGAGTTCGAACAACCTAGAACGAAAGTGAAATATCAAAGACTTAATAGTTGAGTACAAAATTAGAAATTTTCAACTGAAATGATTTATATAGTTGAGGTAGCTCTACCCTCATATTGCGCTTGTCTAAATTTAACTTTCCTTGCGGGATTCTTGCACTTCAGCAGACGTCGATTCTCCTGAACTTGTCTTAGAAGCTTTGATATCTTCGACTCCATTTTTCCCATCAAGGAATTCAATCAGGCCTTTCAGTGCAATTGAAGCCTTGTCCCTCTTCATTACCAGCTCTTGTGCATTTGCAGGAGACGTCTTAACCATCTCGATAAGTTCTTTAAGGCCTTCAAGACTCTTAACGTCCTTCATATCACGACTCGCACCATCTTTTTCTTCCTCCGGCTTTGGCAAAACTTCTGGTTCAGTTACTTCTGAATTTTCTTTCAATGCTTCAGCTTCTTTGCTTTCCTTCTTTTTCACGAGGAATTCAATCAGGCCTCTAAGTGCAACTTCAGGATCATCACTCTTCAACAACTGCTCACCTACTTCAGCCGGGGTCACCTTGGTTGTCCCTATCATTTGCTTGACTTCCGTGATAAGTGGGTGCTCTGTGATCCCAAGATAAGTAGAAGCAAGCATTTTGAACCCACACGGTGTGCAATAGGACATGTGAATATGCACATCCATACGACCAGGGCGCAGCAAGGCTGGGTCGAGCCTATCTTTGTGATTAGTTGTGAACACAATGATCCGCTCATCCCCACAGCTCGACCACAATCCATCAATGAAATTCAGTAATCCTGACAAAGTAACCTGGAATAAACATAATGGACACAATGTGGTTCAGTGCTCTCATTATCATTCAAAATTAAAAAATATTTCTTTCACAATAGTCTATGAATCAAACAACTAGCCTTTTCACAATTAATTTGGGATCGGGCTTTTCATCACTTCGTTTTTTCTTATTAATAAATCTACTCAGAGATCTAAAACACAATCGTCTATAGATCCTTGGACCATACACACTGCAGAAAACAACATAGCTAAAGCTCTTTGGAAACTCAAAACAACAATGTGAGTTTTACTCTCATGAATGGACAAAGCAATCAGTAAACATGCCGTGCAAAAAAAGTTGGGAAATGTTCGTGAGAAAACTTACTCTAGGTTCTTGATTACGGTGGAGAGGATGCATTGGCGGTGGCCGAGGAGGTGGTACTGGTCGCCTCTCTGATAGATCAATGGAAGCATCTATGTCCTCAACCACAAGTATAGACCGATTAGCGGTTGAAATAATTAGTCTCCTCAGAGCAGAATTACTCCTAAGATTAGTAAGTTCCAAATCATAAACATCAAAATTCAGATAATTGGCCATGGCTGCAATCAAACTTGATTTCCCTGTCCCTGGTGGCCCAAATAACAAGTACCCCCTCTTCCATGCCTTGCCCACCTTCCTATAAAGCTCTTTTCTATTCACAAATCTTTCAAGATCATCAATCACCATATTCTTGATTTCGGCATCCATTGCTAAAGTTTCAAAAGTGGCTGGATGATCAAGATTCACAGACTGCCATGGATTTCCCCCGGGACCATGCCCCTCACTCTTCAAAGTCATCAATTTCAATGTTTTCATTTCTTGTTTGATGGATTTTGTTTTTTCCAAAATATAAGGCAGATATTCATCAATAACCTTGTTTTTGTACTTCTTATGAAAACTTAACTCAAAATATCGAACCTCAGATTGTATAGTGGAAGAATATTCATCAGGATATGGCACGTACCTTGCTTGAGTTTGTTTGCTAATCATTCTCCATTTCAGTTGGAACCCACCAAATTTATCCCTTAGTTCTTCATTTCTTTCCATTGAAACATGGATTTTCTCCTCCTTTTCGGGCAATGATGCCCGAAATGTTCTGGTAGAGGGATTAAAAATGGTAACCAAGTAAATTTCAGCAGCAGAGAAGAGCTGGTTTTTGTTTAGGCCTTCATATTCATCAATGAGTATTGTGATTTCATTGGTGAATGTGGATAAAAAGTAGTGAAATTTGGAGAGTATATATTGTCTGATTTCGCGGGGAATGAAATCTTTGGCGAAGGATCGGACTATCATGGTAGTGGCAGCAACAGAAGCTGCAGTTGAGATCACTGCTTTGGTTGAAAACATTTGGATATTTGGATTCATGATTTCTTAGTGGGTTATGAAAAGTGTTCGAAACCCAAAAATCTCAATTGGAATTTAAAATCTCGGTTTTCCTTGATATAATCTTTTGAACGAGTAGGTCTATATTTGGTATCAAGAATCACAACTTACACCACTTTTCAATTACAGACACACCAGTGCCACTATGAAAATATGAAATCCCAGATCGGATTTGAGCCCGAGATCCAAATAGCCTAAACTGTTCTAAAAATTCCTCCTAAGAAACAAAATTTGGAAAAGAAGATAAGAATTTTAATGGGTTTTCCGAAGGATGCAAATAAGAATGGCGAGGTCTGAGGTCACCAGTCTTTATGGTCTGAGGGTACGTTGGTTAGAACTGGAAAAGACTTTAGGCAGGTCTTTTGCTCTCTTTTTATCTGGTGACCTCGTGCATTAGCTGTTTGTACTTTTTTCATTGACCAGTGACGACCATTATATGAGAATTCCATTTTTTCGCTTACTCATTTTCAACCCTACGTGAATTCAAGATTTTTCCTATTTTTAACTACACATTCTTCTAAAAATCACCATTGAAAACATTGTTTTGACCCACTAATACATTTTCCTAAAAATCACAGTTGCAAACATTGTTTTGACCAACTAATGACATCAAATAGAGACTAAATTACTTATGGAAGTATTTCAAATCGGATATGGATTGGAAAAGTGGGTAGAAAGGTCACAGCATCCACTATTGAATTCCCACTAAAATACTTTTTGCTGGTAGAGTTATCGGTGCTGGATAGTTTTATTCATTTTTTTATACTCTCATAAGTTCGTTTTTTACCATTTCTTTGATTCGTTTTATATGCATGATAATTATGCAGAGCTTGTTTATCGTACAAAACTTATTTTGTATTCTATTTATAAGGACCTATGTGGCATGACTTTGGAGATTCAATGTTACTTTGTCATCCGTTTGATTAATTTTATAAAAGTATTTCTTTTAATTATAAGAGGAAGTTGATTTAATGTAACTTCCTTTTAAAACTTTCCGGATGAGAAAATTCTTATAGAAATTAGTTTTTTAACCCTAATTATGGTAACTTCCTCGTAAAGTTCTTCTAAAATCCTAGTTAAATAGTTAGAAAATTGTTTTTTTTTTATTAATTGACATATGTACAGAGAGGGAGACATGGTCCAAGTCTAGTGAAGAAATTCAAAGAATAACCACAAGCATGGCAAACGAATATAAATGAACATACGAATAAATGTACAAGAAACAACATATTTCTCCATTTTATATTCTCCGAACTGAATAAATCAAAACATCGAGTAAATTGTTTCAATAATCACCCAACTTTTATCATGGTCACGGACAACTCATTAAACTTCACAGTGCTCACTGAACTTTGTACGTTTGCTTTCCGTCTATCCCCCTCATAAATCCATTACATTATTCGTTAACGTGGCTAACGAAAATTTGACGGGCAAGTCACGGCCATTAAAAAAATGACAACTCGGCGAAACCATTGTTTCATTACTCATCCAACTTACATTTGGTCACAATTCACTCATCGAACTTCAAAATACTTCTCAATGGTCACTCATCTTTGAAATGTTGCACTCCATTCATCATCCGATATATTTTGTTCCCTTCATTCCTAATGTTCGCACAAACGTGGTAAATTACAAATATTAAAAAAATTGCAAGTCAACAAAACTTAACTTACCAAAATCATCATATATGAAACGTGACTTCCACGGCTCCATCAACTTCTTTAAAGCCTAATAAAGCGTCCCCAATTATTCTTTTAGAAATATCATTTTTCTAATTCGAACATTTACTGTGCAAAAAATAGATTTCAATCTGAAACTGAAACTCTAAAACATAACTTGTTTGAGGATGCTTTATTGGATTTTAAAGAAGTTTATGAGGTGTGAAAGTCGCGTCTCATATATAGTAAACGTTTCAACCAAACAAGTTATGCTTCAGAGTTTGAGCGAGTTTGAGCTTCAAATTGAAACCAATTTTTTACACGGTAAATATTCGAATTAGAAAAATGATATTTCTAACAGAATCATTGGGGACGTTTTATTGGGTTTTAAAGAAGTTGATGGGGGCCGTGGAAGTCACGTTTCATATATAGTGATTTTGGTCAGTTGCAATTTTTTTTTTAACATTGGTAACTTACCACGTGGAATTTTGTGCTAACATTAGGAATGAGGTGAACAAAATATAGCGGATGATGAATAGAGTGCAACATCTCAAAGATGAGTGATCATTGGAAAGCATTTTGAAGTTCGATGGGTAAACTCTAACCAAGTACAAGTTTGATGAGTAATGAAACAATGGTTTCGCTGAGTTGCCATTTTTTTAACAGCCGTAACTTACCCCGTCAAATTTCTGCTAGCCACGTCAGCGAATAATGTAATGGATTTTTGAGGGTGATGGACGGAGTGCAAACGGACAAAGTTAGATGAGCACTATGAATCACTTTAAAGTTTAGTGAGCAGTCCGTGACCACGGTATAAGTTGAGTGATTATTTAAACAATTCACTCCAAAACATCTTTTTTTTTTTTTTTTTTTGCGTCCCTTAGAATTCGAAGATTTCAAAGCTTTCAAGAAAAATTTAGAAGCAACGACATCTGATAATGTACAAGAGTCCCATGTCATTCAGCTATTGCTCTAAGATTACTTTTTTTACTTCGCATGGTTCAATAGTTGTTATGTTATATCATTTGCACTTGCCAAAGAAAATTTCTAATCACATGCATCAAAACGTTGTCTATGGTGTCTGTTTTTCGTTAATCAAGTCTAAATTTACACAACACCTAACAAATGTATCTTTAGCCGGCCTTGAAGTATCCGAAAACCATGAAAGAAAATTCGTTTTAACCACACCCACACCGGTGAGTTTAACGATTGTCATTCTACGTTGATGCACACTTTAGCCAGCCTTGAATTATCTATTAGTAGTTTCTGTGACTAATATGAAACTTCACTATACAAGTCAAGTAACTAACGGCGTTTTTAACGTGTCATTCTACTTCGTCTCAATACCCTAATTCAGTTTACATTTCTCAGCATCAAAATGAAGAAAATAAGCTTAAATACTTCTCTATAAGATCAAATGTACAAAAGCAAACTGATTCCACACTTAATAAATCCATCCCAGATAAGATTGATGGTTTCTGTGAAAAACATGTGCCTCGGGAGACATTTTTCCTTGCTGCATATAATACCATGGAAAGTGTAAAACGGGAAGGAACCAAATGGGCAGCATTGCAGAAAGGATGATGCCATTTGTACACTTTTTTTTACACCATTGTTGACATTATTAAAAAAAAAAAAAAACTGTTTTCTTTTTTAAACTGTCAAATGGTGTGATGCCACATGGCAAAGTGTAAACAATGGTATAAGCCACGATGTACACCAAACATGATTGTTGAAGCAAACTTCAAAAAAGAGTACGACCATTATTAGAGAAAACAAAAGGCACGTGCTCTTCCAACATCACAACAAAAAGAGAGAGAAATCAAGTCAATTACACGACTTAAAATCACCTTAAAACCAAGGTTCTATATGAAACTAAGGACAGTAAGCTTCTATTTAGTAGTTAAGCACAGCCATTTTGCAATTCATTAGTTGAAGATAACTTTGTTGATACCAGCTTTACCTGCAACATTGTAAATCGTAATTAATAATTCATAAATGAAGTGTTTGGTAAGTTGGACTCAACATTATTAAATACAAAAAAGAAACTAAAATTTTGTTTATAGTAGTGTTCAAACTTGTCCAATACTACGTATCAAACATGTATTAGTAATTTTGATGTACATATTACTTTCAAAGCGCACTTAACACGTCTAAATGCAGCTCCAAGGTGATTTTTTAATATAGTTATTTGAAACGTGCTTTATACTACTTAATCAAAAAAAAAAACATAAACATAAACCAGCACACGTGGAAATTTTTGGTTCAGAAGAGCGCTTTCAAAATGATACAAATTATAAACAGGAGTAGACTGTAGAGAACTTACCTCAAAATTAAGATGAAAAGAACAGTTTCTATCTGCTTCCTTTCTCACTTGTAAAGAAAACTAGCAAGTCTATACTGCCATTTTCATTTCTATTTTCTCGTGGGGATCATACCCAATAAGCTCGAAATCAGCAGCATCAAAGGAATCAATATCCTTCTTCTCAGAAGTGATCTTCAGCATCTGCTCATTTATATTATCGATTAGATCAAAGGGAATTGAAAGACATTGAGCATGTTTGGCTAAGCTTTTAAAAAAAATTGTTTATTTCAAAACTAAATTATTCAGAACTACTTATTCAAAAATACATTTTTTTTACTTAAAAAGTGAGACATTGAGCAGGTTTTTTTACTTCTTTTGGTAAGAACTTTGACCTACTGTCAAGATGAGTTGGTTAATTTCAAAAAAGTTGTTTATTTCAAAAGTACTTGTTCACTTATAAGTTCACTTTTTAAGCTTAGCCACACATGCCGTAACATATGCCATATTCATGAAGATCCAAGAACTCCCCCACCCCACCCCACCCCCCGTGGAAAAAAAAAGAGAGCGAGAGACCCAAAAAACAGAAAAAGAATGTCGAATATAAGGAGGGGGGTTGAAGAGTTAAGGGAGGTCAGTAAAATTATGATTTTACATTCCCCCTTCTTAATTTCTAAACACCTAGCTATACACAGATGATACTCACTGGAAAAGGTCTAGGTTTTTTCTGAAGCTGGTCCTGCAGAGGTCTGACATGAGTGCGATAAATATGAGCGTCCCCAATCACATGGACAAAGTCACCTGGAGAAAGATCTGTACATGGATTTGGACATTGAGTCGGAAGGTAATCAACAGACAGCGAGTAGGCAAATATATATGTTGATGTTGAATACAGGCAAATACTTAAACATGTGGGGATGTTCATAAACAATGACTATGTCTGATGTTGCACAAGGCAAGCAACAAACAGATTCATCCCTGTGCATTGGTGCAAATCCTTATTACCATTCAAAATTCTACCTACTCAGGAAAATAATACGTATAAATTCTCGAGTATATGGAGAATACATATATGAATATCCAAAGAATACAACAATAGCAACATTTTCCAACAAATTTGGTAAGCTACAAAGAGAAAATTGCAAGAAGAAAAGTACAAACATAAAACAACTTAATAAATCAATTCCAAGGAAGCTGCATTAATCATGGTTCGGACTTTTTACAATATTAATGTGATTTGCAGAAACTAGAACCCAGTATTCTCAGTCCCTTTTTCAGTCTCCCTAGATCTAGGGACATTACTGTTCAGTTATAACTCCATACTCACTGTAACACCATTAACATATTTCGTTATTTATGAGCATTATTGTGGTCAAGCCTAACAATACATAGCCAAAATATAAGAAATAATACTTCAAAATCACTAAACAGAAAAAAAACTACACTCACTTAATCCTCAACAATGATTGATGGTAAACAGAATTTTTCGTGAAAGCATACCACAAACATGAGCAATCATGCATGTCAACAAGGCATACGATGCAATGTTAAATGGCACTCCAAGACCCATATCAGCTGAGCGTTGATACATTTGACAAGATAACTCCCCGTTGGCCACATAAAACTGCAAAAGGAAATATGAAAGGAATGCCTGAAGAGGAGAACATATTTGGAAGCATCGAAAAACAGCTTTCATTGTTACATCTTCAAACATATGCTTTGAAAAACAGTTATAAATATGATACTAACTTGTGCAAACATGTGACAAGGTGGAAGGGCCATCAATTTGAGATCAGAAGGATTCCAAGCAGAAAGTATAATCCGCCTATCATTAGGATTGTTTTTTATTTTGTTGATAACATCCATCAGCTGATCAAATCCTTGGCCAGTATAGTCAGCGTGCATGTCAGTATACCTGTGATCAAAATTCAACCAAGTGAAATTGAAATTGTGCTTTCAAAGTAAGCATGATATGAAACAGCAACGCGTAAAAGATTCACCAACCTAGCACCAAAGTGTCTCCATTGGAACCCATATACTGGTCCTAAGTCACCTTCTTCCCTCTCAGTCAAACCAACGCTGAAGTACAAAAACATAAGTTCCTAAACTTTTATTGAATTGCTTCAAAAGAATATAAGGCCCACTGGCCCAGTAATGAAGTAAAAAAACATGTAATTGCCTGTCAAGGTAATCTCTAGATGCATTGCCATCCCATATATGAATCCCCTTTTCTTGTAGAACCTGTAGTATTAGAAGTGTATCAGAACTGTAGATGCTAAATGTTAAGGCTAAATAAACAACCAAATTGATAAATAACAAATTAAACATGCACTGTAGAAACTGCCAACATAACATAATAAAATCTAAGAATAAGAAAAGCGGGATAAGGAATACAGCCTGAACTATCCAAACATTAAAATGAAAAGAAAAGAATCACCTTAGCATTTGTTGAACCACTTAAAAACCACAAAAGTTCCTCAACGACACCTCGCCAAAAAACCTTCTGTGAAATAAGTGAGGAATACATGAATATCAAGTGATGTGGTAAGAAGGTCCATTCATTTTAGTCCACTATGCAATTTTCAAGATATTCTAGAACGTGCCTTAGTTGTAAGGAGAGGAAAAGATTTTCGAAGATTGAACCTCATCTGTGAAAAAGCAAAACACAACATCAAATCATCAATAATAACATAAAAGCAGTCTGAGATAATATTTTAAAAGCAAGTATCTACCAGCCTGGCATGATGTAGAATTGCGATACCTGACAGCCAAACATTGACAGAGTTCCAGTCCCTGTCCTATCATCCTTTAAGGTGCCATTAGAAATTATGTCTTCAACAAGTCTCAGATACTTGTATTCTTCATGCCTCTCAAAAATCATTTTAGGTAAGAAAGTGAACATTTTGTCCCCAATCGTAGCAGAACCAGGGCTACTACGAGGAGTCACATCATTTGGTGGATTACAGTCTGTTACTACTGAATTCCTCACCCGGACATAAGTGGTGAATGAATATCGAATTTTATTCTCAACCAATGGAAAAGATGTGTACCATGGCTGAAATACAGAATTATTAATAGCTGGGATGAAAGTGTCGCATTCAATGTTTCCCTCAATTTCTGTAATGTGAATAGCATCACATCCAGGTGCATTGAGGGTTTCCCTACAGAAACAAAAAAATGTTGAGGCAAAAATAAGCTTGACCAACACTGAATGACATAGTAAACAAACAGATTCACTCACTTTAGAATTTCTCCACCTCCTATAACAAACACTTTCTCGATTGACAGGCAATAAGGAGATCCCGCTAACAGTTCCAAAGCAGAATTCATGCTTCCGCACATCACAACATTCTCAGCAGTTGCAATATCAAAACTCCCTGAACGAGTCAGGACTACATTGAGCCGTCCTGGAAGAGGACGATGCTCGAGGGGAATACTTTCCCAAGTTTTTCTTCCCATTATAACAGCATTCTTCTTTGATGAATCTGAGGTAGTCACAGTAACATCTTTGAAAAACTTAAGATCAAAATTCAATCTCCATGGAACTTTCCCATTCTTACCAATACCCATATTTTGAGTTGCAGCAACAACAACTTGGTAAGTCCTCTGAGGATCAACATGGTCATTAACTTTTCCATTAGAAAGGCCAACATCCGAGCCAGCAGCCATGACTGAATAAGAAGTCCTAAAAAGGTATGAAGATGCCGAGTAGAAACAAAATCCACACAACCAGGTCTTGCCAAGGCAAGTGGCCTGAAAACAGAAGGAACGTATAAAAGGGCTAAGTAAAGTCAGCAACTGAACATATAACTCCTGAAATAATAAATGTGGATGCAATGGAATCCTAATCCATCAATCTACTAGAGGGGCGGACAGGTGAATGTCAAATAATGAAAGGAGCATAGAGCAAAAAAAAAAGGTTAGTAATATACAATTTAATCAATATATAATCATTTAAGAGAACAAGGAACTGCTAATTCACTTGCAACAAAAATGATAGAATTAAGAACTACTTATACTCTGCATGTTTGGACATTAATATTTTATTACAAAAGAAAAAATGGAGATGACTTTGTTGATTTGATTTTAAAGACATGAAGACAATTGATTTCACTAGATCCCTCGGCTATCAAGAAATATAAAATAAAAAAAAATGACACCCAGATGAAAAAATTTAAAGCGCAAGCTGCTGGAAAGTATATAAAGCTGCTAAATAGCAAGATATTGATTTCCTAAGCAAAATATCACAAGCCTGCAATTGTAACAAACTTGAATGTGTGGAATGTGTCCAACAACTTTACTGCTAAACTAGAGCACCGCATGGAGAACTGAATGGGAAAAAGGCAGAAGGTTACAACGATGGGATAGTCAACATATTAAAAAAAAAAAATTACCACTCCATCTCAAGTTCTTTTTCCTTAAAAAATGTCTTGATGAACCATCTTAACTAGGAAACTAATGAAGCATAGGATTGTAAAGACGCATGTATGATAATCCTACGTCTTTAATTATTCTTATGGTAATTAAAAAGATGTAAATGATATCAAATGACTATTCAAGCATGTAATACTTGGTCATCTAGCTCGTTAATCATTCTTGTAATAGTTGATTTTAACTATTTTGTTCCAAGCCGTTTCAAAAGCTGCTCAGGCCAAGAAAAAAAAAATAATATTAAAGTCCTTCTACATAAGAAAATTAATAGATATCTGATATGTTATCCAAAAGGTATTCAATACTTTTTCACCACCTCCCAATACCCATAACACAATTAAAACCAAACAATAAGTGTGGCAAAGTAATCAGCAGAAAATTTTAAAGACGTCCTACATTTAAATAAAGATAATTTTTCTTGTGTTAAGAATTTTTGTAGCAAATTTATTATTAACAAAAAGCATAAAGCAACCCAAAGAAGTCCGAATGAAGACACTGGACCATAGCTACATGCTTCTAAGCATGTGCGTGCATGCATTCAAAAGGAAAAGGGAGAGAAATACAATAAAAGGACAGAATTTTTTTTAAAACACAATAAAAAGAAGATAAACAAATAGTCAATGAAGAATGAATAATGAGTTTCAAGTCCTTGGCTATTAAGACAGTCAAACAAAGCTAATATAATCTAAGTCCAAACTATTTACAGTGCAAGTGGGGGGTTAGCAGTCTTTTGAAAGGTGAAGTTGTCGGCTTGCCATAATATCCTCCTTACTTCGGAAGCAACAAAAATCACATGCTCAAGAAAGTCAGTACCAGGCACAAGTAACTGTCACAGCTCACACATTTTCTATGGTTCCTCCAACAATTATATGCCTATCACTTCTTTCCAGTTACATCTTGGTCAAAAAGTGAAAAAAAGAAAGAACCAAAACCCGATGGTTTTTTTTTTCGTTAGTTAATTAGGCAAAAACCGATGTTCACATGCCAGTGTTGCCAACAAATATTTAACAGCAGTAGAGAATCAAAATAGTATTGAATATTTGTTTCTTTTCAATTTATTCTAATACCTCAGTAGCAATTCAATCTTTCGGATGCATCTTTAGGACCTTGACAACCCCATTCAGTAAATGTAACTAGCCAGTATTTGGTACTTTGCTAATAATTAAGGCAGCAACAAATGAAAAAACTATCAATTCAATAAATCACAGAGCATCAAGTATTTTCTGTCTGTCTATTTTTATTTCTTTTTTCTTTTTCTTTGGCCGCAGGGAAGGAGAGTTATGGCGTCACATCCATTTTTGACTACTTCTCTCACGTCGTAACATTATCATCTTGCCAGTAACTCTACTTCAAACACAAAGAATTTCAAATTCCAAAATTGAGCATACAAATACACAATTTGACCAAATTAATCAACTTGATCGCACAAAAAACCTCAAAACTTGATGATAATTCAACCAAAAAAAAACTCGAACTGAAAATTAAATAAAATAACATAAACTGTAGGAACAAAATGCAGAGAGAAACTACCGATCGGAGACGGAAGCGTGAAATGTACCAAATCTTGACAATTGGTCAACCAAAAATTGAGAGTTGAGACTTGAGAGTGAAAAGGAAAATTGAGATATTTTTCAAGGGTTAAGCATAGTACCGGCGGAGTTTTTGAGGGGAAAATGAGAAGAGTGAGAAGAGGGGAGTGGAAGATAAAGGCAGAGTTGAAAGAGCGGTTTTGAAAGGGGAAGAAAAGTTGAGAGAGAGAGAGAGAGAGAGACCAAAAAAATCCAAATTCGCGGTTGAAGCGGAGTCCCGCCGCGGCAATGTTTGTCCACGCTCTACAAAAATAAAAAAATAAAAAAAAAAAAATTTATGGATAGATGTGCTTTATTTATAAACGTTTAGGGACTCAAACTGCAATTTTTTCTAACATTACATTTTGCTAAAAATTCTTTTATTTTTTATTTTTTATTTTTCCTTTTTTTTTTTTCAAAAATGCCCATGTCAAAAATATAGATAAGATAGAATTAAATGCGAGTTGAAATTTTAATGAGATCTTTAAAATCGCTTGTTAGAATTTGAATAGATAGTTGGAAGGAAAATAAATCAAAGAAAGATTATTAATTACGAAAATTTTAAACTAAAAAGTTTTAAAAAATTACAATTCATAACATGTTAAAAAATGAAAACCTTTATTTAGAGTAAAAAGAAATAAATCATAAAATAATGTGTGATTTAAATGTATACACGATTGAATTTTTGGTATTTCAATAATCGTAAATAAGTGATTAAATTTATAAAATTTCAGATGTTCGAAATAATAATAAGAGAAGATTACATGACTAAGAGGTTAACTTTTACCAATTTCAAATTTAAGAGATCAAGGTTTAAAATTTCAAATATCAGACTTTTTCAAAATTTATTTATAAAATATTAATTAAACATATATTTTATTAATTAAATATATTAAGACCACAATTCTATATAATTTGGTCACAAATTTCATAAAATTGGTCATATATTATTAATTAATCACAAATCACAATTTTATATGTTACAAATTATTTTACGATCGCAATTCAAAATTTTATAGGTCACAATTTGTTCATTAGTCACAAATATATCAAATTAATAAGTCACATATTATTTATTGGTCACAAATCACAAATTTTATATGTCACAAATTATTTTACGATCACAATTCAAAAAATTTATAGGTCGTAATTTGTTCATCGGTCACAAATAAAAAATTGAAATGTCACACTTTATTTATAGGTCACAAATTACAAATATTATAAGTCACAATTTAGTAGATAGTCACAAATTATCAAATTATTGATCACAAATTAACAGTTTTTTAGGTCATGCATTACTTTTTTGTCACGATTTATCTTTTCCATTTGTTACGTATTGTTTATTGGTTACAAATTAATCAATTTAATGGTCATAATCAACCAAATAATTTGTGACCACAAGCAACCCTTATGACCAGTACCGCACTGCTCCTTCCTGCAGCACCATTGCCACCGTCATCACCAAAACTACAACCACCTCGAGACAGCAACACCACCACCTCAACCAAATTAACACATCTCCGAAAACACCACCACGTCGTCGCATTGATCCACCATTGCCTCAACAGGCACGTCGCCACCAACATCTCTACACCACCATCGCCGCCACCAAAAAAACCATAGCCACCATGACATCCAATATGACATCTGCCACCATTGGATCCAACAAAGTCACCGTCACTTAAACACCACCACCACCACAGCCCCCATCCATCAGCTAAAAATACACCCAAATTTTCACATCAAATCTCAAAGCTACGGGTCTCGACCACAGCGTAGTGGCCGCATGCAGTAGCACCACAACGGCCACCAACAAAAATGGTCACCACTAGATCTAACAAAACCACTATGTCGCTGTCACCACCATCCAATCCAACCAACCACAATAACCATGACAGAGAAAAGAATGTAAATACAAGACGAAATAAATGAAAAGGCGATCTGCCTGGAATTACTTTGTCATCGTCGTCGCAGAGCCGCCGCCAACACCAACCGGCCACCACAACCACGGCACCGCCGCCCCCTCCGCACTGCCAACACTACTAAAGAGAAAAGGGAGGGGGAGGGGGAGGGATTAGGTATTAAAAATTGGATCGGGTCACGTCGTTGTATATAAATTAATATTTAGTTTGGGTAATTGGCCCAAAACGTCCCTACCTATGACGGGTTTTGTGGAAAATGTCCATAAGTTTGATTTTTTGGTGCATAACGTCCATACCTTTGCATTTTCTTGCACAAAACGTTATTTTCACCAAATTTTAACATAAAATGATCATTATACCCTCCTATATAAATTTTTTTTTAAAAAAAGAAAATGAAAATAAAGAATAAATTGCAATCTGCTCCTAGACTTTTGAAAAAATGTAAATGAGTCCAAAATTTTAAAAAAATCCCAAATCATCCAAACTCTCACCAAATCATCCACTCTCAAATCATCCAAACCCTTCTTTCTCAAATCTCGGCAAAGATCGACCTCCTAAACCACTAGATTTTGGTATCCTAGGAAAGCCCTTAACACCAGCTTCATCTACCACCAAACAACAAGAAATTTCATCCACAAAATCTAGCAAAAAAAAAAATTGCCATAAAAAATGCAAATTGTCGAAAATCAAAATTCCAGTCAACGCCTTGGCTGGAACCCACCCCGGCTGATTGCACATCCCTAGACAAACCTAACCATACAAAAAATTCACTACAAAATACTCCACAGCAACTCAATTTTGCAGAAACTTCCCTTCCAGTTGCGACAGCAGCGAACTCATGTGAGAAGAATGCAATTTCCGGTGTTGGTGCTCACACGTATGGTCTCGGACACCTACTGACACCTTCCCCCACATCTAGACGAAACTGTACATGGTTGCAATTCATCCATATCATCTCTCAAGCGCACTCAATTTCTGTTTGAAAACTCTTATGTCGCAAAGCTCACGACTTCGCCAGCGAAGAATTCGATTTCCGGCGTTGTCCGATGCACTAATGGAGAGGGACCACTTGGAATAGGTTCGCCCTCACCTGGCGCTCATATTCCAGTAATGGGTCTTCACCAATTACATCAGAACCTGGTTCAATTGCTGGCTGCCATTAGAGGTCTATGCGAGAAATTAGGGTTCTTGGTGAGGGATGATTTGTGATTTTCTTATTATTAGTTTTAACAGAGAATGGTTTGGATGATTTGAGAGTGGATGATTTGGTGAGAGTTTGGATGATTTGGGATTTTCTTAAAATTTTGGACTCATTTACATTTTTTAAAAAAGTTTAGGAGCAGATTATAATTTATTCTTTATTTTTATTTTTTAATTATATAGGAGGGTATAATGATCATTTTATGTTAAAAAATAGTGAAAATGAAGTTTTGCTCAAGAAAATGCAAAGTATGGACGTTCTGCACCAAAAATCAAATGTATGGACATTTTCCACAAAATTCGTCATAGGTAGGGACGTTTTGCGCCAATTACCCATTTAGTTTTATAATATTATTATCAATATTGAAAGATGAATAATTATTTGATTTTTGAAAAGAAATTCTTTAAATTTGAAATTGAATCTTTAAAATTCTAGTTTTGTGTAATTTTAACTAATAATAAATATAAAAAATCTAAATAAGTTAGCAATACCAAAATGCTATTTTTGAACCCAATTTGGTGTCCATTTGTTTCTTTAGGAATTTTTCTCTTTTTATGACCTATGACATACTCAAACCTCGCACAAATGGTATTTTGTTTATTTATTTTTTATTATGCATTTACTTTCTTCTTACCATTCAATAACGTTCTTATCCATAATTAAATAAGTGAAAAATCGAAATAATTAAAAAAAAAAAAAAAACCTCTAAATGAACTTTTAGAACGTCTCCAAGACTCCAACAGTACTTTTTATTTTAAAGGGCATGTGTTGAGATATAAAGTGCATCTTGAATTTTTTTTATTTTTTTTAAATAAAGAATGAATACTTCAGTTACTCTTTATTTTGCTAATTCCCATAAATAATTATGATCAAACTTTTCTCATCATTTTATTTACTTGTTTCATTTCAAGAAAGAGCATAGAAAGTTGTATAATCTCGTGTGAAAGTATTAAAAACAATGTATATTTATAGAGTCAAATTCACTCTACCTTCTTTTATTTTCAAAGATACATTTGATAAGTTTAGTTAGCGAAGATTATATATAATAATTAATAATTTCTTTTTTCTAATTAGTCTTGTCCAATGACTGATATACTGTGTGTTTGAATCATATTATTTTGGAAGAATATATTCTGGAATATTAGATTGATGGAGAATATGTTGTTTAAAAAGAAGAAAAAATTATTGATGTCATGAAAAATATTATTTTATGGAAGAATGTGTAGTTGAAAATGAGTAGAAAAATGAAAATGAAAATTTTAATGTGTACCAAACATGGGCTAACTAACATTTTTTTTCCACATTTATAAAATTAAGTCCATGTTTGGTACACATTGAAATTTTCATTTTCATTCTTCTACTCATTTTCAACCACACAATTTTTAATAAAATAATATTTTCCATCAAATCAATAATTTTTCCTTCTCCAATTAATTTTATCGGATTCAGATCAAAATCCAATCAATTGACAACTAGCTCTATATATAAGATATTCTTTATAAATAAAGAGTTACTTGGAAATACTTTTACTTGCTTCTATACATTTACTAGAAAGCCAATTCAAGATATCAATGGCTGAATTTGAGGTATTGATTGTATAAAGGTGAGTAGTGTATATTCGAAGGAGTAGAATTTCCAATAAAAACTATCGATAGTCGTTTTATGTTGCATATACGTGACAATTTTTTATTTGATTTACTAATGTGATAATTTTTATTGCCAAACTATCAAATAACAAACTATCACATGTATGCCACGTAAGACAACTATATATAGTTTTCACTATGAATATTATTATTCTTTCTGAATCCAAGGGCTAAAGCCACTGTAGTATCACAATTCCCAATGTAGAAGCCACCTCGGAGGAGGAGAATTTTTGTGGGAAATGGTCAAGTTCGAGTTGAAGAGTGAGTGATGCATATTTCATCCATTTGGCCTCCAATTTTTTAAATTCGTCTGTTCTTAAATTCATTTTTAACCATACATTTTAGATAACTCATAACTTTTATCAATTTTTCAAATACACATTTCATGAAATTTTATTACAATATACTAAAAGATTGATTTTTATCAAACCAAACTTAACATTTTAAGTTGTATGACGTGGTTTGATGAATTTCAGTTCTTAACGTTGCCCCATTTGACTCCCATTAAATTTATAATACATTTTTATCTCTCTTCTTGTTAACTACAAAATGAATAAAATAATATTATACATAAATCAATTTTTCTTCTTCTTATTTTTCAATCATACATTCTCCAAAAAAATACTATTTAAAAATTATAATATCAGATAATGGGCCCATCAATAATAATAATAATAATAATAATAATGAGATGTTCGTACTTTTTATGTTGATTTTACTTTCACTTTATTAATATAATATACACATTAAATTACGCTATTTAAAAAAATTAACATTTTTATAACATTTAAAATAATCTAAAAATAATGTGGAAGGCTTGTTGATTTCGACTAATCTAAAGGAAACAATATCAATTTACTTTTTGACATCTCCACTGACTATATATTTTTCAGTGGTGCTACACGTACAGATGGAAAAATCAATAGAATTGAGCTACAATACTCACACCGTGTGGGGCCGTCCGTTTTTGTATTTATTTTTAATAAACAGTGGGGTCCACCCCATTGTGAGTTTTCTGGTGCCTTTTTGTGGAGTGATTTATGTACAAATGGAAAAATATTATATTTTTTATTCGAGTTGTTATTGGCCTGCCTTTTGAAAAAATCACTGTCACCCACCCTCTTCAAATAGAACAATTGCAACCCTTCCATATTTCCTTTAAATAAGAAACGCGTGACAATTAACAATATTCGCACTATTTAATCGTAATAATAGCTCAAAAATAGCAAAAAAAGTGTGGTTGTTTATCGAATCAAAAAATGAAAATCGTTTACAGATCAGAGTAAAATAAAATAAATATATAAAAGCTATAAGAAGCGAATTCTATAATGGCAAGGTTGAGCAACAACGATCGATAAAAATCAAATGAGTCGAAAACAGAAAGACGATTAACATGCAGAAATAAACGCAGAAAAAGAGAATATAGAGAGCATGTTTGTTTCTCATTTTTTTTTTTTTTTAGGAAGAATGTGTTTTGGAACAGTAAATTAATGAAAAATGTGAGATTAAAAAATAAAGAAAAATTTTGGGTTTACATTTAATATTATTTTATTGAAAATTGTGTGGTTTAAATGAAAAAAAAAAAAAAAAAAAAAAAACACCAAAAGTCTCACCTACATGTTACTGCCTGTTTGGATAAGTCTAATACTTTTTATTAACTTTTATTTTGCTTAGCGTGTTTGCACTTTACAAAAAGTTCTTTGATACTTGCAAGTAAGTTCCATTTACATTCAATCAACTCTCTGCATTTTAGTAAATTTTGATAAAAATTAATAAAATGTGTGGTTGAAAAGTACATGACACATGAAATACGTGGATAAATTAATTGTTGAATTTAATTTAAATTAAAATTCAGATTTTAATCAATGCCAAACAGGGACTTTATTTAGGCTTGACCAAACATGCCTGATTTTTTTTCTTTTTTAAATTTAAGCAACACAAAGGTTTCATAAATGGGAAATGATATGTTCCCACAATGGACGCATAAATTGACCGGTCCAAAAATAAAAATGAAAACAACGAAGAATAATAAATTATTTTTACTTACTTTATCCATAAAATAATATTCGACAAACATTGCCTCCGTCTACAAAATCGAAAGATTAGAGACGTTGCATTAAAAAGATAAGTTGAAGACTAAATTACAAAAAGCTCAATAGAATGATGATCCACGGTGCAATTTTCTCAAGGAGTAAAATTATATTCAAACCAAATTTTTTATTTCTTACGCATCATTTTAATTATATTTCAAGTTCTTACTGATTAATGGAAGATTGATGATAAGGATTCGGATTCAGAAATTGTAATTTCCTACCTTTTAACTTCTTATAATTATAATTATAGTTCGAGTTCAGAAATTGCTAGATTCTGTGTAGATTCAGTCATAATCGGAGAAATTTTTTCGCGCGCACACTGAAAAAATGGAGGAAAAATCAGTGGTGAAGCAAGAGAGAATCTCTCCTATAATCACGCACAGGATTTTCCTCTATCTTCCTAGAAATGGTGGTTTTGAAAGAGGGAATGGAGGTAAACGGCTAATTGGTAGCCATTGGTTGTGTTATATGGATCCGCAATTTGTGAGGAAATTTCGACTGTGTTTTAAATAGCTCATTTTCGCACTCTCTCAGACCCTGCATTTTTGTCACTGGTAAACTTCTTCCTATTTTCTATCCCTCCCCCTCTCTCCGTTGAAATATTACTGACGATTGTTATTTGTTCGATTTTTGATTTCATGATCATATTCCACGAATGTTTGTATCAGGACTTTCACGTGCAATTTGTGAATTAAAAGTAATATAGAAAATTTGTGTTTGAACATATGGATTATGATTTTTAGGAATGAAATTGCTATTCCGGTTTCTATGGAATTATAGGCCTTTATCTCTGTATATGTACTAGTAGCATGTATTTTGATTTTGTTGCATTGTTTGATTCATATGATGTATATAATTTTTAACTTATTATGGTTGCCAAATGATTTTGTGTATTTTCTTTTCTATGAATTAACAGGAAACATGTTATTGCATGATGAAGTTTGAGATGTTTCATTTGTTTCTTTCATTTTATTCAATATCTTAGCATGACCTACTATGAATTCCATATTTCTGTATCGTAATTAACAAAATAAAGAAGGCATTAACTGTATTTGGATGCCAATATCTAGGCATTTGATAATCTAGAGGCATTGTTTGAAGCCAATATTTGTGCCTGTTTATTTAACTGTTAAATGTTGTGGTGCTAAATAAATGTTTAAGCATAAAATTTAAATATATTATTATTATTATTATTTCTCCCAGGCACTTATTGATCAATGAATGTAACGCTGATCCCTTGTAAAAGGTGTAGGCTTTTGTCAAGTTTGTGATTTCTGGGACTGTCTTCAGATTGCAGTCTCGCTAGATCAAACTTGAGAACTGCAATCACAAGTGACAATATGTCAGGGTCTGTTGAGGGCTCTGCCATGCCAAGTAAGCATTTTCCATTTTTATCCTAACTGCTGTTCATTCTTCAAATGTTATTCTTAATATTGGATTAATTCACTTCTTGATATTCTGATTATAAATTTTCATCTGTTAAAAACAATTAGAAATGTTTCATCTCTCCAAATAAAATTCTTTAGCTGATTCACTGAATCCCATCCTTGTCAGCGACTCCAAAATTATACTTTTGGTAATATTATTCTGAACAGGCTTGAGCATATTAAATCTTAAGAAGATTGTGTGAATTGGTATCTTGATGGTCATGACCATCATAATCAATCAAAAGCTCTTACATGTTTGCACCTATTGCATTTATTTGCACTGGATGATTTGAAATGAAAGAACAGACGTAAAACTAGCAATGAGTAATAAGATTGCATGTATTTCAGGTCACAACATTGGAAACTCTGAGGATGACAAGAAGACAAGGCTTGGATCTTTCAAGAAGAAGGCAATTGATGCCTCTTCAAAGTTCAAACAATCTTTGACCAGGAGGAGGAGAAGCAGCAAAGTTATGTCCGTTGTGTTCGAGGATGAACATGACCCGGAGGAATTAAAGTCTGTGGATGCCTTGCGTCAAGCTCTTATTCTGGAAGAATTATTGCCTGGAAAACACGATGACTATCATATGATGCTAAGGTAACATTCTTTTTAGTTTCACGGCCGCCAAGATCCTTTATTTGATTTTGAGATGGATGCAATGTACACACCTGTTTGGTCCAATAGCAGCAATTTGAATTGCACGAGGGATGCAAATTTTCATTATCCATTGCTTGGTGAATACTTTGAGATTTTCTGTTTAAGAAACTGAATTCCTTTTCCTTGAGCTCGTAAAGATTATAATCCTATCTATTTTAAGTTTTAATACAATTGATACATAAAACTTCTTGAATTGGGTGATTTAGATTATTATTTGCTCGTGCTGCAGAGTTTGTATGTAATGAAGAAACTTCTGATGTAGAATTTTGTTTTGTCCATAAATTATGTTCTTGACAATGAGGCCAAAGACCTTAGTTCTTAAACAATTAGAGAACAGCAGTCTGGTTTAAATATTTTTTGTGTGACGATACAGGTTTTTGAAGGCAAGGAAATTTGATATTGAGAAAACAAAGCAAATGTGGTCTGATATGATTCACTGGAGGAAAGATTTTGGTTCTGACACAATTATGGAGGTATTTGTGATATAAATATACTGCAGATCGTTTATTTGAGATATCCGATCATCAAATATTTGGGGAAGGATTGTAACTTTCGTATGCGCCTGAATTTCATATCACCTATTTATTTTTGTTAGGAATTTGATTTCAAGGAGAGAGAGGAAGTCCTTAAATACTATCCACAAGGGCATCATGGAGTTGACAAGGAAGGGAGACCTATTTATATCGAAAGACTTGGTCTGGTAGATGCAACCAAGCTTTTGCAAGCCACAACAATGGACCGCTACGTTCAGTACCACGTCCAGGAGTTCGAAAGGACCTTTATTGATAAGTTTCCAGCCTGCTCCATCGCAGCCCAAAAGTTCATCGACCAGAGCACAACCATTTTTGATGTACAAGGAGTGGTATGTGGGGCTGTTTATTGTAATTTAACATTTGGAGTTACAATAATTAGTTTAACCAGCTGAACGTTCGAACAGTGAAGAAAAGTGAAATTAGTATTATAATTGAAAACATAGACAAATGATGATTGAAGGTATCCTTTTTGTTGGTCGATATTTTCTGAACATCTACAGACTTCGCTTTCGATTAAACCAAAACCATGTAAAATTACTTAATTAAAAAATGCAAATGCTCAGCAGTCTAAATACCTGAATATCAAAACCTTAAGAGAGTGAACCTCATTGTTAATAAAATTCATGATTTTTGGTTCAGGGACTGAAAAGTTTTAATAAAGCTGCTAGGGAACTTATTCAGCGCCTTCAGAAGGTCGATGGTGATAACTATCCCGAGGTACTTATTTCGCTCTTTTTTTTTTTCTCACACTAAATCTTGTTTCCGTATCGATTTTTAACTTCATAGTAGCTTGTGAAATCTTGGGGGTCATTTGATCAATGCTTTGCTTCTCAATGATTTGCTTCCCTCTTAGACCTTATGCCGTATGTACATTGTTAATGCGGGGTCTGGATTTAGGCTTTTATGGAACACTGTCAAGTCATTTCTTGACCCAAACACCACTGCCAAGATCCATGTAAGCTATATTCAGCTCACCTCAAACGATCACTTGTTTTTCTGTATAACATCAAAGTAACAAATTGAGAGGTTTCTTCTTACCAGGTTTTGGGTAACAAATTTCAGAGCAAACTGCTCGAGATTATTGACGCTAGGTAATTTATCATGATGGATGTTGATTCTACGAATCATTTGGTTTTGGTTTTAATTTGAAACCTAGGTTATGAGCATATGAAATCTAAAATCGGGTATGAAATTAGCTCCATTATGGCATATATGGTAAGGAGCATTGCTTAGAAAATTGTAGTTTTAAGAAAGAAAAATAAAGCATAAATTTTGTTCATTATAGTATAGTCTTGCATAATACTGTATACTAAACATGCACTTAAATAATTATATGTGCTAACTACCAAATCGGCCTATTTATTTTCATAAAATTTCAAATGCCCTCTGCTGTTTTGATCTTGTATCAGTGAGCTACCAGAGTTCCTGGGTGGTACATGCACCTGTGCAGATAAAGGTGGATGTATGCGTTCTGATAAGGGTCCTTGGAACGATCCAGGGATTATGAAGGTTATTAGTTTTATGTAATATTATGCTATCTGATTCAAAGTTCAAATCTCTCTTACTGCTGACAGAAAATGTTAAGTCTATTTTTAATTTAACTGCATAGATGGTACATAATGGTGCGCACAAATGTGGGAATAAGATCGTCTCCATGGAGGAGAAAATGATTTCAGAGGATGAGAATGTGAAAAAAAATTCTTTCAAGCTAAGAACAGATTCTCTCCGGGGTTCAAGGGAAAACATAGCCTGTCCTTGGCCCTCATCTGTTCATGAAGAGGTAAGCCGTAACAGCTTTCATCCTATGTTTTCAAGAGAGAATTTTTAAATTAAAAAGGTTGTTCCCTCTATATGAACTTAACTTTTTAGACAAGGTTGTTTATAACGGTATTAGATTAGGCAAAAGTTCTGAGTTCAAGTCTATCCCATTAATGATATTGTGAACGTGTCAGGTGAGGAAAAAATAAATCCGACCTGCACGTGGGAATGATGATTAAGACAAGACTTAACTAATAAGTTGCTCGTTAAGTTCGTCTATCCAACACACCAATCAAATCATGAAATTTGCAGTGAATTCTTGTCGACCTCTGTTAATGTTGGATGGTTTAGAAGCATGTTGTAGAGACAAATGATTTAATATATTGACTTGATTTGTAAAATTTTTTAGTCATCCTTGATTTGATTTCTTTCTGTCCTCGTCCATTTCAAACAAATGATTTTGGTAAATTATTTTAAGATTTCCTTCAGCTCTGACCTTTTGTTTCACAGCACATTTACTTTTATTTATGAATAATGCTATTTAGCACCATTAGTGCTACAACACCATTCTAGGTGGCACACTAAGCGATAGGCTCAATGAAAAGTAGAATTAAGCGATCCATTTAATTGTACATCTCATTTAATGTCACATTAGTGTCATCTAGATTGGTTAATGGTGCTAAATAGTATTACTCTTTATTTATGCATTTTCTTCCGAACTAATTAGAAACTATCTACAGGTAACCAAAAACTCTCTCAGTTCACATGAGCCTAGTGTTGCAATGGTCAATAAGGCCATCGATGCAACAAGGCCCCAAACAGTGAAAACAGATAACTCTGCTCTTTCTAAAGGTACATTGTTATACTCTTTAATAAATGTGTGCCTACTTCCGTATCCTGCTTTCTCGAAAATTTACGTGTCAGCATGTTCCTGCTTTATAGGTTGTACTATTATCCTTTGAACAAATTGCCTGGGCCTGGTATTTTAGATAATTTCGCATGAATGATCATTGTCCCTACTTCTGAGAGCAATAATAAATGCAAAAGTAATGAAAAAACTAGCAAACTGCGCTCAGATTTATATTTGAATCACTCCATGTGAGAGATACATGCACTTGATGCTGTTGTGGGTTTCACTATCATGGAGAAGAAGAGCGCAAACTCTTCTCACACCTCTTCAATCCGTGTCTCAAATGAAAACATACTCTAGTAAATTCTTTGTATAGTAAGAAAATTATGGCGAACTGATACATGTATGAATGCTCAATATACTCCCATTCTTTAAGAAATGTTCATATTGATGATTGGTTTCCTTTTCCATGTCAGTTTGATTTGACTCCTTACAGTCCGATGATTGTGTCTTTTTCATTCTACCATAGGGTCCTAGAATAAGATAGTTAATTGAGTTCCATTCTTCAAAAACTGTTATATGGATGATCATTTGTTTCCCTTTGTATGTCAAGACAAAGACTTGTATCACATGTTTTCTTATTTCCCAACCCGTACCCACAGACTATTTCCCAATTCACGGTGATACTTATGGGCCATCTGAAGGACAAAGCAAACAACTCTTTACTGGAGTAATGACCTTCATGATGGGCATAGTTACAATGGTTCGCATGACAAATAACATGCCTAGGAAGCTTACGGATGCTACCATCTATTCCAGTTCGATGCACGATGCTGATTCGATTAAGACAAATCCTGCTATTTCCAGTGCTGATTTCTTGAGCATGATTAAACGCGTGAATGCACTAGAAGAGCAGGCAAGTTTTCTCAGCAAGAAACCAGTGCCGGCTATGCCACCTGAGAAGGAAGAAATGCTGAATGCTGCCTTGCATCGTGCTGATAGACTGGAGCAGGAGCTTGCAGAAATGAGAAAGGTATTCATTCCCTGCTTATTTCGATTTTCATAATGAAATGCCATGTCATATTATGGTAAACCCAATGTCTCTTATGTCAGGCCTGAGCATTGGCTCAAAAAAGGTACAAGGGTTGATTCGAAATCAAACTGAAAGTTAAAAATAAGTTAAAATAAGTTACAAACACAAGTATATATATATATATATGAAAACTGAATAGTTCTTTAATACATTTTCTTCGAAGAAATTCGATCAATCAACCTGTATTCAGTTCCCAGTTGAACAATCAATCGATCAAGTTCGTCTTTTAGGTTTTAAGTTGTAACTGAACCGGTTCTCCATTTTTCTGTTCTCACCCACTGGCTTGGCCAGACTTGTTTTCAAAATACTTGATACCCGTTCACCCATCTACCGAATAGGAATAAATCACATGTATACTCATTACGTCAGTTCTGCATATTCTAGACAAACTGTTACATGCTCTCTGAGGACTCTATTCTTGTAATTCTATATGGTGATTAAGTGAAAACTTGTCAGTATTCTCATCTTTTGGAAAATAAAAAGTCGTCGTCCAATTTGCAGGCTCTTGAGGATACCCTTGTCCGACAAGACGAATTCATGGCCTACATCGAGAAGAAGAAGAATAGGAAGAAGTTCTTTGCTTTTTAAGTCAAGAAACCAAACTACTTGTCAGATTATTTTCTTTTGATTCTTTTTAAGATAGCAATTTTTCAGCTCTACTTGTAAAACTTTTGTAATTACATGCTTTGCTAACTTGAGAAATGTCTGTACTGTTTCATGCAAGTTTGGGCTACCACTGGAGGCCAAGCCCAGCTCAACATATTTATAGGTGGCCTATCTCAGACAGCAGGCGGTCCCAAGATGGGGTTGGCCAACACTAGCTGAGTAATTTTAGAATGATGATGACTATACGAATCGAAGATTAATTGGTAACTTGTCAGAATTGTAAGAAATTGAGAGTTATCGAAGAATTTGTGAAAATGTAAAGAAAAATAGGTGCTTGTGGAACCATATTATTTTCTAAGGTAATGATTGGCTCGTGATCTTCGATAAAAATGACATGGCGTTAGAAGATTATACGGGTTCTTTAAATGCAATAACAATGATGCAGCGTCTTCTAGCTACTCCATGAGTAGCATAAAGATATCAAATTTTAGGACATGTGACTACTAGCAACTGCCAGACAGTGTTCCAACTTAAAGCTCGCCTACTAAAAAGGCATATGTTTTAAACAAATGGAGTTTTTGCATCATAATCAATGTCAACATACATAATTACGTGATCTGCAAAATAGCTCGTTTTGATTTCAAGTTTACAATTGACTTCAAATATGTCAAATGCATGTTGGCTGTTGCTTCTTTCGTGTGGTTTGTCATGAACTGAGAAGGCAGATAGTGTATCTTATTGACATGGGAAAGGGAGCTTTTGCATTTTGAGTGCTCTCGCTCACTCATCCATTCAACTAGGTGTGGGAAGTGGGACGAGTCAGCTCGCTCGTTAGGTGCACCCACAAGCGAATCGCTATTCGGCTTGCTTGAGATGCGAGTTGCCACCACTTCCCACCCCTGCATTCGACTATAGTGGAACTATTATTAAAGTGTGTGTCAATGTCAATCAATAGGTCAAATACTCACTCACATGGACTCGCACACATTTATGATAGATAATAAACACTGTTCATGAATTTCACTCATTTCAAACACAATCCAATCCAAGCTATGCAACTTACAAGTGTAAACAAACTCAAACCACACTAAGTTCTTTCAGAAAATATACACACAAATATAGATAGATTTCAAATAATGTCCCTCACAACAGGGGATGTCTTAAATACAATAGAATTTTTATGCTGATTCCCGTGTGATCAATAACAATCTCAACACATCTTACCAGCAAAGTTTCTTCTTCTGTGTAAAAGAGAAACCGAATACATATTAGCAAACGACTTTAAAAGATCCGTTAACATAGATCCACATGCATATGCAAGCAAACGTAAGCATATAGAGAAGGCATTTATCTATGAGAAAATTGAAACGTGTGTATGGGAGTGAGAGACTCGTATCGTAATTTATGAATTATTTAACTCACCCGAAACTTGGCTTCTTCTTGACCATCTATATATTCAAGCAGTTCCTCTTGCCTCATCAGAGCCTCGTGCAGAGCCTGCTCAATAAAACCCCAACAATCATCAGTTAAACTGCCTTGTGCAGGTCATCTTATTCATACTAAATAAATTCATGCATCCCACAGATCTACAAATAATGGCCAGGTGATGGCAACAAGGAAAGCAACAAAATTCACATGCGAGAAAGCAAACGAAGATTCAGTTGAACATGTGAAGTTCCACGCATGTACATATATGCACAATAACAGTAACATATATCTTATTGTTATTTTTTTAAACATATTTGGGTAAGTTTCATTGAGAATGCTTGCCTGTTCTTAAGAAGTTCCTTAAGTGAACTTTCTACAATAGCAAGTTTGTTAGTCAAAACAAGCAAGTTCTTTTTTCTTACATTTTAAGTTTAAAAAAAAAAAGTACTGATTTTGAAATTAATTCTTACCCTTATGTCCAAAAAAGTATCTCATTTCCCATCTCGAACAATAAAAATTTATTTATTTAAAAATCTACTTATAATTAAGTACACCAACAACTTACAAGTAAACTTTTTAAACTTAGCCAAACATGCATGTAATGCATTTATTTAATTAGTTTCTTTTAGTGGATTCAAAATAGCCAGACCAGTTAGGTGCAGCCCTTTGCATATATTGGGAGAACCTAAAACAATTATAGCTAATATCCTAAGTGATGAGGAAAAATTTGTACCAAAGAATCTGCCATTATACGGTGTTCTCTTGGTTGCAAACAGAAAATATGCCACATACAAACCTTTTTGGTTGCAATTAAGTCTGCTTCAAGGGCATCTACTCGGTAAACAGCAGCATTCAGCAGTTCTTCTTTTTCATGGGGCATTTCCAATGGCTTTTCTTGAAGAGTATTCACCTTCTCTTCAAGTTCACCCAGCTTCTTCAAGACAGAAGATAGAAGTTCCACCTCGGTCAATTCTGGAGGTGGTGAAGGGGGTCGAAATTCTTCTTTAGGGATCATGTTAGATGCCGACTTCTGAATGTTTTCCTCAGGATGTGATGATGCATTGGGAAGTTTCTTGGTGACACGGCATGACATTGAATGGAAGAACACAAGAAGGGTCGTGAAGAATGCCATGATAACTGCCAAAAGTCGAGCATGAAGTCTTTTTGGTGCTTCTTGAGAATCGGGTGGAAGAAGCATATCTGAGTTAAAATTTTAGGAAACAGATAAACAGAATGAAATAGGTCAAGGTTTAACACAAAAACAGATAAACACAGAAGAAGGGATAGCATCAACAAAGCATTCTAGTTCTAGGCCATGTTACTGAGTCATACTGATACGGAAGATAGATAAAAAACTAATTCAAAAGTCATCTAAAATAAAAGAACATGCAAGTGAACAGATAAAATGAAAGGAAAATTAAACCTGCAGTTCTAAACAGATACAGAGAAAACAAGAGAGAATATCTTCCCATTGCCATGATCAATACCAAACTAGGCAAGTTGTATGAGTCTTCAAGAGACAATAATACACTTAGATGCAAAAATAAAAAGGGAATAAATATGGTGAAGCATCACTTTGTCGATCATACGAACCAATGATGTGGATGCGCAAGGGGAGGAGACTTAGGTAACACCTAAACAGAAATTCAGCTGAGAAATATTCAGAAAGAATTAACTAATAACTAATAAAACAGATGAACAAGTGAGCATGAGAAGATCATAGGCTGATTCAGATATTATGTATGGAGACAGCTACAAAAGTAGAACTTCTAATGTAACTAACCTTTAGAAATATAAGGTTTTGGAAGCGGTGCCTGCTTCTTCCATCCAGAATCAACAACCTTGTCAACCATAGGAACATACTCATCATATCCCGATAAGTTACAAACTAAGCTTGAGTTTCCAAGAGCTTTAGCCTGAGAAACAAGTGCTTGAAATAATCAGAAGAGGAAGGTTGATCCTCCATATTAATATTTGTGAGGGATTGAGAAAGTGTCAACACTTTCTATGCTGTGCTTAACACTATGTGGTGAAGTTATCCCATTCTTAAGTAAGGAAAATTGGATTTATAGGAAAAATTATTTCCTACAAGAAACAGAGTGCTTAGTTATATTTCATGAAGAAATTGTACCTTATATCAGAAATAAAATAAGAGACAGTATTAATAATAATTATCAAACAACTAATGAACTCTTGAATAATGGCACTTGACTTGATTTTCAGTAGCAAAAGATTGCACAACCGGACCTATAAAAATTTGATCTCAATTTGAATTCCAGGAAACTAGACACCTTTTTAAAGGGTATATACAAAAGCTTTTAAACTAATCAAAGAAATGATATCAAGCAATGAAAATTTGCACCCACATTGCAATTAAGCAAATACTAACTGACCTACAAGCACCAAATTAAACATTTGCACAAGCTACCACCCGACTTAACACTAAATAAGGGAGGTTTCAATTAAACTTGTACAAAATATTATTTTCAACTGCAGATAATTAAAATATCTTATCTTGAAGTTCTAAGGATTAACCATACCTCCTCACGAACAGGAGTCAACCGAAGGTGCGAGTAACTCCTAATAGCTTTTGGTGAAGCAATATCTTCAGCTTCAGAACCAGATTCAGCAGTTGAGGTGTCACTGCCTTTTACCTGCTTCAACAACCAAATAAAAACAAAATCTCAAATAGAACTGAAATATTGTAGAGTATTTGTGCCTAATCATATGTACAAAAGACAGAGTCTATACTATCGAGTAGTGGGGCTTAGCATAAACTATCTCTCCCTCCCTCTTAAGAATTTTAACAACCTGCCTGGCACGCCGTGCTTCACCATTGAGCACCATCTGCAACATGATTTTGAGCCGTTGATTCTTTTTAACAAGAACAAAATTATAACGCAAATATTTATACATTTATCAATGTAAATCAATTTAATAGTTTCCATGCTAGTATGGACCTTTAGTATCTCTGGATTTTTCCACGGCCCTTTATCTGACCGAAGGCAACCCCCTTGGTCTGCACAGGTACACGTTCCACCCAAGAATTCTGGTAACTCACTGCACAAACCCACAAAATTTATTTCAGAATCTCCAAATAAATTTCAATGGTCATTGCAAGAAGCAACAATGGTTTCCACTGTTTTGCACCTGGCATCTATCATTTCAAGCAACTTGTTCTGGTATTTGTTTCCAAGAACCTGTAAGATATTCCAGAAAAAAGATAGACTTATCAGTTGAAGTCAGCCATTCAAGTGAGAAAAATAATGCTTCCAGATGGAAAAAGGAAGAAATAGCAACATACGTGTATCTTAGTGGTGGTCCTGGGATCAAGAAAACTCTTTACAGTATTCCACAGTAGCCTAAAGCCTGGACCAGCATTGATGATAAACATTTGATGAAGTGTCTGCAACATTTGAAGGACACAATATATTACTACCAAGACTACACAAAACCTAGTAGCTCTGATCAAGTAAAAGATCAAAAAGTTACTTCAGGATAATTATCGCCATCAATCTTCTGTAGTTGTGTAATGAGTTCCCGTGCACCCTTAGTAAAGTTTTTCAAGCCCTGAAGTGAAAATAAAAATTAAAATGCGTAACTCAATAAAACATAATCTTCACTCTGATTGATAAAAGATGTATTTGCCACAAGTGGGAAAATTAAATAAATCAAAGTTGAGCAAGATATAGCATACCACACCATGAACATCTAAAATTGTTGTGCTTGAATCAATGTGCCTTTTGGCAGCAATAGTACAAGCTGGGAACTTTACAACAAAACTTCTCTCAAACTCTTTCACGTGGTATTTAACATAACGATCAATGGTGGTAACTTGCATAAGTTTGTTGGGGTCAACTTTCCCTAGTCTTTCAATGTACACAGGCCTTCCCTCTTTATCGACTCCATGATAACCATGGGGGTAATACTTCAAAACTTCACTCATCTCTTGGAATTGAAAATCCTGGTGGAAGAGAGGAATTTATAAAGGAAACGTGACTAAAGCTAAAACTGGAAAAGTGAAGAATACAAGCAGAAGATAATCAGGTGGTTTTGCCAAAGTTACACATGGGAAAATTGTTAGGTTTTACCTCTGCAATTGTGTCAGTACCAAAATCTTTCCTCCATTGGATCATATCAGCCCACATCCGTTTTGTTTTTTCAATATCAAATTTCCTTGCTTTCAAAAACCTGCAAGCATATTTTTTCAATACTTCTACAAACGTCTGAATAGTTGCTGATTCAGAAGAGACAAAAATGCAGAACCAGAGCATTTCCTGTCTTACTGATAACAAAACCATGCTTGCATGCTTTATCATATACTGATATGATGATAATTTAGGCGTCATGTGAGTCAGTTTGCCTTCTAACCTTCCAACTATGTACTAAAAAGTTTGCAAGAAACAGGAAAATAATTTATCCGGAAAGACTAACCCCTCAATCCTTAACAGCCCAACCACCGACTACAATATTAGAGAAAGTAAGTGAAGCCGCTCAATCATAAATTGTCCCACTAAAGGAGGAAGGGATGTCTAGTTACCTACAAAGTAACGAGGGCAAATATCAAAACATCCATATGATAATCCATGATGCCTTTTATATTTCCATCCATAAATGCAAGCGTTTAACTAAAAGTAGCCAAAGTGTAGTATAATAACCTCAACATCATATGATAATCATCAAACTTGTCAGGCAGCAACTCATCCATCATCAAGGCTCGACGAAATGCCTTAACAGCTTGCAGCTCCTCAGCATCCCGGATATCCTCAATTGAAACAGAGCTGCGACGAACATCGCTCTTTCTTCTATTACTCTTCTTCTTCTTGAGAGAATGCTTGAACTTTGAAGACGCATTCAGTGCTTTCTTTTTTAGGGAACCAATTCTCGTCCTTCTTTCATCCTCGGAATTCTCAAAATCAGATTTTCTTTCTCTTCTCTCATCATTGCCAGATGACCCCTCAAAGCCTGTTCCATGAAAAAAGTACAAATATAAGAAAAATAATTTTGAGAGAAGAAATCCACCATGCTCGAGATGATTTAACAGTTAAATTTCCTCTATATATAACCAGTTAGCTTCAGTCATCAGAGAAGTCTGACATTGGTTGCCAACTGAAGCTTTTAATCTATGTGCTAAATTGGCTTCGAAAAGAAAAATATTTTTCACATAATTTAAGCATGTTCTGAAATACAGGATTAACTGTTAGGAATCTCCATTAAATGCTTTCTTCAAGTTTTTGTACTGATACTTAAACTTTTATTTGAGCTGGCATTCTTTTTAAAATTTTCTATATGTATGAACTTGAAAATGGTTTTGAAATTAATGAAAAGATAAAACAAATAGTACACTTCTTTTTCTTAATGACAATAAATTCAACTGACACAGCAGCAGTAGCTTTGTGAGAATTTCACAGAAGGTTGCACAATCCAGACCTTGACAACAGCAAGGTGCATTTTTGCGCACATGTCAGTTTAACAATATCAGGCCACCGGTTTACCAATATTTCCTAGTTCTTGAAACAGTCAGGACTCAGAACAATTACAATTACGATTACGATGAATTAACCATAAATGCAGCTGGAAAACAATAAAAAGCTGATTGAAACAAGAATAAACCCTAGACCTTGAAAGCAGGGACGTAGCCAGGTTCTTAATCTTGGGGGGGCGAAAATACGGGGGGTGAAGGGGGGCGGGCCCCCCTTCCGGGGGTTCGGGGGCGGAGCCCCCGAATTTTTTTTTTTTAACTAAGAGAATTGAAAATGACGATTTTGAGTACCAAAATAGTACTGAAATTCAATGTTCGATTCAATCACTACTGACTATTATACTACTTAATTCTTAAATTCAAATATTCAATAACTAACACAATTACACAAACTAACAGCAACTACTCTACTTAATTCTTAAATTCAAATATTCGAGAACAAGTAAACATGCATTATGCATAAACAAGGTTGAGAATTGAGTTTTAATTAGTTGAGTTTGGGAATTGGGAACTTAGGTTTTGGATTGGATTTGGGCTATTGATTTATTTAAATAACTATTGGATCTTTTGTTTAGATCTAAGATTTTTGTATGGTTGAATTTTAAAATGTAAGTTATTTACTCAATGTTTATTAACGGAAAAAAAATTAAAAATTTCAAAATTTTGGGGCGAGTCAAAATCTTGGGGGGGGGCGAAACTGAAAAATACATTACAAATTAACTAGAAATAGTGTACCGCGGACAAAGTTAGGGGGGGCGGTCGCCCCCTCCCGCCCCCCCCCTAGCTCCATCTCTGCTTGAAAGTGCCAAACATCAGTTACGACAAATTAACCACAAATGCAGCTGAAGAACAACAAAAAGTCGTTTGAAACAAGAAAAGTTAACGTACATGGCCTCGCAAACCGATCCAATGGTCCTGACATCACTAATTTTGCTCACCAAAACACTTCTCAAGCTCTTGATGATCGACCGATAGATGGATCGACCGATCAATCAAGTTTTAACCGATTCTCTGTAGTCCGAAAATGGTTTTGAAATTAGTGAAAAGATAAAACAAATAGTTCACTTCTTTTTCTTAATGACAATAAATTCAACTGACACAGCAGCAGTAGCTTTGTGAGAATTTCACGGAAGGTCGCACAATCCAGACTTGTCAACAGCATGGTGCATTTTTGCGCACATGTCGGTTTAACAATATCAGGCCACCGGTTTACTAATAAATCCTAGTTCTTGAAACAGTCAGAACAATTACAATTACGATGAATTAACCATAAATGCAGCTGCCAAACAATAAAAAGCTGATTGAAACAAGAATAAACCCTAGATCTTGAAAGTACCAAACATCAATTACGATAAATTAACCATAAATGCAGCTGAAGTACAACAAAAAATCGTTTGAAACAAGAAAAGTTAACTTACATGGCCTCGCAAATCGATCCAAGGGTCCTGACATCACTAATTTTGCTCACCAAAACACTTCTCAAACTCTTGATGATCGACCGATAGATGGATCGACCGATCAATCAAGTTCAACAGATTCTCTGAAGTTCGTATACTGAAAACAAATCATTCATTCAGTTAAACAAAAATTAAAACCCTAAAATTTTCAGAAAGTGTAATTTCAAATGGATATGTTTACGCAATAAAGCTTGGAAAATATCTCACTTAAGAAAATCTGATTGATCTGAAGATAACATGCGCCTCAAAATTCGTGAAGGCACCAAAAACTAGGGAATAAATTCAATAAAGTGAGAAAGCCAAAAAGAAAAAGGGGTTTAATGGAAATAAATAATAAAAAAAAAAACGCGTTTCGCCAAAATTGGCGGTAGGCGATTTTAAACAGGATCAGGGTTAGTTGACACGTGGATGTTACAATATGCGGACAGAATAAGGAATCCAAAGTGGCAGAGTTTAGAAAAATTTACTGGAGGTCAACTTACTTATAAATTTGTTTCCAATTAGTCATTAAAATTTTAAATTATTTCAATTTGGTCATCTATTTCATATTTTCATTTCAAGTTAATCAATCAACTCATAATTTTGCTTCAATTTAACCATTCGGCGTAGCAAATTGAAAACACAATCCATTTGACACCATGAAGACTCATCTTTCCAATCCAAAAATGTAATATTTGGTCACACAAATTTATTGTGCCTCGAAGAATTGTGTTGATGAAATATAAAAGTTGGGTTATCGATTATGTTGGTCAGATTATGAATTTTCTGAATTTTCGATAACAATTATGGACTGAATAATTAAATTTAAATAAAAATTAAGTTGACATGTTAAACTGAAATAAATCTAAAAATTAGTGCAATAAAATGAAAATGCCAAAAAGAAAAAGGGGTAAAGTGAAATAGGTAAATTGTAAGCTTTGCTTTTACAGAGGACAAGGGATTGTTTGCCACTTGGCGGTGTAACGCGGATGCGGACAAAATGAGGAATATACGGTGGCAGAGTCAAAAGTCGCACGACTAATTTGAATTTCGTTGGAATTCGAGATTTTTTAAACTGAAATCGTGTTTGTCTTTTCTTATAGGTATATTAATAAGTCAACGTATGTGAATGTACTCATCTAGGAATAATTAATTTATGAGACAATTTCGCGTTGATTAACAGTATAGAGAAAATTAGGCATAAAACTTCTACATGTTTCTTATCTCTAATCTATAAATATCACGTAAAGCGAGAATTATTTTTTTTTGACGATTTTAATCTTATTACAATTCAATTATTTCAATAATAACATACTTTTTGTTTTTCAATATTTAATAAATATTAAATACTACAAAATTCTTGTTCGTGTTTGTTGACATCTGACCTCCGACTTCACCAAGGCGAGTACCGACCTGGGGGGTAACCCGACCTTGTTAAATACAGTTTGCCATATGCATTAAGTTCATGCTAATGTAATGTCGGGTATTTGAGGTCAACTCGTACTAATGACCGCCGTTATTTAGGAGACATAATGATTAGAGATTTGTTATACACTGTCAAATGAACAATCAATCAATTAAATTTGGATATACTCATGGTAGTACTTCCTAATTCCACCAATCATATGTCTTAGCTTCCTTCTATAAGTAATTCATTAATTGTTAGGGACCATATGTAAGACAAACTCATGATAACCTGACAAGTCAAGCTCATTAAACCAATCCAAATGTGCCAATGAAATACTTTCTCAGCTCGGTACTGTAGCTGATAAGACAAGAAAATGATGTATACATGTCTATCTCTCCCTATAAAAAGGATGAAGATATCCTCAAGAAAAAGGGAGGATACGAAACACTTGATATTTCAAATATCTCATTTGGTAAAAACAAAGAAAAACACTTGTAGTTTACTCTTGTAATTTTCAAGTCATTCTCAGTAAAAATCCCTATTTACATTCTAAGTTGGCATGAATATTGTTCATACAATTTTTAACGTCAACATTGTTATTATTTTTCAATTCATTAACATTCACATTAACGTAGACTCAATGAATATTGATCTACATAAATCTAGAGTTATTATAAATGAATTTATTTCTATTCATATATCTAGAAATTTTAATGGGTGTTGAAATTTACGTATTAGCAATTAATCTTATGTACTAAATGTAGTATAAAAATGTTGCTCATTTATAATATTTCATCATTACAAATAATTTAAATCATAAAAGTTGAGTTTTGAGAGTATAATTTTCTTCTCTTAAATTTATATCATAAATTTTATTTTATTTAGTTTGTTTGAGACTCATCAAATCCTCCCTACAAATTGATATCAAATATTATTTTTACAGTCCTTATAAAATAATTCAGAATAACGTGTAATGCATGTTCAACTCTAATTAATACTAAATAATACTACAATTATCAAATATTTGACCATTGAGGTTTCCATTTAGCCCTCATTTGAGCTCCATTTTCGGTGAAAAATGAGCCTGTAATGGTGATCTTTTGAAAAATATGTGATTAAAAAATATGAAATTTTTTGAATATACATACTTTAGAAAAAAAAAAATGAATTTATAGATAATGGGATTCAAACAAAGTCTTAAATTAATTTTGATTAGTAAGACCAATAAGAAAGTAGGTAAAAATCCTATCAATGCCTAAAATAGCTCAATTATCCCTCTCAATTTCAACATCAAAACATAGAATTGCAATTGAGAAACCTAACAGCAACACTCTTGGATGCTGAAAATCAAGAACCAAGATCATATATT
Source organism: Fraxinus excelsior (assembly GCA_019097785.1). Lineage (NCBI taxonomy): Eukaryota > Viridiplantae > Streptophyta > Magnoliopsida > Lamiales > Oleaceae > Fraxinus > Fraxinus excelsior. The sequence goes on from CM032633.1 coordinate 30,922,571, forward strand.
TGTATCTTCATAAGTTGTGAGTCGTTGATTAACTATGAATTATGATCCTGATGTTTTATTGAAATGTACACTAATTTCTTATCTTAGAAAAGGGGAGCATTCCCTTACCAACACATGAATTTGATAAATGATTAAATTTAAACTAATCAAACGCTCTCCATCAATTATACTAAAACCTTTTAAAATTCGTATCTCCATCTCCAAACATACCCTAATTATCTTTTCAAAATCACCCATTACGTCCTAAGAATAGCTTTTTCCCCCTAAAACAAGAAGAATCGCCATCGCCAGATTCTTTTCTCAATTCTGATCGACTTCACCAACATCTCCTATCCAAATGTACAAATCGTGACAAATGACAAATCGTGACAAATGACAAAGTAAATTTTGTCTTAGTTTAGCTTCAAATGGCATCACTATTACTAGATTGAATACAGTATTGATACCTATATCATCTTCAAATTATTCTCCATAATATTTTCATTTATTCAGACAAAAAAACATAGGATTTGGCTGAAACAGGGCTGAGGACAAACAAATGCAACTTAAGCCCATTTTCAAATTAGTCTCATATAACGTTACTTAGACCACGTTAAAATTCAGAGACGGTTTGAACCTCTTTTAAGAATATATTTTGTAAAAAAATGATTTTTTATTTTTTTTACATCTATGATTAAAAAATAGAGAAAAAGTTTGAATTTACGTGCAAAATTATATTATTGAAAGAATGTATGATTAGAAAATGAATTTAATTTTTTTTTCCTTAAAGAATTGTCTCAAATTGGTGCTCAATTTTACTTTAGATTTCATCTTTAGCGTATCATACTATTTATTGGCAACTACTCGATGCGAAATTTTTAATTTAGGATTTGATTTTATTCTAGTACTACATTAGATGATCTCTTTTAATAATTTAAGCTATTAAAAGAATTTATTTATTTATTTATTTAAATTTACAAGTTCCATTAAAAAATTTTAAAATAAAAAACTATATGTTAAAAGTCGGACCACTTTGTATCCCTTATTTTTCAAGAAGTTTTGGGTATATTTGACATGCACTATTTGATAAGAGTACAACATAAAAATATTTTAAGTTCCTTTGGTACCATCGCTAATCAATGCTCACCAAACCAGCTTTTAGGTCTAGTTATTTACAATGACGTGTAATAAACATTGTTACACTTCCGGCTCATATGGATGCCATGTAGAAGTAAGAGAACCATGTCATTACGATCTGTCCGAGAACATCGTGTAGACCCCTCTTTAGAGAAGTTCACCGGTAAGGAGAACCTTCCGGGAGTTTCACGTAAAGATGATCCTAGGCTAGATGAAGGGTTGTTCAAACCCTAGTCACCTCGCAAATCAAGCGAACGGTGAACCATTGCCTCGAGGAGAATCCTTCTTTCCCTCCCTTCTCTAACACTCAAATTGTGATTCTAATAGGAGGGCTCACAAGATCTTTCTAGATAAGGCAAAAATCTCCTAACACCATTATACTTCACATGGCAATTTGACATTCCTATTATAAAGCAGGCAGGGAATCATTTTCGAGTCCATAATAACGACTACAAGAAGTACAAAATCGAAGATATAATAGTGGCAAGGTCAGAGCCAACTCACAAGCGTTAAAGGTTGGAAATACCCTTGACTCTAATTTCTCTATAAAGACTTGAGACTTGCATAACCAAAATGAAAGCGTATCTCAGAGAGAGGAAAAATCTCTGGCTATTTATGTCTCTTGCACTCAAGCTTTCCTTCTAGTGACTAATTTGTTGGAAAAAATGAGGTGAATGACTGATTTTGACATAAATTTTGAGTGGGACCCGTTTGCTTATTTTAGAAGATCAACATTGATTTGTATTCTCCTCCGCGAGATCATCGAAATCATATATTTACTTGCCAAAAATGAAACTCGGGTGAATAAGAAATTGAAGTTCAAAGTGGACAATTTGAATATTGTTTATGTTGGAGGGAAAACTAAATTTGAGTTTATCTCATATATGAAGTTTATGAAAGTAAGAATTACTTTATATATGGCTACACTTTGAAAGTGTGTAATCATGTGTAGTATAAATGCTCCCTCCACGTGCGTGCGCAGAGAGATGCAAATCATGGACTGAAATAAGTTTTGGATCTTGAACTTGTGTGCATGCGTACACGAACGTCGGATCGAATTGACCAAAAATTGGCTCCTTAGGAGGGCCTACGTTTTGCCAATTTTTTTTATTTCAACAACTGACTTTTGGTTTTTTAAATTGCTAAAACTCCAATGATTATTGCCGTTAACGTTTGAAACTATTGAAACTCCAATGATTATTGCCATTGAGTTAATTTACGGATTTAACTCGTCATTACTGGAATCTCGTTTATATGAAATCTACTAGTTTACCTTTGTATTTTGGAAAACAAATACTTAAATTAAATCTCAAGTATATACAGTGAGGGGACGAATTTGTTTTAAGGAAATTCTGTTCACGCATGCCCCGATTTTTAAAGTTCGATTGGATTTTTATTCTCTACTATTTAGATTATTTGTTCTATTTTATCATGATTTATATAACTTATTTTATTTGTTGTGATTTACAAATTATTTAATCTGTTATATCTTAGCTATTATTCGGTAAGTTATTATCTACACGGTAAACTGCAAATCCGATATATTAGTTGCATATCCGGTATGTGTTGTAAATTCGGTATTCGTTTACGAATATTTTATCTAACAAACTTGAAAACAGATTCGAAAAAAATTAGTTTCTTATATTTTTATTTCAGAAACTAATTTTTGTTTGATTTTCAGAAATGGCAAGCGAATCAACCAACATAGATATAACTCAAACAGTAGCTACTAAACCAGGTTGTGGGTTCTACTGTAGCTCAAGGGCCAAGTTTTGTTGTGCCACAAGAGCTAAATACTGTTGTGGCTAAATCACTAAGCTATGCTATGAGCCAGATTGTGGCTCAACCAACTGACCATGCTGTTACTGTTTCGGTGAATCATGAAGAAAAATCGGAGAAACTCAATGGATTGAATTTCAAAAGGTGGTAACAGAAAATATTGTTTTACCTGACCACCTTGAATCTTGCGAGGTTCTTGAATGAATCTGCTCTGAAACTCAAAGATGGTGAAGATGATGATCAAGCTGTCAGCGCACTAGATACGTGGAAACATTCAGACTTTCTATGTCAAAATTACATTATGAACATGTTAGCAGATTTGTTATACAATGTGTATAGTACTTTGAAAACTGTTAAGGAGTTGTGTGAGTCATTTGATCGAAAATATAAGATTGAGGATGTCAGAACCAAGAAATTCATTGTTGGCCGATTGTTAGATTATAAGATGGTGGACTCCAAAACAGTAATCAGTTAAGTGCAAGAACTCCAAGCGATTCTTTAAGAGATTCATTCCGAATGAATGATTTTGAGTGAAACTTTCCAAGTGATTGCAATTATTGAAAAATTGCCACCCGCGTGAAAAGATTTCAAGAATTATCTTAAACACAAGCGAAAGGAAGTGAAAGTTGAAGAACTGATTGTTAGATTTCGAATTGAAGAAGACAACAGAAGTTCAGAAAAAAGGGTTAAATCCTATTGTGGCTGATGTTGACATATGATTGATTTCATCCTTAATGTTTTGATTATAACAAACAAGATTAATATTGTTTCTAACAATTAATTTTGAGTGATGATAATTCAATGTTAAAATCAATCGAACATTGTCAAAATCAACACATTATAAATCGAGTCCATGAAGAATATCAAGATCAAAGTCAAGCATTAGCGTCGAATGTTAAGAAATATCAAGATCAAAAGTTTAAGAACCAAACATGAAAGAAATTTCGAAGGAAGATCAAAGACTAGGCTTTCAAGATTATATGTAAATGTATAACATTTTGATCTTTATTCATGAATGACAATAGCTCAAAAATCATTTTGTGCACAAAGAGTTATTTTCATATCATTTGTATAAAATGTTTTTGATCAAAAGTAAAATTGATTTTCAAAATAATACTTGAATTTAGGTCACATCTCTAAAAAAGAAAGAGTCAAAGGTCAACCGATCGTCCGGTTTGACATAAATCTTTCTGTCCATCCGGACGTTCAGTTTATCCATAACAATCAGTTTTTTGACCATTCTGCCTGATTTTCAACGGCTAATTTTTGGGTCGTCCATTACTGTTCCGGACGTCCGATTGGGTTGTCCGGTTAGGTAGAAAAATTGGCTTTTCTCACTTTTATAAATACCAACTTATTTATCATTCATTTTAATACTTAAGAGCATTCAAATGAGATACTTTGGACAAAATTATATTGATTCCTCATCTCATTTATTATTATCAAATCATTTAGCTTTGAATTATTTTGATCAATTTAACTTTTGAAAATCTTCTTATCAAAGTTTTTTATTTCTTTTTGTACTTAATTTATCTATATAAATTTTAAAAGAGATATATTTTTGAATAAAATATTTGCACTTATATTGCATAAACTTTTTCTTATTCTTCATATTGAAACTTTGATTGATTGAACTAAACTTGTAAAATCATCATATTCATCAAAGTTTCTTATTTATCTCTTAGTACTTAATTTATTACAATCATCCATTTGAAGAGCGATCTTTCTTGAGAAGATTTTTGAGCCTACATTATATTTATTACTTCATCTTCTCATTGAAACACTTTGATTGATTGAATCTAATATTTTACTATCATATTCATCAAAAAATTTCGTCTAACACTTGAGCTATCATTTATTACTATTCATTGAAGTGTTATCATCTCTTAGTACTTAATTTGTTTCTATTATTTATCAAGAAAGAAATTTAATTGTAAAATCACTTTGATAAAATGTGAATCGTGTTGAAGTCTCTTAAAGATCAACATTGTATAATGATAGACGCTCCTTGTTGTAAGTCACCATGTGAGTCATATTGAGGTCTCGTAATGCTCAATAGTGTGGGTCGTGTCGAGGTTTCGTAAAGCTCAAAATTGTATAAGGATCGATACTCCTTATTTGTAAGTTACCGGAAGCGTTGTAAAAGTCTGGATTGTACCGTAAGTCAATCAACATAGTGAAAAGTCTTGCTCGTGTCGGAGAGCTTGGTAACGGATGACGTAGATCATTGCTTTGGATCGAACCTCCACAATTATATCATTTGCATCATCTCTCTTTTTTACTTATCGCTTTTATATTTGTGCTTATTATTTAAATTAATATAGTAATATATTTAGTCTTTATCTGCTTAAATTTAGATTATTTTTTCGAAAAAGTTTTAAAAATCAATGTACCCTCTCTTGGTTAGTTATTCTTGGGCTATCAGCTAAATCCAATGTTGTTGAATACGACCAAAGTTTTAAAACCTTTAAGAACAAGTCTAGGATATATGATAGCAAAGGTGCCAAGCTGAGACCGAAAGGGGGGCATTTCTAAGAAGAAAATTCAAGAAAAATGTTTCAATTGTGACAAAGTAGGTCACAAGTCTTTGGAGTGCAGATTGCAAAAGAATAATAATAAGAAAGAAGCAAATGTGGTAGACTACATTGCACTTGATGTGTCGAAAATGAATCTCGTAGCTGTAATTTTTTAAGTGAACATGATAAAGAGTTACAAGGCATGTGTGCTATGATAAAGAGTTATTTGCTACTTTCGAAGCAATTGAGAATAAAGAGAAGTTGCTATTCATAAAAAAATCAGCAACTTCTGAAATCAAAGGTCAATGAGAGGTGGTTCTAAAGATGACTTCCGAAAAAGAGCTAACTCTTAACAATGTGCTATATGTGCCAGAAATCCGCAAGAGCCTAATGTCCGGGTTGCTTTTGAATAAACATGATTTTCATATTGTATTTGAGTCAGACAAAATTATTTTGTCTAAAAGTGGAATGTTTGACGGAAAATATTATGTTTTTCGATGGTATGTTTAAACTGAATATAATGATTGTTAAGTCAAAAATGAATAAAGTAAACTCTTCTACATACTTGCTTGAGTCTTCCAACTTTGGCATGATAGACTAGGATATGTTAACTATGATACTTTACGTAAACTAGTTAACTTGAATTGTATACCCGTGCTTCACATTGATTCCAACCATAAGTGCGAAACTTGTGTTGAGACAAAATTGATAAGATCATACTTTAAATCAATTGAAAGGAATACATGACCACTTGATTTAATTCACAGCGACGTATATGATTCGAAACTTGTACAAACAAGAGGTGTCAACAAGTACTTCATTACTTTGTCGACGATGACATAAAATATTGTTATATGTATCTGCTTAAAAGTAAGGATGAAGTTATAGAGAAATTTATTCTCTATAAGAATAAAGTTGAAAATCAACTCAATAAGAAAATTAAGGTGTTGAAAAGTGATCAAGGTGGTGAGTATGAAGCACCATTTGTTGAATTCTGTGCACAACACGGAATTATACATGAAACTATTGCAATAAAATGGTGTTGTTGAAAGGAAAAATTGTACCTTAAAAGAAACGATGGATGCAATGTTAGTAAGTTCTGTGTTACCTCAGAACATGTGGGGAGAAGCTGTGTTATCAGAAAACTATCTTTTAAATAAGGTGTCCCGAAAGAAAATGGAAAAGACCTTTATGAGTTATGGAAATGAAGAAAGTCTTCTTATAAATATTTACGAATGTGGGGGTGTCTTGCTAAGGTGGTCGTTTCAACGCCTAAAAAGGTAAACATGGACCCAAAAATCGTAGATTGCATCTTCATTGGCTATGCTCATAATGGTAGTACTTATCGATTTCTTGTGTATGAATCTAAAATTCCAGACATGCACAAAAACACAATATTGGAATCAAGAAAAGCTTCAATCTTTGAACATATATTTCTGTATAGATCCAAAGAGGAAATAAGCTTTTCTAAACACACATATGAGATTATAATTGAAAATAATCAGGACTAAGAACTAGAAGAGGAGATTAAAGTTGAACCAAGACATAACAAATGGGAAATGACAGAAAAATTTTATGGTCCCGATTTTCTGACCTGCATGCTAGAAAGCGAACCTCAAAGTTATCAAGAAGTTGTAAATTATTCAGAAGGACCTTAGTGGAAATATGCTATTAAAAGTGAAATAGATTCCGTACTGCAAAATCATACATGTGAGCTAGTGGATCTTTCTTCAGGAAGCAAACCATTATGCTATAAATAGATTTTCAAAAGGAAAATGAAAACAGATGGAACTATTGAAAAGTATAAGGTCAGATTAGTAATAGAAGGTTACATACAACGAAAAGACCTTGATTAATTTGACACATATTCTCCAGTGACGAGAATAATATCTATTAGGATGATACTTGCGAATACTACTCTGCGAAATCTTGAAGCACATCAAATGAATGTTAAAACTGCTTTCTTGAATGGAGAGTTAGAGGAAGAAATCTATATGAAACATCTCGAGGAGTTTTCATCATTAGGGCAAGAAAAGAAAGTCTGTAAATTGGTAAAGTCATTATATGGTTTGAAACAATCACCAAAACAATGACATGATAAATTTGACAATGTTATGATGGAATGTAGATTTAAAATTAACGAGTGCGATAAATATGTCTACGTCAAAGACACTGAAAGTTGTTATTTTATTTTATGTCTTTACATTGACGACATGCTTATGGTTGGTAACAACGATAAGATGATTAAATCCACTAAAAATACGTTAAATTCAAAGTTTGACATAAAATATATGGGTTTAGCTGATGTCATACTTGGGATTTAAAATAAGTAGAATATCAGATGGACTCGTTCTAAGCTAGTCACATTATGTGGACAAATTTTGAAAAAATCAGCAAGGATGATACTGGAATGACTAGAACATGATAGATACGAGTCAACATCTATCTAAAAACAAAGGTGAGAGTGTATCTTAAATAGAATACTCTAGAATTATTAAAAATCTGAGGTGTTTGATGAGTTGTACAAGACCAGACATAGCATACACAGTTAGTGGACTAAGTAATACACGGGTAATCCAGGAGCTGACCACTGGAAATGAATAGTAAGAGTACTAAGGTACTTAAGATATACTCGTAATTTTGAACTGCACTACACCAGATATTCAATTGTCATTGAAGGATATAGTGACGCAAATTGAATATCTGATATAAAAGGCTCCAAATCCACTAGTAGATTTGTGCTCCTGGAATCCTCTAAACAAATCGTTATAGCTAGATCTACCAGGGAATCTGAGTTTATAGTTTTAGATAAATGTGGTGAAAAGGTTGAGTAGTTACGCAACTTCTTAGAGGATATTCCAAAATGACCGAAACCCGTGCCAACAATTTTATATAGTGACAGTCAACCAGCAATTGAAAGGATACAAAGTAACATGTACAATGGCAAGTCTAGACATATACATCGCAGACACAATACCATAAAACAACTACTCTCAACTGGAGTTATCACTATTGACTATGTAAGGTCAAAGGATAACATTGTGAATCCAGTAACCACAAGGTTAAATATGGAGTTAGTTGGAAAATCATCGAAAAGAATGTGATTTAAGCCATTGGACGGATAAGTTAATACAATGAAAATCCAACCTAGTTGACTGGAGATCCCAAGATTTAGGTTCAAAGGAACAACCTAATTGTAAAAATTTAATTAAATCATTATAGGGGAGAATGTTGCCTCATGTCCATTCCTATGATGCAACAATGATGCCCGTAAGGATGAAGGATAAACATCAGGCTTTTAATGATTCTTATGTGTAAAAAATCGAGCGAAGTAATGCGAGTTATTTGTAATAAGAAATCACCTATGTGAGAGAGAAGTATGACCGCTTCTAAGAGAATTGTGTGGAGCTCAATTCTTAAGAACTCTCGTAAAATTAGACATATGTTCATGGCAAAAAACAAATATGATAATGAGAACTGAATTGTGTTATGAAGAATCCCGTGTAGAGCATACATCATTTACATAAACGGAAGAGCAGTTCAAAGACAACATGTCTATTGATTAGCTAATAAAGTAAATATGCTTTCAGAAGGGAAGGTTTAAAGGTTAATACCTACCTATCCTATTCAGGTTTCAATCGTTGAACTTTATCACCAAGTCTTTGTTTCACGTTTTGTGTTTCTCCCAATTCTCATTCATGTGGGGGGTTGTTGAAAAAAAAAATGAGGTGAATGGCTGACTTTGACATAAATTTTGAGTGGAAACCATTTGCTTATTTTGGAAGATCAACATTGATTTGTGTTCTACTATGTGAGAATATCGAAATCATGTATTTACTTGCCAAAAATGAAGTTCGGGTGAATAAGAAATTGGAGTTCAAAGTGGACCATTGAAATATGATTTATGTTGAAGGGAAAACTAAATTTGAGTTTATCCTACATAGAAAGTTTATGATAGTAAGAACCACTTTATATATGGCTATACTTTTGAAGTGTGTAATCATGTGTAATATAAATGCCCTCTTCACGTGTGTGCATAGGGGGTGCAAATTACAGACCGAAATAACATTCAGACCTTGAACTTGTGTGTGAGTGCGACTTGCTTACACGAATGTTGGATCGAATTGACCAAAAATAGGCTTCTTAGGAGGGCCTACGTTTTGCCAATTTTTTGCTTTCAACAACTGACTTTTGGTTTCTGAAACTACTAAAACTCCAATAATTATTACCATTAACGTTTGAAACTGTTGAAACTTCAATGGTTATTGCCTTGAGTTAGTGGACAGATTTAACTCGTCATTACTGGGGTTAAGTTTATATGAAGCTTTGTTTTTTCACTGTTCCAAACATGAAGAATACATTCTGCATTACAGTTCCAAAACACACGAAAAATCTCTGTCTGCATGCGAAATTGTCCTCTGTTTGCATACATAATTTACTGTCTGTCAAGGTCTTGGTGGTGATATTGTTCAGATACTATGTCAGTTCGCGAGAGTAGAATCTGCAGTGCTCAAACTTTACTGATTTACCATTGTATCCTGAAAAATAGACGCCCAAATTAAATTTCAAGCACATATGGTGAGTGGGCAAATCCGTTTCAATGAAACTGTGTTCACGCAGGCCTCGATTTTTAAAGTTCAATTGAATTTTTATTCTCTGCTATTTAGATTATTTGTTCTATTTTATCGTAATTTATATAACTTATGTTGTTTGTTTTGATTAACAAATTATTTAATATGCTATATCTTAACTATTATTCGGTGAGTTATTGTCTATACATTAAAGTGCATATCCGGTATATTAGTTGCATATACGATATATTCGTTGTATATATGGTAAGTTACATATCCGGTATGTGTTGTAAATTCGATATTTTTTAAGTCGATATTCGTTCACGAATATTTTATCTAACCTAATTTATCCATCATATTGCAAACGGTCATGGACCACCCACATATAGGTGGATAGAGATGTGACAAAATTCTTTGACACTTGAATCGTTCGGATTTAGATGTCAACAAACATGAATAAAATCCATAATTCCCTCCAATTATATGAGCGTGTTTGGAATGCTGTATTAATGGACGATGTGGTATAATATAATAACAATGATTTGAACTTTTTTTTCCCTTTAATACCGTTGAAATCAATTATTCAATACACCAAATATTAATGTTACACTAAACGTAATCAAATGCTAGACGACATTAAAAAATAGTCGAAATTTGAAATCGCCAATAAATGGAGTGTATGTGTAAAATATCAAACAATAATGCTAGTTTACACTTTATGGTGTCAAGATCGTTTAGTTAGGTCTTCTTTTGAGACCAGTATGGATGTTCTTAATTTAAGGGAAGCTGTCCTAAGACTCCTAAAGCCACTTTTACTTTTAAAAAAGAAATTAAATATGATTTAATAATTTAAAGAAAATAAATATAATCTGATATAATATTTTAAATGTGATAGTGCTACTCTTTGTTTTCCCACCACTGTCATTTCAATGGTATTTGGTGGGTTGTACTTTGTCTTTTTGGATAATTGAAGGCACTAATCTTCCACAAAACCTATTTTAAGGCCAAGTTTTTTATTTAGTTTGTAAATAAAGCTAAGAAAAGACAAACCGAACCCTATTCTTCAAACCATTATTTGTTCTATGGCCAAAACCTAGCTTGAGCACCATTTTATCCCTTCTCTTGACGTCTTGTCCAATGATGAATTCACCTAAAAACTTAAAAGAAAAAGAGGATCATATTGTTTAAATATATTTATAACACATAAGTCAAATTTACTTTTAAGGTCAAGAACTTGCCGTTGGACGCACGAAACAAACGGCAATCGGAAATGGTTAAATTTGAATGAGTCAAAAAGGGGTTAAAGTTGAAATTTTTTTGCCTTGTTCTTTATATTTTGATGACAATTCTATCCATTGATATCTAATAGGATACGGTTGTCATGTTACGCTGAACTTCTTAAGGTTCGATTAGATCACAAACAATGGATATAGACGGATCTATAGAAGTTTGAACGTTCAGTTAGCAATGATTCGAGAGAGTAATTAGTAATCCATATAGTAAAGATAGTCGATCATTCGTAGACTGCACATAGTCCCCTTGAATGATTAACCCAAAAGGATGAGTCGATGGTGTATAACTTGACAAGATAAAACCCCTCTAACATCTTGTGGAACCCATCTAATCACTTGTCCGAATCAACACATATCTGAAAATATGATTGTGAATAGAATGTAGAAGTGAGAGCTGCCGTAACCAGCGATTTTGAAGAGACTACACATTCAACTCTTATTCGACAATAGACTAAATTTTCAAATGTTCAAATAATGCCCTAATTATAGTGCTTATTATGAGGGGCACTATATACGTTAATGATTATATCAAGTGTCCATTCTTTAATTAGTGTTGCATTAATTAATTTATTAATCCCACTAACTTCTTAGACTTAGTGCCCGGACAACAGTAAAGTGGTGTCTCTCACCTTTACATTTTGAATTGTTTAACTAAAAGGCACAAAAGATAGCATTCTTTAAGATAAAATATGATTTACATTTATCTCTTTAGCTTTTTTTTGGTTGACGTAGGAACCCGCAGCCGCTATTCATAAGCACGCACTGGGTAGATCTCGCTTTATGTGCAATAGCCCCGTAAACCACACATGAGAGATAAATCACACTAGGCAAGCAGTATCTCTTTAGCTTTTATTATTATAAATTGTTGGGCAAGTGCAACATATATTATAGAAAGGACTCATTAGTGTTTGTGTTTCTTTTATGTGAGCAAAAAGAGAGCTTCAAATTATTACTTACAAAGAGATTAAAGTTTGTTCAAGCACATGGGTTTCTTGCTTGTCAAGAAGATTAGTCTCATCTTCCTTCTAGTTTCTGCATCTCTCTTTTCAATTTCCTTTGCAGGTAGGTTCAATAGAGAATCCATTTGTCAATCTCTTTTCAAAGAAACTCGTTTTTCTCTTCGAGTTCTTTTCAAATTCGAGTGTTCTAAGATTTTGAGAAAATGTATGCATAAGTTGAACCTATGCATATGACGTTTTCTAGTAAACTTCCTCCGAAAACTCTTCTAGTCCTTTTGTTTTCCGCATGGAAAATTAATGAAGCATAATCCTAATTTTTACTCTCTAAGAAATAAAATAGTTTATTTTCAGGAAAATATAGTTAACAGTGTTATAATAATTTGTTTATCTTACAATACACAGAATGGAGAGATATATATGATTTAGTTTCTTGAAATTCTTTACAATTTATCATTTTTGCTGCATGATTGTCATGCATAACGTTGGAATGCCGAAACCATTTTCTTTTTTGCTTTGGACCTATATATGTATGTTTTCTGTGTATTTTCTTTTTACTGAACAATATTTTGGAATTTTGTAAACCATGAATCATAATCAAACCTTAAAAACACTCATGTTTGCATGTGAGATGATTACACTATAGGAAATTAGTAAGTTTTTTTTTTTTTTTCTACCGCCAAATGTTTCGTACCCAATCCTTTAAATATTTTTCTATGGTGTTACGCTCAATTATGTTCAGTTGAGTGTACCAAATATGTAAATTCAATTCTTGATTTGCTCTATTTTCTCATGCAGGTCGACTGCGTAGGTCAGTGAGCAAATTGGATCAGAAGCGAGCGACTGCTACTCATGAGGTCATTCACTGTTCTTAATTAATCTCAGCAACAAAATTCTATTTCATTTTTTTATTATTTAAATTTCCCTAAATATATATGTATGACCTTTGAATATCTCTCTCTTCATTTTTAGTTATTTTAGTTTATGTAAAGCTTAATTATCATCAGGTCCCCGTTAAGATTTTTAGATTTATATTACTTTAAATATATCGTTTATTAGGTTTTCAGTCTTTTCGAGTATCACTATTATATTTGGTAAGGTGGATTAGGAAGGAAATAATATAAAATAAAATCTCGTCAATTGTAATAGTTTTTACGTACTATTGCCTAACAAGAATACTCCCCACGTATTAGCTCCTATTTCTTCAAAATATTTATAACATGTCTGGCAGGATTTTCGAAAAGTTAAAAGCTATTTTTGAGATTAATAAGTTGTTTTTAAATATTTTTGAATAATTTTCTGAAGATACTTTGTCCGGCTAAGCTCGAGCTTCTAGAGGAAGTTAACCTAAAGTAACTTCTCTCGAAAGTTCTTCTATAAGAAACAAAAGAAAAAGCTTAGCCAAACGATCATTATACTACTTCAAATAATAGCTAAATCTTTGTCTACACCACTGTATTCGGTAACTTGAATTAGATAGCTCACATGATAAACGAAGAAAACAAGCTAAAAAAATCTCGTCACTTGTACAATCTAATATTGCGTACTAAACATACTAATTGTGTAATTTTGTTTGTATTTTCGTGAATATTTTAAAATGTTATTGATGCAGGAACATCATGGGAAAATGAGTAAAGTCCATGAAAGACTTCTTAGAGTGAACACCAAAGACTATGGAAGCTATGATCCAGCCCCAGCACTCAACAAGCCTCCTTTCAAACTCATTCCAAACTGATCAGTAGTATCTCAATAAATAAACTATGTTATATATATATAAGTTATCTTTTTACTATTTGTTTTAATATTATATAATATAAATATACATACACACACAGAATATATACATATGTGTGTGTACGCGTGGTATGTTTTTGTATGTAGGGTTTTCAAGCATGTGTATCACTTACACTATATATATGTATGGAATGTTTGCAAGTCAAATATATCTAAATAAATAATTAATGAGATAAATGAATCTTGTATATTTTCTTTCTTCATTTGCAACTGTGCAATTAATTTTTGTGTTAAAGGGGGGATTATTTGGTTAGTTTGCTGAGATTTTAATTCTCTATTGAAGAGATCCATGTAAAAAAAAGTTATAATTAATAAAATTTTAACGGTAGTGTTTGTCATATTTAAATTTTAACCACACATTTAATGGAAGTCATAATTTTTATCAATTTTCAACCACAGATTTCATTAATTTTTATCAAGATTTGCTAAAACTTTTATCAAATCTTTGTCAAACAACCCCTAAATCTCGTGTGCACGTCTAGGGATAATTATGGCATGTAAGGTCTTTGAATAGAGAAATAGAACGAGCCCAACATGTTTGGTTCATTGACAAAGGAAAATATTGCATTTTTTATATCGTAAGTGTACGATATTTTAATAAGTAATATATTGGACATTTGAGTCTGAATTATCGTTCCCACAAGAATTATACGTTAGACTTAATTTACTTTTCCTAACTCCTATTTGACAAAAGCAAGTAAATAATTATGATGATTTTTCTAACTGCTTTTGACTAATTAAAAATATTAAAAAAATTGAACAATGAATAAGTGAATATTCAAATATGTGATAAATATTAGAACATAACAATTTCATATATTGATCACCTTTATTCTTAGTTCAAAATTCATACATAATGTAGTGTCTGATCGAATTCTTCTATTGTATTCAATTTAACACTTTCGAGTTCTCATTGAGCCTATTTAACTAATTTAATTCCATATCTCTATGTGAATCAACTTTAGTTGAACGAAACATTGGTTCGAAGAATTCATATTATGACCGCAATATTTAGTATATGTATCTCTACACGTTATACTAATTTATCGAATTTTATTATATGGTCTAAATCTCAAACTCACCTTTCGATTTGTAAAAAACTCACTTAATCATCAAATTATTGATCATGTAATTTAATGTATTAAACTAATAATAAAATCAACACATAAATAAATAAATTACATAAATCTTGAATAAAAAAATAAAGGATCACAAGTCGACTAAATTGTTTTCCCTAATATAAAAATTAGTTATTCATACTGGAAAAATAAAAACACGAAAAGTGGAAATATATCACCAAAAATTGATGAAACGTGAAAATTTCTAATATTTGTACTTCCTTTTTTTTACCCCCTTTTCTCTCCGCTACCACCCGTTTTCTTCTTTCTTTATCTTATCTTATCTTTCTCTTTCTCCCTCTTCTCTCTTTTCTTTCTGGTAGTCGTCGTTCTTCCCTATTTTCCTCTGCGTTTCTTTTTCTTTTTGCCCGTGTGTCTCTATTGATATATATAAGTTTAAATATATATAGATTTAATTTTGGGTTTCCAATTAAAATTTTCAATACAAATCTATTGAAGCTCATTTAATGTAATATTTCTCCTCAAGGTTTCATCTTTAAAATTTGCCATTTTCACCACTTTTGCCTTTTTTTTTTTCAATTCTTCATTAAATATAAAGTTTCACCTACAAACATAATTTAAGATAAATTAGGTAGAATTTAATCCAAAAGACAATAAAATATCATGATTTAGGGCTACAAATAAATGTACAAAATACACTTATCACACTCCAAACTTGAATTTTTGTTTGTGCTCAAACAAAATTAAAACTTAACAAGCACACAAACAAACAACGCTAATTATCTAATTGGTGGTCATTCAATCAAGTAAAGTAATAAAATTTAGCTAGCCAACCCGACTTTTTATCTCGGAATTGAAATCATGCACAGCTTCAAAATCACAATACATAAATTAAAATCCATTTTTCCAATGTAAAATCGACGTGTGTGTGTGAAGAATTAAGTATAATATTATGAATTCATAAGTTGTTTCAATTCCCGACCCTCAATGGTCAAATATTTTATTTCATCACTCGTAAGATTCACACACACCCAAACTTATTATTTTCACTCTTTTCCAATACGTGAACTAAGGTTAGATTTTTTTTACTATCCTCACCTCTCTAGTTTGGCAAAACTCCGCCAATCGCAATTCAATATTTCAATAAACAAGAATTCTCCATTAAGTTTGATTATTTCAATCTCTAGGACTTAACTAGGTTAACAATCTTTAAGTCAAATTTTCTTAAACATGTATTTGAGACATAACCAAGACATCTGGTGTGTCTTCTGTTTTATACACTTGTTTTTTCTACTTTCTTTTTCAATTCTTTTTTTATAATTTTTTTCTTTATTTGAAGCATTCTCTCCCTTAAAATTTTAAATAACCCATGTAACAAGCTTTCGGCTGATGACTCCCAAATCAGATGACCATAGGGTACCAGGTTTTTAAAACCCTTTCAAGTTTAATTGCTCAAGTCATAAATGTCAGGAAGATAAATTTTCTAATAAAATATTTTTTTTATGTCTTAATTAGTGTAACGTCTCTCATTTAACACCAATTTAAGCAAAACGACCTCTAACTTTAGATTTTCACCCAATTGCATCCTATTAACCTTACACAATTCACACAAAATTTTTAATTTCACACATGAAATTCCTATTTATCTCAACATCTTCCTACAACAGTGAAATCTTCAAATTATTCTAAATTTTGTCAAAAAATGTAAAATTTTGTGGTTTTGGGTTTAGCATCTATGGTCCACTATTTCAACCAATTCAATTATAAAATCAACTTATTACTGCACAATGCTTAATTTAATTCTCGTGCTTAATATATATCAAATTTCACATGGAAAAGAAAAATTAATCTAAACATGCAACTTATTCACCATTCATAGATTGATTCATGATTCAATATATTCGTTATTGCTAATCAAACTAACTAACTCACACAAACAAAAAAAAAATATTTTTATTTTTATTTTCATTTTTTTTGAAATGTTTTTCAATTGTTCAAACTGTTTATAGCAATAAAAACACATAAAAAAAATGAAAACTCATGTTTTCCACCCCAAACTTAAACTAGACATTGTCATCAATGTCTTTAATCCTAGATCTGCATATAAAGGGGTGGGGGAAGAAAATGAAGAAAAGATTCTCCTGATATGGCTTATAATTCAATGGTTAGTTTCCCTATTACTCCTGTTAGCTTTTGATCAATATTGGTTTAAATGTTCCGCGACGTTATCAAATAAAGTATCAAGATCAAATAATTGGAACAAATATTACTTAACTCTAACATTTATTAAACCAACTAACAAATCAAAAATATGAGAGGAAACGGGGTATTGGTCACAAATAAACTAAGTTATCCTAAAACTCAAAAATAAAATAAATAAAAAGAAAGTTTGGGTGACCTCCCAAGAAGCGTTTCTTTAAATTCATTAACTTGACTTTGTGCAATTGAATCACGGGCACCTAAAGAACGCTTTGGATGTCTTGCACATTTTCCTTCGTTTGACTTTGATCTACTTTTTATTTAGTTTCCAAACTTCTACCTTGCCATTTTCGATGTAATAAGACTTTTCTCTTTCATCTGATTCAATTTCAACCATGTAGACTTCCACTCCTATATGGGGCTTAATCACAAATCAATTTTTGGACAATCAATAAAGTCGGAAAAATGTGAGTTGATTTCATTCTCATTGATTGCCTCATCCTTATTTGATTCTGTTTTGATCAATACATCATTCTCTTTAATCTCTTCTTCCATAGTCTTCTAGGTAAGAAGGTATTTGTTAGTACAAATGCAACATTCTTAGAGGACAAGTACATAGGAGAACACAAGTCTACTAGTTAGATTCTATTGGAAGATGTATTATAACATGGTTCAAATAACTCGATTCCAAGGTTTTGCATAGAATCAAATAGTTATGACTTGGAACCTCCTACGGAACCTATGGTCACTAATGAGGTAAGTGAGCATGTTATGCCTACAGTACCTCATGAGATAGAACCAGAGGTAGTAGGAAACGAGGCACCCATTGATGTACCTCTACACACCCATCACAATGGGGATTATGAGAAGGTTCGTCCTGACCAAAGAAATGAGCAAGTAGTGGGAGAAGATGAAGGATCTTCAGTCAGACTGGACAATCAGGCACCTCAATCATTACTCATAGTGGGAGGGTTGTTAGACCACATTTTAGATACTTTCTCTATGAAGAGTCCTATCAGGCGATCTCTACTGAACAAGAAGAAGATCCCACTTCGTTGAAAAAGGAAATGGAAGATGCAGACTTTAAATCATGGAAATTTGTCATGAACTCAGAGATGAAATTTATGTATTCTAACAAAGTTTGGGATCTGGTGGATGTACCTAATGGGGTTAAACCTATAGGGTGCAAATGGGTCTATAAAAGAAAAAGAGGTATAGATAGGAAGGTTGAAACCTTCAAAACAAAGCTAGTGGCCAAGGGTTATACCAAAAGAGAAGGTGTCGACTATGAAGAAACCTTCTCATCGGTTGTCATGCTTAAATCTATTTGAATCCTTTTATCCATTGTCACTCATTACGATTATGAGGTTTGGCAAATGGATGTTAAGACAACCTTTTTGAATGGGCGTCTTAACGAGACTATCTACATGATGCAACCTGATGAGTTTATAAGAAAAAGGCTATAAAAGGACTTAAGTAAGCGTCCATGTCATGGAGTTTTTGATTTGATCAAACTATTAATACCTATGGTTTCGACCAAAACCTGGATGAACCCTATGCATACAAGCGTATGCAAGGGAAAAAAGTAGTTTTTTCTGATTCTTTATGTGGTTGACATTCTACTAATCGGAAATGATGTAGGGACATTATCATCCGTAAAGAAATGTTTGTTACAGTAGTTTGATATGAAGGACTTGGGAGATGCTAGTTAAGCTTTGGGAATCCGTATCTTGCGAGATAGGAAAAACAAAAGGATAGAATTATCCCAAACTTCATACATTGACAAAATATTGTCTAGATTCGCAATGTAGAATTCCAAAAGGGGACAACTCCCTTTTAGACATAGAATTCATCTATCTAAGGAGCATTCTCTCTAGACTCCGACATAGATAGATCACATGAAGAAAGTTCATTATGCATCGGCCGTGGGAAGCATCATGTATGATATGATTTGCACTAGACCACACATTTGTTATGATGTGGGTATTGTTAGTCGTTATCAGTCTAATCTAGGACCGTAACATTGGATAGCAGTGAAGCATATACTCAAGTACCTTCGGAGAATGATAGACTATATGCTCATCTATTCAGGATATGATCTGAATCCCATTGGGTGTACTGATTCCGATTTTCAATCCAATCGACTTTAGAAAGTCCACATCGGGTTCAGTATTTACACTAAGAGGTAGAGCCATAGTATGGAGGAGTATTAAACAATCTTGTATTGCCGATTCCACCATGGAGGCAGAGTATGTAGCAGCTCGTGAAGCTGCTAAAGAGGCTGTATGGTTCAAAAAGTTTCTCTTGGACCTTAACATTGTACCTTTGGCAATTGAAAATATAACACTTTATTGTGATAATAGTGGAGCGGTTGCCAATGCTAAAGAACCAATAAGTCATCAGTGCGGCAAGTACATTGAGAGGAAATATCACCTCATTAGAGAGATTGTTCATTGATAAGACATAACGGTTAGCAAGATTGCATCAACATATCATCTTGCATATCCGTTCACCAAGAGCCTATCAACTAAGGTTTTTGATGAGCATCTTGAGAGGACGGGTATTATTGATATGTCACATATACTTTAAAAAGGACAAGTAGGAGATTGTTAGTCTAATGCCCATTTTTATAGTAAGTATATTATAACGACATTTTGAATTAATGTTTCAATTATTTGTGTGTTAGAGTTTACAACGATGCTCTAAGGTTCCATGATCATATGGAATATAACAAATTGTATACTCGACGGTTTGGGTATAGTGAGACACAATTCGTTATATGATCAAAATATGTCGTTCACAATCGGTACATAAAGTTGGACGCTTTATGTTGATAAGATTGTGTTGTTCTTATTAAGATTTGTCTAGATTTGGAGATAACAACAATAACAATGTGGTTTTGAGGTACATTAAACGGAATTGCATGGATGACTGATTTATGACCGCTCAAAATGAGACACCACTCAATTATTGCAAGTCACCTAAATCCTGATCAAGTAATGTACCTTTAATGCTAATTCAAATTCTTTGAGATACCAATGAGTAAAGTCTTAATTAGAAGATTGATCTTGGTGCTTTGGGAATCTGAGCGAAGTAGTTAGAGATCATATACATGCAATAGTGAAATCTGTTAATCATCATGATGAGACGATCATCACTCTAAGATATTTTCTAAAGGGAATTGAACATGAGCTCAGTAGTCCGACGATGAGATCATTGGATTTGGTGTTGTAATGTGATCACAACGAATTCGCCTTATGAAATGGGACTTAGAGGGCAACACATGTTGAAGGTCAAAAATGTCATTTTGACGACTTCAACATATTGACGGTCAAACGGGGGTTGACTTGTAGAATGATGGTTGAAGGATAATGTTACCGAATCATAATTGGCTTGCATAACTTTCACTCGACTCAAGAGTGCAATCTCGAGTTTTTGGTAGAGTAAGTTGAGATTAATAGATGTATCTCAATTGGTCAAGAGTTGACCCAATTGGAAATATCTATTGGAGCTTGAGTCTTGTGGGTCCGACTAGGTCCCTCTTCTGGTTCCAATAAATGTGTGTGACTTAGTTGGTCTACTACAATAAAATTTTAAAAAAATTGTGCAAATATGAAACTCTTATTGTGTGGTATAAACATGCCCTTTTAGGGCACATTTCACAAGAATTAGGGTTTAGCTATTTTTCATTTTCTCAAAGAGGAAAGTGGCACCTAAGGAGACACGGGAGAAGACCTAAGGGAGGTTATCATCTCACCTTCATGTGTGGAGATTTAAATTAAACTCCTATGATCTTAAAGTGATCTAAGATCCACCATGCATTTGAGTTTAATCTTCACAGTAAAATCGATTTCATATTGTGATGATTAAATATTCATATCCAACAGCTTTTGCTTCTACTACACCTTTTTTTGCCATTAAAATTCATAGTTCAATTGATTTCGATTTGGGTTTTGAATCCACATCTTGCCAATTGGAATTTCTGGTATGGAGGTTTGTGGAATTTGGATTGTATCGTGACTCAATCATTTCTTCGTACAACTAAAAAAACGTAGACATAATTGGTTTTTGTCCAATAAAAACTTGTATAGGCAAGAAAATACAATACCAGATTTCTTTAAAAAAATCCTATTACACACCTAACTTGTCAGACTTGTTCTCCATGGACAGAAGTTATAATACCCATTTTGGGTACATCAACCGTCGGGGTATAATGTGGTAACACCATAAATTGCCACACCCATAGTGGGCATTATAATTCTTACGCACTGTGGGCTTCCTTTTTCTTCTTAATTGATTGAATATCGTAGTTTGAGGATGACAGTGAAGGTGAAGGAATAAGAAAGGGTTGGCAGTTGGCACTATGAAGCCTGAAGTCATGTTTTTGACATGCAAAACGTGTTTCATAAACACGATTTATTTTATGTTGAAGTTTGACATTTTTGATTTGTTAAACATTCCTATGACATGTAGCTGTCGTACGTTAGTTCACTAGTGCTTCAAATTTCTGTTTTATAGCCCTCCAAAAATAACTGAAAAAGTTCATACATCTCCCCACCCCACAAACCTGCTACAATATTGGAATGCCATATCAAAACGTCATCACATTCATTGCCTCCAAAACAATCAAATTATTTTCACAATTTCTGTAAACAAGTAAAGCATCCTTTTCCCATCATTTTTCCATAACCCCATCTCATTTTTGCTGGAGATGGAGAAGACACCTAGAGGACACCGCGTATGGCCGCCACCTACGGCCACCCTCCTGGTTCTTTTCTACCTCTTTGTTCCTACCTTTGCTGCCTTTACCCCACCTGATAATTACCTTTTCGATTGTGGTGCATCGTCCTCCACCACCCTCTCGAATGATCGCATTTTTGTGAGTGATTCAGATGCAAGAAAATATTTAGCCTATAAAGGAAAAAACATTCAAGTTTCTGTACCATCTGCCAATGTACCTTCACCCATTTATCTTTCGGCAAAAATCTTTGAAAAGGAATCCGCGGTTTTTACCTTCCATGTTACTCAGCCGGGTTGGCATTGGATTCGTCTACATTTCTTCCCGGTGCAGAACACTAATTATGATTTGCAGAATGCCATGTTTAAGGTTAAGACAGATGAATTTGTCCTTGTACAAGAATTCAAGAACAACGAAAACTTGAAATGGACTTTTAAAGAGTACCTAGTTAATGTAACAACAGAGAGGTTTTCGATTAAATTTGAGCCGGATGCTGATAGTTTTGCTTTCATTAATGCCATTGAGTTTGTTTCAGCCCCCGATATGCTGATTCAAGATTCTGGTTCAATGCTTTTCCCTAAAGGAGATTATTCCGGTTTAAGCAATAATGCGTTCCAGGCCATATATAGGCTTAATGTGGGGGGACCGATCATTACCCCGGAAAATGACACCCTTGGAAGATCTTGGGAGTCTGACCATCAGTACCTTGATCCAGGTGTTACCGCATCGAATGTTTCCGTTGCACCGAATATAATTGTGTATCCAGAGGGCGAATCACCTTCAATTGCCCCACCGGTGGTTTACGCATCAGCCATTGAAATGGCGGATGCCAATGTTCAGGTTCCTAATTTCAACATTACATGGAAAATGGACATTGATACTGCATTCACTTACCTTGTTCGTCTGCATTTTTGTGACATTGTGAGCAAATCTATGAATGATCTCTACTTTAATGTGTATATCAATGGGAAGGCGGGTGTGACTGGGCTCGACTTGAGTACTCTTACGGGGAGCTTGGCATCGGCTTACTATACTGATATTGTCGTGAATTCTTCCATGGTTACGAGCCTTAGCCCGCTGATTGTTCAGGTTGGTCCAATGAATGAAAACACGGGCACGAGAAATGCGCTCTTGAATGGTCTTGAGGTTTTCAGGGTGAACAATTCCGTTGGTAGTCTAGAAGGCGAGTTTGGTGCAGATGGAAAAACGGCCAATGGTTCGGGGAAAGGCACGGTGGCAGCAGTTGGGTTTGCAATGATGTTTGGAGCTTTTGTCGGATTAGGTGCAATGGCTGTCAAATGGCAAAAAAGGCCTCAAGATTGGCAGAAGACAAAAAGCTTCTCTTCTTGGTTACTTCCTCTCCATGCCACTGATTCAAGCTTTGTGTCGAAGTCGTTAGGTTCTCGGAAAAGTCAATTTTTTTCATCAACGATGGGATTAGGCCGATACTTTTCGTTTGCTGAACTGCAGGAAGCGACCAGGAATTGGGATCCAGCGGCAATTATCGGTGTTGGTGGATTTGGCAACGTATATCTCGGAGAAATCGAAGATGGATTGAAAATAGCCGTGAAACGAGGCAACCCCCAATCCGAACAGGGCATTAATGAATTCCATACTGAGATACAAATGTTGTCCAAACTCAGGCATCGCCATTTAGTGTCCTTGATTGGATACTGTGATGAAAATTCCGAAATGATCCTCGTATATGAATATATGTCGAATGGACCTCTCCGGGATCACCTCTATGGAAAGGACTTGCCATCCCTTTCTTGGAAGCAAAGGCTCGAAATCTGCATTGGGGCCGCGCGTGGGCTGCATTACCTACACACAGGCGCTGCACAGGGCATCATTCATCGCGATGTCAAGTCCACAAACATCTTGCTCGACGGCAATTTCATTGCGAAAATGGCTGATTTTGGCCTTTCCAAAAACGCTCCAACATCAGAACAAAATTATGTGAGCACAGCTGTGAAAGGGAGTTTTGGGTACTTGGATCCCGAATACTTCAGAAAACAACAACTTACTGACAAATCTGATGTGTACTCTTTCGGAGTCGTTCTTTTGGAGGCTTTATGTGCTCGTCCTGCCATTAATCCGGCATTGCCAAGAGAGCAAGTGAACTTGGCAGAATGGGCAATGCAGTGGAAACGAAAAGGCCTACTCGAAAAGATTATCGATCCTACACTTGTTGGACACATCAATCCCGAGTCAATGAAGAAACTTGCTGAAGCTGCAGAGAAATGTTTGGCAGATTATGGTGTCGACAGACCTACCATGGGGGACGTGTTGTGGAATTTAGAGTACGCTTTGCAACTGCAAGAAGCGTCGTCTATAGGAAAGGCCGAGGAAGAAAATCAGACGTCCCCAAATCCGGCATCTCATCCCATAGTTTCTCCTCTTCCTGCTGGTTCTGCATCAGATCATAGGCCTGCTTCTACAGCTGATGAGAATAGGAATCCTGCTGAAGTTCAAGCCATTAGCAATCACTCTGAAACTGCTATGCGTGCAAATTTTTCTGCTCTCAGTGGCCGATAAACAATATTAGGTCGTCTGATTAGATGGACTGTACATAACTACATAGCATCCAACATTGAAGAAGAGGGAGGAATAAGCTAAAATCTTGTTCATTCTTGATTCTACGATCAAGTTATACCTAGAGATCTCGATTCTCATCTATTAGTACATTTTAGTTTTATCTTATGTATAATCTTATGTGGTATACTGTTTGTATAGATATTGTTGTTACATTGTATATCATTTATAAGTATAAATTTGTATCTATTAATTAGGAGAAGATCATGGGATATATGAGCTTTCTCACTTTGATTGTATCAAGGATCTTGGTTATTATTGTAGAGGGTACGGCTCTACGTGATCACGAGTATTATTTCTTCTAAATTCTAAGGGTATACAATATTTTTATATATTTCATACTTCTATTATTATCGCAGTCACCTTGATCCACTAATCAAAATTCTTGACAAGACAAGTGGCACGTGAATCGAGATTCCTACCTTTGAGGTCAGACAAAGCAAAAGTCCGACCTGAAGTTTTCTTAATTTCATTTAAGTTGAATCAAGAGGTGCCACGTCACTTTTTGACACCAATAATTTGACACTAGTAGAAGGGTCTTTCCTTGTGAAGTTATGAGTCAAAGTAAAAGTTGGAGGAGCCGCAACGGCTCTAGGACAAGAACACAAAATGCGAATATCTCCGACAGTTTCACAAGGAGTAATGTCAATGTCAAAGAATCTTCTACGGGAAAAAATGCCAACCAAATCGAAAACTTGACTAACGTGGTTCATCGGATTGAGCAAAATTGAACTTCCAAGTTTCTCAATAGCGGATTAGTTAGTGGAAAGTGATGTTTGAATTTAATTGTTGTATTATGCATGAAGCATTTACATGTACTATAACTTATATGGATGTTTGGCATCTAAATTATTATTTATGGATTCGATTATCAAAATTGCAATAATTCCTCGACTATTTGACATTATTAAAAGTCTGTTTGAGCCACATTATAATGAGAATGAGAATGAAAAATATAGCCGTTATGGGTCCCACACAAGAGATAGAAAGTTTGAATTTTAATGTCGATGTAATGAATAACGGTCATATTTTTCATTATAATGAAGAAAAAATGTGGCTCAAACGGGGTCTAAATTTCTTTATATTTTCGTTTGGTTGATGGTGCACAAATTTTTGAATTAAAAAAAAAAAAAAAGAGTTTTTCGAGCTTACAACTAAAATCATGAGGAAGAACTAGGACTCACTTGAAACAATAAAAAAGAGCGTTTGTTCGGGTGAGATTTTTCCAAATGAATATAATTTTTTTTTAAATCCGTACTTGAAAAGTAGGGAAAAAAATGTTACTGGTCACATGAAATGTGCGATTAAAATGATATTGGAATTTATTTTTTTATTAAAAATATCTACCAAACAATAATTTGATGATAAAGTACACATGGAAACTAATATTATATGGATATGTGATTAAGTTAATTGATAATAGATCCACTCCCTCCAACATTTATAATCCAAGAACTTGGGATAATCTTGATACTATGTCCTACAATTTTCTTTAGGGAAAGGGTCCTAAATTTAATATTTCTAGATGTTTCTCTTCAACTCTTTTACTCATTATTATCAAATGGTGAGATTTGTTACAAATTATTTAGAGATTTATAAAAGAAAGTCGATTAATAAATAAATGATTCAGTGACCGAAACATTTCAACGTCACACTTCACTCTTTTAGAGTTTCACATAAGACATCCAAAATCTCAGGACCTAATTGATATAAATACTCATTGTTTTAAAAAAAAAACATTAAAATTTATATATTTTAGCATCTAAAAAAATGCAGTATAACTTGAAACCTTGATTGAGTCTTATTGTTTAAAATTTGTTTTTTTTTTTTTCCTAAAATCATTTTTAATCATAATTTTTTTAATAATATAATTTTATAAATAAATCCTAAATTTTTCTTCACATTTTTAACCACATTCTTTAAAAAAAAAAAATGCTTTTTATAAAACATTCTCAAAAATGGGCTCAAACAAGGGATGTGAATTTCAGCCAAATTATAAAGAGTAATGATATTTATATTTGATACACATTAAAATTTTTATTATCATTTTTCTACTCATTTTCAACCACACATTCTTTAATAAAATAATATTTTCTATCATATCAATAATTTTTCATTCTTTTTCAACCACACATTCTCCATCAGTTTACTATTTCAGAATACATTCTTCAAAAATAATTTGGCTCAAAAACACTCGTAACTTCACCGGGGTCATCAGGTGATGTTAGATAATATGCTAAATGAAATGTATAATGTTAAATGACTTACTTATTATTTAATATCATATTAGCTGACAATGTCCACCGAGATCTTAGGATGCGCAGCCTGCGCATTATAGCACCCTCACGTTGAATTGTGGGCCAAATCCGAAAAAGTGCAAAAAAATGACAATTTAAATAAATGGAAAATATGAAATTAGCTGACTGTTTACAAATCAATCACCTTCAAGAAACTCTCCACATTCCACCAAAAAGAAACCCGTCTGCCAAAAAAAAACCCTTAAAATTTTCATCTGCTTCTTACATTCTTTAAGTTGGGTGCTATTAAAGTGTAAGTCATTTTACTGTTTGTTTAGCTGACCATTTCCGGAAAATGTTGATGATTTATTCTTGTTCTATGTGGAGTTGCTTCTCTCTTTTTTATTTCTTTGTTGGATTAATTTGATACGTAAAAAATGATCCTTTTGCTCAAAATTATGTTAACCCATGTTCTATAGTACGAAATTTAACATGCACGCAGTTTTCATGTTGAAATATTTAATGGTTTGTTTTTTGTTGTTGATTTCAGTGCTCAGTGGTCCCAATGGAGGAAGAAGATAGTTCCAGTGGTAATCTCTTCGTCTTTGATACTCTCTTCATACACTGATTCACACACATGTTCCTACACATGTATATGTATAGGTGTTTGTATCATTTTATTATAAAGTAAATGTCATTTTAAGTTTTTCTTTTTTTTTGTCTGTTCGTGTTGATTTTAGTTGCTTTTATTTGGTTGTTCAAGTGGTATCTATCTTATTTGGAAAACTATGGTTTGGGGTGTTGATTTATTGTTAGTTTGGATAGAAAGAAAAAAAAATCAGGCCTCTTTTTTTATACTATTAGATTACAGTTTCATTGATGATTTATTACTAGCTACTTCATCGATCGATTTTGTTTGCTTGCTTTTTGATCTTTAAGAGCATCTCCAAGAGCCTCGTCACATGGATATTGATTTGATGATTTAATCTACTTGTTGATGGTTTTAAGGAAATCCGACTTGCACGGAAATTGTTTCTATTTGATTTGTGGTTTTTTTACTATCTTATCTTGTTGTGGTGACTGACCCTTTGAAATGCATCATACTTGAGATAGTGTAGGCACATCCAATGCATTATCCAAGTTGTTGCTCATTAGAAAAATGTTAAATAGGTATACCCATAGTATTAAAACCAATTTTCTTGTGAAAGAAAAAGATCTATTGATTGTCCCAGATCAGAATAAACACCTAAACAAATTTATCATCTCATACACAACATTAGCTCCCACAGGGATGCAAGTTCCACTACTTTCTTTATATTTTATTATTTTATGGTACTCTTTCGGTTGTAACTTTTTAATTTCTAGTTGCTCTTTCTTTAGTGCTTCCATTCTCAATGCTATGCTCATTACTTTAGAACTGTTAAAATCTCTCCAGATTTCGCGATCAACGTAACAGTTTCTATTTTGGTATCTGC
The DNA here is from genome assembly GCA_019097785.1 of Fraxinus excelsior. NCBI lineage: Eukaryota > Viridiplantae > Streptophyta > Magnoliopsida > Lamiales > Oleaceae > Fraxinus > Fraxinus excelsior. The sequence continues at coordinate 30,950,915 of CM032633.1, forward strand.
ATTTAAGCCCATGAAGAGTTTCTTGATATAAATCGGAGACCAGACTCTCAAGAGATGTTCCATTTTTCCTATCAAAGAGCAAAATACGTATAATGAAGTCCATCCTATTATCTTTGGATTTGTAATTTTAAGTTTTTAACCGCAGGATTGTTTTACAAAAAGCGGAGAAGGTTGTATACTGATGAAGGAAGTGGGCACAGCCATGCAGCCTTCGATTCTGGTTGGCATTATGAAACTAACTGGCGAGGCCAAGAAACTAGTTTTACGGATTTAGATCGGCCTGATCCCTTGTCTATCAACAATTTGGCAAAAGACTTGGATGCTGGCAATTTTGGAAGCGTAAGTAAATATATGAGGGAGCTTCTTGTGCAGAAGAAGCAGGCATTAGATGCTCGCTATACAATGGATCCCGTACTTCCATATAAGTGTTCCGTAGTCCAGAATAAAGAGGTACCGAAGGCAACTGGACTAGCTCCTACCAGTGTCATTATCTTAGAGGATGATGATGATGATGATGGAAGTAGTGCTGCTGTCAAACAGTTTGTTCCGTCTGCACAGCTCCTCTCTTCATCTGAGCCTGTTTTTATCGATTTGGACAATGAAGAAGAAATAAGTGAGAATCGTTTTTGTTCCTACCAAGGATTTGAGTTGAAGAAGTCTGTTGACAACCTACTTATGGAGGACTTTGTAGTAAGGAACTTCTGGTGTTTTTTTTTTTTTTTTTTTTTTTTTTGGGTTCAATTTTTCCCATATAACTGTTTTCAAGTGACATTACTAGTCATACGTCCATTCAAAGGATTATTTATAAAGATGAATGAGTTTTGTTCCATCGAAGTAATGACAAAGATTAGGAGAAACGCTCATTTGTATTTTAGTTGACGATTATGAAATAAATTAAAACTTTCCGTACCTACAGTCGTATTAAGAAAATTCATTGTTGGAAATGTAGCTTTAATAGTCTACTCAATTGTTTTCATTGTTGGAACTTGGATCTACGTTGAAACTCAAATTTCTAGAGGAGATGGATTTGTTGCTGGTGAAAAGGAACTAATTAATAATCAGTTGCAGGAACGAGACTATGTCGAATCTCAATGTTCAAGAGGAGATGGATATCTTGCTGGTGAAAATGAACTCATTAACAATCAGTTGAAGGAACTGGACCATATTGAAACTCAAAATTCAAGAGGAGATGCATATTTTGCTGGTAAAAATGAACTGATTAACAATCAGTTTCAGGAAGGGGACTATGTAGAATCTCAAAGTTCTAGAGGAGATGGATATCTTGCAGGTGAAAATGAACTGATTAATGATAAGGGTCTATATGTTGGCACAGAGGATGACTTGGAAATGGAGGAAGGGGACAGACAATCGGACACCTGTTCTGATTGTCTTACTGGTATTTGGAATGAGATGACAGTTGCATTAGAGTGTTCAAAGGTATTCTAAGTCCATTTTCATTATGTTCTACTAATTGATATTATCGTTATTATATTTGATCTTTGCTTCTTCAACATTGCTTGACTTATATTTTTGTTTGTTCTAAATACATGTATGATTTTTGGTCTCTGTTCCCTGTGCAGCACTTTCTTTGTTTCCTTATTTTATCAATTTGCATTTCTTTAGTTTGCTATTCCATCAAATTTGAATGCCAAAATCTTTGCTTCCAATGTTGAGGCAACAATTCAAAATTTGCTAGTTTCTCTAAAGTTAATCACTATGGACCTCTTTATGGAATGTTTGGCACGGACGATTATTGGGTAGGACTAGACAGCGTTAAAAATGAAAAAGAAGCTAAAATTTTCGATTATATTGTCTAGTCCAGTTCATTACTGTGAAACATACTCTTAAAGTATTATTATGCATTCTAGAAGCACATTGTTAAGAAATCCATTTTTATTTGCTAAATTTATTGATCACTGTGAAGTTCCATCATCATTAACTTGTTCTTTTTGAAATGTGGTAGGATTTTGCTGCAGATCCTCTATTAAATGAAAAGGAAGCTGAGACCAGAGGAGACTGCGAACATTCCTTTATAATGAAAGATGATATTGGTGAGGTTTGCCGCATATGTGGAATCATTGGGAGAAGGATTGATACCATTATTGAGTACAATTTCTCCAAGGTTGGCTCATCTCTTTTTCTTATATCAATTTTCTTTTTATGTATTATCTTTCTGGTTTTCTTGTGAAGTTTGGGAGTTGATATACAGCTGTCATAATTATGTATTAGGTGAAATATTTCTTTTTGTTTACAATGATGCACCTGTAGGGATCACTACATTGTTCTTTGTTCTGGATTTATGGACCTTTCATTATGGTATTTCTACATTTGCCACAGTAAATTTGTTACAAATTCATATCTGCTATTACATTAGGGTACTTTTCTTCTTTTTACTTTGTTAATATAGCGACAATGCCGCACACACGACTTTGTTTTATTCTTGCTTTGTTTAAGTTTTTGTATTTCTAAATTTTCCACATTAAGTTTGTTATACATTAAATTGCTTCAATCATTAGTTTTCTTTTCTGCTTCCACTTTGCAAATATAGTGGCAAAATAGCATAGTCGAATTCACTTCCCTCATTTGTAATGTCAAAAACAACCAATTTGAGTGCCATTTATTTTTATGGAATTTTTTGATCAAATAAATACAGGTGTAAGTGACATCCTTCCTTTTACAACAACAATAATTACACAAGAATTCTTTTAAATAATTCAGTGTTAAGATTCTTAGTGTACATCTCTGGAGAACAGAGTCATACATACTGATTACACCGGGATTCGATGGATCTTGATCTTATCGAGTTAGGTCTGCTCTCAGCGAAGAAGATTTAAAATGCTAAAGGAAAAAATGTAGACAACGTTGTTTATTCTACCTGCTATTTTATGTTTTTTTTATCTAAAATAAACCTCGACCTGTGTCCCCATTTGAACCAATTCATGTTTGTCTGATTCAACTGATTTCCTTTTTCTGATTTATATTCAGGGTACGAAGAGTACAAGAACTTACAGATGTGAAGGACGGACTACCAAGGACCTGGATCAAACTGGAATCCTTCCTGATGGGTTTAAACCATCTGCTACTGATTTCTCTGTTGCTGACATTTACCCACATCCACGGCACAAGAGGGAGATGAAGGCTCATCAAGTCGAGGGATTTAATTTTCTTGCAAGCAATCTGATGACAGATAGTCCGGGTGGTTGTATTATGGCTCATGCACCTGGTTCGGGAAAAACCTTCATGATAATCAGTTTCCTCCAGAGCTTCATGGCCAAATATCCATTTGCAAGACCACTTGTCGTACTGCCAAGGGGCATCTTGGCAACCTGGAAGAAAGAGTTCCTTAGATGGCAAGTGGAATGTTGGCCTTTATATGACTTCTACTCCATTAAAGCAGACAGTAGATCTCAGCAACTACAAGTTTTAAGTGATTGGGCAAAAGAGAGGAGCATTTTGTTCTTGGGGTATAAGCAGTTCTCTTCCATAGTGTGTGATAGTGGTACAGGCAAAGCTGCTATATCTTGTCAAGAGATATTGTTGACAGTTCCGACTATTCTAATTCTAGATGAAGGTCACACTCCAAGAAACCAGGACACGGATATTTTGACCTCCCTCGAGAACGTTCAGACACCATTAAAGGTGGTGCTCTCTGGAACACTGTACCAAAACCATGTCAAAGAAGTCTTCAATATTCTAAATCTTGTTCGTCCTAGGTTTCTGAAACTGGAGACTTCTAAAGCAATCAAAAGGCGAATCTTGAGCAGGGCAGAAATTTCAAGTACAAGGAGCTTGCTGAAAAAGGTCACAGAAAATGATTTCTATGATTTAATAGAGCACACAATATCAAAAGACGCTAACTTTAAGAGGAAGGTGACTGTAATACAAGATCTGCGGGAAATGACAAGAAAAGTTTTACACTATTACAAGGGAGACAACTTGGATGAACTTCCAGGTCTTGTCGATTTCTCCGTCTTTCTTCAGCTCAGCCCCAAGCAACAAACTGAAGTTCAAGAGCTTAGAAACATAGGCCGAAAGTTCAAAATAAATTCAGAAGGAAGTGCAGTTTATGTTCATCCACAGTTGAAGAATTTCTCAAAGAATTCTGGGGTGAGAGACAGAGTTGACGAGGAGAAAGTTGATTCAATTTTGAAGAAACTTGATCTGAGAGAAGGTGTAAAGGCAAAATTCTATCTGAATCTTCTCCAGCTTTGTGAATCTAGTGGTGAGAAGCTTTTGGTCTTCAGTCAGTATCTCCTGCCTCTAAAATTCTTGGAGAGACTCAGTGTAAAAGTGAAGGGTTATAGTCTTGGCAAGGAAATGTTCATGATAACTGGTGATTCAAATTCTGAGACAAGGGAGATTTCTATGGAGAGATTCAACAATTCATCGGATGCTCGTGTGTTCTTTGGTTCGATCAAAGCCTGCGGTGAAGGGATATCTCTTGTCGGGGCTTCACGTATTATTATATTGGATGTTCATTTGAACCCATCAGTAACCCGCCAAGCAATAGGACGTGCATTTCGACCTGGCCAAGTGAAGAAGGTATACACATACAGATTGGTTGCTTCCAACTCGCCAGAAGAGGATGATCACATAACCTGCTTTAAGAAGGAATCCCTTGCGAAGATGTGGTTCGAATGGGATGAATATAATAGTCGCCAAAATTTTGAAATGGAGACTATAAATGTGAAGGATTGTGGGGATTTGTTTTTGGAAAGTGATCAAATGAATGAAGATGTCATTGCTGTCTTCAAAAGGTAAGGAAACTTCGTTTTCTTGAATGCTTTCTTTCTGTATTCGCTTTTAAATTTGCTTTTGCACTTTTTCAGGTAAATGATGACCAAATTCTAAGGTTCTTCGAGTAATAGTCTATCCTGGTCATGGAACTCGCGATGAATTTCTTTGCTACAGAAATTGTTGAATTGATCTTGGAAAGGTGGAAGTCATGAAACTGTTGCAAGCTTCCGACCGAGAATGAAAGATCACTTCAGTTTCTACATCTTTGAATTTGCTTGTTTCGGGCTGGTCATAATCTAAAGCAGATGCTATGAATACCAACTCCAGATAATATGTTTGCAAGCTACTTCATATGAACTTGCTTATAGTGTTAATTTAGTGGTTGAGGTCACCTTTTTGTTTTGGACAAAGCGTGGTATTTCATTAAATTATATTGCCGAAACAATTACAAAATAAAGTTCAGAACGCAATCCACCTGTGCGAACCTCTGTTGCGCACACACTTTAGTTAGGGTAGTATATCGGAGACGTGTCAATATTAACACTCTTTGGATACTCTACCATAATCATTTTTCTATTTTTTTTAGAAATATTATTATTTTTAATTCAAATTTATTAGTAAATAACAAATAAAAAGTCGTATTTAAAAATTTTCATTAAAAAAAGTAATAATAAGTATAAAACTAAATTTATACAATATAATGAAGAATTTAATCTATGTGTCGTGTCAGAACTTTTTTGAAAAATCATGTGAATTGTATCAGATACACTTGTCCGTGTCGGTGCACCATCGGTGTGAACTAACGGGGGACAAAACAACTAGATGGTGGGCTACATTATTCCCCGGCCACGGCAACCTCTTTGTGCATCTCTAACCACTGCTCCCAACCCCAACAAATTCATCAAGGACTGCAGCATTTGAGTTTAGTTTCAATTCACCATCTGGTGAACCCTTTCCTGCCATAAACCACCAGGTTTCTGTCCCGCCAGAGAACCCACAATAGGCAACAGATCATCTCAAACTCGGTTCGATCCTTAATGTGCGAGCGTCGACACCCATATCAAGATTTGTAGTACTATCAATCCTATTGAGAAGTGGGTGTTGACACCCGTAGCCCGAGTATCGACACAAATCTTTATGAGAAGTTAAATAATTAAATTTTAACATTAAGGTGTCATTACCAAGAGCTCGAGTATCAATATCTTGCCAAATAGGTTCCAAACCTATTGGCTATTGGGGGGATCGTGTGAATTTTTTTAATCAAATTCATTTTTTAACCATCGGTTATCCTCGTTGATATGTGAGTTAATATTGAAACCAAGAGGAAGAACAATTTTGGAGGGAAATTATTTTCATTACTTAAGAATCAATATAGCACCTATAGATTAAATAGGCGTGAAACAAAAAACGGGTGGGAAGAAAAAACTAACAGGTGGCATAACTAATCTCCAGCTTGGAAAAGGAAAGAAGAAGTTAACTAAGTTTCTAATTACAAACTAACTTCCAATCACAGTAAGAAAAGAATTAAAAGAAAATAATATTTCTAATACTCCCTCTCAAGATGTGCGTAAATATCTTTTACACACATCTTGGACAACAAATGAGCAAGATTTGAAGGAGGTAAAGGCTTGGTGAAGAGGTCTGCTAGCTGATGTTTTGAACGAACAGGTAGTAGCTTGATAACGCCAGCATTAATCTTGTCGCGTATGAAGTGACAATCCACCTCTATATGTTTCGTTCTTTCGTGAAAAATAGAGTTGGTGGCAATTTGAATAGCAGCCTGATTATCGCAATAGAGTGCGGCTGGAGCTGATGTGTAAGTTTGAAAATCATTCAACAACTATTTGATTCATGATATTTCACTCACGGCTGAAGCAATTGCTCTATACTCTGCCTCCGCTAAAGATCGAGAGATAGTAGATAGTAGGCTGCTTCTTGGATTTCCATGGAACCATTGAGCTGCCAACAAAAATAAAAAACACAATGGTGGATTTTCGAGTATCAACACATGATCCCCAATTAGCATCTGAAAAAGCTTTAATGTTGATGACTGCATTTGAGCTAATTTGTGATGGAAATAAAAGACCTTGTCCAGGGTGACTTTTTATGTATCTCAACAAGTGATGAATTGCCTTTAGATGTGTTATTCTTGGTTGAAAGAACAAAGCTCGAGCAACATTTAACAGGTGCTGATGTTTTCTTTCTACAACGGAGTTTTGTTGTGGTCTCTCAACACAGTTGAACTGATGTATTACTCCCTTCTCAGCAAAAAAAATTTTACAAGACAATTCATGCTCATTATCTGATCTGAAACACTTAATTTTGGCATCAAATTATGTAGTGACCATATTAAAAAAAACGAATTATTGCAGCCTCTGCATCAGATTTATGATGTGACATAGGTAAATCTGGAACAATCATCAACCAAGGTTAGAAAGTATTTTTGGCCTGCGTGTGAAGTTACATGGTATGGCCCCCATATGTCACATTGCAATAAATCAAAGGGCTTATCAGATAGCTTATTATGTGAATCAAAGGATAACCTTCTTTGCTTAGCCATGAGACAAATATAACATGGAATTTGTCTACTCAGATTTGAAACATTACTGGAGAATTGATTCCTTAGGGCATCTACTCTTTTAAAGGACAAATGTCTAAGTCTATTATGCCATATACAAGCGGATACATTGCCAACAAAATTATTTGAAATGAAATCAAACTTTCTGGTATCAAGTACATACAGTCCTTCAAATGTATTACCCCTGCCAATCATCCTCATGGTGGTATTCTCCAGAATTTGAAACTGATCCTGAGAGAATTGCAATGTGAGTTGGGAATCCATAGCTAATGCACTAACTAATAGCAAATTAAACTTGAATTGCGGCACATATAAAACATCATGTAACATCATGTTAGGACTTAGCTTGATTTCACCACATAGATTGACAATTATCTTGGTATGATTTGGCAGAGTAATGCTAGCATTTTCGACTGATCTCATGGTTACAAATGCTTCAGCATTACAACACACATGTTTAGTAGCTCCCGAGTCTACTATCCAAATATCTTTAGTGGCAAAAACAGGATCAACAGATATTGAGTGACAAATAGTTGCAGTACCTATAGTAGTTTGATGTTTCTCGAGTTCAGTGGGATTATTACTTGAGTTCTGTGCCAAATTGGATAACATGCTCATCAGTTGCTGGTACTGATTGGAATTCAGATTTTGTATAAAATCCCCTGCTGCTGATCCAGATGCTGGTTAATAGACATTTGATTGACATGATTATTTGAAGAATAACCTTGAACATTTTCCCTAGATCTTGGTTTATATCCAGGAGGATACCATGTACTTTATAGCATTCATCAACAGCGTGTCCATGGAATTTACAGTTAGTGCAATAGGGCTTATCTTTCCTCTTGAAGTTAGCCACATTCCTAAATCTAGAACCCTCATATCATGAGTTATGATTCACCATTGGTTTAGCAGCATCAAATCTGACAGAAAAGGCTGCAGCAACTCCAGTAGATGTGTTATCAGATCCTAAACTATGTGCATTTATCTTTCTCTAATTTTCTTCTTGCACCATAAGAAGGATTTGCCCCTAGCTTGAGAGAAGGATTCATTCAATCCCATAAGAAAATACATGATATATTCCATCTGATGATATTTATTCATCTCTTTAACTCCTCCACATGTGCATTTTCCACAATTGCAACTAGGTCTAAAATTGATTAACTCTTCCCACACGGTCTTCAATTTAGTGAAATAGACACTGATTGAAGTTTGATCCCGAGTCAAGTTCATTAGCTCTTCTCTCAGTTGAAAAATTCGAGGTCCATTGCTTTGTTGAACCTCTCTTTGAGATTATTCCAGATCTTATGGGCTATAGAAGCATAAATGATGCTGGTAGAAATCTCTTTCGAAACTGAGTTCAGTATCCATGACATAAGAATATTGTTGTTTCTAATCCATGAATTGACTAATTCTGGATTCGATTAATCGGGTTTTTTCATAGATCCATCTATAAAAGAGATCTTATTCTTCACCGAAAGGGCGATTGTTATCGCACGGCTCCATGATGGATAGTTCTCTCGGGTGAGTAACTAAGACACGAGTATTAATCCAGGATTATCTGAATGGTGAAGAAAAAATGGACCAGATGGTTCATCGATGGCTGATTTGCTCACATATGATTGCGCATCAGTATTGATTTGGTTATTTACTGGATCCATATCAGCAAAAATGAAAAGAAACTCTTAATAATTTCGAGATTCAGAGTTGAGCAGCAATTGCTCTGATACCATATTGAAACCAAGAGGAAGAACAATTTTGGAGGGAAATTAGTTTCATTACTTAAGAATCAATACAACACCTATAGATTAAATAGGCGTGAAACAAAAAATAGGCGGGAAGAAAAACTAACAGCCGGTATAACTAATCTCCAGCTGGAAAAGGAAAGAAGAAGCTAACTAAGTTTCTAATTACAAACTAACTTCCAATTACAATAAGAAAAGAATTAAAAGAAAATAATATTTCTAATAGTTAATGACATAATAATACTGGAAAAATCATGATGATCTCGAGCGTGTTACACAAGCACATTAAGATTGAACTTCATTTTATTTGAGATGGAATGTTTATAAAGGAATTACTCATATGCTATGTTCCCTCAATAGATCAAACAACTTGTATCTCCACAAATTACTTTGTGAACCACGACTCCATAAACTCTAGACCAAACTCAACGTTTCCCAATCCCTATTTCATTTGAGGATATTGAGATTACTCATGATCGTTAGTTTAGTCATCTAGAAGATTCTATTATTTGTATCATTGCACGTGTACATCACTTGACACTCTTGGGTATCCATTATTTTAGTTCGACTATACCGTTACTAATTTTTTTAATTTTTTAACAAATTTGACCAAATTCGAGACCGAGCTGGTGGAGCTCGTAAAATGAATAGTGGAATTGATCTGACTAATGAAATGAATAAAATATTTATATAAATATATGAAGACCAAAAGAAGAAGAAAAACATTTTATTACCGAAAATATAATTGAATAACGCATTTTGTTAGCTAAGGTACGAATTTGGTCAATTTTAATAGAAATTAAACATAAAATAGTAAAAATTCCTATCAATTAAAGTGATAAAATAATCTTAACCATTAATTTAAATTAATCTAATGATTTTGATCTTTTAATTTTCACCAAACTGAAGCATACTTATAAAACATAAATATGCTTTAGTTGAAATAAACTGTCTTCCACTAATTTCCCGACTCTGCTCAATTCGATACTTCCAATACGCACCATGCGCACGTTAGCATTCTCTCGTCAAATTGTGGGCCAAAGATGAAATGGCAAAAAAATTATTAAAAAAACAAAACAAGAATGACTGTCCTCCTCACTATTCTCAGTTTCTGCTCACTGCCTTGAAACTTTAGTTTGACAAGAAACCCTTCAATTTTTCATCTGCTTCTAGCTATCATTCTTCCCCAGTTTCCATAAATGTAAGTGATTTATCTGTTTATAGGTAAACCATTTCTGCAAATGTTAGTATTTTCTCTTTCAGGGTAATCTTTTCGTTGTTGGGTTTAAATTCCCGGGAATTGATGATACTTTAAATTTGATCTTTATTCTCAAAATCATTTTAATTCGTGTTCTATCGTGCGGAAATCAACATGCACGTCTTTTTCGAGTTGAAATAATTAATGGTTTTTTTTTTTCATTTTTTTACTGTGAATTTTGTGTTCGGTGATAGCGATGGATGTAGCAGAAGAAAGCAATTCTAACACCCCACCTCCAGAAAGGTCTTCGGCTAGTAGTTACATGGGTAATCTCTCTTCACAAGTAAATTTTCACGCATGTTCATGCATATGTATCATGTTTGAAAGAATATATCATATAGGCTTCTCTTTTATTTTGTTATGTTAGATTTTTAGATATAGAAATACGATATAAGATCTTGGATCATCATGTTAATCACAATCAATATTGCGGAATATATTTTAACTTAAGGGGTGAACTCCCTGTTTTTTAATGAACTAGCCTGTTTAGTGATATTTTAACAATTTATTTTCAGTTTTACCCCTTAATCAGGCTCAATTCAAGTCCCAATTTCCGGTTTGAGCCAATCCAGTCATTAATATATACTCGTAGATTATGATTTCATTTTGACAATTTGTTATTTGCTACTTATATTTTCAATGTTTGTTTGCAAGTTAGAGTTTTAATTTTGTAAATTTGTTATATTGTATATTTGCTGGTGTTTGTTTTTGTTAAGCTTTGCTTATGTCTCATCCCTGACTTTTTTTTTTTTTTTTTTAATTCTTTCATTTCTTTGAGTTATATTATTCATTTGTCTTGAGGTTTATGCCTCAAACTGTTTTGAGGCTTATGCCTTGCCTAATGAGATGAAATGACTTTGTACCAGATCGAGTCTTTAAATTTATACTTGTTTGTGTTTTTTCACTTGCAAGAGAATTGGTTCTATTTAACTCAGAAGTTTTTGTAATTATATTCTCTTATTATTGTGATATCACTCGAAAAGCATCTCCCTTGCCTTTTGAGTTGGTGTGGTACGTCCGTTGCATGATCTAAGGCATTCCTAATAGGAAAGCCTGCAGTGTTGAAAACCATTTTTTTTTTAACTGAAAGAAAAAGATTCTCTCTCTCTTAAATTAGGAATATACAAACGAGTTTATCATATCATACACAACTTTAGCTCTCATACAGATGAAACTTGTTCTGCTACTTTCTGTTATTTTATGATTTCAAAAATCTGTGGTACATTTTACATTCTAACTTTGTATTTCTGGGTTTTCTTTCTTTAGTGTTTCTATTCTCAATGTTTTACTCATTAGTTTAAACCTATTAAAATCTATCCTAGATTTCGTGATCAATATTCCACTTTGGCTTCTAATTCATTCCTTAGCCCATGAATGGTTTCTTGATATAAAGCAGAGATCATGCTATCAAGAGTTGTTCCATTTTCCTCATCGAAGAACAAAATCCATATAATTAAATCCATACTTATATTCATTGGATTTGGATTTGGAAATGACAGGATCGCATTGCAGGAGGAGGAAACTGATATATACAGATGAAGGAAGTTCAATGGATGTAGAACCGTTCGATCCATTCTCAATAAACTATTTGGCAGAAGAGTTAGATTCTGGCAAATATGGAAACCTTACTGAAGATATTCGCAACCTTCTCTTGAGGAGGAGGCAGTCATTAGATGCTCGGTATGCAAAAGATAATGCACTTCCTTGTAAATGCTCAGTTGTGAAGAATATACAGGCGTCAAAGGCAGCTGGACTAGCTCCTACCAATGTCATTGACGTGGAGGATGATGATGACGATGATGGAAGTAGAGCTGTTGTTGTCAAACAATTTGTTTCTGCTGGACGGCTAGTCTCGTCAACTAGGCATGGTATTCTTCATTTGGAAGATGAAGATGAAATTAGCGAGAAGCTTTTATGTCCCCACCAAGAAGTTGACTTGATGAAGCCCAATTGCAACCTTCTTATGGAGGACTTTGTGGTAAGGAAATTCTAGATTTGGTGGTTAATAGAGGTCAGGTAAAATTTTAAAATAATTAACTGTATTCATGTAACCTTATTACCTATAGTCATTCAAAAAGTTGTCTGTTTGTGTCTAGACATAGTAGACAGAAAAATTAGGGGAAAGTCACTCATTTATATTTGAGTTGATGATTACAGAATAAGTTAAGACTTTCTATATCCAGAGTTTTATGAATAATGATCATTGTCTGTGGAAATGTAGCTTATGATCCATTTTATATTTAAGAAAAGAAAAAAACAATTACTGTGAGACTTGCTTATCACTTTCTTTTAAGTCAGTAAAGTTTAGACAAGATAAATATGTACAATTACTCTTTCGACCATCTGTTTGTGAATGTCACCTGTCTCTCTAAATGAATTTGAATATTTACTAAAGCATTACCTGTATGTTTTAGTCTAGAAGTTACCATTTAAGTTTAGTGACAAATTTAGATTTATCTAAATGTTAGATCACCGACACTAACTATAGAAACAAATATCTAAACCCCCAAGTAGTTTCGATTTTTGAAGATTTAAGGGGGGAAAAAATAGATTAAATCAGTTAAGATGTATTTCTAACTAAAAGTAAATACATTGCAATTCCTTTTGTATGCTTTTTCTGCCATTCTGAGAAGTTATACTCCCTTCGTCCTATAAAGATAGTTCTATTTCTTTTTTCACGTAGATTAAGAAAATTTTGTTAATATAGTTGAAATAATAAATTTTATTATAATTTTTCCTAATATATCCCTACATTAATACAATCAATATTCAAGGTAATTAAATTATATTTGTGACAAAGTACATTAAATATGTTATATTAGAAGACTAATATATTAACTACACTCTTAAATAAAAAATATGACTATAATTTGGGACAGATGAAAAAGGAAAATAGAACTATCTTTATGGGACGGAGGGGTATTATGTTTTTGGGTCAATCACTTGTGGTTAAAGAGAAAATTCAATGGGGGTCAATAGGCATGTGCTCTTTTGCTTTGTTATGTAACAATCTATTAATTTTAATGCCTAGTGATATTCACGGATTTTTGCCATTTCTTCCTTTTTTAAATGAAAAGATCTTGTCCTCCAAATACCTAGGATGCTGAGAGGCCCAGTGGGGTCAGTTGACCAACGTGGACTATATGTAGCTGTGCCCAAGATTTTTCTCTTCTGATTTTTTTCAGTCCTAATCTTACATTTTCATGTATATTTTAAAGGGTTATGCTACATGTACATAATTTTTTACCTAATCGTTTACACCCCACTCACATTAGGAGGTGGGGACCACGAGCCGTCATTTTAAAACACACACGGTACCCGCACACATTATGAGGGGGGTACACCATTCGGTAACCCCCCATTATGTACAAGTGGACTTTCCCTATTTTAAACTTGTAATGTACGGTTCATATCATATACTTTTTACTTGTTGAAAGATTAATCAGTTTTTTTGGTTGGGGGGGGGGCTTTTTGTAGGCAAGAAATAAATCGTAACACTCACTTGCTGGAACAGGATGATCATAAAGGTCAAACTCCAAGAGGAGACGCACATCTTACCAATGAAAATGAAATGGTTAATGACATTGTTCCACATGTTGGCATAGAGGATGACTTGCAAATGGTGGAAGGGGATAGACATTCAGCCGCCTATTCTGATGATCTGAATGGCATTTGGAATGAGATGACAGTGGCATTAGAGTGCTCAGAGGTACACTAAGTCTACTCTCATTATATTCGACCAAATAATGTTATTAGCATTATAAATTGATCTATACTTCTTCAAACGGTGCTTGACTTGTATCTCTGTTAGTTCTAGATCCATGTATGACTTTTGGTGTCTGTTACCTGTGCGGAACTTTCTAGCTATCTAATAAGAATTTTCATTTCTTCAATTTGCTATTTCATCAAATCTGAACACCAATATATTATGCTTCCTATATTGAGCCAATCATTCAATAGCCTCTTAAGGCATGTTTGGTAGTAAAGAAGCTAAAAATTTGTCAATTGTAGTGTCCAATCTTGACTGTTACTGCATATTGGACGTATTCTTAAAATATTATTTTATATTCTGGAAGCCTGTTGTAAGTAATCCATTTGTATTCGTTAAATGCTTGATCATTGTGAAGCTCCTTCATCATTAACTTGCTCCTTTCATGTGATAGAATCCTGCTGCAGAGTCTCTACTAGATGAAAATGAAGCTGAGATCAGAGAAGACTGTGAACATTCCTTTATACTGAAAGATGATATTGGTGAGGTTTGTCGCATTTGCGGAATCATTTGGAGAAGCATCGAAACCATAATTGAGTATAATTTCTCAAAGGTGTGGCTTTTCTCTTTTCTGCATATATATTAGCTTTCTAGTTATCATATGAAGTTTGGGAGTAGATATACTGCTTCCATAATTATTGTATTCGTAGAAATATTTGTTTTTATTACAATGATGCACCTATGGCCTATGGGTTGTGGGTCACTACATTTTTCTGTCTGGCTTTATAGACCTTTAATTTTGTGTATTTTTACATTTTCCACATTAAGTTCGTTGTAAATTCAAATTGGCTATGACCATTAGTTTGCTTATCTGCCTTTACTTTGGAATATAGTGGCATTGTGGCATAGCTTACTTTACTTCCCTCAATCAAAACTCCAAGAAGCACCAATCTAGATGCCATTTATTCTTTTGGAACTTTTTTTGATCAAATTAGGACGGTTGCAAAGATATCTTTCATGTAGATTCTTTGGTCAAATACTACTTCTTCTTCTTCTTCTTTTTATCCATTTAACCAATTCCTCTGTCATGTAGATTTGATTCAACAGATTTTCTCTTCTTTGATTTATATTCAGGGTGCAAAGAGTACAAGAACTTATAGATACGAAGGACGAACTACTGAAGACTGGGATCAAAGGGGAATCCTTCCTGATGAGTTAGAACCAACTGCTACAGGTTTCTCGGTTGCTGAAATTTACCCACATCCACGGCACAAGAGGGAGATGAAGCCCCATCAAGT
Organism: Fraxinus excelsior; assembly: GCA_019097785.1. Lineage (NCBI taxonomy): Eukaryota > Viridiplantae > Streptophyta > Magnoliopsida > Lamiales > Oleaceae > Fraxinus > Fraxinus excelsior. Next base: position 30,966,237 of record CM032633.1, read on the forward strand.
TGAGGGCTTCAATTTTCTTGTAAGCAATCTGATGACGGATAATCCAGGAGGCTGTATCATGGCTCATGCACCTGGTTCTGGAAAAACCTTCATGATAATTAGTTTCCTTCAGAGTTTCATGGCCAAATATCCATTTGCAAGACCACTTGTCGTACTGCCAAGGGGCATCTTGGCAACCTGGAAGAAAGAGTTCCTTAGATGGCAAGTGGAATGTTGGCCTTTATATGACTTCTACTCCATTAAAGCAGACAGTAGATCTCAGCAACTACAAGTTTTAAGTGATTGGGCAAAAGAGAGGAGCATTTTGTTCTTGGGGTATAAGCAGTTCTCTTCCATAGTGTGTGATAGTGGTACAGGCAAAGCTGCTATATCTTGTCAAGAGATATTGTTGACAGTTCCGACTATTCTAATTCTAGATGAAGGTCACACTCCAAGAAACCAGGACACGGATATTTTGACCTCCCTTGAGAGGGTCCAGACACCAAGAAAGGTGGTGCTCTCTGGAACACTGTACCAGAACCACGTCAAAGAAGTTTTCAATATTCTGAATCTTGTTCGTACTAGGTTTCTGAAATTGGAGACTTCTAAAGAAATAAAGAGGCGAATCTTGAGCAGGGCAGAAATTTCAAGTACAAGAAACTTACTGAAAAGGGGCACAGAAAATGATTTCTATGATTTAATAGAGCACACATTGTTAAAAGATGATAACTATACGAGGAAGGTTACTGTAATACAAGATCTACGGGAAATGACAAGAAAAGTATTACACTATTACAAGGGAGACAACTTGGATGAACTTCCAGGTCTTGTTGATTTCTCTGTCTTTCTTCAGCTCAGCCCCAAGCAACAAACTGAAGTTGAAGAGCTAAGAAACTTTGGCCTAAAATTCAAAATAAATGCAGAAGGGAGTGCGGTATATGTTCACCCACGGTTGAAGAATTTCTTGAAGAATTCTGGGGTTAGAGACAGAGTTGATGAGGGGAAAATTGATTTAATTTTGAAGAAACTTGATTTGAGAGAAGGTGTGAAGGCTAAATTCTATATGAATCTACTCCAGCTTTGTGAATCTAGTGGTGAGAAGCTGTTGGTTTTCAGTCAGTATCTCCTGCCTCTAAAATTCTTGGAGAGACTTAGTGAAAAAGTGAAGGGTTATAGGCTTGGCAAGGAAATGTTCATGATAACTGGTGATTCAAATTATGAGACGCGGGAGATTTACATGGAGAGATTCAACAATTCATCAGATGCTCGCGTGTTCTTTGGTTCGATCAAAGCCTGTGGAGAAGGGATATCTCTTGTAGGGGCTTCACGTATTATTATATTGGATGTTCATTTGAACCCATCAGTAACCCGCCAAGCAATAGGACGTGCATTTCGACCTGGCCAGGTGAAAAAGGTATATGCATACAGATTGGTTGCTTCCAACTCACCAGAAGAGGATGACCACATTACATGCTTTAAGAAGGAATCCATTGCAAAGATGTGGTTCGAATGGGATGAATACAATGGCTGCCGAAGTTTTGAAATGGAGACTGTAAATGTGAAGGATTGTGGCGATTTGTTTTTGGAAACTGATCAAATGAATGAAGATGTAATTGCTGTCTCCAAAAGGTAAGTAAACTTCGTTTTCTTGAATGCGTGCATTTTGTATCCACTTCTGAATCTGCTTTCACACCTTTTCAGGTAAATGGTGACAATTCTAAGGCTCATCAGGTAATAGTCTAGTTGGTCATGTTTTCTTTGCTATAAAACTTCTCGAATTGATCTGGGGAAGGTAGCAGTCATGAACTGTTAAAGGTTGCACTTTACCTGTAAAAATGATCTGGCTATTTTTACTTAATATTTCTGTGAAGGTGTTAGATTAGAACCAGTTCTACTCAGTCAGTTGAAAATAGATTCATGATTTAAAATTATTAATAAGAAAAAGGTGCGAGTTCAAGATGCCCAAGAAATGCAGTCACAATGTAGTTAATCTACCATGGTAGGCTGGTTAGTAGGTCTTCTTGAGATCATGTCTCATTTGATTTCTACATAATTGTTACGATGATGATCTATCTGATGAGTCATATTTTTGTCATCCTTAGAGCTTGTTTAGTACGGCTTAAAATTCAATTAAAATTGAAAATACAGTCGTTATTGGGTCTCACTCATCTAATAAAAGTCAACAATAACGGCTAGTTTTTTAATTTTAATCCAATTTTAATCTCTACCAAACACGCCCTTAAAATATTAATTCTAAATAGTTGGATTAATAGTGAGAGCGATATCTTTCTGTGATTTTAGTTTTTTTTTTTAAAAATGTTTTTGTTGATTTTAGATAATCTTAGCTGAAACATGTGTATTAGTTTTTTTTTTTTTTTTTTTTTGGGAGTGGATTAACCTGGTAACATTTGCTAAACATACACATTGTAGTCTATGATAGATAGCAGAAATGCATTTTTCTCCGTCTATTGCTTCATTGAATAGTTTTATCACAGATAAAAGGCTTACTTGGCTAATAGTCGATAAAAATTCTCTTACTTCAGTTTCTACATCTTTGAATTTGCTTGTTTTGTTCTGTGAAGCAGGCTGGACATAATCCAAAGCAGATGCTATAGCTACAAACTTCAGATAATATGTTTTCAGAATAGATAATATGAAGTTGTGTACTGATTTTTCTGGTGCCATTTATTGGTTGAGATTACTTGTGATTTATATATACAATCTTGAAGTTGAAATGAGACGGGATATCTATCGTTCATTTGTGCTGTTTATTGTATGTAAAAGATCTTTCGGCTAATAAACAAGCTAGTAGTCGATGATGAATTACAGTGATTGAGGGTTGTGTGATTTGAATGTTGTAGATAAATCGTGTTTATTTTGTGTGCAACTGTGGAAGTTGAATCAGTCTTTATGAGTTAGTAGTGGAAGGATATTGTGTAATTTGATAGCCATATAGATAATTTGCCTGATGAATATATCCTTAAACACTGCTAATGTTCTATGGAAGAAACCTTAGCATTTACAAAATCATGCAAAAGACTGGAGGCGCAAAATGATGCTGCCCCGTGTGGGTCCTGGTAGACGAACCCTCCTCGTAGTATACATCATTGCCTCTAATAGTGAAATATCTATGTTGAGTGTCATCAGATATTGTTAAGTGATAACTCATTCCCAATTCCAAATCTTTCCATTTCTGATAAATGGTATGCAGCAGCTTCTGCTTCTGTAAATCTGTCAGTTACCACAATTTGAACTGAATATTGTGTCTTGGATAAAGACTAGGATCATCCATGGAAGCCCTTCGATATCGAGTTATTTCCTCTATTTTGTATACATTCTCAGGTTCTATACGAGTCGTGTTTTGGAAAACGTGATTGGTTTCCGACACTACCATTTCAAACTCGAGGTCCCAGTGCTAACATCATTGGATTATGTATTCAGGATCGGACTACAAGACGGATTAAAAAAAAAAAAAAAATTACATATAAAAAAGGGTTCTTTTACAAGGAAAAAAAATTAACTGCCGGGGACTAAATCCGTCCACAAGGAAGTTGCATCACCAGTCTCTTCTTTATAGTTTATACATCTCCGCAATGCCGGCCAGTGGAAATATTGCAATATTCGTCCCAACCTATTCTCACAATAAGAAGTTGATCTTCATCATTCCAAAAGGATTAAATTAGTCCCAAACTTCAAATATTGTTGCACGATTAGACCTTAATGATAGAAGCTTACTAAACTTTGTTAAATCGCATGTAAACCACCACGCATGTCTTTCTAAGAATTTAGTGTTCATAATTGTAAACTGAGGTGTATGTTAATGAGGACAAGATGATAATTTAATGAAAATTGAACAATTTTCATCATGAAGATTAAGTCCTGTTTGGGTAGGATAAAAATTAGATTTTTAGTAAATTTTTTATTAAAGTTGTGGATTTCATAAAATATATGGCTAAAAATAAGCTTAAGGGAAAAATAAGTCTTAAGATATGAGGATCAAACAATAGGAATGGGCGAAAAAATCAAAAAATCAATCAAACCGACCAAACAAAATCGAATCGGGTCGGTTTGGGTTGGTTTGAACCAAGAAATTGGTTTAGTTTGGTTAATTTTAACCATGAAAAAAGTCATGTCGGGTTGATTACGGTTTAAGCAACTAACTCATCAGTTAACCGATCCAATCAGCTAATACATTTTTTTTAAAAAAAATTTAACATTCATATTTTTAAACATAAAAACAAAATAATATAAACATAAATATAAATATAAATCTTTCTTCAATAGTTTATTTAGCACCTATGTTTATTCTAGGGAGAGTATTAAAAATGGTCTGTCAACATTTAATATTTAAAGTTTTTGTTAAAAAGTCAATTTTACCCTTAATGAAATAGGTCTTTTATTACAAAATTAGTCCTCAAACTTAGAATAGTTTTATTTTTTCTATTTCTATTCTTCTTCATTATATATTTCATCCGAATCTGATTTTTCTTCAAAAATCTCTTCATCAGTTTCTATTTCTTCAAAGTTGACTTCTTCACGTTCATCTCTAATTTGTTCAAAATCTGTAATTAGTACTCTAACTTTCTTTTTTGGGCATTCAGTGCTTATATGTCCTTTTTCATTACAATTCCAACATTTATATCGTTTTTTATCTAATGATTTTTTATTATAAGATTTATATTTTCTTTTGAAATATCTCTTTTTTGGTTTAAAATATTTCCTTTTAAACTTTTTATATTTTTTATGTTTTCTTTTTCTATTTCCTTTTTTATAATCATAACATCCCCAATTTCCTGGTACTTTAGTGTCTAGACAACAAATTCTATCTTGTACAAATCATGATTGTCTATAAACCATTTGATTGCTACATATTAAACTTATTTCATCTTTTATAGTTCTTATTATAAGTCCTAAAGTATAGGCTTCTGCATTTCTTCCAATTTGTTTCTCTCTAATCTTATTTTGAAAATAATTATTCCATGGTGGTGGTAATTTTCTAATAAAAACATCCTTATAATAATCTTTATCTGCTCCATTTCCATACATTATATAATAATATTTACTATATTCACAGCAATATTCATTAAAATAACACATATTACAAATTTGTAAATGTTCTATTCTATTCTTAACATCTTCTATTTCTTCTGCTTTAGTTTTAGTGCTTTCATTTACTCAATCTTCTCCTACAAATTCTCTATAAATTTTTGTAGCAACTCTATTTATTCCTTCATTTATGGTAATTTCAAATCTTGCTTCAATACTATCTTTCCAAATTCCTTTTGTTGTATCTTCTAATCCTTCATACCAATTAGCTACATTTCCTTTGAAAATTGTTAATAAGGCTCTGTTTGACTCCCATTAATTTCTTTTTCTCATTCTCATTCTTCATTTCAACCACACATTCTCCAAATAAAATAATATTACACACAAATCAAAAACTTTTCATCACTTTTACACCACACATTCTCACATCAATCACTATTCCAAAATTTCTATTTCTCCCAAAATGGGTTTCAAACAGGGACTAAATATTCAGTTCTATTTTTATTATCGGTATTACTTCGATTATAATTAAAGTGTGCTATCATATTAGTACTTCATTCATTAATAGCTTTTCTAACATCTAATTCACAATCTAGATATAAATATGATCCTGTAATTTTCATTTGTCCTGATTCTCTTAATACTGGTTTAAATTGATCTCTATACATTTTATCTTTTCTAATTTTAAAATCAAGTTTAGTATTAACATATCTTCTAATATCTATTTCAACTTCATATCTAGCTGTACTAGTTTGTCCAACTTCTCCAAAATTTTCTTCTTTAATTCCTCGTGGTCCTCCTATTCTTCCAACCATATGATTTTTAGTTATTTCTTCACAAATCTTTAAATCTTCCAAGTCGAATATTAGGTTTTCCATGTCTTCATTCATTATTCTTTAATAATTAATTTTTCTTTTCTTTTTTCTTCTTTTTTGGTAAGATTTTCTTCTTGTTTTCTAAGATCAATTAATAATCTTTCTATATCATCTTTTAATCCTTCATCAAGTTCTATTAGTTCTTCATACTTTTCAATTTTCTTTCTTACTTCTTTAAGTTCTTCAGTATAATCTGATCTAAAAAGTTTTTCTTTATTTAGATTTTCTATTATTCTATTTAAAAGATTTTCTATTCTTAAGAAATTATTTTGTAATTTTTCTTTTTCCTCTTCATAACTTATTTCAACTCCAGTAATTTTTTCTTCAATTATTTTTATACTTTTTTCAATTAAATTAATTTTATCATTCATACTCATCCTCTAAATTTTTTACAAGGTGGTTTAATATTTTCAAATCCTAATTTATCTAATAAAATATCTATTTTATAATTAATAATATCCAGTTTTTCTTCTAAAGTTGCAATTTTATTAATACTATTTTTCTGTGCAATTTTTGATATTTGGTTTTGTATTTCTTCAAGTTTAGCTTCATCAAGCACTTCTAAATTATTAATTTGTTCTTTGATTTTATTAAATTGTTTAGACATATTTTTACTTAAAACTTCTAATCTTTCTTTAGCTATTTCATCTTTTGGATTTATGTTATTAATTCCATCTATAACTTCTATATCTTTAGTTTTTATTTGTCCTAATTGTTGCCAAAAAAATGCATTAGTCCAATTGGTAGTCATATTTAATAATTCATCTGTATTTCCCCATGAACTTAAAGGTTGAAACATAGTATTATTCCATCATCTGGTTTGATAACTTCCTATTGGTAATCTTATATTTTCGATTTCTTGTTTATCAAATCTTATTTTTGTTGACTCATTAATCTGGTAGGTTTAAAGGATTTATTACTATATTATTTATCATTTGTTCTATTTCTCTCCTTAATTGTGTTTCTCTTCTAAATTCTCTTGTAATTTCATTACCTATTAATTCTTTTTTAATTTTATTCCAATTAAAAATTTCTCTTTCAATTTCTCTTCTATTGCTTCTAGTTATTATTTGTTCTTCTAAAATTTTTATTTTATTATCACAAATTTTTTTTAGTTATTTCAGGCATATTTTATTCTTATTTAATAGTTGTGTATTCTAAATATTCTTTTAATTTAACAAGATCTAATTTATTGTTAATTATAGATATATAAAATTTTAATGTTAGATTAAATTTTAATTTCTTATATTCTTGTGGTAATCTGTTAGAGATAGATTTTCTCATTTATAAGTTTTTTATATGATTCTGAATATTTTTAATTTTTTTATTCTTTATCATCAAAACTAAAATCAAAATCATATAATTCAGCAATATTATTATAATTATCATATTGCTCTATATTTTCAAATGTTCTTTCACTATTTTCACTATCTAACCAAAAAAATATAATCATTTTTATTATTTCTTTATGTAATATTTCTTTTAACCCAAAATAAGCAATTGTAAGACATTTTTGATAATATCTAGAATCTCTTTTTATAAAATTACAATAATTTCTTCAAAGTAAAAGTACAATAATTTCTTCAAAGTGGTTGCAATAATCAAAGCACTTGTCTGTTAGTGTCGGCAACTTTATTCCAGCTTAATGCTCACATGGTGCTGTCTTGTGATGTACCTTTCTTATTGTCCTTTAGTTGTGGACGTGTCCCATCAATCTGCAAGCTTCTTTTATGCATTCCTCATTCCCAAGGAATTGATCGTTCAAGATTTCACAAATCTTATCCTCTAAAATTTTTGATTCTTTATCTCCCCTGTATAAGGATCCAATTATTACTCATTCCATACACCATGTATTTTTCTCCATAGAAAAATTGCATGGTCGAGCAAACTGATTTAATTCAAATGGCTCGCCTGTAAATCATCCATTTTCTATTGATAGTGGGCATCTCTTTAAAAATATGAATCTCCTTGAGTGGATTTCCATTATTTTTTCGAATAGTGACAAGATGATGTTCTCCATACCATTCTGGTTCTTTATACTCAGGACTGATAGTATAGAATCTCAATTCAACCGGTTGTTTATCACTATATTTTTTGACACAGTTAACAAATTCTATGTCGAATTGTTCAATTTCTTTTAGATATGATCCTGGGAAGAGTTGGTCTAAGAATCCAAATGTTGCCAATTTTCAAACAATAATATGATCAACACCTTGAACTGCACTAATCCTTGGATAAATCGTTGTTGGAAGGGCTGTTAAGTAAAGAGAACTTTCTTCTCTGAAATTATATATCCATTCCGATAATTCGTAATACTCCTTCTCCATAGGATGTAAATTGATTCTAACACGATGAGTTGTAATTATTCCCTTTGGTGATTTAAGGTTACCGGTAGATGATTTTTTATTTTCTTGGAATTCACTGATAACAGTAGGCTGTTCCAATGGGCCTTTTGATAAGGATGTTTCACCTAAAAGGTGAGTGACTCTTTTTCCACTTGTAAATTTTTCCAACAATTTGTCAATACTGACAAGTGATTGTTGTGGACCATTTTTTATGACTTTTTCCTCTTGCGAGATAAAAAAGTCATTTATCTTAAATTTTGAATCTCCACTTGAGGTGGATGTATTAATCTCCCGAAATGGAATGTGACTAGCCTTTCAACTGTATTCACCTTTTTCTAAATGAGAGAACTCATGGTTGCAAGTTACAAAAAAGTCTAAACATTCTATCAATTTTTCAACTATTTTTTCTTTATTATTGTTTAATTTCTCAATCTTTTTTCCACTCTCAACAACCTTGTTTGATACACAAAGTTTGTCGAATATCAAGATGATCCTCTTGGACAGCAAGATAATCTGCATTAAAATCTGTTAGAAGATTTTGTAATTCATTGGTAAATGCTTCAATCTTTTTCATATTCATGATTCCTGCTCAAGAAATCAGCAAATAAGTTCTCTTTTCCTTTAATATATTCAAATTTAAAATTATAGAAAGATAATAACACTTGCCATCTATGCAATCTTCTATGTTGAGGTGAATTTGGTAATTTATTATTTACCAATCCATTAAGTTGAGTATTATCAGTTTGAACAATAAATTCTTTAGGTAACAAAAATATTTTAAATTTATTTATACCTTTAACAACTGCTAATAATTCTTTTTCATTGGTTGAATAATTTACTTCAGCATTATTAAATGTTCCACTAGTATATCTACAAATTTCATTTAAATCGATTTTTAATAGAGCACTCCAATATAAATCTGATACTTCTATTTGTATAATTAACTTATCCTTTTCATCAGGAAATCTAAGTTTAGGTAAATTTTTACAATTTTCTTTTAAATTTTTAACACAATGAGTATGTTCTTCATTCCATCCTAACTTATTTGATTTTCTTAATAGTTTTTGCAATTTATTTCTTTTTTCAGCAAGTTTTTCTATAAATCCTTCAGTATAGTTAAGACATCCTAAAAATTTCTGAATTTGCTGCTTGTTTTCTAATTTATCAGGAAACAATATTATTTTTTCTGAAATATGATGTTGTAATTTTATTCCATCACTATTTATTATCATTCCTAAGAATTCAATTTCATTTTTTGTTATTTCTGCCTTTTTCTGACTAAGTATTATACCTTCTTTTGAGCAAAGTATAGCAAAACTTCTAAGATGTTTAAGATGATCTTCATATATTTTTGAACAAACAAGTATGTCGTCAACATAAACAATAAGAAAATTATAAGTTTTAAAAATTTCATCAATTCTTCTTTGATAAATCTGTGGTGCATTTTTTAATCCAAATGGCATAACTATCCATTCATAATGTCCATGAGGGGTGCTAAATGCTGTTAATGGTATACTATTTTCTTCTAGCCTTATTTGCCAAAATCCATATTTACAATCAAATTTTGAATAATATTTTTTATTTTTAGCTATGTTTATTAAGACTTCTTTATTTGCTAGATAATATCCGTCAAATTTAGTATTTTTATTAAGTTTTTTATAATTTACTACCATTCTAGGTTTTTCTCTTTTTATTTCCGCATAATTTCTAACCATAAAAGATGGGCTACTATGAGGGTTATTACTTCTTCTTATAAGTTTTTGATCAAGAAGTTCCAAAATTTGTACTTGAAATTCTTTTTTATCTTATTGATTATAAAGCATAGGTTTGACTCTAATAATGATTGTAGGTTCGAGTAATTCTATTTTAGCTGTAATTTTTTATTTTTCCCATTTTTCAAGTGGATTATCATTATAATTTTTAGCTAAAAGATCTTTTATTTGGTCAAGAGTAATTGTTCCGATTGAGTATTTGAGTAATTTTGGTATAAATTCTATCTTTTCACCACGCTGAGCTGGCTGAACTCTGAATGGTTTAAATTCTCTAGCAATTTTTAGTAAATGTCCACATGAGGTTCTTAATTGAATAGTATAAATATTTTGACTATATTGACTAAACTGTTGTAAAAAGTCATTTCCTAGAATAATATCACAATCATTTATATTATATTGGTAAACATTTTTTACAGTTACTATTTTAGATCCTATGATAACTTCTATATTTTCATTTTTGTATTTTAATGATTCTTTTGCTCCAGTTATTCATTGTAGAGTTAATTGTTGTTTGTTTTCTATCCATTTTGTTAATAAGAATTCTTTAAATACAGTTATTTCAGCTCTTGTATCTATTAAAGCACAAGTAGTTATTTTTGTTTCGAATACAGTTATTTGTATATATACACTTATTGGAAATTTTATTTCTCTACTCATTTTTCTTTATGACAATATGTAATTATTCCTTGATGTATAATAAGAATTCTTTCTTTGTCTATTTTATAATTACTAGGTTTAAGCAACGTGCAATGTACGTTTGCTTAGTTTATATTTAATAGTTTTGTTTAAGAATTAATTTGTTATTAATAAATATGTAATTTTTTTGGCTGATTAAATAATTAATGATGTAATGTTTATGTATTTGATAAATAATTAAATAAAGTACTTCTCTCTATCATTTCCAACTCAAAATCACAAACAAAAAACTCAAGGTACGTTAAGGGGTAAGAAAATGAGTTTACTTAGACTCCATTTGATTCTCATTAATGTAGAATGAGAATGAAAAATATAGCTGTTATTGGACCCCACACAAGATATAAAAATTTAAAATTGATAGATTGATGTGATGGATAACGGTCATATTTTTCATTTGTATGGATTTTTAATGAGAAACAAACGGAGACTTAAACTTTTTGCATGACTTAAGTCTTTACTCTTTTTTAAGTAATAATGCAATTCATTTTATCGCTAAAGTATGATATGTATTACGATAATATATGTATATCACGTGTTAGATTTAATATTGGTAAGTGACGGGTAAATTTTCGAGGACGAAAATATTTTAAGGGGGTGAGAATGTAATACCTCGAAAATCTTCATAAAATATAATTCAATTTTTATATACTATATTTTAATATTTTGAAAGTTAGGGACTAAATGATACATTTATCAAATTATATTTTATTTGTGTCAAATATTTAGATATTGATGGAGTTATCGTAAATATATGAATATTGGTCTCGTTGGATAAATCGTAATTAGATACATAAATCAGATTCGAGAAAAAGTCGATTCGGATAAGTTAGCTCCAAGATATTTTAGTTTGAAGGAATTATTAAAAGTTAATTTATTTTTATTATTATTTAATTATAATTTTGAAAGTAAGGGGCGGTAAAAAAAGATTTTTCCATTAAATCAAGATATTCCGTTAGTTTTTCCGTTAAATCAAGAAATTCCGTTAGTTTTTCCGTTAAACCAACAAATTCCGTTTAATAGCCACTTTTTATATAAAAAGAGATCTAAACTATCTAAGAAAGAATTTCCTAATAAAATTAGATGTTCATCAAAATTCATATTATTATCTATATAACATTCTATGTTTAATAATAAACTTCCAAGTTTAATTTGAATTTGTCCTATTATATCACAAGAGTTTATTTTTCTTTCAAAATCTCTATAACCATAGGGTTCTACTTTTTTCTTTTTAATTCCTTTATCTATTAGAGAGCAAATATGATTTTGACTTGCTCCAGTATCAATAAGTATTCTACTTTCATTTATCTATTTATTTCCATTAAAGAATTTTTCTTTTATTCCATAGACACTACTATTTTTATTTTGTTTTATTTTTGAAATACTATGTCTTGAAGTACTACTACTTCCAATAATTATCTTATTTTCTTTATAAGTTATTTGTTTTGGTATTAAAGGTTGAACAATACTTATGGCATCATCATGTCCTATCTCAAAATTTTTTATTTCTTCTATATTTTGTTCTCTAGGTAGAATTGCTTCTCCTATATCTCTAAATTCTTCATCGATTTCTATAAACGATTTTTCCTTATATATATTTCCATAATTACTGTTTGTATAACAATATAATCCTTGATATAATATAGTAAAAACTTTATTATCATCTTTTAGTATTTTATTAGGCATCTTAAAATGTAAATTAAGACAATCATCTAAATTTTTATCATTTATATGTACACAATATCTTGGATAACAAGTAAATTTTAATTTTTTATAGACTAAGTTTCCTTTCATTATTCCCAAATTTTCATTTTCTGCGGTTATACATCTTTCATCTTGTAAATTAAGTATTATAGGACTATTAATTCATTCTTTAAAACATGATTTTATTATTATTTGTACTCCAGCAAGGTAGACATAAGATATTTTATTTCTTTTTTCTTGTTTTAATTTTCCTAGGAATTCATTAATATTTCTTTTTGTTATTAAATTTAGTTTTATTTTTCCATGTGTATGTTTTACATCTATGGCTTTTTCTATTTCGTGATGTTCATTGATAACTAGCTTTTAATTTAAGGACTGAAATATAATTTATTTTATAATAGAATGACTTGCTTTTGAAACCTTTCATATTGAGGGTATTTTTGGAACTTTAAATCTTCAAAATGGTCAAATGCCAAAATGAATAAATGGCATTGCTTTTTAGGCTATTTCCATATATTTCCCGTTTATTCTATAAAAATTGCAAATTTCAAAAGAAAAGAAAAGTAGGGAGAAAAATTGATTGTTGTAAATTTCAAATTCAGATTGTAGCCTTACTTTTTATTTTGCCGTAATTGTTTTTTTGATAACTATCAGATATATAGGATGGTTTTAGGAAAATCGGTTGTTACCATTTTTTTTTTCCGGATCAATGTTTAAACTGATTTGGTTTGGTTTCAACAACTGAATTGGATTGAAATTTACCCAAACCAACCAAATCGAATTCGATTTTGGGTAGGACTCAAAATCAACTCAATCCAAACTATGCCCGGACCTATCAAACAAAGGTTAATTGCGGATCAAAAATTATAGGTAAATGACAAATTAGTTACTAGGACTATATATGCCTATATGGGGACCAGAGGTACAACTTTACTCATATAATTGAATATAGGTGGTTGATTAATAATTTAGAAAATAAACAATTTCACTTGTCAAAAATTGCTCGAAATATCAATAAAAAATTCTGTTGCCGGGACTTGAACCCGGGTCTCTCGGGTGAGAGCCAAGTATCCTAACCAACTAGACTACAACGGATTTGTGGTATCTTTTAAGATGTGTTTACATAAAAAGATACGACCACTGAAGCTTTTCCCGTAGGCAATTTCCCCAATCGAATATCGAATGCACGATCAAATATATTTATGAGACACCTTCTGCAATGCAGCCTTCTTGTAATATCTATTGAAATAATAGGAGGATGCATTTTGCAATTTATAGATTAGAAGAGAAGTTTGCAAGTTTAAATTACAAACAAAATAAGCAATCATAGCATGTCAATGAATTCTTAAATCACAACTTTTCAATAAACATTTATGAATTCGTAACGATTACTTGTGAGTCTCACATTGCTCGTAGAAAGATTTCTTGTAAGTTCTTATACAGAGAGCGTCATCTTCTTACAAACTGAATAACGAGTAACGTGGACAAAATAAGTTTTACAAAGGATCATATTGTGTATTTGCTGCCTTCAGTTTCGAAGTTTTTTTTTCATGCAGAAGCATAAACAAACATTAGTGTTAAAATTTAAAAGCTGAAGCCACCAAATCTATTCCCAAATGTCTTTCAAAATCTTTATTCTCTTCACATTAAGATTTTTGTCGCAGAAAAAGAAAGTACAAAAACCGAAATTCAACTCATCATGATTCAGCAGTCGTAGAATCATCTACTGGATGCCAGACTCTATTGAAAAACCACATCGTATCAGCTTCTGTAGCATATCCATCCTGATTACGATGCCAACTATAGTAAGCATGGGTTCGATTCTTGATATCGAAAATGGCATGACCAAAGCTGGCCTCACGATAAGCCGAGTATTTAGGCTGTGGTTCTGTCATGCTGAAAATAATGGAGAATGCATTAGTTTATAAAGTCTTGCCTCTAAAGAAATTTATACGAGAGATCATGTCTGGCTTAGCTTACAAAGTTTACTTGTACAAGTAATATTGTAAATAAGTAATTTTAAAGTTATGAGTAACTTTAACATTTTTTCAGTCTTAGCCAAACATGATGTTGTATAAAAGCAAATTTTGGGACACTTGTCTTACTTGTTGGCCAAGCCTTCAAGATTCCCTCCATCTCCAATGGTTATGTAAACCGGAGCCGACTGGTCAGGTACTGGAGTGCACAATCCATTCACAACATTGTATGCAATGTTCGATACACGTTCCTATGACAATAGAAGATGTTTGTCAAGTAGTGTAAGAAGAAGCTGAAATTTGAATAAAAGAAAAGATATACCAATGGCTCATACAACATGTTTTCAATTAGGTAAGGAGGAATGAAACACCTACAGATCGCTCATATGCGTGAACATGACCAGCAAATACAACATCAACTTTGTACCGGACAAACCATGGCTCGTACATAACTCTCATGGTTTCCCCTTCTAAAAAGTGGTAGTTATAGCTGTTGTACCATGGAGAGTGCATCAGAACAATCAGCCATGGTGTCTCACTCCGGTTGACTTTTGGTAGCTCCTCTTCAAGCCATTTATACTGAGGAGTATATTTTCCTTACAAATTTATACAGTGCAAAAAAAGGATGGTAAGCATGGAAGTACAAGATTTTAACACAATTTCAAATCCCAAAATAAGTAATTGAGTACTCATATATGGAAAAGGAAATCATTATCATGAAGCAATATAGTGAAACTCGTAAAAAGAGAATAATGTTTATGAATTTGATAGAGAAACGCAGGAATTTGGGCTAAGATTAAATATAAGTAAAAAGTCTTTTTTAACTTTTTGTCTCCAAACATATTTTAAAATGTCCCTTCTTTCTTACTAAAACGTTACTTATGTTGTAAGCTTTCTTGGGTCATTGTTAAAATAAGTAACTTATTTTCAAATTCAACCAATAAAAAACATATTTATTTTAAAACTTACTTGAAAGTAAGCTTTAGCTAAACATGCTCTAGGCATCATATGTAAGAGTGGACAGGGTTTTCCAATATGTAGAAATACGAAACAATAGAAATGAATCGATCCCGCAGTTAAGTCTTTTCAAAAAGCAAGGAATCCACTCATTAGTGTTTCATTCACCTCTCTATTACAATTAACTGATCAAGCCCGCATGAGTTTCGTTTAATGAAATTTGCAACCGAAAGGTGAATACTAAATATAAAATAATGAGACTTATTCTAAGGCATATAGGTGCTTACCATATGCTGAATACGAGGACAAAACAATGATGTATGCTGAAGCTCTCTTGATTGAGTACCAAAAGGGAGAGGTGCTATCTGATACTTTATAAGGGGTGTGATAACGGTGACTATATGGCTTAAAGGGTTTTGTTTCACCCTGCAAGAAAATAATCGATACTTATTTACGAACTCATTTCCATGAAAAACTGGGTTCATATAAAGACTGACAAAGAAGTGAATTTAGCACCTGATATGAAAGAAACAAAAGAGAAGGATAAGATTTTGCGTTCAAAAGTGTTTCTAGTTACACAAGATAAAGAATTCGTAGGCAGTATCCACTTTTTTGCATAGCCATTTCATGTCTATGATTCTTCTTTTGTCTATATGCTCAACTTGGAGATGGTAAGAACTATTGTTTTCGTGCATTAGATTTTTGTTTTTGTATTATCAACTATCATCACTAACCTTGAAAACCTACTTGCAGAGAGGTCTTTCGACAGGCTTTTCTTGAGGTTAAAAATGATGATTTTGTTAAAATAAAATGACTCCATTAAAGATCAAGACATAGATACTAGAAAAGAAATTCACATCAATATAATTCAATTTTCAGTTATATGCTTTATCGATTAAAAGAAGAAAAGAACCATAAATTCCCCCCATTTATTAGGAATATGAGCAAATGGGAGAATTGTTGAATGAAAAATTGGGATTCCTGAATGAGCTGGCTCAACATAATATTAGAACCGGTAAGGTCAAGGAACTGAATTCAAGTTTCATAGTCAACCATAAATGAAAATTTTACACATGTCAAGCCTTTAAAGAAAAAATGACCATGGGCTGCACATCACGTGACAAGTTGGAGACAATTTAAAATTGAGCTTTTCAACAACCTATATGAAAGGTTAAATTATTTGAAATGGGACAAATATTTAATCAACTGAAAATTCTAAAAATTATCAATAATAGAGGAATTTCCACTTTAAATCCACACACGTTGTGAATGAGAACACTGTGTTTCAGAAATGAAAGATGATTTTGCACGACACTTACAATTTCTGGAGCAAAATCAATTTCATGATTTCCTGCAGTCCAAATCCAAGGTTGGTAAGCAACGCTTCTTTCAACGAACCTTCCCCATGTATCCCATCTTACATTGTCATGGTTAGTATAGTTGTCCGCATAGGAGAGATCACCAACGAACAACAAAGTTTGTCCCTTGGCTGGGTTTTTCTCGTAATGCGTAAGTGTCTTATTGGAGTCAAAACTTTGACCAAGATCCCCTGTACCAAAAATTGAAAAACACTCACATGGTTGTATTAAGAGCATGTTTGGCAAAGCTTAAAGTTTAAGTTAAGCACGTCAAACATACTTTTTATCCACACATTTCATAGGATCCACAACTTACTACCTAATTATTATACACACACTCTGTAGGAAAGTCTTATAGGTATGCAGTATACACAATGGTACAATAGACAAGATTTTAACTTCTTTTTCTTGTTTAATACTGTTACGTGCTTTCCAATCCACATTACCAAACATGCCAAATTTGTTTAACGCAAAGATCAATCTATTGCAGTACCACTTATGGAAGTACGGTAATGTATTATCAAGTCTTGAGCAAACTTCCATGAAAATTTACGTAAGAAAGGATACCTATAAGACCAAAAGTATAAGGAGCATCAGGGCCAACTTCAGGGGGTGTTCTGAACCAGAATGTTCGTGTTGTGTGACCAATTCCAACCTCGTAGTAGTATTTGGTGTTGTACTGCCACAAAGAAGTTAAAAATTTCATTCCAAATTGGCCATAAAAGAATCTCCAATATCATATCCTGTCTAAAGCTAAATGTACGCATAACGAAGCATACAAAAGAAGGAATACCATTAAAGAAATAAGAAAAATTCACCTCTAACTTTTTAATGGTGCAATGATGAATGTAACCAGAGGTATAATTGTAAAATTGATACTTGGTAAGCTTTCCTTCTGCTTCCTTCTTGTCCTTGTTATTCTCACTCCAATATAGGACTGTATTTGAGCCTGGTTCGTCCACGGTAATCCATGATACAATCACGGCCTTTCCCATATGATCTCCTTGTGTAATATGTACCTTAAGAAATAACAATTATTCAACAACATAATTGAATCAATTTCAGTCAACGAGAAGCATCTATATCTGAATAGCCAAGTTCATAAGATACAACAACCAACTAAGCCTTCTTCCCAATCATATTGGGGTCTACTATGGAGATCCTTTACTCCACTTTGGGTATCTAAACAACTTAAAAAACAAAAACAAAAACATAAATATTAAAAGGATACTTTTTAGGAAAAAGGGAACATTCATGGTACGAATAAAGAGAAAAGGAAAATTAATACAATAATCATACTTGAAAAGCTTGTATTCGTTTATATTTTGTTGTTGAGTATATAATAATTAAGAAGAAAAAGAAGATACTGCTGAGAGACCTGTTGAGGCGCATTATAACCAGGAGGCACACGGAAGACATCACTGTCAAGAGGCATATCAACAGTTTTCTCAACCTTTCTAACAAAACTACTTGTGATTCCTCCATTGCATAAAATTGCTGCACTCAAAACAAAACCCACAAATCCCAGTACAGAAAACCCAGAAAATCTTGTTCCTGGAGCACCCATCTCGTTATCCTGCGAACCCAGAACAGTCTGTGCACCTTCTCCTTCAACAAAATACTATTCCTCACACAGGCATGTGTGCGAACAGGTTGGTTACAGGCAGTGGAAGATTATTAATCCTTTTGATTTGTGGGGAATATTCAATACTTTATTCGGATATGCAATGTTTAGGAGTCAACGAAATTCTTCCCCTTGGGATTGGTTCTTGTCTTGGGTTTCGGACAAGTCTATATTAATCTTCAAAGACCTTAAAAAAATCATATAAGAATCACATGGGAATGATTTTAGAGATGTGGCGAGTTGACTTTTTGTTCGAGGTGTGGCTACGAAACAATCTAGCGACGAGATTGACAATTGATTAGTGTGAATATTAACATTTTCATATGGAGTTCAGCGGGAAGTTCGACAGTGTGAGGTAAGAAACAAGATAACAGCTGTAATGAAGAAGAGTTAACGGTCTCGATTATTTTAATGTTTGGTGTAATTAATATTATTATTGTAACTTATTGTTTTGTTTTTAAAGCAAAATAATATCTTCTTGGGTAATTAGCGCAAAACGTCCCTACTTTTATACGGTTTTGTGCATAACGTTCCTACCTTTCGTTTCTTGGTGCAGAACGTCCTTACCTTTCCAATTTTTGGTGTGAAACGTCATTTTGACCATTTTACCCTTCTATTGAAATAAAACAAACATAAAAGAAAGGAAAAATAAAGAATAAATTGCAATTATAAGTTCAGACTTTTAAAAATGTGCAAATTAGTCACAAATATGAAAAAATCATCAACCTCTAAACCGCCACATTTGAAGGCAAAATCTCCAACCTCCGATTACCTTGGTTGTCGGATCAATATACCACCTTGAAGCCCTCATTGCCATCTTCACAACTCACCCAACCACTAGCCCTTACTTAAACATATTTGACCGGAATCGAGTTACAAACTTCACCGCATGAAATGCGGTCAAACGTTGGAATCACGCTGTCCGGCCACCTTTCTGGCCGAAACATACCACTGGCCAACTCCTCTACTCAAGACGGCCTCGACCACGCAAACAATTTAGCCCAAACAACAAGGATAAGATCTGAATTTCAAATTGAAAGCTGTCCATCGCGACTATACGACACCGCACCAGTTTTCCTCCAATTCTGAAGCCACCGTGATGACCTATGGTGGCGGACCACCCGGGTTGGGTGCTCCATCACCTGGCGCACCTAGCTCACCATGGGTCCCCTTCAATTTGTCTCCAATCATCTTCAATTTGGGTCTGAAATGTTCGCTGGTGCGAACTCGCGAGCGTAGCGATTGGACTGTTTTTCTTTGAAATTGGTGGTTGTTGGTTGCTTGTTGGAGGAAATTGTTTACATAAGTGGCTTCGACTTTATGAGGAGAGTCGACCAGTGGTGGATTCCGGCCGGTTGGGTGGCCAGACGGCGAGTTGTGGGTGTTTAACATATTTTCAAGCTGCGATTTTTGAATTTGATTTTCGGCCAAATTACAACGAGTTATGAGAATTTCTTGGTATGTAGTTGTAGAGTGTAATAAGGAGAACATGTTGGAACCAATATCTAACGGTTTGGACGGTCGGAAGTCTCCGGAAAAATGAGCTATGTATTCGGCTAAAAGGGGGCAAAAGAGATTTTTTTGTTCTTTTAAATATTTTTATAAGTTTTAGATTAATTTGCATTTTTTAGAAGTTTATGAGTAAGATTGAAAATTATTCTTTATTTTTCTTTTCTTTTGTGTTTGTTTTATTTCAATAGAAGGGTAAAATGGTAAAAAAGGACGTTTTGCGCCAAAAATTGGAAAGGTAAGGACGTTTTGCACCAAGAAACGAAAGGTAGGGACGTTTTGCACAAAACCGTGTAAAGAGAAGGACGTTTTGTGCTAATTACCCTATCTTCTTTTATCTTATTTCATTCTCAAATCAAGTAAACATTGTACAAAAGGTTTCTATCCTCTATTTTCTCTATTAAAACTTTGTAAAATGATGAATTTATCTTATACTTTATTTCTTCTACAACCAACTTCATAATTCATATACCCCTGCCCAACTCTCTTGTACCACCACCATCATCCGTCGATGTGGAAAAAGAATTCCCTTTCTCTCTACCATGGCGGTGGAGGAAGTTTTATGTGGAGGAAGATCAAAGAATATTTCATTTCTTTTATTTAATTATTTTAATTGTTTTATGTGGAAAATATAGAATTACCATTTTACCATTTTGAAAAATAGTGAAATGCTTGACTTTTGATCAACTAACGAAATTTTGAATGGAACCCTCCACAAGTCCTTCTATTGCACATGTTTAAAAGATTGGGATGTATATACTACGATCTAATGGCATTAGATATATTTTGCGCTTTTATAAAAATTAGGACTTCGTTACAGATTTCCCATAATCCTTTTTACCTGAAGCTTTGTCCGTCTTATGATATCGACAAGTTTAGTTAGTTTCCTTAGTCAATGAAACTGTTCATCGGGATTAATAATCTACATAATCGATATGTCCCTAATTGTTCATTAGCAGTGAGAAATTTTTATTCTGCTTAATATAGGGCAGGAGATCAAATCTGTAATAATCTATGATATATTATCTAATTTTTCCTAATAACACAAAACAAAAAAAATATATAAATTAAATGTGTTATTTAATTCTATACTTTTATCGATATAACAATACAAATGATGTCGATATAAAATACTTCAACTAGCTTGAGCTCGAGGAAGTTCGAGCACAAGAGGACAAGGCTCATGCTACGGCAAAATTTGAACTTAGGTGTTTTGTCTTAATTATCCATAATTTTGTATTACTTTTTAACTATATATTCTCCAAAAAATTATCTTGCAATTGAAAAAATCTCGCTCGAACAAGGTTTAAATAATTATCGATCGATCATATTGATAGGAAGTGTGCCACAAATCTCAATAAATGCACACAATTGTGTGGTTTAAAAATATATTGATCGAAGGTGCTAATATTTTTCTTTACAATTGCGAGGTTTTTTCTATAAATAAAAAGTTTCCACTAACACGTAATTCGTCAAAGTAAACGAGTGATGAATTGTGGGCAGTCTGAAAACAAACTAGCAGTCAAAGTTGGGTGTTTGAGGAGTGTGGAGTATGGACATGAATGATAGCATTTTCTAGGTAGGTGGTGATATATTAAATTAAAATATTAATTTATTTTTCGTTAAATTGATTTTGCCCCTATTTCTAGTGATAAAAATTAATTTTTTTTTAGTGAATTTTGATAAAAGTTGATAAAATACATGATTAAGAAGTTCTGGGTCCCATAAATTTTATATTTAAAATGAATTGTTGACTTTGACTAAGAATGAAATTTGGATTTTAATTTCTACAAAGCGGGAGCTTTATTAATTTGAATCTGTATTAGCTCGTACATCATTTTGATATTATAAAAGTATTTTCAAGAGACCCTCTATTTTTAAATAATACATTCTATCATTTGGAGGGTATTTATAAATTTAGAGAGTTAAAATTTTGAAGTACTTCAACAATCTCATTATATTTAACACTTAATTTTACTACTTTCAAAAATATTTATTATTTTTCTTTGTCTTTTATTTCGACTAGTTTTTCTTTAAATTATTTTATTGTTTTCATATATTGAAAATTGAAACACTTTGAATGCATTTAATTATAGAGAGTTAGTTTGGCTCTCCATCTCTAAAATAAAATGCTAATTTAAAGAATTTCTTGAAATATGATTTTAAATGTTGACTTTTTAAAATAGAGAACATCTCAAGTTTAAAGAATCTTTTAAAGATGCTCTAAACCCGACAAACATTATTTTAAAAATTTAAAACCTGTGATTGGTAGCTATATTCAATCTACTTTTAGACAATTTATCATGCGAAGTTGTGTGTGCATTTAATGACCTAATCAAGCCAAAATTACCTTTCTACCCTTTTCAAATTTATGTCATTGTACTTGAGAGGGATATTTCGAAGAATATGCATTTGAGTAATGCTATTCATCTCCACTGAGATCACAAACACAGCCTAGATGGCGTTAATGTGGCATTAAATGATAGGCGAAATTAAATAAGTCATTTCATTTCACATTTCATTTAACATATCATTTATAACCACCTAAACTGTGTTTATAATCTCGCTGGGAATGAAAAACATTACTCTATGGATTTTGTTGGGTCAACAAAGTACGGCTGCATATTAATAATAATATTAATATTATTATTATTATTATACGAATATGATAAAAATAAATCGAACTATACAGTCCGTGGCCTATACGGTTGGGGTGGACCAATAATGCCATGCGCAAACCATAAATGGGGCTGAAAAGATGTGATTTTGATTTTGTCAAATGACTTATTAATGAGAATGCTACTTTAGGAGGATCGAGTTAGATACCAATAGACCCATTCCTCAATAGAAATAATATAAGGACTTGAATTTTTATTTTTCAATCTGGTTCATTTTGTACGTTTTAGTGACTGCACTCGATCAATTATCGAGGTCCGGCAAAAGGAAAGGTTGGTCATTTTGTCCCGGATCCTCTTTCACCATGATTCATTTAGCCAATCATAGAAAAAGAAAGTAGGACAAGTTGTTCGATCAACCGGACAACCTCCTAGTTGACTGCTACCAATCGCTTGTGAATGCATCTTGACTACTTGTGTTGGGATACAGAAAACATCGCTCTTTATACCCTTCTTTATTGTGCTATTTCAGTTTGCATGTTTGGCCGTTTCCTATCATGACCATTGAATCAGATAATAATATGAAAATGAACAATGTTCTATCAATAAAATTAAATATAAAATGAGAGATGTTGCATTTTAACTAGAAAAAGAACATCGAGTATATAGTGGACACTTTGAGAATCAAATTCACTGTTTATTTTGTGTGTGTGTGTATATATATATATATATATATATATATACTAGGTTTAAGCAACGTGCAATGCACGTTTGTTTAGTTATATATAATTTTTTTGGTTCATTAAATAATTAATGATGTAATGTTTATGTAATTAATAAATAATTACACATTGTGATATATTAATTTTAATTTGAATAGTGTTAAATTCTAAATTAAAATGTTTAAGTTTGTGTTTCGTACTATTATATTATATTTAATTTTGTATTTAATCATGAACTTTTATACATAATAAAATAATAGATAACATTATAATACTAAACTAAATAAATAAATATTTTTTCTTCATTGAGTTCAATGTACCTTACCAAATAAACTATTAGCATTTTTAAATTAATAATATTCACATCCATTTTGTTTTTTTAGTTTCATTTTTTCTTAGTGACTAAAATGTAGTAATAAAAAGTTTTTTGCATTTTCCATTCATTTATTAATAATGTTCTGAAAGGCGTAATGCATTGCGAGACGTCGATATTGAGAATCAAGAATCACAAGTTTAGACATGTCAATACGAAGAATAAGCGTCATAATACGTTTCGTATTTTTAATATTATTTTAATTATTTTTAAGACATTAAATATATTTTATTTTAAAAAATAGTTTTTTTCTATATTATAAAAAAAAAATAGATTTTTTTACTATATCATAAAATCATCTAATATTTAAAAATAATACTTACTAAACATTTAATATAATACTATACTATTGCTAAATAGTGTTAGAAGAATTTTAATTTTTTTTATTAATTAAGGAACTAAATATGAGCATTAATCATAGGATTTATACGAAAAGTTTGCGGATTTGATAATTCCGATATCTAAAAATGGAGATGAAGGATTTTGATTCACAATCGAGAATGATTTCGACGTGAAGTTTGTGGGAATTCAACTGGGGTCGAACCGAATGCAATAAATACATAAAAATAATTTAAAGTAAATCTATCTTTAATAATTGATTCATTATATATCCTACAATTAGTCCCAACACTAAAAATTTAAAATAAATATGTTAAAATAGTTTACTTTGTTAAATTAAAATATTCTAAACTTATAGAAAATAATATCTAACATTAATATATTAATAATCAAGTGCAATTTAAATTAAATTTGAAAATTAAATAAATGAAAGAATGAAAGTGAATATTACAATTTAATTAGTTGTAATTCAAAATCAAATTAGTTAATTAGACATACATTTTAAAATGATTTTGATGAGCATTTTAACATTTTTTTTTTGTCACTATCCACATTGGAAATTTATAAAACTATTGGAGTTAAGAGCATATATAAAATGCACAATCCCACATTGGAAGTTTATGAAACCTTTGGAGAGAAGTGTATCTATAAAATGAGCATGACATCCAATACTTCTACATGGGCTTTAGAATTGTAAATTTTGAAGCCCAATTATGGAGTTAAAATATTTTTAAATTAAAAAAATTCCGTTAGTTTTTTCGTTAAATCAAGAAATTCCGTTAGTTTTTCCGTTAAAACAACAAAATTCCGTTAGATAGCCACTTTATATATAAAAGAGATATATATATAATAGATAACATTATAATACAAAACTAAATAAATAAATATTTTTTCTTCATTGAGTTCAATGTATCTTACCAAATAAACTATTAGCATTTTTAAATTGATAATATCCACATCCATTTTTTTTTAGTTTCATTTTTTCCTAGTGACTAAAATGTAGTAGTACAAAATTTTTTGCATTTTCCATTCATTTATTAATAATGTTCTAAAAGGCATAATGCATTGCAAGATGTCGATGTTGAGAATCAAGAATCACAAGTTTAGGCGTGTCAATACGAAGGATAAGCGTCATAATACGTTTCGTATTTTTAATATTATTTTAATTATTTTTAAGACATTAAATATATTTTTATTTTAAAAAATATTTTTTTTCTATATTATAAAAAAAAAAAAGATTTTTTACTATATCATAAAATCATCTAATATTTAAAAATAATACTTACTAAACATTTAATATAATACTATAATATTGCCAAATAGTGTTAGGAGAATTTTAATTTTTTTTATTAATTAAGGAACTAAACATGAGCATTAATCATATGATTTATACGAAAAGTTTGCGGATTTGATAATTCCGATATCTGAAAATGGAAATGAAGGATTTTGATTCACAATCGAGGATGATTCCGACGTGAAGTTTGTGGGAATTCAACTGGGGTCGAACCGAATGCAATAAATACATAAAAATAATTTAAAGTAAATCTATCTTTACTAATTAGATTCATTATATATCCTACAATTAGTCCCAACACTAAAAATTAAAAATAAATTTGTTAAAATAGTTTACTTTGTTAAATTAAAATATTTTAAACTTATAGAAAATAATATCTAACATTAATATATTAATAATCAAGTGCAATTTAAATTAAATTTGAAAATTAAATAAATGAAAGAATGAAAGTGAATATTACAATTTAATTAGTTGTAATTCAAAATCAAATTTGTCAATTAGACATACATTTTAAAATGATTTTGATGAGTATTTTAACATTTTTTTTTTTGTCACTATCCCACATTGGAAATTTATAAAACTATTGGAGTTAAGAGCATATATAAAATGCACAATCCCACATTGAAAGTTTATGAAACCTTTGGAGAGAAGTGTATCTATAAAATGAGCATGACATCCAATACTTCTACATGGGCTTTAGAATTGTAAATTTTGAAGCCCAATTATGAAGTTAAATGATTTTTAAATTAAAAAAATTCCGTTAGTTTTTCCGTTAAATCAAGAAATTCCGTTAGTTTTTCCGTTAAACCAACAAATTCCGTTAAATACACACTTTTTATATATAGAAGATATGATCTCTAGTATTTACAAAATTCACTTTAAAAATAAAAAAGCTATAGAGATGCTCTAATCATATTATTGTTGGAATTTAGTCTCTAACTGGTGTTTAAATTGATAATTATCCATTTATTGACATAAACGCAAACGATACATAGGATGATAAATTTCACGTCTTTGATCCACTCTCGCATCGCCTGCCATTGTAAGCAGGGTGGGAACTAAGAACATGATCCCTATCCCAAATTTTCGAAATCGTTTTATTTTGTTTTGTTTTGTTTTTGAACTTGATCAACTTAAATCTTATTTAAAATAAAAAATAATTAATAATTAATAAATTAAACAAGACGAGTTTTTTAACTTACGTTTTGACGGAGATGGTAATGGCAACCATGACTTCGCGCCCGCTCCCCTAATTACACAATTAAACAAGTAAATGGGAAACTCGGAGCATTTCCAATTGTAGTATAAATTGATATCTTCAAAATCACTTTTACATCCTCATTTATATGTCCATGAATGTAAATTTAAATTTTGCTTTAATGGAAAAAATCTAAATTCACTTTTGCCTCTTGTAAATGTAAAAAAAACATATATATATATGTAAATTTATATATTTTTTTTACATTTTCCGTCGAAAAATGCAATAAATACTTTCTTTGCATCTCCCCCATCGAAGAGTTTTTTGCCACTTAGAGACATATATCATAATTTAAATCTATTTTACACTACGATTGAAGATTCTCTAAAATCGGGATTTACTGTTAGACAAGTGTTTTAGTACTTGATACCGTATTTACAAGATATATACCGTATATGCAATATATATCATATATGCACCAGTTATCGTATATACAATAGTTACCGTATATACAACTGTTATTGTACATGCAAGAATTATCTTTTTTGCATTTAACTTTGAATTTAACAGATTTCATAATATAGCAATTGAAAACTAATTAAAATCGAAAAACAAATTAAGCAGTACATTTTTAACTCGAGGCATGTGTTATACACAATTTCTTTAAAACAGATTCGCTCTCTCACCGTGTCTGCTTTGTGCTATAATTTGAGTGTTTGCTTCCCATGATACAACGGTAAAACAATAGAATCTGAGCACCACAGATTTTACTCTGACGAACTGAGTTAGTGCCCGAACAATATCATCACCAAGACTGAACAGAAAACGAAAAAATATGCAAACAAACTCGAACTATATGAAGATGAATTCGTATGTGTTGAAAAGAGGAAAAACGAAACATATATGTACCGGCTCTTGAGAGTGTAACTGGCCTATTCACATAATGGCAATTATTATAGAGGTTTCAGGAGTTTCAACTGTTTCAAAAAATGAAAAATCAGTTGAATAAAATAAAATTGTAGCAAAACGTGGATCTTACTCATTTCGGTCCGACGTTCGTGTACGCAGGTCGCGCCTGCATACAAGTTAAAGGTTCGAAATCTATTTCAATCCATGATTTGCACCCCCTACACACGCACGTGGAGAGAGCCTCTATGCTACACATGATTACACCATTTTAAAGTGTAATCCTTTATAAAATGATTTTTTTTTCATCCACTTCCTATGTGGGACAAACTCCCTTTTAGTTTTCCCACCAACATAACTTCTTTTAAGCGGCACACTTTGAACTTCAATCTTTTATTTACCCGAACATCAATTTTGACAAGTATATATATGATTTCGATGTACTTACAGAGGAGAACACAAATCAATCTTAATTTTCCAAAATAGCCAAATGGATCTCACTCAAAAATCATGTCAAAATCAACTATATACTCATTTTTTCCAACATTTACAAATTTTCATTTTCAAGTAGTCCCCCAACCTCAAAAAGTCCACTGGACGATTCAATATGGTGATGTAAGGTTATGAGCCTCGAAATCAGCGGAAGCAATCAAGAATATTTACCAAGAACAACAAAATACACAAAGTAATATCGATTTTATTTGGGGCTCAAAAATTCACAAAGAATACATTGTACCCGTCTGTACAAATGAATAAATCAACAAAACCCAAACCCTATCAAAAGTTGCACAAAGCAGCCACTTCAATGGACCAAGAACTCGACTGCCTAACTACGCCCCCTCTCAAGCCTCAATCGAAGAATCACATAGGTACAAAACCACCCAGGCAAATGATTGAACCAAGAGCTTTAATTAATTTCACAAAAAAAAAAAACGATTAAAGAAGGCATGAGAGGAAACGAACAAATCGCACAACACAAAGCAAAAGAATCCAGGAAGTTTCTCTTACTAAGAAAACAAACAGAATGAATTCCACTAATTAAATGACTGCCCAGCCCCTTTTAATAGGCTCCATCTCACCACCATTAGATTAGGCATTGAATCAATGGTCCAGAATGGCACAACTTTGGTAATTCATTTTGGGCCAGGTTTTGGGCTACCTTCATTTGAATTATTGGGCAATGGCCTTTTAGGTAAAAATCATTTTCCATCATCTTGGGCCAAGCCCAATTTCATTATTGCCCCATGTGTTAGAACTTAAATGACAAATTTGGCATCAAATTCTAACAGGTGAGGAACTGCAGCTGCCAGAATAGTAGGGTGAGGAAATACTTGCTCTATTCTCAATAGAATGGGGACCTCACTGTAATATTCTCCAACTGCATGAGCATCTTAGTCAACGATCAACCTTAGTGGCCTTTTAGGCCCAGTTATAATGGATAAATAAATAAAAGTATTTTATTAATAATTGAACAAATAATGATTAGATATTTTACAATTTTTTTTTGATAAATTCAACTTTTTTCAAAAAAAAAAAAAAAAGTAGGGAAATTTCTGTTTTATTTCCACTAGTTTGCCTTTGAGGAAAGCTCTTAAAGTTTAAGTGTTTTAACACACTTTTAATCCAAATTAACCTTTCGAATCCCGCAAAATTATTTTGAATGGTTCATGGGTGAATTAGGGAGTAGAACTCCATAATTAATTGTTTTAAGATTTGCTTTGAGCATAGAAGTGAAGGGGGAAAAAAAAAGTATAATTGAAGTATTTTTAAAACAAAAGGTTATAATTTTTGACTCTTCATTTCGTTTTTCTCAAGAAATATTTATTGATTTCTCTTCATATTTTATTTACCAATCAATTTAAATGTGATTTCGATATTTTAGGAAGTATAATATTGAAATATGTGATTTATTAAGTACAATTATTGTAATTAAAAATAGAGAATGCGTTTAGAGCATATTCAGAAAACTTTTTAAACATAAAATACTATTTATTTCAAAGAGTCGACCCTTAAAATTATGCTATAAAAGACTCTTTAAAATTAATGTTTTAGTTTAGAGAGTAAACTCACTCTTTATAATTACATGCATTCAAAACATTCCAATTTTCATTTCAGGAAAATAATATAATAATTAGAGGAAAACTAGTGAAAACAAAAGATGGGAAAAAATAATAAATATTTTTTGGGAGTAATAAAATTAAATGTTAAATATAAACAGTCGGTTAGAGTACATAAAAAAATTTACCCTCTAAATTTATAGATGCTATCTAAATTGTAAAATGTGCTCTTTGAAGATAGAAAGTCTCTTTGAGATGAAATCTATCAACAACTCATCATTCTTTCAAGTCGATTGCAATATGCCAATCGCATTCTTTGTCCACTTGCTCCTGACAAAATATGTAGCAAATCGCTTGGAAAAATTGTTAAAGGTTCGAATGGATTTTGGTAGGTGGGTCGAGTCTCGTCCCCCACACCCAAGGGTTAGTAGAAAGAGTTCTGCTATCCTTCCTATACATGATGGGTTAGAGGTGTCAATTTGGGTGGTCCGGGTCGGGTCGGCCCGCCAACATATGAGCTCAGTAACAGCCCGCATGAAAAAAGCACGTCCGCTACGGGTCACACCTCCTTGACCCGTGAACCATCCGCTCGGGTCACGGGTCTGCCCGCGGTCCCGGGTCGATCCGGGCCGATTTTCACGGGTCTAGCCAGCCCGTGAAAAATCATTTTTTTTGTACTCACAACATTCTTTCAATAGAAATGCCCTGCAGCTGACAGCGTTCAGCATAACCTGCAACCTCATCAAATCAACGAAAGCCATGAATTGATCGATTGGATAAGATATTTCTCCAGTTAGGTTGTTTGAAACCAATTGGCAAAGGAAGAGCCACGATCTTCCTTCAATCTCTGCTCATAACCCGAGAGCTGCATCTTGCCCGGTAGCATCAATTAGTTTAGCATTATTGCATTCATCTCCTAAGACAATCTATACGGCAACAAAAAATTGTTTGATAAAACCTCGCAAGCGTATGGGATTACTGACAAATATTAATGTAGTGATAAATAACCTTTAAATTGAATTGTATCAAACTCGAATGTAATGTAACAAAAGAGATTATTTGTTTATCTATCTAAATTTTCTATTATTTCTCTCTTTCGAGATAAGCCAAACATATTCTAAGCACGATCCATTCATAATCCTATTCTGAATTCATACGTAAAGTAAAGTATTAATTCTCACGATTATATATATAATTGCACACGTCATACATGTTATTCATAACATTTATTGCTGGTGTGTTGAAATTGTAAAGTTCTAAGCTTATCACGAACCTCCCGAAATTCTAATAAGCAAC
This sequence comes from Fraxinus excelsior, assembly GCA_019097785.1. NCBI lineage: Eukaryota > Viridiplantae > Streptophyta > Magnoliopsida > Lamiales > Oleaceae > Fraxinus > Fraxinus excelsior. The sequence goes on from CM032633.1 coordinate 30,996,875, forward strand.
TAATTATTTAAATGGTTCGCAAATATTTAAATAATGCAACAAATCATACAAGATCAATCAAGAACACAAATACATTAAATTACTCGCCTTTTGAATTAAAAATAAACAATAATAAGTTTCATTTTCATCCCAACACAAAGGAAATTTAGTCTAATATGTTAATAATGATAAACAATGAGAATAATGGAAAATCATCACCTGAAATATGTATGAACACAAGAAATATGTGGAAACAATTTCTTCTTCTTAATCTTTAACTCCAAGTTTTGATTCTTCAAGTTCTTGATATAGTTTGCCTTAGATTCCTTGTTAAATTTGATCTTCTTTCCAAAATTTGGTAAATTGGCCCATTGTTCTTGAAAGATTTTATAATATGAATTGAATCGAGAGATAAGCGATTAAGTTATAATTCATCGAAAATATTCTTAAATGCCTATATTTAACTATCGAAAGGTGATCCATAGGATCAAATGACCCGTTATATTTCATCTTAGGTTGTTTGAAACCAGCTTGCACGAAAGAGCTATCACTTCAGGAACGAAAAAATCCTCCTCTAATCTTTGTTCACAACCTGTGAGCTGCATCTTGGTTGGTGGCAGTGGCCCCATGGCCCATAGGTTGAAAATTTCGAAGTAGAGGTGGAACTTATCTTAATATTGAAAATTATACGCAGCCTCCGTTGGATTCACATTCTTCCCAAAATTCATTCTTTCAATACCCATTTTCAATCACACGTTCTTCAATGAAATAATACTACATACAAATTCAAAATTTTTCTTTACTTTTTAACCGCATATTTTCTGTTACATCTGATCATAAAATGCATTTTCTTCTCAACAATGTGCATAAAATACCCCCGTAATTTATTGTTGTTAACTTTTAAATAAACCATGGAAATACTATTTAGGCTCCGTTCGATCTCCATTTTTTTCATCATTATAATGAGAAATATGACTGTTGTAGACAATCATATTTTTCATGGACCTTGCTATACTACCCGAATTTTTTACCAAATCGCCACATGGCGGCCGCCTATTGGGGGGGCGCCTGTGGACCCAGGCACCCCCCAATAGGAGGCCGCCATCTGGCGATTCGGTAAAAAATTCGGGTGAAGTAAAATAATCCATTTTTCATTATGATGAAGAAAAAGTGGGGATCAAACACCGAAACACGTGCTTATTTTTTGAGCTTTGCCTAATAAATAAATATAGCTGATGAGTAGAATTTACGCGTAGCCCTTTTGAAAATAGCATGGAAATTTCTGTTTATTTCAGCCATTACTTCCCATAAATTTCCTTGTGACTGAAACCGTGTAACAAGAAATTTCCCACTAATTTCATGCAACATATGTACTCCAAAAAAGTCTCACGAAATTTATGAGCATAGGTTGTAGTATAGGATGTTGTTTAATGTTACTAGTATAGGATGTTGTTTAATTCAAATGATCATTTATATTTCTGCAAAATTATTTCACGTCGACCCCTATTTGACACGACTTTAAACGGAGGAAAAAAGGTGCACGAAAGAGGTATAGAGCACACTAGTAAAAATGTTGTACATTTGAGGTCTAACAAATGTAATTTATTTTTAAGATTTGCTTTTGAGTAATTGTAAGGAAGTATAGCAGAGGAAAAGTAGAGGAAATTCTACGGGGACAAAGAATGGAAAGAAATAAAAAGGAAAATGATGACTTATTAAATGCTTGTAATTGAAGTCTTGTTACAATACGACATGTACTTTGGCATGATAAACAAGTCGTACGACAGAAAAAGAAGATCGGAGAATAAGAGAATGTGTGGTTAAAAAATAAGACGTTTAATATTATTTTAGAATATCGCTATTTACATCCAGAGTTTTTATATATTATTCTCACTTTATATCCATCCATATTAAAATTTTAAAAAATTCATATTTTCATCTACGTCAAATTTCAATTTCATTCATTTAAATATTATAGATCCACTCAAATTTAGAGCCTGTTTGGTACGGCTTAAAATTCAATTAAAATTGAAAATATGGCCGTTATTGGGTCCCACCCGTCTAATAAAAGTCAACAATAACGGCTATATTTTCAATTTTAATCTGATTTTAATCTCTACCAAACACCCTCTTTGTTTCCTTTGTAACATAAGAATATTTGGACAGGCGTTGAAATTTATTTTAAAATTTCTTGTATACTTTCATCTGTCAAACTAATACTTAAAACAAAGTATAAAAAATAAGATTCAATTTTCGATATCATGAAAAGATTATAACTAAAATAATGTGTTGATTTCTTTTTATTAATTTCAATTGCGGAGCGTATTTTATTATTAGTTGGGTTTTATGATTTTTAGGGTGTGTTTGTCTCCCGTTATCGGAAGAGAAATGGTGTAATAAATAGTAATTTTTGGAGAATGTGTGGTTGATATTTAAAGTAATTTTATTGATTTGTGTGTAGAATGTTTTATTGGATGAATGTGTGGTGGATAATTTTACTGTAGCAAATAATGTTTTGGATTAATGGTAGAAAAACAGGGGCTTAGTGGAAGATGATATTTTATTATTATTAGAATTCTAGATAAATACAAACTCTAAATGAATTTTAAAAAAAAAAAAAGCATTTTTAAATAAAAAATAAGAAGCACAACGAAAAAGAGTAGACGTGTGAGATTTGAGGAGACCTCAATTTATATGCGAACTTTGCCCTCCTCGTATACCCACAAGTTCAGCTCACAGGAAAATATGGGAAACACTTTGCAGACACTCCCCGACAGTACTAACCAAACCCAGCAATCCCAAGATCAACAAGAAGATCAAAATCAAGAAATCCCAGACGATGATAATCAAGCCTTCACATGCGAAATCTGCATCGAGCCGATGATATTACCCGACAGAAAATTCAAGAACAAGAACAAATGCAGCCACCCTTTTTGTACCGATTGCATTATCAAGTACATCCAAGTGAAGCTCAGGGATGATAACGTGGGAAAAATCAAATGCCCGGCTTTGAATTGCAATCAGTTCTTGGACCCAATTTCGTGTCGGTCGGTAATTGGTTTATCGCTTTTTGTAAAGTGGTGCGATGTGCTTTGCGAATCTGTGATTCTGGGAGTGGATAGGAGTTATTGTCCTTACACGAATTGTAATGCTCTGATCGTGAACGAGTGTGGTGGGAATTTGAAGAAATCCAAGTGTCCCAGTTGTAAGAATTGGTTTTGCTTTCAGTGTAAGAGGGTTTGGCATGCTGGGTTTGGGTGTGAAGAAAGTGGGGAATTGAGGGACAGGAACGATGTTGCATTTGGGAGACTTGTGGAGCAGAAGAAGTGGGTAAGGTGCCCCCGGTGCCGACATTTTGTCGAACTCACTGAGGGCTGCCGAATTATCAAATGCAGGTAAAACTTTAATTCTATCTGTGTGTTTCTTAATTGGTTTTCTATATATGCGTTTTACGTGTTTGTGAAAATGTCTTGATGAATATTGGGGGTATAGATTGGAGTTTGCTTCTTTTCTTAGATTAAGTAGGGGAAAGTGAATTTGGGTTTTGGATCATGATAATTTTAGCTGTGGTAAGTGAATTTTATAGTTCAACTGCGGTGAGAATGTATTAGAAGTCAAAAATTGTTTGGGAATTTTGGATTATTCCATGGGACCTGAATGGAATAAGTGGCTTTATATGTTTTGTATCAAATACAGACAAATAAGTGTCTGCGGTTGATTAGTGTGGCTGCTTATTGTTTCTTTAAGTGTATTTAGTGGAAAACAAAACAACTATAAAAACTAAGCCTTATTGTCAATAAATTTGGGGTTGAAAAAGATTTGAAAAGAAAAGATATTAACCCCGTAAACACGAAGTTCATTCAATGATTCTTCTGAAGGCTTCTCATTTCTTATGGACTAGAACCTTAAGTTGCCTCATTTGGCTGCCTAGTCATTAATAAGTGCCACGCCCTTCTTTCAATAGTTAGGGCCCATTTGATAAGGCTTTTGAAATATCAAAAGTTGCTTATGAGATTAAGAAGCTTCTTTTGAACATGTTTAGATAACTTTTTAGTAGCTTTGTCTGGTTATAAGAGTTTTTAGAAGAAGTTGACAAAAGCAGAAGTCTTGCCAAATAGACCTTTAGTCATATTTTTTCAGCAAATTGGATTTTGCTGAATTTGATTTCATAACTCAGCCTACAATTGAATCAGTTCCAAGTACCCGTAGAGGAGTATCATTGGTTGTTGAAACATGAAACTATTACCTAATCGTGCAAGAGAATATAATAAAGATGAATGAGACAGACAATAAACCTTGCTGTATCAAAATATTATTCTTATGTTTGGCTACTAGCTTCATTGGTTTGATTTTTTAACCCATTAGAGAACAAAATCAGCAGTATTTATGTTCTCTTAGATTCTTTATCTTCTAACTGCTAAACGTGCAAAGACATGCATTCACTCACAGATTCTTTACCTTCTACTTCTTGTTCTTTCCATGATTATTAGTCCTATCATTGTCGATTGATTGCTTTTATCTCAAAGACATGCATTCACTCACAGATTCTTTACCTTCTTCTTCTTGTTCTTTCCATGATTATTAGTCCTATCATTGTCGATTGATTGCTTTTATCTCAATACTTCTGACTTTGAGATGATCTGAAAGGGACATTAAACAGATTTTAATCCAAGAATGTATTTTACTTTATCACGAAACATACAAAATATTGAAGAGAATAGTTATATTCTGGGGTGTGTGGTTTTGAATGCAGGTGCAGCATTAATTTCTGCTACAAGTGTGGAAAACAAGTTCATCAACACTGGTGTCGCTGTGACACGACTTCTATGTGCTGCGTGTGGTGCTTCCGAATTTTCATAGTTCTTATTTTTTTGATATTCGGGCTCTTGTTCTTGATCTGGGATTCTAACAAACAAACAAACAAACCGTAATGGGTAGTATATATTATGCATACGATTCGATAGAAATATGGAAAAATTTAACAGGTTCTTTTGTATAGCGTGGTGACGGAATGCATATAACATGGGGAAGAAATTTGTATCTTAAGCACGACTTCTCTTTCTTTTTCCAGTATTTATTCTTGCTGAATGTTTTCAAGTTCTGCTATAGCAGCATTTTACACGAGATTCCCATTTGCACTGACTTGTGTATATTATGCTACTGACTTGCAGAAGAGAAAAAAACGAATTGTGTGTGTGTGTGTGTGTGTGTGT